>OX637650.1:11078522-11729053 GCA_951802225.1 Euspilapteryx auroguttella
CCGATCGGTTTCTCAGTAGAGGCTCTACGAAATTAGTTAAAAATACTAAGTTTTTTATATTATTTCCTATTATTCTTTAAACAACAAGAAAATTTTCGTGTTCACATTTCATTTTTATTTATTGAGCCGTTTCAGAGAAATATGCCTTTGACAGACGGACATACGGGCAAAATAGTCATATTAATAAAGCTCCGGAACGACCCGGAACCTTAAAAAAAAAAAACTACTTATTACAAAATTCTTCTCGATATCTATACTCATACAAAGACAAAATACAAGACCAACCTAGTGACAAGTACCGAAATCAAAAAAAAAATACTGTAAGTACTTATATACGTACATAATCCACGCCTTTTATTCCCCGAAGGGTTAGCCAGAGGTACCAGCTCAAGAGCCGGACCCACGTTTAGCCGAGTTTGTGCTTTATTACCAACGTGAGGCGGGGCCAGCTTGTCGCCGCGGCTATAACGACCACTACTGCGGCCGGGACCAACGGCTCGACGTGCCTTCCGAAGCACGGAATCATCGTACTTTTCGGACAATCAGGTGATAAGTAAGTACTGTAAGTATATTTTCTTTATTTGTTGTTCTTACCAACTTAAAACATTTATTAATCCCTAAAGCATCGAGCGAGACTGCAAATTACTTTCTACAAAACGCCTGACAAATTATAAATAGCAATTGTGTTCTTGTATTGACTGCTCCGTAGCTCAGTTGGCAGTGATGTGGACTGAGTAAGCGTGAGCACCCGGATTCGATTCCTGGGCGGGGCGAATATAAGATATGATGAATATCGATGTTTGTTTCCGGTCTGGGTGTGATGTTCGTCTCTGTGTGTGTTTCGGGCGCCCTAGATACACGTTCTTCCTAATTAGGGGCTCTGAGTGTGATGTGTTATTATTGTTATTATTATTATTTGATAAGTATGATAATTTTGGCAGGCGCTATAATCCGGGTTCGATGCCTTGCATTGCCACCACCTTACATTAATAATAATAATATATTGCAAAGACCCCCAAAATATATCAAAGGCGCCGTATGAAGAGATCATTAATACGTGTTCATGCAATATATTACTGCATTACTTTTTTATCGACGGCCCTGTCATTTTGGAAACTTATTAAATCCGCACATAGGCTGTTTGTACGCGGAACTAAAGCATAGAAACGTTGATCAAAATAATAAATTATTTGGCATCGTGTTGCACAAAAGCCCTTGTGTAATTGTAGATTTGCATCTAGTGTGAAGGCACCCTTGCGAGCAATTTTTATTAGGAATTCGAAATTCACTGACTTCCTTATGAAGTGACGCCATCACATCAATCTTTGCTGTATGGAAAATACGTAGTTTCTGAGGAAAAACTAAACTTAAATTGACTTGGATGCATTAACATTGTATGAAAATAAGTACATACCTACATACTGAGTAAAAAAAATTATAAAAGAAACAAATAGTGTTTAGACCCCACCCTATTTCACTTTACACTAGGTACGTAAATTTGATGAACTTTCTATGAATTTTATTTCTTAAAATTGTATATAAATAACTCTTAAGTTACTATGCAGCCATTCTGCGCTCTCTTCATCAAGTTAAAATATCAATCTCTTCAAAATAATCACTCCATTCTCAACGAAGCTATTCATCAAAATCATAACTCAATCTCTAAAGGGCAGCGCAAATCTGTCAAGGCGAGGCGAATATTCTGAGAGGATAACAAATTAAGTCTCAAAATTCTATTCCACAGGATTCACACTCGTACACCCTACCTATTACTATGTTGTGCATGTATTATACATATGTATAATATAAACCTTACTCTTGAATCACTATTAAAAAAACCGCATCAAAATCCGTTGCATAGTTTTCAAGATTTAAGCATGGGAGAGACGCGGGAAGCTACTTTGTTTTATACTATGTATTGATTTTAGGCTTCCATTAGATACGGCACACGAATTTAACCCCTGTCCTTATAAGAATTGAAAGACTATAATAATATCAAGATATCTCAGGTAATATAATTCAGCACTGGGGTTGATGAGCAATCGTGTGTCATTTCTAGTGGTAGCTTGATTTTTTTTAAATCCTGTGCAATAGAAATAAAAGACTTAATTTAATTTGTTATCCTCTCAGAATATTCGCCTCGCCTCTCCAGATGTGCGCTCGGTCTTAGTAGGTATTAATTCAACCGTTAAAATACAAAATAATAAATTATACCTTAATTAACCACAAAATGTTGGTTACGCTATTTTGTTAGATGACAAAATGTAGATCGTAAGTTCTTTCAAGTTTAAAATGACTCGCTTATGTAGTAAATAACTACAGATTATGAATACAGAATGTAGTATCTCTCTCTCTCTCTCTCTTTACTATACTGTGACAGAATTCTGTAATAAAAAAAATGCATTATGTGCTTTTACTCAGTCAAAATATCAACTAAGGTCCAGCGCACATAATACATACTGAGGAGATGACAGTCAAAATTGAACTCTAAATTCTTAAAATTAAGGTTGTTTCAGCTTCATAATAATTAATGGCAGCTAAGAATCTTATTTGATTAAATATAATTATTTAACCCTGTGCTATAACATTTTTAGACCTTAATATAATTTTTTTTTTAAAAAAAGAGACCCGCCTTCAACAACCTGACACATAAGTACATAATCTGAGAACTTCCTCTTTTGCGAAGTCGGTTAAAATAGGTACTAAAACCTTCTCCTAAATGTAATAAATACATTACTGAAAACCGCATCAAAATCGGTTCAGCCAACGCGAAAAAATCGCGGACAAACATACATATATACAAACATACATACATACAGGTCAAACTGATAACCTCCTTTTTTAAAGTCGGTTAATAAAGCCTCAATATAATTAAACTAGAGGCTGCCCCGCGGTTTTTCCCGCGCAGATTTCTCATAAACACAAAAATCCCGTTTTTTACCGTTCCCGTGGGAATTTCGGGAAAGCCCTTCTTAGTGCTCACCTACACTCCCCGAGGAACCCACGTGCCAATTTTCAGCTTTCTACGCCCAGTACTTTCGGCTCTGCGTTGTCTGTCAGTCAGTCAGTCAGTCAGTAACGGAAGAGTTTTATATATATTGATAAAATATCAAAATAATACAACCAACAGCAAAACGTGTAGGGAAGCCTAAAAAGGTGGCTAACACTGTATTTTATCATAATTGTGTAATATTCGGTCGTAAAATCCTAATTTCTTAGCTACGGTCGTGTTATTAAATGAAATGAATTGGTCACGCACAGCCCAAGCCCATCTGGGGTAAAACACACCCCTCTTTATAATATTATTTACTTACTCTTGGTTAGATTAGTTTTTTTTCAAAGAAATCTCTATCAATATATATAAAACTCTTTGGTTACTGACTGACTGACTGACTGACAGACAACGCAGAGCCGAAACTACTGGGCGTTGAAAGCTGAAATTTTGCACGAGGGTTCCTTGGGGAGTGTAGGTGAGCACTAAGAAGGGATTTCCCGAAATTCCCACGGGAACGGGAAAAAACGGGATTTTTGTGTTTATGAGAAATCTGCGCGGGAAAAACCGCTGTTCAGCCTCTAGTCTTCTAATATAATACCTAAAGGAATTTCAAAAATGAATGGGAACAACATTTTTTGTCACGTAAGTTTGGATGAAGAAAATGGAAGATGTATAATCTGCGCACATATAGAAACGATTTGAAAATGGCTGCCGTTGTATGGGCTGTCTGGCTGTCGCTCTTCTTAACTCTTTCCAATAACTAACTCTTCTTTTAACTAATATACTCGAGATAGCATGCGTTTGGCCGCCATTTTCAAATCGTTTCTTTATCTGCGTGGCTTTTAAAAAGAAAAAAAAAACGAATAAGAAACAACTAATCTTCCTTAACCTCATTATTATATATATTCAAGTTGTAATACTTACTCAACTTAGTAATAATTTAATTATTTACTAGACATAGACAACCCGGCGAAATTCGTACCGCCTAACCTATGACTATATTGTGCAAATACTTATAAACCTTCCTCTTGAATTACTCTATCTATTAAAAAAAAACGGAACAAAATTCGTTGCATAGTTTTAAAGATTTAGCAACAAACAGACGCGAGCAGAGACTTTTTTTATACTAAGTTTTAACACAATAAATAAGTATTCTTTACCTGCTGGCTATTATATACACTTACAGTGTACAGATTGACCTGCTAGCTACTTCATACAATAATTATCTAACATAAACTAAACCCCTTCAATAACTTTGTGCCTCGGCATTATGGAATATTATGTTAGTAAACAACTTTGAGCTCTGAGGTTTATAAGCAAAGTTTAGCGGTAAACCTTTGGTAAACCTATATTTACTTAAGATAACTTGACAGTTTCAGGCTTAATCTGTAACTATTACCTAAGTATCTTCTAACAGGAATTATTGTTTTAACCCTGTGGTTTTACCAATATCACAACATTGTTTTGTCAACGGTCTTATAAACAGGGGGTCAAGTTTCTTAACTAAAAACAATCGTCTCGTAATAATTGTCTTGTTAGCGAATTCGTTAACCATTTCCGCTTTACCAAAGGCAATTTACTTGCTTACTGATCGCCCAAAGAAAGACAGCAATGGTTAACGAAGTCGCTAACAATACAATTACGAGTCGATTGTTTTTGGTTAAGAAACTTGACTCCCTTGTGCTGCCGGCAAAGAATAGCACCCATCTCCTTCCATATGGGTGTCGTAAAAGGCGACACACCCTAAGGACGCACTGCAGTGTCTTTCGTTGAAAATCTTGAGGAGACATTCTATGATTGCGCCTACCAAGCGTAACGATATGTCAAAAATACATGTTTTTCATTGTGGCGATTAGTGCTGGAGGAGGCCTGTGTCCAGCAAAGGACACCATATATAAAACTCTTCCGTTACTGAATGACTGACTGACTGACAGACAACGCAGAGCCGAAACTTTTGGGCGTAGTGGGCTGAAATTTTGCACGTGGATTCCTTGGGGAGTGTAGGGGAGCACTAAGAAAGGATTTCCCGAAATTCCCATGGGAACGGGAAAAAACAGGATTTTGGTGTTTATGAGAAATCTGCGCGGGTGAAACCAAACACCAAAATCCTGTTTTTTCCCGTTCCCCGCTATTTCAGCCCGCTACGCCCAGTAGTTTCGGCTCTGCGTTGACTGTCAGTCAGTCAGTCAGTCAGTAAGCGAAGAGTTTTATATATATTGATAAATCGAGGGGCAGAATGAGAAAACTCTACAAAAATACTAAATATAACTTAATATGAAATAAATACATAATACCTAAGTACTTTCATACGTCACGCCTGTCTCCTGTCTCCGATTGGTGTAGGCAGAGACAATTTCTTTCCACTTTTTACTATCCTGACATACTTTTTTCGTTAGTTCTACAGTCAGACAAGACAGAATTTATTATATGCACGTCGGTTTCGTAAACTCAGCACGCGGCCTTTGCTCAGAACGTCACCAATTTGGTCGTTAAAATAAATGCTTATAATTTTTTTTTTCCAAAAAAGGAACCCGCTTTCAATAAACTGACACATACATCAATTGAACACTTCCTCTTTTTAGAAGTCGGTTAAAATAGGTACTAAAACCTTCTCCTGAATGTAACAAATACTTATCTGAAAACCGTATTAAAATCGGTTCAGCCAAACGCGAGATAATCGTGGACAAACTAAAAAATACATTTTTAATTTTGACACCCTATATTCTATCCACAGAACAAGGAAGATGCTCTCTCTCTCTAAATAGAAATCGCGAGTAGGCGGAGCCCGCGTGCCTATCATTAGCTCTGCAGTGCATATGCGTAGTTTTTGACAGATTTGATAAGCTCAGTTGCTTTATGCTTCTTGTAAACAAACCACCAGGAAAAATATGAAAAAAAAACTCACTAAAATACCATATTGTGCTGTGTTGGAATGCAAAAATTAAAGTTGGGGACTTAAAAGTACTAATTATGCCGTATCATTACATCGGTAAGTAATATTTCACTGTATTTTTAAATAAATTTGAAATTATACATGAACAAGAAAACAAAACCATAAGTGAGAAAATGAAAACACCCTAATTACGGAGCAGTAAAATTGAATTTTCATTGAAGCCTGTGACTGTGACTGTACCTTCTTACGTTCTTCTTTATCTATGGTATTAGACTCATGACTTTTTCTAGAACATTTTGACAACAGTATAATGGAAATCAGTTAGAGATTGCTCAACATGATGAAAATCTATCGATAATTTTCTATGATAAAAATCTATCGATAATAATAATTTTCAGTGAAAAAAAAAAGGTATTCGCTTCGACTTGAAAACTTCTACCTTTTTTTCGGTTTAAAATGTGATTTACTTTAAAGTTAAATTCGTGAATACGAATGAAATTATATGAATCTTTCAACTTAGACTCTTGACTCTTAGACTCAACAGTGACGAAGATTTCTATGCGCATTATAACTTTTGCAGTACTGTAGGTATAATACAATTTTAAAACTAAACACATTTTTATTTCTGAATCTCTATTTATGCGAAGCATAACTGTTGAATACAAAACGACATTGGAAATAAATAAAAATTAAACTGTACACTAAAATAAACTTTGTTCTATGAGCGACTGGTTTTTTCATATGATAATACCAATACATCGCCAATCACCAAGAAGGCCGTTTGCGTAGAATACACATAGATTTTCGTAAAAAAAGTAATTGTTACTGTAGCCATATGAAAGAAAGTTGTATATCGATAGGTTTTTCTCATCGACAAACTTTCTCCCGCAATATGTACATCCCTAGCTTAGTTTTTCATTTTTCGACGTAGCCACCTAGTGTTTAGTAGCGGTAGTACAAAAGCTGTAGTTCCATCTAGCGTCGAATAGTAAAACTAGGAACAATGCATGAGGATTTTAAAGCAAAGAGGATGTATAGCTTTCTACCGTGTCTTTGGAAAAACCTAATTTCATTCTTTTATCATATGTATGTCATCATTATCTTAAGTATTTCATAATTGTTATTTGATTTTGATCTTTGTTTATTTCTAAAAAAGGTTCTTAGTCTACTTCAAAGTTTTGTGATGTAGATCTTTTCGGCTTTGTCGTTAATCACCAATGGTAGCTTGGATTTCATAGTGAGCGTTTGGTTTATATGTGTGAGTTTGGACACACTGGTTTCAGTACTAAAAGCTCATGATGCTATTTCTATTGTATTCTCTTGTTCTGTGATTCTATCACATAAACATAAAACACATTATTCCACATGCGTGCTTTGTGCTACCTAAAAAGGTTTACACTATAAAACGCAAAACTAGGGTTCCGTATAGACATGGGGTGAATTATCGATTCATCCATTCACGCCGATTAGTAGGGAAAGTGCTCCCGTTTCGATTTTGGTTAACTTTTTAACCGACTTCAAAAAAGGAGGATATCAGTTTGACCTGTATGTATGTATGTATGTTTGTCGGCGATTATCTCGCGTTTGGCTGAACCGATATTGATGCGGTTTTCAGTAATGTATTTGTTACATTCAGGAGAAGGTTTTAGTACCTATTTTAACCGACTTTGAAAAAAAGGATGGTCTCAGATTATGTTTGTTTCAGTTTTTTGAAGGCGGGTCTCTTTTTGTAAAAAAGAAATTATTTCCATTTTCATACAAATTATAATAATAATAATAACACATCACACTCAGAGCCCCTTAACTAGGAAGAACCTGTATCTAGGGAGCCCGAAACCGACGAACATCACACCCAGACCGGAAACAAACATCGATATTCATCATATCAATATTCGCCCCGCCCAGGAATCGAACCCGGGTGCTCACGCTTACTCAGTCCACATCACTACCAACTGAGCTACGGAGCAGTCAATCAGTCAATTGAATGAATGTCACTTTATTGAACAACTAGCTGAGACGGCGAACTTCATACCGTGCTACATTCTGGACTTTAGAGAATATTGTATAGCCTATGTCATCCGGTTATAGTGTAGCTTGCATACATACATACATAATCTCATGCCTTTTATTCCCCGAAGGGTTAGGCAGAGGCACCAGCTTAACCCTTAACCAAATTGAATTTTTTTTATCCGGTCCCACGTTTAGCCGACTTTATGCTTTATTACCAACGTGACAAGGGGCAAGCTTGTCGCCGCGGCTATAACGACCACTACTGCGGCCGGGACCAACGACAACGTGCCTTCCGAAGCACGGAATCAGCTTGCCCAACAGTGAAAAAATTTTTTAATTCAGGTCACTATATTCAATGCAAACAAACTTACAAACCTACTCTTCAATCTAATCTTTCCTCTTTAAAATATTAATATAATAAAAAAAACACAGCACATAAAATAACCAGGCACTCAGACCTCAAAAACCTTTCACCAGGCATCAACCTACATACAAAGCATTCAAGCTTTAAACTTAAATGGTAAAGTCGTAACAGATAAGTCGGAAATTGCGAATGAATTCGAATCATTCTTTGCTAACATCCCATTTCAAACCACTAAAGACCTTAACGCATCTGCCAGCGCCGCGAAATCTATACTTAAGGAACATGTTGACATCGCCCCGCCTCCACTCACGTTTTGCCATGTTGGACCGCAATGCATTATTAAGATATTTAAGGAACTCAATTTAAAAAAGACAGAAGACTTATGGGGGATATCAATTAAAGTACTTCAACCTGTTATAACACTAATAGCGCCTCATCTAGCATTAATTTTTAACTCTTGTATCGAAAAAGGCATTTTTCCAAATTTATTGAAGTACAGCAAAATCATTCCAATTTTTAAATCTGGAAATACCGAAAACCCCACTGATTATAGACCAATCGCGGTTCTTCCAGCCTTAAGTAAAATATTTGAAAAACTTATTCTTGCACAATTAGCGTCTCACTTCTCAGTCAATAACTTCCTACACAAAAATCAATTTGGTTTTAGGAAAGGGCGGTCTACCTTAGACGCAGGTCACAAACTCATCAGCGATGTCTATGGAGCCTGGGAGGATTCTCACGATGCTATTGGGGTTTTCTGTGACCTCTCGAAGGCTTTTGACTGCGTTGATCATGAGACTTTGCTACTTAAATTACAGCACTATGGCTTAATTGATAAATCACTTGATCTACTTGCCTCTTATCTTACTGATCGCGACCAACGAGTGGACGTGGGTGGTGCGGTGTCTGCAGGTTGTCCTATCAAGATTGGTGTACCTCAGGGATCGATATTGGGGCCTTTCCTGTTCCTAGTCTACATAAATGATCTCCCTTACATGTTAGATAAACTTACTGATGTTGTCCTCTTTGCGGACGACACCTCTTTAACATTTAAAGTTAAACGAGGTGACTCACTCAACTTAGATATAAACAAAACATTAGTGGAGATTTCTCAATGGTTTACTTCTAATAATTTACTTTTGAACGCAAAGAAAACTAATTGCATTAAGTTTTCCTTGCCAAATGTGACTGCTTATGATACAGACATACATTTGGACAATAACAAGCTTAATCTGGTAATTCAAACTGTATTCCTTGGTATCACTCTAGATTCGAAACTTCAGTGGGGCCCCCATATCTCAAATCTTGCGGCAAGGCTCAGTTCGGCTGCGTACGCAATCTGGAAAATCAGAAAATTAACTGATGTTTCTACCGCGAGACTTGTGTATTTCAGTTACTTTCATAGCTTAATGACCTATGGCTTGCTTCTATGGGGAAGAGCTGCAGATATTAACGTCATTTTTATACTACAAAAACGCGCAATTAGAAACATTTATCAGCTTAAAGCTCGCGAGTCCCTCAGACAAAAATTCAAAGAAATTGATATTTTGACGCTTCCGTCCCAGTACGTCTTTGAAATTATTATGTATACTCGTAAAAACTTACATATGTTTGATAAAAAATGTGATAAAATTAAAGACCTTAGAACGCGTAGCAAAAACAAACTAAGTATTCCACAGAACAGACTAAAACGGACAAACAAATGCTTTATAGGAAACGAAGTAAGATTTTATAACAAGATCCCAGAAGAGATTTTGATCCTGAATAATAATGAGTTTAAAACTCGTATCAAAAAAGGTTTGATTAAGAAAGCTTATTACAATGTTGATGATTATGAAAACGACAAAGACGCATGGAAGTAGTCTAGCTCTGCACGATATTTTCATTATTTCATGTATGTACTTTAAATCTTATTAATTTATGTTCTTTGTATTGTAAATTGAATTGTAATGTCACATATATAAGAACAAAAAAAAAAAAAAAAAAAAAGAGAGAAATTGTAAAGTAGAGTTTGTTACCCCTTTCTTCTCTACGCTGTAAAATCATTGCGAAAGGGAGTAGAATCATTTGACAGAGGAGGGCTCGTTTGGGGGCGTCTCCAGGCGACCATTGTCGTAAGGCAAGGCAAACATTGTTTGCCTGAGCCAATTAGTGGGCACCCTGAACTACCTCGCCTCTATCAGTATAGGATACTTTACGAAATAAGGTATCAATATTAATTAGATTAGTCTAATTGACTTTCAATAAGCGATATCTTGTATCCTGTATTGAATAAATCATTTTTTACTTTACTTTTTTTTTTACTTTACAAAGATACATAACCAAACAGAATACCCTTTTAGCATCCCAACACTAAATCCGACCTTTTTTCCGTAGCACAATACAGCATTGAATTCGAAATTCAGAATCGTCAGAACTCCAAAAACATTCTACAGATTTGATTGATCCGTGTGAACAGAATCACATGGCAAACCTTAAATAATTTCCAGTACGATGTATGTACAGTGGCGGACACGATCGGCGTAACATTTCCGGTTTTTCTGTATTGCTAAATAGCTCTTGTTCTTTGGTAATACAGTCTAAGGCTGACGAAACCATAGACAAATCTGTTACGGCTTCCTAGTCCGTGACTGGACATGTACAGTATGGCGGTCTAAGAGGGCGCACCAGATTTTATCTACGGTCTCGTGCGCCCTAGACTGTATTACCAAAGAACAAGAGCTATTTAGCAATACAGAAAAACCGGAAGTGTTACGCCGACCTAGATCGCCACTGTACAGTGGCGGACACCGTCGGCGTAACACTTCCGGGTTTTCTGAATGAGCGGTTTTCGAACTGTTACTTTTAGTTACAGAGACTGCCATAAGATGGCACTAGCAATCAGGTTAAATGACAAATTCTATATGAATTCAATCAGTCAGGTTAATCAGATTTGACGTTGACATTACACCTACATACATTGGCAATATAGTGCCATCTATAAGCATTCTCCAAGAACCATTTAAAATGTCAAAACGATAACCCATCATTGCAAAATAGCTCTTGTTCTTTGGTAATACTGTCTAGGGCTGACGAAACCATAGACAAATCTGTTACGGCCGAAAAGGATTGTCGAACAGACGGCGTTTTAGCGTCGCACTAGAGCGCTTGACTTACGCGGCGCTAGCGCGTCGACTTGTAATGTACAGTGGCGGACACGATCGGCGTAACACTTCCGGTTTTTCTGTATTGCAAAATAGCTCTTGTTCTTTGGCAATACAGTCTGGGGCTGACGAAACCATAGACAAATCTGTTACGGCCTCCTAGTCCGTGACTGTACCTGTACTACCACAATGTTATAATAAACGGGCGCCGACGCGACTCCTTAAACGATATCGAAAATAGGGTTTTGTTCTTGAAGCGTTGAACGACGCGGGCTTCGCCGTGGGGCCCGCTTTGTCGCCCGCGGCAGTCTCTCGTCTCCGTAAACGGTCTCATACATTGCTATACGTTTGATTTCATCGCAGCAAGCCCCGCACGCCGCCCCGCGCAACGCGCCGCGTCTCCCTGAATACGGCCTTACCCTGCCAGCGCCCGGTGGTTCTAGCGTCGGCGATCTGTGTTAATACTTTAATACTGTCATAGTTAGTACAATACAAGTAGTAGGCTTCGCTCTAGCGCGACGCTTAGCGCAGTCTATTTGACAAATGCTTTACGTAAAAAAAGGAATTTTTGTAGCATAATATTAAATTAGACAATTTTGGTATATGTGATCCAAAAAATTAATCATCTTACACTATCAGTCTTCAGCATTTCATAAAAATGCTGAAATGATGATGAAATGGCAAAAAAATGTAGAGAGACATTAAAAACATATTATTCGACAATGACATTACTTATTTATGAATATATTAGGACACTCTTTGTGTGTGGAATGTTTTTCCTTTTTTTTGATTTTTTTATTTTATTCTAACATAACATAACATAACAGTTTAGGTAGGTACCCTATTCAGATAAGTATTAGAGGTTTGTTTGCTAAGCTTACCACAGAATACTTACCTAATCTAATAGTAATTTAAGTATTACAAATTCATAGCACGGATATGCAAAAGTTGAATATATTCTTATTTGTATTTAAATCAGCTTATAATAACCTTATTGTAGTTGGTAAACATTGCGTTTATAAAATAATAATTAAAAAGTTCTCCATATAATGTAACAAGATACGAAGACGCATTTTCAAAGCAGAAAATGTTCTTCCACTTTCAAATTAAAAAGGAAACAAAAAGTAATCTTCTCGGCATTTAGAACAATTTAAAAAAGCCCCGAAAAAAACTTCAGCCTGCAAGGAAATACCGGAAATGGAGATACTGGCCAGTCGCGCGGCCGTAAGAAAAATAAAATTTAATCAAGAAAGTCCAAATATAACATTTACAAGGTTCCGTAGCTTAAAAAAATTTCTTTTTTTTTTGTATATAATACCTACTTCGCGTTGTCTTTTGTCGGTTATCAGATGAAAGATCCAAATAGGAAATAGGTAAGTAGTACTCAACCTTGTTGTAACAGAATTAAATAAACATGAGCAACAAATTTACCATGTTGAAAGAATGTCTAGTTTGAATAGGATTAAAAGCTATCTTATCTCAATATTCTTTAATTTATAATATCTTGGCATTACTTACTCCAAACTAAAAAAAGTCACGCCAACTTTACTATTAAGTACAAGATAACCGAAAGATCGGAGACTTTAAATTGAATCATTCAGGTCACATACTTTACTGTAATGTTACAGATTTTCCTCCAAGGCAATGAAAACTACGAACCAAACCCAAAAAATGTGAACCAACCTTGCCTATCTACATATACTCTCGAAACAAAACTCAAGGGAGCAGAAACGTCAAGTCAACAAACAACAAAGGCAGTTGTGTTTACGGCTCAAGTTTAACTGGGTACGGAACCCAAGGGGTAGTTTCATACGAACCGTTTACAGGTGCGCCCGTGTCATTAATCAAAAGCTGAGAAAAGCCGCGGGAAAATGATGAAAAACATTGCACAAAAACGTATTTAATTTGAGGGATGACAATAATGGCCGACGGCTAAGGTGCTTGAAGTGAGAAAATAATAAATTGCTCTCTTTTATTACTTTTCAGTTTGTTTTGTGTATCTTTTCTTTATTTTTCAGTTTTGTTCCTGTTTCTTTTGCGTGAGTCAGTAAGTTTTTAAAGCACAAATCATTGTGTTTTTTTTTGTTATAGCTTCGCCTATAGACCTTAGCCTAGACGATGAATAAGAAATAATTATGGGTTTATTTATTTTATTGTTACTTATACTTTTAAATAAAGTTCTTATTAAAATTTTGTATAGAATACTACTATTTCCACAATACCCTACCTTTAAGATAAACCTAAAACAAGCCATAATATAATCATAATAAAAAAATGTACAATACTCTACACTACATGATGGGATGATTCGGGCGGGACCGCAAAATGCCAAACTGTCACAGTCTGGTGGCCGTAATTTGCGGGCCCCTATTCTGCTATTGTTTAGAGCCATCCTGCCCTGGGTCCATCCATACAGCGGAACGACCGGATGAATTTTAGGGAGATAAAATGGTAGGTATACTTCATAGATAGCCGACCTCTAAGGGTCTCATTCTTATTATTGACTAAAATAATTTCAACTTCGAAAATTATTGTAAATTCGACTCGAAAGGTTTGATTAAGAAAGCTTATTACAATGTTGATGATTATGAAAACGACAAAGACGCATGGAAGTAGTCTAGCTCTGCACGATATTTTCATTATTTCATGTATGTACTTTAAATCTTATTAATTTATGTTCTTTGTATTGTAAATTGAATTGTAATGTCACATATATAAGAACAAAAAAAAAAGAGAGAAATTGGAAAGTAGAGTTTGTTACCCCTTTCTTCTCTACGCTGTAAAATCATTGCGAAAGGGAGTAGAATCATTTGACAGAGGAGGGCTCGTTTGGGGGCGTCTCCAGGCGACCATTGTCGTAAGGCAAGGCAAACATTGTTTGCCTGAGCCAATTAGTGGGCACCCTGAACTACCTCGCCTCTATCAGTATAGGATACTTTACGAAATAAGGTATCAATATTAATTAGATTAGTCTAATTGACTTTCAATAAGCGATATCTTGTATCCTGTATTGAATAAATCATTTTTTACTTTTTACTTTTTTTACTTTACTTTACTCCTAAAAGGGGCAGCAGCTCCATACTTAAGCAGATCTATTTCCAGCAGTGGTAACATGATGAAAATTTGTCGACTTTGTCGTATCTATCTAACACTTTTGTCGATCGTCTCCATAAATTTTCCCGCATTTAAATGTCAAAAACGATCAAAAGTGACAGAAAAACTCGACAAATGGTCCGTCATGCTACGTAGGCAGTATACCTACTAAAAGATTTAATTAAATGAAGACTCTCAGAACGGATATTCCATAACAGATTTTCAAGAAAAAAATAATTTTCTCTAATAAAACATACATAAGTAGAGCCTGCGGTGTTGGGGTAAGTAAGCCGCCGTTACAGTTCGCTGGTAAAAAAATTAAGAGAAAATAGTACTTGTAATGAGTTTACTGTGTGTTAACCTTACCAAATACCTTCAGTAGGCAAAGCCTCGCCTCCCTAAGGGGCTTTGTTCACTTACTTGTGAATACATTGTATTTTCCTGATTAATCTGGTTCGAGACAATAAGTGCGGGACCCTAAATATTTGTATTGTTGTCTGTTGTACTGAGAAATGTTCACGTTTGTTTTGCGTGAGATAAGGTTTTGAATTTAGAACTCCGACTGTTGGTTGGTATTTTATGATAGTAGCTTCTTACCCTTGTTAGTTTCAGTTGAAAGATCTGTAACAAAAAAATAGAATGAACTGGGTGTTGATTTGAAACTAAAACTGGTCTTCGTATAAATAATCATTAAAATTAAATCACAGTTCTAAGGTGTTTTTCGAACCTATTAAAATATACATGGTAAAGAAAACTACTAACCATGGAATGATTATATAATTTGACTTTTCTTTGACTGCTCCGAGGCTCAGTTGGCAGTGATGTGGACTGTAGTAAGCGTGTACACCTGGGTTCTACTCCCGGGCGGGATGAATATTGATATGATGAATATCGATGTTTGTGTCCGGTCTGGATGTAATGTTCGTCTCTGTGTGTGTTTTGGGTACCCTAGATACAGGTTCTTCCTAGTTAGGGGCTCTGATTGTGATGTGTTATTATTATTATCTGCTAGATTTTAAAGTCAGAATGCTTCTAAAACAGCTAGTCACGCAATATAAAGAAACCTACGTTCCTATTTAGTTACGGTGCCCCTATAGATTACACCCTCACAGTACTTAATACCGTCGCATTAATTAAATAAAGACCGCACATCACTAAATAAAACGCAATGCAGTGAAAGTATACTTACGTAAGTTAACTGAAATGGATGGATGTCGCCGAAAACACACCACTTGACAAAACTTAACAAAACAATTTCACTGGCCAAATAAAAAAAAAAACACTTCCAAAAAAAAAGAGAAAAACAAGAATCACACGCGAAAGTTTTTTGAAATTCGAACCGTTTTTGTTTTGGCAGAATATTTGCATGCACTTCGGGAAAAATCGTAAGTTTATTTTTTTATTTAACAAAATGGAGCAAACGTCTAGTCCAGAGGATGGATTCAGTTTTACTGAGGGTGAGGTGTGAGGGATTGAGGGGGTGGTAGATGGTGGCGTCGAGGGAGGATAGAGGGTAACTTGAATGAGCGTCGAGTGAACAGCAAAGTTGCTTCGATCGGCGGCTTTGTGCGAAATTTTGCATTAATTGATGCATCGGGTTTTTTGCATCATACATACATCCGTGCTGTTGATGCATTTTGTAGGCAAATTGCCTTTTTTATATACAAAACGTAAAATTGCGTTTAATTGATGTACCTAGGTACTTTAATTAAAAGTGTTCAAACAATTTGTCTTTTGGTAGAAATTTCATCTTGAAATGCATAAAAAGTAAATTTTTAATAAAATCATCTTTGCATTTCCATATATCAAGCAAACGTCCTACTTACGTAATAGTTTGTGTAGTAACAGATTTGCCTTGAATATAACGCTTTTAGTGATAAAGCCTCCATTGAAACAATGTATTAAAATTAAGGAAATTCGTTTTTATTTAAATTGTATAAACCCTCTTACTACAAAAAAGATAGACCTGTCTAAATCGCGAATTTGAATGACGAATTCGTGATTTTATTAAACCTAACCTATAGACATCCTAAAGATTTAGATCAGGTTTAACTCATTTTGTGGTAGAGCCGAAAGTGTTTTAAGTAGATAGTTAATTCTATCTCTAAAAAATACTTTCAATTAATTTAATTTATTAATCGTGAAGTAGCAAGTTTTTATTTAAACTGAGAGTTAGGCTTATGACATCCGAAAGATTTAGATCAGGTTTAACTCATTTTGTGGTAGAGCCGATAGTGTTTAAAGTAGATAGTTAATTCTATCTTTAAAAAAAAACATTCAATTAATTTAATTTATTAATCGTGAAGTAGCAAGTTTTTATTTAAACTGAGAGTTAGGCTTGTGACATTTCCAATTAAGTAACTTTGAAGTTTGTTCACTATTAAGATTAAGTATTCTGTGGTTTGGTTTACTAGGTACAGTGGCGGACACGATCGGCGTAACACTTCCGGTTTTTCTGTATTGCAAAATAGTTCTTGTTCTTTGGTAATACAGTCCAGGACTGACGACACCATAGACAAATCTGTTACGGCCTCCTAGTCCGTGACTGTACCTATACCCAGTTTTATCACATTTAGTTTTTTTAAATCAACACTTTCCAATAAGCGTATAATGTCGCGCGACGGACAAGGGTGGCGGGGGTGCAAACGGGGGCCGGAGCACCCTCAATTATGCCCTCTTACTAGATTAGTCCCTTTGTTTTCGACGCCATGCATGCTTATAAGTAGCTTAGCATACAAAGGTGACCAAATATAAAATTATTTAAGGTGTTTTAAAGTACCTTTCCTATCTAGGTATCAATACATAGTATAAAACAAAGTCGCTTCCCGCATCTGTCCCTATGTATGCTAATATCTTTAAAACTATGCAACGGATTTTGATGCGGTTTCTTTTAAAAGATAGAGTGATTCAAGAGGAATATTTATATGTATTAAACATGCAAAAGACAGTAATAGGTTAGGCGGTACGAAGTTCACCGGGTCGACTAGTATTAAATAAATTATTCGATGATGCAGATTTTTAAACCCTTTGTCTTCAATTTTATTGCAATTTTTTTAGTTCTAGTACAGGGGCGGACACGGTCGGCGTAACACTTCCGGTTTTTCTTTACTGCAAAATAGCTCTTGTTCTTGGTAATACAGTCTAGGGCTGACGAAACCATAGACAAATCTGTTACGGCTTCCTAGTCCGCCACTGTACGAAAAAAATTACAAAGATAAGATATTATGGTACTTTTAAGGTATGATGAGATGACAAAATAATTTAACGCCTTACCGTGTGAGACGGTAATAAAAAAAAATACATATCAAAGATCATTCATTATTTTTACTTCATAAAAAATTTACGACTAAATTTAGTATTTGCAGTATCCTGATGCTCTTAAGTACATTGTTTAATGAACTTCTTTTTGCCTTCTTGGGATCCGTTTGCACATTTGATCTTTGAACCCAAAATCATTCACCTTCCTTTACTTAGAGTTCACTCCATGTTCACTCTACGTTCACTCAATAGTTCATTCATCATTCACAAATTGTATTAACGTTTTGTTACTGCATTTACATTTTTACGTTATTTAAAACATTGAGAAAAAAAGATTCCGTAGAGGTTAAAATTTCTAATATTTTATTGCATTAAGCAATATCTTTTTATTCGTTTTATTAATTTTAATAAGTAAGAATTTTTTAGTTAACAACTAAAAAAAATAAATTAATTGGATAATATTAAATAGAGTATTCATTTTTAACCATTAACAAAACGCAACTGTAAAGCCGTCGTTGATTTTTCTTCCCCGCTGTTTGATTTTACAATTTTTCAATTTTTAACTCAAAAAATTACCTAATTTTAGTTAATAACTTGTATTTGATTTGTTAGGCTAGTAAAAAATATAATTAGAAAACTTGCAGGTAACATCTGATTAAACTATTTGTGAAACAAACCTCATCAACACACATACAGCCAAATTCCATCATCAAAAGCGATCTTGTTTTTTACGATTATTCTTTGTAAAAGCTTAGGTATTTGTTAGATTTTTGATTATATTATTATAGGATTCTACCGAGTGCCCGATAACAGTTCTAACCACATTGATTTTTTATTTCAGGTTATTAGCGACCTGTCAAGTAGACATTTTTGAAAGAGCCGTGCAAGCAAAAAATTACAAAATAGGAGACGAAAGCACCTTCAAGTTTCCCAATTTCATATCAAGTCTCCCGCCAATTGTAAGTCCTGTTCCTTAGATGTATCCAGGTTTTGAAGCCCAGCTGTGTTGTGTCAACAACATCAGATGATAGTCTCCTTGTTTGTTTTTTTTTTTCAATAGAAATTAAAGATTCGATTTTATGCGGTTTTGTTGGCATAGCAAAGCAGGCATTGTTTTCTAGGAGCTACTTAGTTTATCTGTTGCTAACAGCTTTTATGTGTAGTGGCATGTCCATGATAAACAAAAGCACTTTTTCACTGTTTCGATTGGTGTCCTTGGACTTCAAGGTCTTGTACAACAAACTGAAGGTTTCTGGTTAAAGATGTAAAATATCATCAGTTATTTATTTGTTTAGCACATTAATAGAGCCAGTATGGCAATGAATAATAATATTAACAGTATCTTTTCCCAAGGGTATAATAAAAGGTTGATAAGAGGAAACACTGAAAAAGGTGCAGCAACCTTTTTTGTTTCTCAACAACGGACGCTGCTCCAGCATCTTTTGTTGAGAAACTTGAAGATCCATACTCAATCAATCACCAACCAGCCTGTCAAACATCAATACATAGTATAAAATAAAGTCACTTTCAGCATCAAAATAATTATGCAATGGATTTTGATGTGTCTTTTTTCAAGAGGTAGAAGTGATTCAAGAGGAAGGTTTTTAATTATAATACATGCAGAAGATAGTAAAAGGTTAGGCGCTAAGGAGTTCGCCAGGTCTACTAGTAATGATTATGTCAAAACCACAATGTTTGTCCTGCAGTAATTTGTGGGGAGACCTATATCCTACAGTTATCATCTTTTTTGTTGTGCTGATGACATGAACAGAGGTTAATAATATTTAATTTAATTAACATAATCATGATCATCTTAGCCGAATAACATCCATTGCTGGACATAGGCCCCCCTCACAAGTCACAACAACGGTCCCCGGCAACCCTGACCCAGTGTACTGCTGCAGCTTCAACTAGATTATAATATAATAATAACACATCACACTCAGAGCCCCTAACTAGGAAGAACCTGTATCTAGGGTGCCTGAAACACACACAGAGACAAACATCACACCCAGACCGGAAACAAACACCGATATTCATCATATCAATATTCGCCCCGCCCGAGAATCGAACCCGGGTGCACACGCTTCTCAGTCCACATCACTGCCAACTGAGCTACGGAGCAGTCAAAGATTGGCTGAACACTTTATGTTTTTTTCTTGTTTTGTATTTGTTGCATTAACTTGCCTTAACCATGACAGCATCTTGCGTCTTTGATCAGAATGGATATGTTTGAGGGAGATAGCAGGATGTTTGTAATGGTTTATAATTTTTTTCTGTAATGTATATCTGCGATTAGTCCAGTTGGCTATCAGCAGATATTGTGCAGGGTAGTAGACTTTGTCAGAATCCATCACATTAGATGGATCTCTATAAGATGCTTAGGGTCCTCTTTGATCCAGCTCCGGAAATGTGTAGTAGGTATGTGGGTACTGAACATTTAATAAAATTGCATTATCCTTATTATTTGGTAATAAAAGCATAAAAACTCGGCTAAATGTGGGTCCGGCTCTTGAGCTGGTACCTCTGCCTAACCCTCCGGGGAATAAAAGGCGTAAGATTATGTATGTATGCATTATCCTAAAAGGTTAAAGATTGTAAAAAATAATTATGTGCAGGGTGGTGGAGACATGCCTCGCTGCAGCAAACGAACGCGCAGCAGCGCGGCGGCCAGCGACCTGGTGCCCGGCACCACATCGCTGGAGGAGCACCACCACCACAAACGATCTAGGAATAGCAGGTTTGTTGAGTTACGAGGAAGTGAGCAAGTGTTATGCATACAAAAGTCAAACATGATTTATTCAATATAGGATACAAGATATCTTATTGAAAGTCAATTAGACTATCTACAGGGTGTTTCTGACAAGGCGGTAATAAATCAAAGGAGGGATTCTGCTCACCATACCTAACAACTTTCCCAAAGCAACATGGGTCGAAATCTCAAAAAAAAACAGCTGTTCCATACGTTGGTTCAATCAGCTGACGGGGTCAATGTATGGAACAGCTGATTTTTGTTTTGAGATTTCGACCCATGTTCCTTTGGGAAAGTTGTTAGGTATGGTGAGCTGAATCCCCCTTTGATTTATTACCGCCTTGTCAGAAACACCCTGTATATAATTGGTATTGATACCTTATTTGGTAAAGTATCCTATACTAGCTGAGGCGAGGTAGTTCAGGGTCCACCAATTGGTTTAGGCAAATAAATGTTTGCCTTGCCTTAAGACAATGGTCGCCTGGAGAGGCCCCCAAACGAGCCCTCCTCTGTCAAATGGTTCTACTCCCTTTCGCAATGATTTTACAGCGTAGAGAAGATAGGGGAACTGAAATATTTCCTGGGGTTGAAGTTTCTAAACTAAATTCAATCAACTAATAATAATTGTACTGTTAGCCACTTTGTTAACCATTCTTCTATTTGTGTGGCATGTAAAAGAATTTGCCTTTTTAAAGGGCAATGGTTTAATGAGTCGGTCAAATTTAGTTAAGAAACTTGACCCTCTGTGTTAAGTTCTCCTACTTTATATGATAAGTATCTCTTCTTCTTCTGTTATGGGGGTAGAGAAGTGTCTGCAATTAGCTCATGTTTTTGTATTGTTCTACTTTTACTCACATTTATTGTAGCCAGCCATCCAAACCTTAACCAGCCAGCTTAACTACTTTTTTATCTGGAAGTTCCACTTTATCTGAATGGGTTTTTTTAGAGGTAATAATAATAAGATACTCTCGTTTTATTGTTTTTCTGTGGGTGTTACAAATTTCTGATATTATAAATTTAGTTTTTTAGTTGTGTTCACATTGTTTTCTCTTTCCTTACAGTTCTCGGCGACATTCAAAATCGGAAGACACCAGCTTCAGTTCAAAAAGATGTTTATTATGGTTCAAAGAGTACACAACGGCTACGGAACCAGATGTTTTAGGTAAGTGCAATGTACATGTTTTGGACACTAGCTGTATTAGCTTCAATACAATCAAGCAAACTATGTTCTACATTGTTCAAACTTAGCTAGAATAAATAGAATTTCCAAGTTTGATATCTTTTTCTCTGTTTGATATCTTCTTTTTCTAGAAAAAAAAACAGCTGTCCCATACATTGATGATCAGCTGATTGATTCGATTTACAGATTTATTGAAAACTTCTAACCACGGTGCTTAGAAAAGGTTACTAGGTATGGTTAGCTTAATCACTGAAAGTTAAATTAAGGGTATCTTTATTGATATCCATCCTATACCAAATCAACTGTTTAAACTTCAACAGTCCTTCAGAGGCTCTTTAATTCTGTCCTACTCGAAGGGACCACGCCTGAAGCATGGAACAGAAGTGAGGTGGTGCTTTTCTTTAAGAAGGGCGATAAAACCCTTTTGAAGAATTATAGGGCCATCTCGCTTTTGAGCCATGTTTATAAGCTGTTTTCCAGGATCATCGCCAATCGTCTCGAACGAAGGTTTGATGACTTCCAGCCTCCCGAACAAGCCGGCTTCCGAAAAGGCTTTAGTACCATAGACCACATACATACGCTGCGGCAAGTTATACAGAAGACCGAAGAGTATAACTTGCCGCTATGTCTAGCGTTTGTGGACTATGAGAAGGCCTTTGATTCGGTCGAAACATGGGCGGTGCTAGAGTCTCTCCAACGATGCCGGATTGACTATCGGTACATCGAAGTGATGAAGTGTTTGTATAGCAACGCCACCATGTCTGTCCGAGTGCAGGAACAGAATTCGAAGGCTATTCCCTTGAACAGAGGCGTGAGACAGGGAGATGTTATATCTCCGAAACTGTTCACCGCCACTTTAGAAGACGCCTTCAAACTTCTAGAATGGAAAGGGCAAGGCATCAATATTAACGGCGAATACATCACTCACCTTCGGTTTGCCGACGACATCGTAGTCATGGCAAGGTCGATGGAGGAACTCAGCACGATGCTCGAAGGCCTCAACCGAGTCTCCCAACAGGTGGGCCTTAAAATGAACATGGACAAGACGAAGGTCATGTCTAATGTCCATGTTCTGCCTACCCCAGTTATGGTTGGGAACTCGGTTCTCGAAGTTGTCGACGAGTACGTATACCTAGGACAAACCATCCAATTAGGTAGGTCCAACTTCGAGAAGGAGGTCAATCGCCGAATCCAGCTCGGATGAGCGGCGTTCGGGAAACTACGCAACGTCTTCTCGTCCAATATTCCTCAGTGCCTGAAGACGAAGGTATTTAACCAATGTGTGCTGCCAGTGATGACATACGGTTCTGAAACGTGGTGCTTCACTATAGGGCTTATGAACAGGCTCCGAGTAGCTCAACGAGCCATGGAGCGGGCTATGCTCGGGATTTCTCTGCGGGATCGAATCAGAAATGAGGACATACGCAGAGAAACCAGGGTCACCGACATAGCCAAGCGGATAAGCTCGTTGAAGTGGCAATGGGCAGGTCATATAGCCCGCAGAACAGATGGCCGCTGGGGCCGAAAAGTTTTCGAGTGGAGACCACGGATCGGCAAGCGCAGCGTAGGACGTCCACCGACCAGATGGACGGATGATCTGCGCAAGGCTGCGGGTCCACGCTGGATGCAGGCCACCTGCGATCGGTACAGATGGAGAGCCTCGAGGGAGGCCTATGTCCAGCAGTGGACGTCCTACGGCTGAAATGATGATGATGATGATGACACACATACTGGGTGTTTCTGCCAAGGCGGTAATAAATGAAAGGAGGGATTCAGCTCACCATAACAAACAACTTTCCCAAAGAAACATGGGTCGAAATCTCAAAAATAAAGTCAGCTGGTCCAAATATTTGTTTGATCAGCTGCGGGGTCAATGTACGGGACAGCTGATTTCAGTTTTGATATTTCGACCTATGATGCTTAGGGAAAGTTGTTAGGTATGCTGTGCCGAACCCTCCATTTCATTTATTACCGCCTAGTCAGAAACATCCTGTATATATAAAACACATAGGTAAAACAAAATTGATAACTTTGTATTTCGAATGAAGTCAGTAGGTCACACATTTGTTTACATCAAATGAATTGTAAGAATAATAATAATGTGTTAGTTCATTGATGTTGACTTTGCAAAATTAGAATTTAATGTTCTTGCTAATTCTTTGTTGTTTGTAAACTATCAAAATTAATACATAGTATAAAATAAAGTCGCTTCCCGCGAGGAGGTTGATGAGGTTTTTTTTAATAGATTGAGTGATTTAAGAGGAAGGTTTATAAGTATAATACATGCACAAAATAGTAATAGGTTAGGCGGTACGAAGTTTGTCGGATCGACTAGTCTATACCAATATTATAAAGAGGAAAGATTTGTTTGTTTGTAACGAATAGGCTCCAGAAATACTGAACCGATTTGAAAAATTATTTCCCTGGTAGGAAGCTACATATCCCCGAGTGACATAGGCTATATTAGATTTTCAGAATAATTAGGGATCCCTACTTAAACTCGAATAATATAGCCCAAGGTGCATTTTTTTCCGTTGTTTACATATTTTGACAGTTGGTGGTTTGTTGTTGTTGTTTATTCTTTTTGATTAGCCGATTCTGGGCAGTCAAAAGAACATAGTCTATAGAGCCAAGTGTTTAGTAGTATATTAAATTCTGTGGTGTAACGAAGTTTGCCGTTTCAGCTAGTATATTATGATAAAGTGATACAAGAGGAAAGTGTATGTGTATAATACATGCATGCCCATTATAGTTAAAGGTTAGGCGGTACGAAGTTCGCCGCGTCGTTTCTATCGGAACCATAATTAAGAGGCATAGCATAGCTAAGTTAGCGCCACCCGCGAAAAAAAAAATCTTCTAAACTAAGGCAAATATCAAATTTAGAATATAATATTGTTTTTTTTTTGCGGGTGGCGCTACTTTAGCTCTGCTATGGCTCTTAAGTATCACACATAAGATCAAACAATACCCTACCCCTAGAACTAGAAATCGCTTTTAGTAATAAGGCCGCTATTTTCATTGATATTTGAAACTTGTTTTTTATGTAAGTACTTTATGTTTTATTTTGATTGCAATAAAGAATTCTCTTATCTTATCTTATCTTACCCCATCAGGTCCCGAGGGTATGGAGAAGTTCTGCGAAGACCTAGGAGTGGACCCGGAGAACATTGTGATGTTGGTCATAGCTTACAAGATGGGTGCCAAGCAAATGGGATACTTCACACAGGAGGAATGGCTTAGAGGTAAGGATATCTAGAAGGAGGAGTAGAATCTGTTTCGTCGAGACTGAGGGAAGATGGCGGCAAAAGGAAACGCACTTCTTGTTTATTGGGTTTATTGGTACAGACAGAGCGAAATTGCGAATGAATGGATAGAAATGTTGAACTTATATATAAAACTAAAACAAGTAGCGACATCTATGATTTGGTATAATTGGTTCGCAAAGCATCAACTAGATGGCGCTACGTGTATGTTGGTTGCAACATATTCTGCCCCCCTTGAAATGGCAAATATCGTTTATTTGGTATTTTAAATTAATGGAATATTTAAAAGGTAGGTAAGTAATTGATTATTAGGAATTTAATTTAAAGGTTTATTTATTTCAAAGGGGATAGGATATATCTTACAATTAAATCTATTTAATGCAAGTATTTATTATTATTATTGGTAACTTAATTTCTTATTTTAGCAAATTTACTTAAGTACTTATATTGATTTGGAACTATTTAAGTATTGTATTTAGTAAATAAAACAAGAAACCAATAAAGTTTATTTTCTAACTTATAAAACATTTGAGTTTTAATTAGGTCTTATGACTATAACTAGGTACTAAGGTAAGTTATGAAATGAAATTTAAGGATTAACTAGCTATATAGTTAAACTGTACATTGGTATTTACAAAACGTTACTAGATGGTAAAGGCAATGGGCAAATATTATTGAACGCTCGCTTTATTTCTCCAGTGGTGGTCTTGATGACGGCTACCCTGGCTTGGCCGTCCCGGCCCGGGTGAATAGTGACGATCTTGCCTAGTCTCCATTGGCAGGGCGGCAGGCGCTCTTCCCGCACCAGGACGACGGTGCCCGCGGCGAGGCTCGGCCCGCGCGCGCTCCGCCATTTCGTGCGTTCTTGGAGCGTGCTCACGTAGTCTCTGGACCAGCTTCTCCAGAAGTCCTGCGTGATCTGTTGAAGTTGTTGAAAATGTGTTAGCCTATTTTGAGGCACGTCTTTGTAGTCATAGTCTGGTAGTGATGTTGGTGTCCTTCCGATGAGGAAGTGAGCTGGCGTGAGTATTGGAAGTTCTGGATCAGAGGTTGATATTGGAATTAAAGGACGGGAATTAAGGATTCCTTCTATCTGTACTAGTACGGTTACAAATTCTTCGTATGTCAATAATGCCTGACCTAAAACTCTTTTTAGATGAAACTTACAGCTTTTTACAGCAGCTTCCCAGATCCCACCCCAGTGTGGGGTCCGGCTAGGTATGTAGGACCATACTATGCCCTCGTTTGCGCAGTGAGTCATCAACTCGTGCGATTGGTCAATTAGGTATTGATGAATTTCTTTCATCTCGCGATCGGCCCCATGAAAAGTAGTAGCATTGTCACTCACCAACTCCACAGGTTTACCTCTCCTAGCGATGAATCTTCGCAGCGTGGCTATAAATGCAGCGGATTCCAGACCTGAAACTAATTCGAGATGAACCGCCTTCGTTACTAAGCAAACAAAAACTACAATATAACATTTGTAGGTCTTATAACCACGTCCACGCCTGTCTCTTACGTAAAAATATCCCGCGTAGTCCAAACCAGTGCGTAGGAAGGGAGGGGCTGGGTTAACTCGAGATTCGGGTAAATTTCCCATAGGGGGATTGGTAATTTTCGGCTTAGCTCTAAAACATGGTATACAGTCATGAACAATTTTTCTTGCTAACATCTTACCTCTCGTTGGCCAGATGCGCTCGCGTATCGAAGCAAGAAGCAGCTGTGGCCCTGCGTGGAGCAAACGTTTGTGTTCGCCACGCATAGTAAGTGTTGTGAGTGGATGATCGTGGCTAAGTATTATTGGATGTTTTTTGTTAAATGGATATTGAGATAGACCTATGCGGCCACCTACTCGAATTAGTCCATCCTTGATGAATGGCTGTAGGGAAAGTTTTGGTGATTTATTCGGTATTGGTTTATTATTCGATAGGAGACTATATTCTTGAGGAAATGATTCCATTTGTGAATATTTAATTAGTGTATTTCCTGCGCGTTGTATTTCCTCCGCAGAAAGGGGCCCTAAAAGCTTTCCTTTAGGGTTCTTGGTCCGACACTTATGTCGGCTATTATATATAAATCGCAACACGTAACACAATACGTGTGTGAGTTTAGTGTCACTCGACCATCTTGTGACTAGGTACTTAATTGTGTCATTGGTTTGCGATCGAATTGTTAGACTGTATGAAAACTTGGTGTCGACTTCGAGTTCACTATCGTGATTTAGCGATTCTGATGTCTGATGCTTCGGCCAGGTGTCACTTGGTTGGCTTAGCCATACCGGCCCATGCCACCACAATTTATTACCGGCTAATTTATCTGGTTCTACGCCTCGAGAGAGGAGGTCTGCTGGATTATCTTCAGAACAAACCCAATGCCAAGAGCTTTTATCAGACAGGGTCAAAATATTATCGACTCTATTTTTAACAAAACAGTTTAGTCTTAGATCTGAATTTTTTATCCACGCTAAGATAATATTGGAATCTGACCATAGAAAAATGTTGTTAAATTTGCAGTCTAGAGCTTGTTTTACTTTGTCTACATGATTCGCAAGTAGTTGTGCTGCACACAACTCTAGTCTTGGAATAGTTTGTGACTTTATTGGAGCGACCTTTGATTTTGAATACAATAAACTAACTTGGATGTTACCTATTTTATCAAAAGATCTTAGGTATATGTTTGCTCCGTAAGCTTTATTTGAACTATCGGAGAAACCATGTAACTCGATTGCTACGTTATTTGGTATGAGTGTACATCTGGGTACCTTTAAATTATTTAATGACAATATATTGGTATATAGGTGATTCCATTCTTGAGTTAAATTGGATGGCAACTCTGCATCCCAATCTAACTTTAATTGAAAAAGTTTTTGGATAAATAGTTTGGCAGTTACAATAACTGCGCCTAATATTCCTATCGGATCGAATATTGTTGAAATTACTGACAATGCCTTTCGTTTTGTAATCGGATATGAGACTCGTTGCTCTTTTATCGTAAACATCAGGTCATCAGTATCGCTAGACCACGCTAGCCCTAAAATTTTGTGTGTGCTGTCTCCAAACTCGGTAGGAGATGTGGTTTTTTGTATAAGGTTTGTTTTCGTTACCTTTTTTAGGATATTTTCAGAGTTCGATTTCCACTTTCGAAGTCTGAAATTGGCTCCTCGCAGGATCTCGTCCACCTGTGAGGTTATGCTGGCTACTTGACCTTCCTCCTCTGCCCCCCAGAGCAGATCGTCCATATAAAATTGGTTCGCGATGACTGCTGCAGCCGCTGGAAATTGAATTTGGCTCTCATGACTTAACTGTAACAAACACCTTGTTGCTAAGTGTGGAGCTGCTTTTAGCCCAAAGCTAAGAGTTGGTAGTGTATAAACTTGAAGTTTTTGGTAAGCATTTTCTCGCCAAAAAATGCATTGTAGTTGAGGAATATGGCCCCCCTCTTGGGGCTTTATTGGTGCTAAATGTATGTGTGTATACATTCTTTGTATGTCTGCGTTAATAACATACCTATATTTCCCAAAACGCAATAAAATATTGATAAGACTGTCCTGTTGTATTGAACCCTTGTACTGAAGGTCGTTTAATGACACGCCTGTGTCCGTGTTACAAGATGCGTCAAAAACTACTCGAATTGGTGTGGTTGGGGAATCTCGGGTCACTGCATGATGTGGTAAAAAGTTACAAAGGCCCTCATAATTATCTGGTAATTTAATCATAAGACCGTCTCGTTCAAATTCTCGCATAAAATCTGTATATTTTTCCTTGAATTCAGGATTCCGTTGAAACTTTGATTCTAACCCTTTAAATCTTTTGTATGCTATATGTCGCGATCTTCCTAGTTTCGAAATAGGTAATTTTAATGGAAGCTCGACTACGAAATTACCTTCAGAGTTGCGAGTGTGATTTTGCATAAAAATTTCCTCGTATTTTTTCTCATCATAAGATAAATTCGGTACGGAACCCTCTTCTATTTCCCAGAATTTTTTTTAATTGTTTTTCTAGAGAAAGGTTGCAACGAACTACATGTTGCTGTAAATCTAAATTGACTGGACCCGAAATAACCCAACCCAGCCGCGTTCGCTGTAATATGGGTAACTCTTCACCCAATTTGTGTTGTCCTATACAAAGGATTTCAAAAAATTTCTCTGCGCCGATTATTATATCTATTTCACTCGGTAAGTAAAACTCGTTATCAGCCAACTTAAAACGCGCCGGTATCTGAAGGTACTGCGCGCTTGGTACGCTCGCATTTATATTGCATATTGTAGGTACAATAGAACAGGACAGCTGAGTGTGGTAGGTATTATCCGACGCGTGTACCGTTACGTTACAACAATATTGCACGTTTGATACACTATTGTTGAAGCCAATGACCTGTAGGTTGTGTTGTTTTTTATCTAACTGTAATTTTCGAAATGCATTTTCTGTTATAAAATTAGACTGCGAACCCGAATCTAATAAGGCCTTTAATATTTGTGGCTGGTTCATCTTGTCGTAGACTACTACCTTTGCCGTTGAAAGAATGATAAATTTGTTAGTTGCGATTGGTAATGATTCAGTATTTTGATTGTGATTGGTAAGTGTAGTATTTACAACTTGGTTGTTGTAATTGTTGTTAGCACTCGATTGTGCGTACTGAATTGGTGACGGTTCATTCGTGAACGTTGTGATTGGTGGACTTGCTACTGCCTGCTGCTGATTATTGGTATTTTGTGGTTTGTGTAAAAGTGTGTGATGCTTACCTTTACATACACGGCACGTACTCGCGCGACAGTTTGCTAAAATGTGTGTGGTCGACAAACAATTAAAGCATAAACGTAATTTGTTTACTGCGCGGATTCTTGCACTGACACTCAGTGCTTGGAAACTTTGACATTGGTTAATAAAGTGTATACCTGAACAAAAGGGACACTGGTTTGGTTTAGCTACGGGTCTACTTGTTACCTTGATCGGCGTGGAAGTGGTTACCATAGCCTTCTTTGGAAATCCCGTGGTCGGGTCTCGGACCTCTGACTGCCCGGGCTGCTCGGCTGACCCTGTCGTCTCCATTAGGTCAGCGCGATTTCTTATAAATGATTTGAATTCCTGTAACGAAGGCAATTTTCTCGAATCAATTTTTTCTTCCCATTTGGTTTTTAAGGGTTTTTCTAACTTTTTTACTAAAAAATAAATTATAACTAAATCCCAGTTCTCAACTGGTACATTTAGGGACCGTAGTGTTCGGACGTGCTTGGAAATATTGTCATTTAGACTTCGGAGACCCTGTGGTGTTGATGGGACAGGTTCTATATCAAATAGGGCTCGCATATGATTAAAAACTAAAAGTCGCGGGTTGTTATAACGTTCGCACAGCAGCTGCCATGCTAGGTTATAACTTTCGTCAGAATAATCGAGCGAATTGATGACTTCAAGTGCACTATCCTGTAATGAACTACGGAGATACTTATACTTTATAATAGGTTTTAAATTACTTTGATTAATTAGTGCATCGTATGTGTCGCGGAACTCTAACCACTGTTTGACATCGCCGCTAAAAGTAGGTAAACTAATGTCGGGAAATTTAATTGACTCACTTTGTACGGGAGGGTCCGATCTCGGTCGCCCCTCGGAATTTGGCGTTGATGGTCCAGGTCCATCCCTGTCGACCATCACCTTACCCTTGGCGCTAAGCTTATAAAAACTTTCCTCGAATTTTTCACGTTCAGCAACTTGCAACTCGATATCATCGTCATTAGGACAAAGAGTTTCTATTCTATCCTGTACTGTGGAAAAATCGGTTAATAAAACTGGCAAATTTTCTAATCGCATCCTAATGTCAATGATGGTTTCTGCTGAAAGTTTAGACGGATCGATTGCCTCTATGAATTTTTTAAATAGGGTAAGTTTTCGCTTGTAAACTCCCCGCCTAGCTTTGAGACCCTTTAATTCGTGTACCTCGGATTCGGTACTTTCCTCGAACCTTTCATCTTCGTCACTCATTTTGTTTTCACTATTAGGTACCTACCTACTTATGCACAAGAGTAATAATAATAGGAAATGTAAGGCTTAGGTAGGAATGGGTAGGAATTGCCAGCTCACTTGCCTGTATTCCGCTCGAATTCGCTGGTAGCTTCGTGTTTCCCGCACTCCTGCGTGGATTGCGAAGGGAAGTAGGGCCACGGGATTGCTTCTTCTGCTGCGCTCGGGCTTCCTCGTGGCTGGGTTTCGTTGGCACGGAAGGCTCACGTGCCGGGAAGTATTGGATTTGTAGATTTGTCGCTCCTGCGACTCGTTACCGGCAGTCTTATCACTGTGCCGGTATGTGAATTGGTAGTTGCCGATTGGTATGTGGCAACGCGAATTGGTAGTTGTGTCCGGCGTCTGGTAACAGGCTTCTTGTCACTCCACCGGGCACTTGCTGGTGCCGCTGGCCTCCCCCAAACTTGACATATCGGGCCGAGCGAAGTGATCAGCTCGGTAATGTGGCGTGGTTTTTGTGTCGACTGGATGGTCTTGAAAATAGGCGACGTAACGGTATCGCGCTATCGTCGTCTTGATCTTCCGAACCGTGATGCACGCCAAAAAACACGTAATTTTAAGATTCAGTTCGATTTTAGTCGGAGGTCACCATATGTTTCGTCGAGACTGAGGGAAGATGGCGGCAAAAGGAAACGCACTTCTTGTTTATTGGGTTTATTGGTACAGACAGAGCGAAATTGCGAATGAATGGATAGAAATGTTGAACTTATATATAAAACTAAAACAAGTAGCGACATCTATGATTTGGTATAATTGGTTCGCAAAGCATCAACTAGATGGCGCTACGTGTATGTTGGTTGCAACAGAATCATTTGACAGAAGAGGGCTCGTTTGGGGGCCTCTCCAGGCGACTATTGTCGTAAGGCGAGCCAAACATTTGTTTGCCTGAGCCAATTAGTGGGCTCCCTGAACTACATCGCCTCTCACAGTATAGGATACTTTACCAAATAAGGTATCAATAGCAATTAGATTAGATGTAGTCTAATTGACTTTCAATAAGTGATATCTTGTATGTATCCTATATATTGAATAAAGAATTTGAATTTGAGGTATAACTTAGGCATTATAAAGAATAATAAAACATATACTCGGCTAAACGTGGGTCCGGCTCTTGAGCTGGTGCCTTTGCCTAACCTTTCGGGGAATAAAAAGGCTAGGAGATTTATGTTGTATAAAGAAAAGTTTTAAAAACATCATGCTCTCGCTTTGATATTGTGGACTGCTCCGTAGCTCAGTTGGCAGTGATGTGGACTGAGATGCGTGTGCACCTGGGTTCGATTCCCGGGCGGGCCTAACATTGGTATGGTGAATATCGATGTTTGTTTCCTGTCTGGGTGTAATGTTTGTCTCTGTGTGTGTTCCATAGGCACCCTAGATACAGGTCCCTAATTGTTAGGGGTTTTGAGTGTGATGCGATCTATACCAATATTATAAAGAGGAAAGATTTGTTTGTTTGTTTGTAACGAATAGGCTCCGGAAATACTGAACCGATTTGAAAAATTCTTTCACTGGTAGGAAGCTACATTAACCCCGAGTGTCATAGGCTATATTAGATTTTCAAAAAAATTAGGGATCCTTACTTAAACTCAAATAATATAACCCAAGGTGCAATTTTTTTTCCGTTGTTTACATATTTTGACAGGTGGTTTGTTTTTGTTGTTTGTTTTTTTACTCGCCCATTCTGGGCAGTCAAAAGAACATAGTCTATAGAGCCAAATATTTAGCCGGGACAGCTCGTCATAATATAAATTTTGATACACCCTACCACGTTTGCAGCCTATGGCTCACATACCCAGTGTTTTGAGTTTACTCGATCAAGTGTCAGTTTCGATCAGCTCGGTTTTCGAGTGTTGATTATCCTGGCTCTAGTAGCCTCATATTCCTTCTAGCATATTCTCATTGTGTTGAAGTCGGAACTCAATTTTTAAATGTCAATTTATATATATGAGTTAAAAGTTTAATTTTGATTGTTTGGAATCCCAACTCAAGCTGAACTGGTGCGAGCATGCTAGATACAGGATCTAGCTAGTCAGGGCTCAGAGTGATGCTATCCAAGCTCAAAGTCAGACTCCACTGCTTATGAGTTTCGAGCATCCTATATACAGGATCTACCTAGTCAGGGCTTTGATAATACTATGGTTTTCCCCAGGACTAACGGAGCTACAATGCGACAGCGCGGCCAAGCTGTCGGCGCGTTTAGACGCTCTGCGCGCCTCGCTCGACGACCCGGCAGTCTTCAAGGCTGTCTACAGATACTCCTACGACTTTGCCAGGGTCAGTGAGATAAGCTTATTGTCATTTTTATTCCAATTCACAAAAAAATAATATCGTTTTTATTTCATTTTACAAAAAAATAATTTTTTGACATTTAACGTGTTGCAATATCACCGACGATGTACCTACGAACTAGGAAACTAACACACGCACTCACACTAATACACACATACAGGGTCATATACTACCCGACGACCAGGCCGTTTACAGATACTCCTACAACTTTGCTAGGGCGAGTGATCGTTTCGAAATTTCGACTTCTTTTTTTATATTTTTTCATTCGCCCATCTTGGGCAGGTAAAAGAAAATAATCCGTACGCCAAGCCAAAATTTGCTTCCCCAAAATGGACAAATACAAATTGTGTATAATTTTTTTTATTCTAATGCGTTACGAAGTTTGACGGGTCAGCTAGTTATGGCGTTCAAGGACGTAGTAACACTTCCGGTTTTTCTGTATTGCAAATTAGCTCTTATTGTTATTTTGTATTACAGTCTAGGGCCCACGAGACCATAGACCAAAGTGTTACACCCCGTCCGTGTCCGCCACTGTGCCTGTTTTTTTTTCTTTACTTCAACGGGTTTATACAGGGTGTAAAAAAATTTCAATAATTGGACTCTTAAATTACCCCAGAGAGTTAATGTAGATTTTATGTATAAAATAAACTCACATCTCTTTAACACCAAAAGTTAAAAGTCAAAAATTATTTATTCAATATAGGATACTTATAAGATATCACTTATTGAAGGTGAATTAGACTATTTGTCAATTAGTCGGTAAATGTAACAAATAGTTCGCCCTCTCCTGAATGTAACAAATAAAAATCGGTTCAGCCAAACGCGAGTTAATCGCGGACAAACATACATACATAAAAACATACATACATGCAGGTTAAACTGATAACCTCCTTTTTGAAGTCGGTTAAAAAAAAATTATTTTATACTATGTTTTGATAAATAACCATGTAAGATGATGAACCCTCGCGACAGGACAAGGAGCAGCGCTCCCTAGACACGGGCACGGCGCGCGCGCTGCTCGGCGTGCTGCTGCCGCGCTGGGCGCTGCGGGCCGCGCTGGGCGCCTGGCTCGAGCGCGGCCGGAGGTACCGCGTCGTCAACAGGTATGATGATGATGATGTCCCCTTATCCCTCATCAGGCACATAAGGCTCTCAGTAAAGCTCGCCAGTTGCTCCAGTCTTAGGCAACCTCCTCCATCTCGCCCCACGGTGCTCCGAGTGTGGGAGCCTCTTGTTCGACCGTGCGGCGCCAGGTCTGCTTAAGACGGCCGACTCTGCGACGTCCTTGTGGGCACCAATTGGTTCGTTAAAATATCCTTTGTCGCTACAGAGAACCAATCAGAATAGGAGTTTACCAGCAAGCAATAATTTAGCCAATCAGAGTTAAGGAAGGTTTCAAAGTTTTCAATTATATTAGGTTTTTTGCTTTGTGTCAGGATGATTAAAAAAGTAATGCTTATATCAAATTATCCGGGTTTTCGCAAAATCCCTAGTTTTAGTACCTAATTATCAAATCTTACTACGACATATATAAAAATCTTCCGTTACTGACTGACTGACTGACGGACCGACCGACCGACCGACCGACCGACCGACCGACCGACCATTGACCGACTGACTGACTGACTGACTGACTGACTGACTGACTGACTGACTGACCGACTGACTGACTGACTGACTGACTGATCGACTGACTGACTGACTGACTGACAGACAACGCAGAGCCGAAACTACTGGGCGTAGCAAGCTGAAATTTTGCACGTGGGTTCCTTGGAGTGTTTAGGTGAGCACTAAGAAAGGATTTCCCGCAATCCCCACGGGAACGAAAAAAACGGGATTTTTTGTGTTTATGAGATATCTGCGCGGATGAAACTGCGGGACAGCCTCTAGTAAAAAGTTAAAGAGCATTTTAGTTATTTGACGTATGTTAATTTAGACTGGTTGTCACGTATTTACCATACAACGAACCAGACAAGTAGACTTCCAGTAAAGCTACTTAAAACCTATTGTATCTTTATGAATAATACGGATAGATAATAAGAGTTTTGTACAGGCACACTAGCGCCACCTAGCGATGCACTTTCAAAGCGGAGAATGCTCAAATCATAAAATCCTGCATCGCGACGACGAAGTTTCTAGCGCTGGTAGTATAAATAGAAACTTAGTTTAGAAAGTTCCTATACTGAAGGAAAAATTCTATCTCCGGTCGTTTTAGCATATGTTTTATATGTAGGGTGTTTTAACAGAACCCGAAGTCAAATAGCTTTACACCCCATATACAGGATGTAACACCCCATATACAGATGATTCACCAAGTATACAGGTGCAACTGATACACCCATATACAAGTGCTACTGCTACACCCATATACAAGTGCTACTGCTACACCCCATATACAGGGTGTTACACCTTATATACAGGCTGTTTCACCCCATATACAGGGTGTTTCACCCCATATACAGGGTGTTTCATTCACTATACAGGGTGTTTCACTCTATATACAGGGTGTTTCACCCCATATACAGGGTGTTTCACCCCATATACAGGAGGTTTTCGACAAGAAGATAATAAATCAAAGGATGTAATCGGCAGAGTATGCCTACCAACTTTACCAAAGCAACATGGGACGAAAACACAATAATAAAATAACTGCTATTCCGAACATTTGTTCTATCATCTTACTAGATCGACAATCGAACGAAAAATCAAGAGGGGTGTTAATCTGTCTGTCTATGTATCTGTCTGTGGCATCGTAGAGCCCAAACGGATGAACCGACTATCGTTTTGTTTTTTTTTTTGTATCATAGATAATTTGAGGCCGAGTGTTCTTAGCCATGTCTCATGAAGATCTGATCAGCGGTTTAAATATCATCAGCTCTTTTCTAGGTGATGAGGGGATCTAACTAGCTTCCTTATGTCTGATCGATGTGAAATTTTGTACCATGTTACATCAATGATATTGAAAGTATATGGTATGGTAACTATAACCATGATATTTTGAAGATGATCAGCTCTAGTTCTAGTTGATAAGGGTCTAGTTAAGATGATCTGACTCGGTCAGGTCAGGGGGCCAAGTTTCTTAACTAAAAACGAGTGACTCGTAATTGTCTTGTTAGCGACTTAGTTAACCATTGCTGTTTACTTTGAGCGTGCAACAGCAATTACCTATGTTAAAGCGGCAATGGTTAACGAAATCGCTAACAAGACAATTACGAGTAACGTGTTTCTAGTTAAGAAACTTGGCCCCCAGGGTTTTTTTAGAGAATTCTACCCATGATGTTTTGGCCTCCCATTATGATCTTCTCTTTGTTAATGATATTTATAACTATCTTTATTTATTTTTTCAGGGACCAGTGGTGCAACATATTAGAGTTTTGCAGAGTGGTGGACGCGCGCGCGCGGCTCGACTCCTACGACGCGGACGGCGCTTGTGAGTTATAAATATATACTACTAGTCGACCCGGCGAACTTCGTACCGCCCAAACTATTAGTATTTTGTGCATGTATTGTACTTACTTGTAAACCTACCTCATGAATCACTCTATCTATCAAAGAAATCCGTAACGTAGTTTTAAAGATTTAAGCATACATAGGGACAGACGCGGGAAGCGACTTTGTTTTATACTATGTATTGATTTCACGCTGTAAAATCATTGCGAAAGGGAGTAGAATCATTTGACAGAGGAGGGCTCGTTTGGGGGCCTCTCCAGGCGACTATTGTCGTAAGGCAAGCTGAGCCGCTTGGTGGCACCCTGAACTACCTCGCCACTCGCAATATAGGATACTTTACCAAATAAGGTATCAATACCAATTAGATTAGTCTAATTGACTTTCACAATAAGTGATATCTTGTATCCTATATTGAATAAATAGATAGTGATTCAAGAGTAAGGTTTATATGTATGATACAAACAGAACATAGTAATAGGTTATGCGGTACGAAGTTTGCCGGGTCGACTCGTAATAACATAATAATAACGTATCACACTCAGAGTCCCTAGCTAGGAAGAACTAGGATGCCCGATACATATACACAAAAGAACATACAGCCAGATCGGAAAACTAATAAGTACCCGACGGGAACTGAACCCGGTGCACCCACGTCTCGGTCCACATTGCTGCCAACTGAGCTACGGAGCAGTCAAGTTATGTATACTTATTTAAGTAAATGTTTTATTTCAGGGCCAGTAATGCTAGATGAATTTGTGGAGTGGCTTCGCAGTGAGAAACCGGACGATGACAGCTGAGGCCACCCTTAACCCTTTGCCCGCCGACAATATCTCACCTAGGAATATACCTCTATCTATTACTATACAGCCAGCCGCAGCATATTTTTTACAGAAAAATCATAAGCCTTTGATTTCTATTGTTTTTTCCCGCACCCTTATTCTGATAAAAGGTATACCCTGTTATTCATAAAAAGTTAAAGGACATTTTAGTTATTTGACGTATGCCAGTTTAGACTGGATGTCACGTATTTACCATACAACAAACCAGAGAAGTAGACCTACGGTAAAGCTACTTAAAATGTATTGTATCTTTATGAATAATACGGTTAGTCTTTCAACTTTACCAAAACGTTACTACACCCGCTATTCAATTATCAACTCTGAGTGATTCGAATTAGAAATAAAATCGAGTGGCATAATAATTTTTGATTGGCTACAATCGCGGGATTGTATTGGAAAGAAAGATGCGTTTTTTTTTTTTTTTTCAAATTAAGTACCTCTTTTGTTGATTGCATTTTAGTAACATTAACAGAACGTCTAAAAGTTTATTTTTGCATATGATAATAATATTTTTATTTTTTGGGATTACTTAACTCAAAACATTTGATTTTTTTCTTTTACTTTTTTTAAACTAACCTACAGTAACCTACCTAAATGTCACAGTATAAGGATAAATACAGTAGGTCCATTATTTGAAGTTTATCATAATGGGTTGGCTAAAAGAGAATAATAAAAGTTCTGCTTATATAATTTGATGATATTTGATGATTTTTCATGTGATGCCAACTTGATCTCCGATTTATGAAATGTATAGTGTGGCTTAAATTAGTTTCTTTAATTTTTATTGCGAAAATTGCAGTGAATTTTTTTATATTTAATACTTGGTAATTTAACTTTTTAATAGCTGGCTGGTGATGATAAAATATAATAAACTGATGATATATACCTACTGAATATACGAGCTTTTGTGGTTGTTTAATACAAAAATAATGACTTGAAGTCTTGTTATTCCTACCTATATCAAAGTAGAAAGTAAAATTTAACTATAGGAAGAAATTGGTACTTAACTTATCGAATCGATTTTACTTTTGTGTAATTTTTTTTTTTCTGTAATATTACTTCCATGGATCAAATACCTCTTTTCAAACATCAACATATGGTAGGTAACTGAGTAAATGTTCTAAGGTTCTTTAAGTTCATACTGTTGTTCATGTCATTAATTTTTTTTTTCTTACCAACTTTTATATCGGAGCTAAGCTAAGACACCTTTCCTCCCTATTTTATCAGTTCTTCAAGTTAGTTCATTAAGCCATGTTATATACTGGGTGTTTCTGACAAGGCGGTAATAAATCAAAGGAGGGATTCAGCTCACCATACCTAACAACTTTTCCAAAGCAACATGGGTAGAAATCTCAAAAAAAAATCAGCTGTCCCATACATTGGTTCGATCAGCTGACGGGGTCAATGTATGGGACAGCTGATTTTTTTTTTGAGATTTCTACCCATGTTGCTTTGGGAAAGTTGTTAGGTATGGTGAGCTGAATCCCTCCTTTGATTTATTACCGCCTTGTCAGAAACACCCTGTATATAACCAGTTTAATTTTAATATGAAAAGCATATTATATTTATTTCATTTTATGTTTTAATCTATTGGTTAAAAAAGAAATGTAAGTAAGTATGTGAAAATACTCTTCTTGCGAACTGCCACCCACCGAAGCAACGTTAGTGTTCGGAATTGTGCAAAAATAGAGTTAAAATGAAAAAATATATTTTGTTTAAGTTTTTCGTGTTCCTTCCTACACTATAATCTGAGATTGAGCAATAAATAATTTATTACTTACCTGTGCCCTTACATGGGCCAGCTTTTTGCATTTGTTTTTGAACAAAATTAAAAAAATTGTAACTTAATTTCACATAACAGAATCGTAAATTATAATTTCTTACTATTAATTATCTCATTGCTTAACACAATACCATGTAAAATTAATAAGAGGTACCTTAATGCAAAAATAACAAACAGTAGTTTTTATATATTTCTAAAGTTGTCCCACGAGCAAAAGATATCAGTGTAAAGTACCTAATTTTAATAAAATATCTGGATTCGTTCTACTGATAAATGGTATTTTTGCACTATGGTAATGCAAGCTACACAGACTAGGTTTAATCTAGTCGCCATTAGACTAGGTGTAGGTAGATATGTTTTAAGGCGATGTAGGTAGTTAGCTATAATAAATTTTGTCTAGGCTGTATGTATAATAAATAACGGTTTGTAAATCGTATCTCTGTAAATTTAAACGAGGTGTATCCTAAAATAGATTTTTTTCTCAAGTAAAATGTTAAATGCGACAGTCAGTACCGATGTTCGTAAAGAGAGAAATTAAATCTATTATAATAATTTTTGTTGGTATTATTTTGTTTATTGGATTTTTTAGGTCCAAGGCATACCGAACTGGCGTTTTCACCCCCAAGAAAACTTCAGTCTACCTGACAAAAGCTTGCAAGCTACTGTAGACAGATTTCTTGCGGAACTTTTATTGCTAGTGGAAAAGCGGCCTTATTGTTCTTAAGTTATAGTTACTTATTTAGAATAATCTTTAAATAGGCACGAGTTTTGAACCCTGTGCTAATTCAAGTAGTAAGTAGGTATCTTCGTCGCGCCTGACGTGCCTCTCCGCTCGCCTTTGGTGCGCTGGATGGACTTTAGGCGGTTATCACACTGCCACGCACCACGCTGCATGTTGCGTTTCGACGCTACTACGCGCACGCGCGTGGATGCGTTTTCTGTGTGTTGGACTGCGCGTGTTTCTATACAAATGGAGGTACTTACAATCAACGTTAGAACACGCGCCACGCTGCGTGATGCGTGGCAGTGTGAAGACCGCCTTAGCTACAGTGGCGGACTAGGAGGCCGTAACAGATTTGTCTATGGTTTCGTCAGCCCTAGACTGTATTACGAAAGAACAAGAGCTAATACAGAAAAACCGGAAGTGTTACGCCGACCGTGCCCACCAATGTACAGTCAGTAACGGTTATTTATTTTTGTTGAGTTTATGAAATTATACTCGTAGGTACTTAGGCTGGTTCTAAGTACTTTACATATTTACCAAAGCGTAGCTAAGTAAGTACTATACTATAATAGATTAGCTTACTTATAAAGAGCAATACTTAAGTTTTAAATTAAAAACCTTTTTAAAACCAAGCTTTTATTTTTCGAGTTATTCCCAGCAAGCAGCAAGGCAGCATTTGTTACCCATATTTTAGTAGTAGGTATTAAAAACAACTCGTCAACCATCATGATTTTTCTGCCATGTTGGATTTTTAATGACGTCACATTATTTTATAAGGGACTTGCCAAAATTTCATGAATTATTTTTAATGAGTGTGTACAATTCAGCTCGCTCTATCGGTTACATAGAATCATAATGTTTTTGTGGCGGTCTTGGGGGGCGTATAGCGTTTCCCCACCTCACTGGGCGTAACAGATTTGTCTATGGTCTCGTGCGCCCTAGACTGTATTTCCAAATAACAAGACCTATTTTGCAATACAGAAAAACTGGAAGTGTTACTCCGACCTAGACTGCCCAGAGAGGGTGGAAACCTCAGAGTAAGGAAACCGCCGCTAAGACCGCTACAGTGGCTGTACAATATTGTACGTATGGTACGTGTATGTACAGTGGCGGACACGGTCGGCGTATCACTTCCGGTTTTTCTGTATTGCAAAATAGCTCTTTTTCTTTGGTAATACAGTCTAGGGCTGACGAAACCATAGACAAATCTGTTACGGCCTCCTAGTCCGCCACTGTACATTGAATGAAAATCTATAAACTTTAAACTAACCAGTTTCCTGCCGCAGAAGCAAAAACAAAACGCATCAGTTTTCATACAGGTTATTGATTTAATGCCATGTTGTTTGCTCTGCTCGCCTAACATACACAAACACAACAATCAATCAGGTCAGTCATTTTTTGTTTGTTGCATCGGTTTTAATAATTGTATTTTTTCAGTTAATCGCATTAAATTAGATTATATTTAAAAATGGCAGATGAATACGCTGCAGTTAAACGTGGCAAATTAATTCTTAAAGGGGACAAGCCAAAGTAAGTAATGAAAATAAAATTATAACCTCAATTTTTTTTTAAATATTCTAATGAAATCCGTTTCTAGGGCAAAAAAGCGAAAGCACCACAAGAGCAAAGACAAGTCGGATACCAATAAAGTAGATGAAGACTCAGTGAAACACGGCGGCTGGTGGAAAGTCGACAAAATTGAAGATGTAACTGGTTCCATCTCAATTGAGTTTGGGTCGAATTCATACATTTCTGCTTTAGACAATGGTCTGTTCACTATTGGAGCACCACATGGGGAAGGCGAGGGTCCTGCTCCTGAGGAAATCTTCACCGCATTCCCTGCTGGTGAAACAAAGTTTGCCCTGAAGTCCGGATATGGGAAGTACCTTGGTGTTTCTAAGGATGGAGTAGTTGTTGGACGATCTGATGCTGTGGGACCAATGGAGCAGTGGGAACCCGTGTGGCAGGAAGGTAGGCTGCTGTTTTATATATTCCTATGTTTGTAATAAATAAGTTAAGTACTTATTGTGTATCATGCACAAAGAGCACTGTGGGGCGAGATGGAGAAGATTGCCCAACACAGGATCAAGTGGTGTTCCCTTTTTAACGGACATCTGACGAAAACATATTTATGTTTACATTATGGTAAATGTTGCCTTCTCAGAAAAAAAATATTTTTTGCAGGAAAAACAGCAATCCTTAGCGCACTTAGCAAGTTTGTATCAGTAAACCCAGAAGATGACTCTGTAATAGTGTCAAGCACAACAGCGGGACGCCATGAGTTCTGTACGATACGCAGTAATAAGACAAAGGTTGTGACTACGTCCACCGTGCCGGAGGAGGAGCAGGGCGACCTTGCGCAGGTTGAGGTCAACTTTGTGTAAGTTTAACGTTATACTAACCAGTTTTTTTTTGTCTCTGTGTTGACTATGAAGCGTCAAGACTGCTTTTGATTTCCAGCAAGTTTGCTTTCACTTTGCTTTAATTTATATCTTTGTTTGTGTTAAATCTTCTTTATGTCTTAGAATTTTTTTTGGGAACCCTTAACTCAGGATCAACCAAGTTAGGGGCTCTGATTTATTTAGTAGCTGAACTTTTGTGACAATGGAAATGTAGATAACTAACTTTTTGAATTTAAACTATTATTCTATGTTCATCAAGTAAAATATTTAGGAGTCTAATGGTAAAAGAGTTTCGAAATTGGTCCAGTAGTTTGGCAGTCTATTTGATTGTAAGAAACAATCAAATGTTTCCTCTTTAGACAGTTAGTTTCAAAATACTGTATATTATTGACAATTTCTCTTTTTTTTTTTCAGCAAAAAGTTCCAGAAATTCCAAGACAAGAAGCTGAAAGTGAATGATGGCAGCAAAATAGAGCTGCGGCAAGCTCAGATGGAGGGGACCTTACACGAGACACTGCTCGACAGGCGGTCCAAGATGAAGGCTGACCGATACTGTAAATAATAGGACTTTATATTTTTGATCATATTCTAAAAAATTCTGATAGAAGCCTGACTTGTCGCACGCCACGCGTGTTAATGAGAGGTTTTTTAATTTGACATCCAAAAAAAAATTATTAGTAAAGTTTTATCACGCCGCTATCAGATGGCGCTTTGCAAAAGTCTATAGGTCAAGTTGAAATGGGGGCATTCCAAGTGTGACGGTCGGGACATTTTACTCCTTTTTTTAAGTACTTCTGTATTTATTTCAGTTATTTAAGAGCACCAAATAAAAACTGCGATTTCAACATAAACTTAAATCATTAAACTTTAACATCCCTAAATTTCAAGCATGTACTTAATAATTTACTATGAAAAAAAAGGTCTATAAAATTGTGACGGTCGGGACCCTTACTTTCTTGTCTACTCCAGATTTACACATACATTTTAAAGTTTGTAAGAAACTATAAATGATATGAATACGAATCATTCTATGCAAATTTATGAATAGTGAAGCTTTCAGTATGTACAGATTTGAAGTAACAAAAATTATTTTTTTTAACAAAGTTCTGATTTGATGAGTGTGACGGTCGGGACAAGTCATTGTGACGGTCGGGACGAGTAACAAATCAACAAAAAATTATGTTTTTTATTCTTTTATTTAGTTTAATTAAAGATTTTTTTACATTAACTTTTACAATTATTTTTCAAAATCAGCTATATATTGCTAAAACGTCAAAAAATGCGATGCCTTAATATTTTTACTCTTACAATTTCTTTGATATCTTTGCTTTCTGAGGCTTTCTATGCATAGTAACTTTGTATTGGTTTTCCTTAGCTTTCAGTTTTCTTATTCTACTTTTTTCTTACTCATTACTTCATACTTTGAAGTATGTAGTAATGAGTAAGAAAAAAGTAGTGATACATTTCGACTGCTCCGTGGCTCAGTTGGCAGTGATGTGGACTGAGTAAGCGTGAGCACCCGGGTTCGATTCCCGGGCGGGGCGAATATTAATATGATGAATATCGATGTTTGTTTCCGGTCTGGGTGTGATGTTCGTCTCTGTGTGTGTTTTGGGCGCTCTAGATACAGGTTCTTCCTAGTTAGGGGCTCTGAGTGTGATGTGTTATTATTATTATACTCTCATACTCATTGTCTTCTGCTGGACAATAGGCCTTTTTTTGGTAATGGGGGGCCACTCGAGTACGTTACGTCTCATAATATATCAAAAAACCAATAAACTCGGGGAATTAAAATTTATTATAATATGTTTAGTCTTATTTAAGCCTTAAGCAAGCAAAATTTAAAAAATACGAGTATTTTGCTACGAAATATATACTAAAAAATCAATAAAACCAAGAAAATAAATTAAATAATTTTGGATAGACTTGTTTAAGCCCAATGCAAGCGATATTTGTAAAAATACAAGAAAATTGCTACTTGGAATTATGATGGTTGGATGGGACTGTGACGGTCGGGACAGAACTTTAAATTAATGTGTAAAAAAAACAACAGCCCATAGCCACTTTAAGAAATGGCAAACCCCTCAGATCCTGTTTATTTGTTACTTGCAATACACGCATTTTATCATAAACACGCATTTTAAAGGTAAAAATCAACAAAAGTTAATTTAAATGTGACGGTCGGGACATAGTTCTGGTTGCCAATGATTGCTTAATATTATAGAAACTAACTAACCGTTTTAATTTATAGTTTACGTAGTAAATCTTAAGTAATGTACTAATTGGTTATGTTCCCAACAGGCTGATTCACATTCATAATATCTGGGTTTTTATTTTTTGAAATCATACACAATATCCTGTATGTGGTGAGCTTGACTAACACCTGTGTTGATATTGACCAAAAAAGTAGAAAAAACTGTTTTTTTCGATTTTTTTTTATTAATTTCATAAACTTAAGACTGTATACTGTTATTCTAAATGCATAAATAAACTATTCTTTAACTTTAATGTTTTACTGGTCTGGTGTCACGTTGCATGGAATGCCCCAATGAATCATTGAAAGCTCAAAATAAAATTGAAAATCGTCATGCGTCAGTCAAATAGTTTTTATTTTATTTTGGTTTAAACTTTTCCGAGTTAATTTGAACTGAATTGAATTACTTACCTATGTCTATTACTTTAGAAAATGCCATCTACGGGCGTATTACGAATTTTTTTTTTTAAATTTCTCTTTGAAACCCTCATTGCAAATGATTCCTCATTGCGAATGAACCTCCGCGATTTAACCTCTATTGAAAATTGGCATAAAATATTATTTTCGGGGTAAATGTGTTAATTTTAAGATATTTAATAAATAAAATTTAAGATATTATTTATTTTATTATACTTACATAGAAATGCAGCAAGAAAACAGATAATAAAACACAAAATTTAATGGCAATATTTTTTTATCTAAAATATACAAATTAATAAAATAAAAACACTTGTTTAAAAAACTTTACTGCCAGAGTATTTACTTAAAAGAGAAAAAAATCCTTAAATTAACTATGAATAATTGATATAAATAATTATCAGAAATATTTATTGTATGATAACCCTTTTTTTTTTTGTAACGGGGGGAAATGCCTAACGCATTTCCCGACGCTCGGGGGAGCGTCGGGGGTATGTGGGGCTCGCACCCACTAAAACCCCCCAGCGGCCGTCTTGGCGCTTTTGGGAAGGACCCCGGGAACCACGCATTACTGGCGTCCGAGGTTCCTCCCACGCTCAACTGATATCAGCTTCGTGCACGGGGAGGGCATATTGTTCCCTCCCCGGCTCGCCTTTGTAGCTGCGGCGGCACAGTGCCACAAGCTGTGCCGCCGCCCATCTTGGGGCCGTTTGATGAGTGTGTCGGGCCCCCGCCCTTTACACCCACGGCCCCAAAGACCCCTTTTAGTCGCCTCTTACGACAGGCAGGGTATACCGTAGACCTATTCTTACGCCCGGGCCTACAGGGCTTCGCGACGGCAGTATGATAACCCTGAGCATTGTTGTGACGTCAAAACTTGGTTTAACGAAATACCCTTACTAGAACCTAATCCTATATTTTGCCTAAAGTGGGGAGGCCTTTGCCTAGCAAATAGCATCAAGGCAACATTAAAAAAACATTACAATACAGGGTGGGATTTTGTAATGTCACCTAAAAAGGGAAGTGCTCTTATTGCTGTAGATACAAAATTGTAATCAAAGTTTTATATATTTAAAAATAATTCCTTTGAGTAAAATTATCTAAGTATCTACAATTATTAAGAGCGAGTTGACAGCGATGCTGGCGCCAATCACAAAAAAAAAAACTTCTAAACTAAGACAAATATCATAAATGTGGCACAGTATGACACTAGGATAAAGTAGCCTAGTATTTTTAGGGCTGTGTTGTATAGCTTTTAGGTGAAAGACCAAATACAGCTACAAAGTGTTGCTAAAAGTGGCCACTTTTGGCAAAAATCTGTGGATTATTTTATTCTTTTTACTTAGGACTACTAAACTGTGGACAAAAAATACTAAGCAAGATTATCTAGTGTCATACTGTGCCACATTTCTGATATTTGCCTTTGTTTGAGAAGATTTTTTTTTTTTGCGAATGGCGCTAGCATCGCTGTAAACTGGCTCTTTAGAGTACTTCCTGTCCAGATGGCATTTCAAAATTTAATTCAATTAAAACTTATACAATATAACATTGGCTTAGGAAAGACTATAAAACAAACAAATACCTATTGGATTGGCAAGTTTTATATAGCAAAGGCTTAAGTTTTGTACGTTCAATATTTATCACAATATGTACTATAGAGAGAGCTTAATAAAAATAACTAATGTGTTGTTAAAATCTGATAAAAATAATGTACAACATCCAAAAACAGTTAAATCAATAAAAAAAAAGTAAACATCATCTTAAAACAACCTGAGGATTGCAAATCTTAAGCGGTAATGGGCAGAACGCATTGATTGAATAAGAAATGGTCTTAATAGCCAAAAAATCGATTGGCGACCGCGCACTGGAAGAGGCAGAGTAAACAGACCCCACAATATTGTCAGATGACCTGGTGAAAGTCGCGGGAGTGCACTAGATAAGGACGCACAAAAGCGGTCATTAAGGCGGTAACTCACGGTATGGCGCGAAATTCAAATTTTTTCACGTTTTTTAATTATTTTGGCAAAAGTATTCATTTTAAATAAAGTTTAAATGAATTCGCGTACGTAAAAACCTATTTCCCACATTGTTATATATCGTTTTTGAAAGACAGAGTTACCGATTTTGTGTATATTCAAGGAACTTGTTTTTTGGCATTTTACCCCTTAGACACAAAATCTGTAGGTCTGTCTTCAAAAAACGTTGTATTACAATATGGGAGATGGTTTTTTACATACGCGAATTCATTTAAACTTTATTAAAAATCTATACTTTCGCCAGAATAAATAAAAAACACGAAAAAATTTGAATTTCGCGCCATAGCGAGAGTTACCACCTTAAAGTGATATGTGACGCAGGCCTATATCCGGCAGTTGAATTCTTTCAGCTGAGATTTCTATGAAACTATCAGATGAAAACTAGATGGTACACATTACTTAACAAAATCGTAGTTCAAAATTACCGTTTAACAATGCAAGGTTCGCAAGAACCAGGTTTCAAATACGCTGGGTGACAATGGGGACATTGTGGGTTTTCCCCATAACCTTTACTCTTAGCTTCCACCTGGAACGAGGTCCTGGAACCCTGGTCTTCGTACCCTGGGTGTGGACTGTCTAAAGGAAATATGTAATCAGGAACAAAGTACGAGCTAATGTTGTACTCAGTATTTGAAGGTGTAACTTCAACCGTAGTGGGAGTAGGTCTTGTAACGTCTACGAAAGGATTCCTTCCTACTCTTGGGTTGACTTCGGTCTCATTGGCTGTAACGTTGCTTTTCTTCGGTGGTTCTAATCCAAAAGCTGGTACTGCCCATTTCCACTCGTAGTAAATCGGTGGGCCGACTGTAGTTGTTGGAGCGTTCGAATATTCTTCTTTTGGAGGCAACAATTCTCTACTTGGAGTAGGAATACCAGAATTCTCCTGTTTGAACGCTTCTTCTGTGACGGTAAAAACTGGAGTCGTCGGCGTTGGCTTATCATTGATCGAGTCAAACCTCGATTGCTCTGTAAAACCTTTTCTTTTATCATTCTGAACCGTGTTTCGATTGTTTGCGTCGTTCTTCTGTCTTCTTGGAGTCCTGTCTTCTTCGGCACTTGTCTGCCCTTGTGGCAACTGCTGGTTAATATCAAGAATCTCCGTTGTCGTCATAGCTGTGCGAGTGAAAGTTCCTGGCGAATTAGGATCGAAGCGTTTTATAAAAGTGACCACAGCGTCAGCTTTGACGGGTTTCATTCTAGCGTCGATGTCGAAATCTTCGTCGGAGGCTTGTGTAGCTGGTCCAAAGGGTAGAGTAAGATCCTGACTAGGTGGTGATACATGGTTAAGGTTGCTACCAAAGCTGGAGTTTTCGAGATTAGTCTGAATAGTAGGTGTTGGCTTTTGCGAAGCTGCTCCAGTTAAAGTGTCTCCGTCCTCACTCTCGCTTAGGTCAACGTTTTTAGGCGGGAACTTTGGTCTTTTCCCGGTGCCAGTGGACCAGGATGAAGGTGGTCGGTACTGGGTCTTGCTGCTGTCGAGGTCGTTGTTGTTCGAGCTGTAGATGGAGTCGCCAACGCCGACGATGCTGTTGCTTGGATGGACTAGGAACTGAAATGAAGAGAGTGAAGGTGCTTAGTTTTGTCAAAAGATATAAGTACAGGTCCCACCACGTAACTTTAGCTCTGAGCAAAATAAGGCAGGGATTAATGCGCGTGTTTACAAAAGAAACAAAACGAACAGAACGACTGTAGATAATAAGGCCTACCTAGGTAATGAACAACTTGTCAGGGATAGAGTATTATTATACCTACTGCTGCCTTAAATTAGATTTCAAAAAATCTGATTCCCGTAGTAATTTCAGGCATTCCTTCCTATGTACCCTTTACTACAGTACCCTCAGTTTATGACAGTCTTTTTGTTGGTCAGTTAGTCAACGGATGTTCACCACGTCTTCTCCAAATATAATTGTACCTAAAACTTAAATAAAAATGGGATTAGATGGTCGTTGGAACCTAAAGGTTCCTGAGTGCGACCGTGATTCAGAAGATGCAGAGTAGGCAGACCCCTCACAAGGAGAAAGGCTGCGGTCGGAATGGCGATGTGCGGGTGAGGCATATAAATCCTGCAGTGAAAATCTTTATGCTGAAATAAGGATGAAGGATGAAAACTTTAATACCTACATAGTATAAAATAAAGACGCTTTCCGCGTCTGTCCCTATGCAAGCTTAAATCTTCAAAACTACGCAATGGATTTTGATGCGGTTTTTTTATATAGATAGAGGAAGGTTTATAAGCATAATACATGCACAAAATGGTAATAGGTTAGGCGGTACAAGGTTCGCCGGGTCGACTAGTAAAATAATAAGCCTACCTTTGATTCAGCCTCTTTAAGTCCGTCAAAGTAGTTGCTGTTCGGTGGCACAGAGAGGATGTCCGGGCGAGGCGTGCGCAGGCGCATCTCTGCTTCTGACACGAACGGCTTGTCGCGTTGGCCTGGGAATAAAAAAAAAAGAAACTTCATCATTAACATTACAACTGATAGACGTCTGATGAACATAGGTCTCGCCAACAGATTGCTCGAAGGACAAGTAAACATTGTGGGGGGCGTTTTCAAGATTCGCCACGCTTGGCTGGTGGTTTGGCGATCGCATTGTCGCTCTTGAGGTACCTATTTCTACCTTGGTTGTTCCCATTGGCGCCTATTACTAACCAATGGGAGAAGATGAGTTGGATGTAGCTGCCGGCCAACCAAAAAACATATCACTGGGTTAATATAAAACATATTAATCTATTTTCCAGAATACCACTACCACCACCCATCTCCCATGGGTGACACAAAAGGTGACTAAGGAACCATCCAAAGGTCGGGCAGCAACGTTCCTCTAAATACTTACTTACCAAGAGCCACACTGCGATCTCCAACCAACGTAGCGTTTACGGCTTGCAAACTCCCTTCACAATATTAGTCCTTGTGTGTGGTAATGTGTACGGAAGTAAAATCATTGCGAAAGGGAGTAGAATCATTTGGCAGAGGAGGGCTCGTTTGGGGGCCTTTTCAGGCGACCATTGTCGTAAGGCAAGGCAAACATTCGTTTGCCTGAGCCAATTGGTGGGCACCCTGAACTACCTCGCCTCTCGCAGTATAGGATACTAAACCAAATAGTGATATATTGTATCCTATATTGAATAAATAATTTTTGACTTTTAAAAACCTATGTTCAGCAATTTGTTATGAAAGATCGGTGGTATTTTTTGACGAAACTATGTTTTGTTTCTCAAAATTTTTACAGAGTATAGGTAGGTTTAACGTTTGACCTATCTTTAATAACCATGGCCACCACTAACTTACAAATGCACATGCTATAGGTAATTGTTAGATGAACACAAAATTTAGCATGTAGGTAGTTAATTCCGACGGTTAAAAGATAATTATATCTTAAGACTCAGTACCCCTTTGTCTTGCATATAATAGGCTGACACTTGTCTTAATATAACTACAAGTTAACAAAGGTTCGTGACCTAGGTAAAGCTCAGTAAAGATGTTACGCTTATAATAAATTCAGTTTTATGAATAGTTGCCAACTCACGAACGCTATTGTTCTATGTTCATTAATGCTGGTTTTAGTGCTGGCAAAAGAAACTATGGTTTTGAATATCGATGATGACTTGTATCTTTTTAACTGTGCATCGGATTTTGATGCGGTTTTGTTTAATAGATAGAGTAGTTCCAAAGGAAGGTTTATAAATATAATACATGCACAAAATACTAATAATTTAGGCGGTACGAAGTTCGCAGGGTCGACTAGTGAAACAATAAATACAAGTTTTTTTTTTTTACCTAGACTATACTTACCTACAGTTACTTATCTTTAACTGAGATGATAGTTTTAATTTGTAATTTTTACCTATGTATTTTTTTAGGTCTCTTATATTTTAGTGAGATACTTAATTATTCAATAATTATGCACCTAGGTATTTTTAACATGTCACTAGTTATAATAAGATTAAATTATTTATTAATCGTTGTCGTATTGAAACGTCACTTTTGAAATAATAGTATACTTACTTTTTTTTTGTTGATAATTTTCATATTTTGTACTGTTGTTTTAAGTAGATTTTATTCGATAAAGTTGTTCTAAACTTTATCGATAAGCATAACAACACTAGAGTCGTATGAAGTGTTTTGAATACGAGACGTCCTAATTTGTAGTGATCGTTATTTTACCGATGATTAAGTTTAGAGATAAATGAATGTATTCGACTAACTGCGGCTCAGTTAGTAGTGATGTTGACTTTGAATTCAGACCGGAGGTGGTTCGATTCCTGGCGGGTTCAAACATTGCTATGGTGGTTATCGATGTTTGGGTCCCTGGGTCTAAGTGTGTTTGTATCTTTATTTGATTTTCGGGCACCCTAAACAGGGTTTTACGTTTTACCTAGTTATAGAGACAGACGAACAGATTTACTTTCGCAATTATAATAGGTACTAGCTGTCCCGGCTAACTTCGTACCGCGCCCTGAAATTTTATATGCAAAAATTCAATTGTTGTTTTTACTAACTTCACCTCCATTTTTCCAAATTTTTTACATTTTAAACCTTCTCTGGACTACTGCTACGAACATTTTGAGACCGAAATAGCAAAATCGGCCTGTCCGTTCTCGAGTTTTAGCGAGACTAACGAACCACGATTCATTTTTATATATATAGTAGATAGTAAATTAGATAGTGAGGATGAGGATGAAGCTACAAAGATGAAGGGCATTAAAATAAACGCTCTACTATAACCAGCTAGAGACAAAGTTCAAACATTGACAAACTATCGTCTAAATATGATGTTAACCTCAAAATATGCCTCGATCCTCAATTTAATGTGGTGATACATACTAAACTTGATAAATCCACAAGATTATTCGAAATAATCACATCAATACGCGAGCTCACCGCCTCGCCCCCGACTGTAAAGAGCAACAATTTTGTCAGTGCAAATATTTTGTGCTTTGCACACGGCGATGTTTTGAAATGCCTTAAAAAAACGATTAGACACCTTTTGTAAAAGGCATGTTACGAGTTAACTTAAATGACGGAGGAGACTGAAAATCAAACGTTTTATGAAAATCTGGGGCCCTGAGAAGGCCACATTTGTTAGAATAACTACTTAACGTTTATCTAATTAAGCGATAATAAGGCCGCCCAATGCAATCAATATATTAATTGCTTAAAAGATTGAATTAGTGTTAAGTTGATTGATTGCAATAAAGTGTTTAACTATCTATCTTTCGAGCTAGGGATAATTAATATCAGTTAAAAAAAACGCCGCCTCCGTAGCTCAGTGGCGTATCGCGTCGCGCCTTTGGTTGGGGCACGGAAGGTTGTGGGTTCAATCCCCGCAGAAAACACCACATATTGATTTCTCACAAAAATCATGTTGTGGTTGTTTTCGGTTGGATAGGACATTGCAGGCTTGAATCACCTGATTGTCCGAAAAGTAAGATGATTCCGTGCTTCGGAAGGCACGTTAAGCCGTTGGTCCCGGCCGTAGTAGTGGTCGTTATAACCGCGGCGACAGGCTGGCCCCTTGTCACGTTGGTAATAAAGCATAAACTCGGCTAAACGTGGGTCCGGCTCTTAAGCTGGTACCTCTGCCTAACCCTTCGGGGAATAAAAGGCGTGAGATTATGTATGTATGTATGTATAAAGAAAACGCGGGTTTCTAAAAGTTTGCCTTGTTGTTCGCTGTTGTTCGTTCGATCTAAACAAAGGCAAATATCAAATATGTGAAACAGTATTCCCCTAGATAATGTAGCCTAGTATTTTTAGGGCACTGTTGTACCTAAAGCTTTACGGTCAAGGACCAAAGAAAGCTACAAAGTGTTGGTAAAAACGGCCACTTTTGGCATCAATCAGAAGCTTTCTTTGATATTTAACGTTAAGGCAACCAGTGCCATAAAAATAATAGGCTGCATTGTCTAGAGGAATACTGTTTCACATTTTTGATATTTGCCTTAGTTTAGTAGGGTGAATGTTTTTTCTTCTCGGGTGGCGCTACTTTAGCTGTGCTATGCCTCTAATCGCCAACCCGCCTGCCAAGCGTTAAGATTATGGTAAACCTCCATCCGTCATTGTGACGATAATATGTGGAGTTGGCCGATGTTCACTAACGTATGCCTCTCGGCTGAGATGATCCTGACGCAAAAAGTCGCCGAGAGCACAGACTAAAAGCAGCGTTAGATTTATGTGTGATGCAAATGTGTTATTTGTAAGCCCGCAACTCGAGAATTGCCCTTTGTCATTACAGGGTGAACGCGTGACCCACTTATCTGTAGTCTGGCAGATAATATAATCAAGTCTTCTGCTATAAATTGTGATGGGTACAGATTTATTAAGCAGGACTTGAAGTAAGAAGGTACCTAGGTACTAACTAACCTTTAACTTGACAGTAACGAAATATCTACTCAGTACTACTACATACATCTAATTTATCTACTTTATCTATCTACAATATTTAAAAAAAAAAATAGATGGTTCGTTAGTCTCGCTCAAACTCGAGAATGGCCGGGCCGATTTACCATATTTTGCTTTTGAAATGTTCGTATTAGTCTAGGGAAGGTTAAAAGGGTGAAAAAAAATAGCAAAATGGAAGGAAAAGGAGCCGATTAGAGCTATTTCTTCTAGGCAACTGATTTTAAGGATACAATATACAAATCATTATACTTACATTATACACAGACTTAATTGTAATACGTGGCTGCGTAATATAGTCACTCAATTGAGAAGCATGTTCTAAAATCTAATTCTAAGGCGGTCTTCACACTGCCACGCATCACGCAGCGTGGCGCGTGAATGCGTGTTCTAACGTTGATTGTAAGTACCTCCATTTGTATAGAAACACGCGCAGTCCAACACACAGAAAACGCATCCACGCGCGTGCGCGTAGTAGCGTCGAAACGCAACATGCAGCGTGGTGCGTGGCAGTGTGATAACCGCCTTAATGTTCATCTCGAAACAAGAAACATTAACCACAAATCGTCGTTTGCGCGGAAGTCAAGGCCAACTGACTGGCCAGTGCCGCGCTGACATTGGCATTGATTACCTTATGGCGCGTTTTACATTTCTGAACGCACCTCTAAGCTGTCAAATGGAAAACTGGCGGGAAATGCGTGGAAAGTTTTTGAGTTTTATTGTTGTTCGTACGCCTGAAAAGTGTTATAAATATAAATTTCATGAATTGAACTTTTTTTTTTATTAAGATTGTTAAATTACTTAAATATTGGGAAAATTCTTTCAGGCAAATAACATAAACTCATTGTACGAAGAAATAATGAGTAATTTTACTATTAACTTAATAATATGTTAATATCTTTATCTTAGGGCTTCTTTCCTCTTGGTTGTTACGCTTATGCTCATGTCTAACGTCTAACTAAAGTGAATTTTAAATAACGTGACTAAGCCAATTTATGCTATTCACGTGCACGTAATAAAAATTTTATATTTAAGTATACTTACTTAGTTTCATATACTTACTTTGATAGGCATTTTATATTTACTTATACATTTAAAACACAAAAACCTTTATAATCTACATAAGCATAATCCCTTAAAGTTCAATCAAAATTCGGCAAGCTGAAGTACCGGTTCGTACAAATTCTAAGTATACATACTTATAATATAAAAAAAATATAGGGTTAAAACTTAGAGCATGGTAAAAACCCACATAAACCAATGCAATTTTTCCTACATTATGTTGGTCACATACCGACTGCTTAACAAAGTGCATCATAAGATCACGATCAATAACTAAACACTATTATTATCGGTAGCATCATCGATCATAGTTCAATTCATGTAACTTTACCTACTATACCTAAATACCGCTTTTAATAAGTTATACCTATACAACATAGCGGCATGGAGGCATATAGAATAATACGTTATCTAATTGATCTAATCCCATTGGGTCAGCCTTTTTTTTATTTTTAGGTGGGAAACTCCTGTCGAGTACCCTGCAGCCCCGGGGGGAGCCGCAGGCTTATGTGGCGTTCGCACCCACTAAAACCCCGCCGGTGTCCTCCTCGGCCGTTAGCAAGGGGGTCACGGGAGATATTTCGAACTTTGTGTTCAACTCCGCGACCCCATTGGGTCAGCCTAGACGTCTACTGTTGGACATAGGCCTCCCCACAGATGGTTACAAAGATCAACAGTACGCTGGAGTGGAAAGATTGCAAAAATCGCCACACTTGGCAAGCGGGTTAGTGATCGCAGGATAGCTCTTTGAGTTATTCCAGGACGGTGGTGGTCCTTCGGCTGTTCCCTTAGTCGCTTTTTATGACAGCCATAGGGTTGAAATTGGTTTGTTGGTATTTTAGTAAACTTACATAATCTCACGCCTTGATTCCCCGAAGGCAAAGGCCAGATGCATAGACAAGCTCACGAGACGGGTCAGTGCATCGTGTTGAACCCACGATAACCCGAGTTTATGTTTAAACACTTACCAATAAGTAAGTTAGCATCATAATCGCTCTCGGAGGTGTCGCAGTTGACCATGTACCAGTGGTCGCAGATCAGCATCCGTTGCTGAAAGAGCGTAGTGTTGGGACACGTGTAGCTGAACTGCCTGCCCAGGCCATCGCACATGTGGTAGACCTGTTGACAAAATAACGACTCATAATCTTTATAATTGACAAATCTTTTCTCTTCTGAGGCCCTATTACGGCCGCTTTTGCAATATTGCTTTTCGTATTGGAACTGAGAAGTTTGAAGATGCCCGTATTAAAGAACTCGACGCCAAACGCCACGCTCAAAAGACTCGTCCCAAGGTCTCCTACAACTACACTAACAACACCAGCGGACAGCTACAGAGCAACATATGCGGCCGCACTTTTAAGACTATGTTCGGCTTTGCGAGTCACATCCGAGCACACGCCAGGAGCTGACAAGGTGTCGCCGTCGACGGATACGTCGTGGAGGACATCATCATCATCATCATTGCTTTTCGTCCTCTTTGCGTTTTTTTTTGTATTGACTTTAACACTCTAGAGGACGAAAAGCATGTTGTAAAGGCCCTCTGTCTACTGACAATTTGGCTTCCATTTTCCATTCAAAAAATTTATAAAAAAACTTCATCAAACCCAAGACGTCTACTAGCTATTGTACGTTCTGAAAAAATTGTCACAAGGATAAATACTTTGAGGGGAGTTTTGCCGTAAGTAATGATGATCGCAGTATGACTTCAAGTTTTTCAACGGACGCAGCTGCCTGATCTTCTTCTTTAACCGGGCAGCAGCGTCCTTCTTCTGGGTTTCTCGCCCTTCCTCTGTTCCCCTAGTCACCTCAGCCAGGGAGCGGGAGGAGACGGTATGCTGAAAGTCTTTGCCGCTTATAGTTTTTTTTTAATACTTCTAATGTAAGTTATTTGATCGAAATCGGTTTTGCATTTCAATTAGAACATCATCTAAATAAGCATCGTTTTTATTATTTAAACCTGGAAACGAACATACACTTCCGACAAAAAAATCAAGGCAAACTGTTTTTTTAGCCACAATTAATGCTCTTAACTTTACAAATTTGTTACTAATACGTCGATAAAAAATGTAATTGTTTAATTAACACGATATTTTGTATTTGATTAGCTGTTTGTTTGTTTAAAGATCATAAATATTTTTCGAAGATGTTATTTTAAGCGCCCAAATTTAAGAATAATTACCTACTTTAGCCTTAAATAAAGGTAATGACATTGCAAAGTTATCCTAACATCGTTTTAACCTAACAGTATAATTAACAAAAAAAATTACGTCTAATGATTCCATAAGATGTCTGTTCAACTTCAAAACAATAAACATTTTGTTTTAAAAACTGCAAAGTCTAAAGGCCTTTGCACAATTAGGTAGAATAGAATCAAATTCATACTACTTATAAGCATGATATTAACTTGGCAAACATGAACTTTTTTAATTTCTCTATTGCTGCTTTTTTAAATCGTGTAAAAAGTTGACGAAAACGATTGCAATGGAATTGCAATCCAATCATAATTAGGTTAATCGTAATTGGGAAAGAGAATCCGATTACTAACAACTATAAGTACCTACCATAGTTCTATTCCGAAAATCTTGTAAAAATTCTAATAAACGAAATAATAAACGAAACTCTGCCCTTCTAAGTTTTTCGGAACTGCATACTGACCACCGTTACACAAGTAGTGAGCTCCGAGTTGGAGATAACGATCGAATGATCACCCGTGACCCCCTTGTTAACAGCCGAGATGGACACCGGCGGGGTTTTAGTGGGTGTGAACCCCACATAACCCTGCGACTCCCCCGGGGTCGCAGGATACTCGTTAGGAGTTTCCCCGCCTTAAAAAAAATGGTTAAAAAATAATAATAAACACCAAAACCTCGATTTAAATCTTTATAATTGAAAATGTCTACCTACATGCCAAATAAGGAGCCGACTGATGGTAGTACTTGTGCCACCAAAGGTCACCGATGTCAAGGCTATCAAAAGAAGTGGGTTATCTCCCAAATTGATGCTCCGACCGAACCGCAGCAAAACTAGGTCGTTATAAAAACTATAGCAACAGCTAATTGTGACGGATTTTTCTCGCCATCCCGAGATTATAATTTTCTAAGGGATTCCTTTCCTAATAAGTATTTGTGTAGTACCTAAAGAACTATGCCCGTTTCAGAAGCTAATTGTTAACCGACTTCAAAAAAGGAGGTTATCAGTTGGACGTGTATGTTTGTATATGTATGTTTGTCCGCGATTACCTAGAGTTTGGCTGCATCGATCTTGATGCGGTTTTCAGAAAAGTATTTCCTTACATTCAGGAGAAGGTTTTAGTACCGATTTAAACTGACTTCGGAAAACAGGAAGTTCTCAGTTTATGTATGTGACAGTTTATTGAAGGCGGGTTCCTTTTTTGTAAAAAAGAAATTATTTTTCGACTTTGATTCGTGACTCGAACCGATGCCCTTAGCGTTACCCCCCATTTACACTGCCGACCAGGCTCCCGTTTTTATTGCCGTTTCGACCGCGCAACCAAGTTCTGAAATAAAAAAATGATTACGCTCAGATTCTGTCGAAATTTGTCAAAACTGATTGGTGAAAACCAGGAATTTGTCAAAGCATAAATAAAGAAGTTATGAAGGTTTGATGGTGTCCGCGCGAACGAAACAAGGAGAACCGCGCGGACATTTTTTTTTTTTTTTTTTTTTTTTTTAAGGCGGGGAAACTCCTAACGAGTACCCTGCGACCCCGGGGGGAGTCGCAGGGTTAGTGATCTTTCGATCGTTATGTTCAACTCCGCGACCCCCTCCAGCACTGGCTATAAGCCTCTTCGCGGGGGGACAAGTGGTAGTCCCCCCTGAGCGCGGATGGCTCTTCCTACACTTGGCGGCGGAATCGGGACACCGCGTTCCGCCGTCCTTCTCGGGGCCGTTATATGACTACACGAGGCCCCCGCCTCGTGCACCCAACGACCCCGGGGTCCCCTCTTAGTCGCCTTTTACGACAGGCAGGGGATACCTCAGTCCTATTCTTTGGCCCGGTACTGCAGGGCGTGCGGCGGCGCTTCAAGTCCACGCGCCGCCGCGGCAACGAATCCGCCATCCGGCCGGGCTCGCCGCCTCTCCATCGCGGAGCCGGGCCACCATCAATGTGGCGGCGGCAGCACATCCATCGCCACCGCAGACTGACTAGCTGCGGTGGCAGGCGGAGGGCGAGCACCAGACCCCTTCCCTCTCCCTTTTCCTTTCTTCACCTGGCATGAACTGCCACCCAGGCTGTGCGAGGCGGGCCGACCGCTCGCCGCGCATAGTGGGCAGTTGACCGCAGCTTCGCAGCCGCGGGCAACGTGCCCAGTCTGGCCGCAGCGGTAGCAGACACCGCTACGGTCGACCTCCGAGTGGCAGTCCACCCGGATGTGTCCGGTCTCCAGGCACTTAAAGCAGCGCCGGACTCTTTTTGGGAGGAGCCTTGCTCGGACGATGCACCATCCGAGCTTTATCTTCCCGGCCAGTGCGAGCTTCCTCGCCGCCTCGACCGGGCAGCGAACCCACACTGACCCGAGGCCCCTCTCAAAGGTGATGCGCCCCACCTGGACATCTTCAACCCTGCATCCGCCGCTAGCTGCGACTGCAGCTGCGGCGTCGGCAGGGGTGACAGAGTCATCCAGGTCCATGAGGCGCATCTCCGCGCTGCTCTGTGGTCTGGAGACCTTGACGGCTTCGTCCGGTAGCACCTCCCGGAGCTTCTGTGCTAAGGCGTCAGCCTTAGCCCTTGCCTCCTCTGCAGGCCCGCCGATCTCTAGCATTCGGGCACCGGTTGCGACCTGTTATGGGGTCTCTCCCGCGGGACTTTTTTAAAAAAAAACTTTGTTACACTCACAATGGTTTATTAGATATTGGCAAGTTTACAACACGGCGGTTACGGTAAGACTGACTAAAACTGTTATGCACTAAAACATGAAAGTTCAAAAATGATGATTGGCAGAAAATAAAATGAAGAAATAATTAATTTAATTTAACAAACAATGGAATTATCCCGAATGCTGATAGAGCTTAAATTCAATAGTATTTTAATTTATAACAGCTCCCCCTTTTAGACGAAGGTTATACAAAAAATAACCGAAGGATGAAATTTTATACAAAAATAATGAAGGGTGAAACTGTATGAAAAACCTGTGAGTGAGTATACAATTAAAAAATATTAAAAAGATAAAAAGAAAAATTAAAATTAATAATTAGACAAATTACGAGTGGATGATCCACATCTCTTAAATGTAACAAACTTATCTTTAGATAATGAAAGTTCAGGCAAGCTTTTAATTGACTTATGATCATTTTCGGAATCATCTGAAATTCGGGTAAGTTCAATTGAGGTATGAATATCATCCTTTTTAACAGTTTTATTAAAACATTGATTATAAATTTTAATGCAATTAGAAGCGTCCTGATCTTTATCTTTAAGATTACGATTAAAACAACGTTTATATATTTTATAAAGTAAAAATCCAAAAATAATAAAAACTACAAAATAAAAAGTAACTGAATAATAAGTTTCATATTTAACAAAATGCGATTGGTTTTGAGCTTGATTTATCTGATTTTCTAAATGATCTAATTTATGAGAGGCATAATTTAAAGATTCTAAATTTATGTTTGACAAAGAAATCGGAGATAAATTGTGAATACTATCATTGATTACACTTCTTTTACAACAGTCATCTTCTGTAATATCAAAATCGATTGAAAGTTGATTCGGTACAGTTGAAGTAAAAACACGAGTAGGTGTAAACTGTAAAGTCTGAAAGTATGCGACACAATCATTTTCGAGATGTAAAATACCTGTACCTGAAAGACTGTAATCCTTAATTTCGTTTGAACATTTTACTGTAAGTTTACGAGAGTTAGATTGGATAAATAAATGATTACCATTATGTAATTTTTGCCATAAATTAATATTACCATATAATAACTTAGAATTACAAATTTCCGGAAGTGACAAAGTAACTTCAGTTAAAAGTTTAGTTTCACATGAAGGATTATTAATTGTACTCAAAACAGAAACAAAAGGGCAAATAATATAATCTTGACTAATAGTTTTACAATCACTAAGGCTATCTAAAAGTGCATAATTCAATCTGTCATCTGTTACAGCCATGAAAAGTTTAGTAGGTTGAATGAGAGCATAAGTTTGGAAACTTTTATCGTGAGGGGTAGGCAGAGCTACATTTTTATAAACATTAAACTTCAAAGGGTTGATTAAAGGAATTTGTAAAATAAAAATTAATTTCTTATTAAAATAATATGATGTCAACTTAGACACATCAATAATTGTATGTATATTATCTAGGGTAAGAGGGACAGGAAAATCAACATTTTTCTGAATTGATTTACTATTAGTAGATAATTCATTAAATAACCTAGAAGGGGTAAGTATATAAGGGTGCAAAATATTAGACTTAGAAAATAAAATAGAGTTTAAGATAGCATCTAAAATATTTGAAATAGCTAATAAAGAACTTTCGAGGACATTAACTAATCCGTTAATCTTAGCAACATTTATAAAATTATTATTTATTCTAGCATTATCTGAAAGTACTAAATTTAATTTCATAATTTGATTATTAATTTTTTTCTTCGTTATCATTAAGTTTACGCATAGAAACATTAAAATTATTTATAGTCGATTGAATAACATGAATATTATCCTTCATTAAAGAAAACATTTCGTTTTCGTTTTGTTTACAAGCAGAGATGGCAGCATCATATTTCCTGGCATCCTCTGCATCCATAGTACCAAAGAAAAACTTTAAAATTTCACCACCGAGCTCTAATGATCTTTTAAAACGAGTCGGAGGTTCTAAAGAAATAATGTGAAATAAAGATTCGTATTTAAGTATGTCAGCATTAAGTAAAATTTCTAAAGGACTAAAAGTGTCTTTACAATCAACGTTATAAGCTAAGCTTGAAGCTTGCTTGCAAAGATAAGAAATACTAGTCATAGATTGTTGAACTTTTTCTAAATAAGGCTTGATGGGCAAGACCTCGACATGAGTAACGACGTTCCAGTAGTCATCATAAAAATAAGCAACAGAAGTCGGGTCAAAATAAATTCCTGGACTGTGAATGATTTCAGTTATAAGTGGCTCTGAAACAGATGCCCGAAATTGTAGAAACCTGAAACAAATATATAAATAATAATCTATCAAGCCGGTTTTAATTCATTAACGTGATATTTCACGTGTTTCCTATTAACACAAATAGTAACGTTATTTTTATCGTGAACTTTCATAATTTTGAAAGGTCCTTTCCAAACAGGGGACAATGCTTTGCGGAGTCGATGATGCTGTTTTAAATATACAAAATCTCCAGTTTTATAATTAATTTTCTTAGTTGAAGCATCATAATAATTTTTTGAAGACTCTTTACTTTTAAGAATATTTTCGAGAGCTCGTTCTCGGCTGTATCTCATTCTGTATTGGAGAGCTCGAATGTACTCTTGATAAGTAGTACCATTATTAGATTCATAAACACTACTAGGGATGGACGGTTTATAACCGTAAAGTAACTCGAAAGGAGTGAACTGTGTTGTACAGTGTGGAGTAGTATTATAAGAAAGAATAGCTGTAGCGAGATAACAATGCCAATCAGATTGATTGTCATTAACGAAGGATTTTAAATACTCTTTAAGAGTTGCATGGCTGCGTTCAAGCGCGCCATTTGTTTGTGGATGATACGGAGTAGAAAATAGAGATTTAACTTTAAGAATATCTGTTAATTGTTTAAATAACTCAGAGGTAAAACATGTACCTTGGTCGGTAAGTATCATCTTAGGAAAACCAAATAAGGAAAAGAAATGAATTAAATTACGCGCAACTTCATCGGTTGTAGAAGTGATCATGGGGTAAGCGCAAGAAAATTTAGTTAAGTCATCTTGAAGAGTTAAAATGAATTTAAACTTTTGAAGTCCAGCCTCAGGCAGAGGGCCAACAAGGTCTAGAGCTAACCTTTCAAAAGGTTTAGTGCTGGATGAAGTTATTATCATAGGGGCCTTGTTACAAGTGCGTAATGGCTTATTAATTTTACAAAGGGCACAATCTTTAACAAAACTTTCAATGTCTGAACGCATGCCTTTCCAATAATAAGAGGCCCTAATTCTGTTAAACATTCTTTGAATGCCTGGGTGACCAGCTATAGTGGTACCGTGATTTTCTTTTAAAATTCTAGGAACCTCGGCAGGGGTTGGGTAAATAATTTGATTTTTATAGATATGAATTTTAATATTAGTGCCATGAAAAATAAATGAAATCATATTATAAATTTTTGTAAATGATAATTTTGTAAAAGGTTCTGAAAAATCTGAGATAGCGAGATCTGATTGATCTTTAGAGATAACGATATCTCGTAACTTCATTAAAACTTTATAAATTATTCTATAAGACGCTTCGTCATAATGATGAACTTTAGTAAATAAAAAGAATAATATTTTGTTAGTAGAATCGATAGCAAGCACGGTCTCGGGCTCGCGCTCGGCTGATAGCAAGTCAGCAGAATTGTCTACTAAAGACAATAATTGTTCACAATATGGCATAGAGTTATCAAAGTCTAGAGATGTCGGACAGGCGACTAATTTATGTTTAGTTAAATGTAAAGGTTCATTATGTTCTTCGATTTGAGTATCATTTGATACAGAATTTGTAAATTGTTTTTTAAAATATTGGTCATAAGAACAATTATGTAAACTCGAATGAGAAATGGCGTTGACTGGATTTCGAGATAGAGCATCGGCATTGGAATTTACTCTACCGGGTTTATAAACGATTTCATAATCGTACTCCTCTAACTTTAAACGCCAACGAAGTAGACGGCCTCCAGGATCTTTGGCATTAAATAGCCAGACTAAAGGACGATGATCGGTAACAATTTTAAACTTATTGCCGTATAGATAAGGGCGGAAAGTATTAACTCCGAAGAGTATAGCTAGGAGTTCCTTCTCTGTTGTAGAGTAGTTACCCTCAGCCTTATTAAGGGTGCGAGACGCATAAGCAATGGGCTTATCTTTTCCGATATCACCCTGTGAAAGAATTGCACCGACTGCGAAGTTGGAGCTATCTGTAGTAACAATAAACGGCTTAGAAAAATCAGGATATTGTAGTAAGGGTGCAGTGATCAATTTTTCTTTAAGAAAATTAAAAGCAATATCTTGTTCTTGAGACCATTGAAAAGGGGTATCCTTTTTTAATAAAGAGGTTAAAGGTTTTGTAACCTTAGAGAAATTCTCTATAAAACGGCGATAATAGCCAGTTAAACCAAGAAAAGACTTTACGTCTTTAGGATTTTTGGGAACGGGAAATTCGGAAATGGCCTTGACTTTTTCGGGGTTAGGAGCAACACCTTTATCGGTAATAATATGACCTAGATAAGAGACTTCACGTCTCAGAAATTCACACTTATCAGGTTGAAGTTTTAAATTAAATTCCCGAAATTTGTCAAAAATTAGTTTTAGTTTTTGGATATGGGTTTCAAGGTCATGGCTATAGACTATGCAGTCATCTAAATACACATAACAGTGTAAGCCTTGTAGGCCTGAAAGAACAGTGTTCATAAGTCTTTGAAAAGTCGAGGGTGCATTTTTAAGTCCAAATGGCATCCTGACAAACTCATAATGACCAGAAGTGCCATTTGAGTTAGTAACAGTGAATCCTGTTTTTGCTGCGTCAGCAGAATTTAAACAAATCTGATGGAACCCTGATACCAAATCAAGCGTTGAAAAGTACTTAGAATGACCCAGTTGGTCAAGAATGTCTGTTATAAGAGGGATAGGGTAAACTTCGTTAACAGTGACGTCATTTAAACGACGATAATCAATAACAACACGCCACTTTTGTTTTCCAGAAGCGTCCATTTTTTTAGGAACGACCCATACGGGAGCACTCCATGGGGAAATTGAAGGCCTAATAATATTTTGAGCAAGCATCTTTTGCATTTGATTTTCTACCTCTTTTTTATGAATTTCAGGAAAGCGATACGATTTAACGTGAATGGGAGGGGCATCACCTGTGTTGATAGAATGCTGAATTGCATTGGTACATGTTAAAGGGTCACCTTCAAGGTAGAAAAGGTCGGAATATTGAGTGCAACACTCTAAAAGTGCTTTTCTTTCTTCGGAATTTAAATGCTCGTGGCGAATTTGGCTAAGGACGCGTTGAACCCTATCGGAAAAACCTTCATTAGAGGCTGAGAAGACATTCGAAGTTGAATTTTGAGAAGAATCGACAACTGAAAAATCAATAGGCGTAAGACGAACTTTAAAATTGTCAATATTAATTGGAACTTCTAAAGTGTTCAAAATAGAAACGTTAACTCTATGGTTAGGTTTAAGTTTCACTAAACAGTTCGCTAAATAAACGCCATCACAAACTTTGTGGTCTAGAACCAACGCTTCCTGTAAATTATTTAATTCTGAAATGTCATTTGACACGGCGCACTCTATAACGGCTTCGGAACGCGCAGGTAATATATAGCTAGGAATGCTATAGCAAAAGGGAATTGAAAACCCTTGTAATAACAAAGTTCTAGATGAGTATTGAATGTCGATTTTAAAATGGTCGATAAAATCACTACCAATAATGCCATGAAAAGGCAAGCGAACAGAGTCGCTAATCGCATGGAAAGTATAATGCAATGGAACTTGCTTATCAGGTGAAACGCGATAGGATAAGTCAAGCGAAAGGGACCCAAGAGATTCAACATGTGAATCGGTGTCATTTAGACCCTTAATTTTTATAATGCGGGACCCTAAAATTGGGTGCTTCTCTAAACAAGACAATTTAATAATTGAAATTGAAGCACCAGTGTCAATTAGAAAACAGAGAGGCTTTTCTGAGAAACTCGTCTGTAATAACACGTGAGGAAGAGAAACCTTAGGATTAAGATTCATAACTTTGAAAAAACCTTCTTCACATGTAGAATCTCTAGAAGGGGAACTCAAGCTATCTTGAGGGGAGAGATTCGTAGAAAACTCCTTATTTGGAGTATTAGAACTACCCTTAGAAAGAAACTCATTGTCGAGTAAAGGAGTAGTAGAAAGAGAATCTCTATGGGACGGACCCGAAAAACTCAAATTATTTTGAGGGGAGAGATTCGTGGAAAACTCATTACGAGTATCAAAACTACGCGAAGTAGTAGACTTAGGGCTACCCTTAGGCAAAAACTCAGAGAGTGGTGTAGCCTTTTTAGAACTGGCCTTGGGGAAAAACTCACGAGGGAGGGGTAAAGGCGCAGATTTTTTAAAAATCGTGTCTTTTAAAACAGGAGAGGGCTCCGGCAGACACGGAACCGAAACCTTTACAAGTTTAAATTATTATCATTTTCAAGAACGGCAGTGTGAACGGTAGCCTTATGTGACGGTGACGATGACTCACCTTGTTCGCGCTCCGTCTTATTTTTCAACTTAAAACACTCCGTAATAACATGCCCTATCTTCTTGCAATAAGCGCATGATTTATTTTTATCAAAATTACGAGTAGAAGGTCTATTGTTATGATGAATAGGAGGAGAATTAATCGCGTGGACGCGATGACCTTCATTAAAAGATTGTCTTTTCTTTTTAAAACAATCAGAAACGGAATGACCGTTTTGATGACAAAAAGAGCATTGTAAAATTGCTCGCTGAGAAATTTTGGTTAAATTAAATAATTTCTCCTCTTCGATTGCGTGACTAATAGCATCCGACAAAGTTTTCGGATTGCGGCATCTGGCAATGTGCGAAAATTTAGGGTTCATACCTAACATAAATGTGTTGAGGGCTAGGTCTTCCATTGCAGCAAGCCTACCTAAAAGTTCTTTTTCATCAACACAGCTGTAATGGATGTCAGATTGGAGCCTGGTTAAGCAGGACTCAACACGCAAAGAATATTGCATCACATCCTCGTCGGCTTTTTGCTTGCAGTTTTGTAAATCTACAAGTAGGTGAGTTGAATGCTTTTTCTCACCGAAAGTGGTTTTCAAAAATGTTTTTATTTCAGACCAAGTGCTGAATTTTTTTAAGCAACAAGCTAACTGCGCTTTGCCTTCGAGCTGTGATATAATATATTTACATAAAACATCCTGTTGCTCTGTGCTCGCCAAAGAAATTGCATTTTCGCAATTAGTTAAAAATGCGGGGAGAGTTTCGCGATCCCCATTGTAAGGTCTAATAAATTTAGTTAGGACTGATAAAGTAACAGCTGCCATTTTTAACTGTTTAGGTTTTTTAGAAACGCTTTGTTTAGGTGCCGATTTAGATTCTTGTTCCGAACCCGATGACTCGTCAGCGGTATATTCGGGAACTGCCTCTGCAGACTGTTCTTTTTTTGGCAAGACCATTAGAAAAATTAAAAGAAATTAAATAATGAGCACAGTGCAATAGAATAAACAAAACAATAAAATTGTATAAAAATTGAAAATTAAAAAATGTAAAAATGTAAACGACGAAAAGTCAATAAAAATGTAAAAAGCAAAAAAAATAAAACGACTCACAGAATCACCAACAAAAACATAATTTCGACGAAAAACACTGGGTGGTACACTACGATGCGCTGCGGCGGCGTCGGATGTCCGGCGACCTAGAGGGTCGTATTGCACGGCGACGACGGCGGAGAAGTCACGTAGGCCACTAAGATTCCCACGGGAACCTTGTGCTGGTGATGTTGGGAGCTTTACCGTAGACCAATGTTGCTGATGCCTTGCTGGTGCGGGCTCGCACAGGCAGTGGAGGCTGACCGTCGACCGGTGGCGACGACTAAGCTGGCGCAGGCTCCCTCGGGAGACTAAATGTCGACCAGGACGTCTAGAACCTCAGCGCAGGCTCTCTCTGGAGACTTACTGTCGGCTGATGTTGAGCGGTGGCGCAGGCGGCGGAAAATACACACGACTTACTGTCGACCACTTTTAAAAAAAATCCCTTTTTGATGCGACAGAGACCGCGAGTTCTTTTAGATGCCAGATCTCACCGAAGCAAGATTTTCACTCTGGCATCCCACTTCTGACACCAATTGTTATGGGGTCTCTCCCGCGGGACTTTTTTAAAAAAAAACTTTGTTACACTCACAATGGTTTATTAGATATTGGCAAGTTTACAACACGGCGGTTACGGTAAGACTGACTAAAACTGTTATGCACTAAAACATGAAAGTTCAAAAATGATGATTGGCAGAAAATAAAATGAAGAAATAATTAATTTAATTTAACAAACAATGGAATTATCCCGAATGCTGATAGAGCTTAAATTCAATAGTATTTTAATTTATAACAGACCGCTCGGAAGCGGACGCTCTCGATGCCCATCTCTGCGAGAGCGAACTTCTCCTTGGCAGAGGAGATGACCTGAGCATAGGTCATGCCCCTCTGCTGGGCCTCTGGGCTAAGGCTGAGCACGACCGCCGCAGTCCGGGGGGCGCGCAGCCTTTTGGCGGCAGCCTTAGAACGCTCCAAAGCCGTCTGCTTCGGCTTCGGAGCAGGCGTAGCAGGAGCACCTCCGCCGCCTCCCTTCTTCTTCTTCTTCTTCTTTTTCTTCTTCTGTCTCCCTCCCCCTGTCACCAAGGTCCAGCCTTCGTCGTCGGCTGGACCAGAAGGTGGAGGAGGAACGTGGGAGGCAGAAGAAGGGCCCGCTGTGGGTTGCCACGCGGGCTCTCGTGGGACCGGGGCCGGGGTCGACTTCGGTGCAGCTCGAGGGGCTGGGGCTGCTTGGGGGCCTTTTGGGGCCGTCCGAGGAGCCTTGGCCGCTTGAGGGGCCGTCGGGGCCGTCCGAGGAGCCTGGGCAACTCGGGAGGCCGGGGCAGCTCGGGAAGCCGGCGCCGCACGAGCCCTGTCCGCGGCCAAGGGAGGCCGAGGGCGTTGGGCCGGCAGGAGGCGCTCATCCAGAGCCTCCAGGCGCGCATTCATCATGGTCCCAACCTGGACCATGATGGCGCGCGTCACCTCCTCCATATTGGGAGTGGGGAAGGTCTCGGACCGAGCAGCACCTACGCTCGTCCGGAGTTCCTCCACCTCTCTTCGGAGGAGGTCCACCTCGCCGCGGAGGCTCCTCTCCTTTCCCTGGGCTGACGTCAGCTCTCCTCTGAGGCGGACGTTCTCCTCCGAGAGCAGTCTGGTCTCCTCAGAGGAGGTCCGGCCCATCAGCACCTCCAACGCCCAAATGATGTCGGCCGCGGCGGTCTTAAGGGCCTTTGTGCAGGTGCCCTTAAGATTGCCGGATTTTGTGGCCACGTCTCGGACCACTGCCACGTTCTCCCGGATTCTGTCCTGGAGTGCGGCAGCGGTCTGGCCCCCGGGATCATTCGGGTCCTCCACTCGGGGCCGCTGCGCAACGAACTGCTCGCAGCGCTCCTCGACGTCGGCCGATGACTCGCGCCGCCGAAACGCCTCCCGCGTCTTGGCTTTTTCGGCCGCCCTCACCTCCTCTATCAGTTTTTTGGCCCCAGCGCGAGCACGGCCGACACCGACCGCCTTCCCCGTAGTTGGAGGCCTCCCTCGCCCCCGTCGGCCTCGCCCCGAGCCAGTCAGGCCAAGGCCAGCGGGCTGGTCCTGCCCCGAGCCTGACTCGGACCCCGAGTCCGTCTCCAGGAGACTCAGGGTCAGGTCGTCCGAGTCGACTATGTCAGTCGCCATCGAGGCGATGGACACTAGGGTGGGTCACTCTTGTATGGAGAAAAAAAAAAGGTTTTATATTTTTACGTAATAGTGATAAAAGGGTGCTAAATCATGATATTAACATTCGTATTTAATTATATAATAATTAAATGTCATCTTCAGCCTCCGAATTTAAGTTGAATTCTATAAAAAAATAAAAAATTGTCCTTTCTGTTTAGTACTGTAATTTATTTATTTTTGTATAAAATATGTTTTTTTTTGCAACATAAAATGTAGTATTTTAAAGCTTCTTTGATATTAACTTAACATTGTTATTAAACTTATTACCAATTTTAATCTAATTTCTGTTCTAAACTGCACGAAAATCCTTCCTACACTCGAATTTTGCCATGATTTACCTAACTTTCGAAAATAATTTTTGAGGTTCAGAAACATTGTCAGGTTATAGATTCTCGGGGTGGGAGAGTTAGCAACTTTGTAACAGGTAGATAACAGGTCCTAGTATGTCTCTCAGGTCATCTGGAAGATACCTACAAGCAGATCTGAGCTCTCATAAAGGTCTTGCCTCATCTTTGCAGCTGGAATGAGTCTTGATGGCAAATCAAGGTGGTAACTAACAGCAAAAGTAGCCAAAATAATTAACTTCTGTTATTGATCTCTCGTTGAAACATACAGATGAATAAAACGTTAACTCGAGTGAGATATTTCAATGCTCGCCAAGGAGACAGTCGAACGCGAGCGAGAGGCGGCCCGTCCCCGCCGGGCAGGGCAGGAGTCGCGGCTGCCGCGGCAGGACGAGATCTTGGAGCTTTCGTGAACGATGCTCAGTAATTCTGGGCGCAAGAATATAAGTCTACGGTATCTTCAGCCTGGCGTAAAAGTCGCCATGGGGCCACGAATGTACGGAGCGGGGGCAGCATTTGGTGCTTCCGTACACCGAGCAGTTGTCAAAGGGAGAACAGCCCTGTCTCCCTCCGAGAAGAAGCCAATGCGCGGTTATTTGCTTAATTGATCCCTAATTGCATACAGCTTCTTGTGGACCCTATAATATGCTGAGAAGAGGGCAAGGAGGGGATGAAGTTGGCGTGACTACGATATAACCCTGTCGCACCTCATACGACATCACATCGGGCGTAAAAGTAACCATTATGGGCTCACCTTCTCCAAACAAAAACCGATTCGGCATGGGACATCATTTCAGGTCATCTATAAGCTAAATCGTCATTGAAAAGACATCGAAACAGACGAAGCAATGCTGTAATGATATGATTGATTCTTACTAACATGTTGCCTTTTTAATCAAGTACCTTTGAAGGAAGGGGCTGTAATTGAACAACAGGTTGGTTTTTTTAGTTCTAGTTGTTTAGCAATTGCTTCTGTAATGGGCTGGAGGATGTGACCTGTTGTAGCGCCGTCAACGTAAGCGAAAAATAATGTTTCAATAGTAGTTTATTTAAATGAAGCAAACTGCATTTTCCGCCCCTCGCGCCTTAATATCAAGCAGTAATTTGTAGTGTAAATGATATAAATATATACTTTTATATATATTTTTCTTAAGCAGGCTATATTTGCAGTATAAAAAATTAATAAATAATATAATTATTCAATTTGAAGATATAAAATTTGGTTCACGAAGTGGCGTCTAATAATTATGTTCTCCAAATTTTTGAAGACGATTCGGAGGCTGTTAATGATGTCGTATTTGGACAAAACTTTGTACACGTCAATTCTAACCCAAAAGGCACCCTTTTATCACTATTACAAACAAAAAATCTAAAAAAAAATTTTTTGACCCACCCTAATGGACACGTCGGACTCGCTCCTCTCCCTGTCTCTGTTAGGAGCGCTCTGCAAGGCGCGCCCCGTCAGCCTCGGACCGTCGGTCCCACTAGGGGTTGCGACGGCCGTCGGCTCCTCCTCTCTCTCTCCGCCAGGTTGGCCACTAGGGCCGGACGTAAAAACCTATTTCCCACAGTGTGATATATCGTTTTTGAAAGACAGACCTACAGATTTTGTGTCTTAGGGGTAAAAGGCCAAAAAACGAGTTCCTTGAATATACACAAAATCGGTAACTCTGTCTTTCAAAAACGATATATCACAATGTGGGAAATAGGTTTTTACGTACGCGAATTCATTTAAACTTTATTAAAAATGAATACTTTCGCCAAAATAATTAAAAAAACGTAAAAAAAAATTTGAATTTCGCGCCATACCTTGAGTACCGCCTTAAGCTTAGGGCGGCCCTCAGGCCCTGACTTACCAAATATCAATTGACTAATGTTTTTCCCGAAATATAAAATAAACCTTAATCCAGGAAAGCTACTTTAATAATGGCAACTTTTTATGTTTTACTCGGCCTAAAGTGGGTCCAGTTCTATGCACTGATACTTTTCGCAGACTCAGTCAATGAGATTCTGCTTCTGCCTAACCCTTCGGGGAATGTAGGAGTGAGATTATGTTGTCTTTGAAATATTTTGTATAGTACAATTCACCCGTACCATATTTTGCCGCGTTTTCTTTCGTAAATAAGTTTTTTTTTATATAAATAGTGCTCGAGCTAAAAAAAAAATATATCGCCAGCGCAATTTTCTTTCAAACTACAAAATCTGGGATTTTCAATATAAAAAATAGCATAACTATGTCCTTTTTAGACTTAAGACTATCTCAGTATACTTACTAAATTTGAATTAATCGGTTCAATAGTTTAGGCGCGAAAGCGAGACAGACAAACACAGAAGGGAGTTTGACAAACAAAATGGCCGCCATGTACTACAACATACAAGGGGTTAATAGGTATATATTAGTATCACAAAGCAAATAGAGATATGTAGTATGGATCGGAATGAGTTTGAACATTCTCAATGATTTGGGCCACATCCACTACTGTTCTATCGTGTGCGCGAACACCATGCTAACACGAGGTCGCTGTTTGTGTTTACAGATGTAAATTACATCTGCTTTGTCCAGTTGTCATTGCTGACACGATTAACCAATAGGCGCCTTGCTAATTGCTTGTTAGGTTAGCCAGGTTATATTTAATCAATATATATAAAACTCTTCCGTTACTGACTGACTGACTGACTGACTGACTGACTGACAGACAACGCAGAGCCAAAACTATGGGGCGTAGCGGGCTGAAATTTTGCATGTAGGTTCCTTAGGGAGTGTAGGTGAGCACTAAGAAAGGATTTCCCGAAATTCCCATGGGAACGGGAATAAAATGGGTTTTTGTGTTTATGAGAAATCTGCGCGAGTGAAACCGCGGGGCAGCCTCTAGTCAATATATATAAAACTCTTCCGTTACTGATTGACTGACTGACTGACTAACTGACTGACTGACTGACTGACTGACAGACAACGCAGAGCCGTAACTACTGGGCGTAGCGGGCTGAAATTTTGCATGTAGGTTCCTTAGGGACTGTAGGCGAGCACTAAGAAAGGATTTCCCGAAATCCCCATGGGAACGGGAAAAACTGGATTTTTGTGTTTATGAGAAATCTGCGCGAGTGAAACTACGGGGCAGCCTCTAGCTATTCATATACTAATAGCATTGTGTCTGCAGACTTAGCCTACGCTTTTATAAAAATTAAACCCTGCGGCTCTACCACAAAAAGAGAGAACTTGTTTAAATCACAAGACTAGGCGAAATTGGCCATTTAGATTTAGACTAACGGAGATAAAAAGACGGAGTTAACTTTTTTGTGGTAAGGGGGTCTAAAGGAATTCTTTTTAGCCCTATCTCTCGGAAATTTACTGCATTTGTATTTTGTATACAAATGCAGTCATATTTGTGTTTATTTTACCAACATAGCGTAACGTTATTCTCATAACTAGTTAATTTTTCTACACTTCGTTCGGTCGGGACTATTGGATAGAAGTGAGAAGGAGAAAATGAAATGAAAAATGATAATAAAATTTATTTATTTGCTAGAAAGAGTTTCATTACAATATATGGTCAATTATACACTAGGATCTAACATATTCTACTGAAAGTCAGTGTGCAAATACTTATTTAAAACTAAAGTCATGCAGAATTTACAAAATATTACAAATTTCTTAGAATGTCAATGGCTAAATTGGAGAGAAGTGCGTCAGTTCCCAAAAACACAACACTTCAAAAGCACGACCTAAGCTGAATCCATTTTCATAGGATGGTTATGGATACAAATAAATTGAAAGTTTAGATTTTCGATTCGCTTATGTAAGAAAGTTTATACAAATAAGGAATTCAAAAGTTGTACCAAATTTGAATGGGCAAGGAAAGTAATGTTTTGTATTTGAACCGGTCACGAATACACGACAACGATGCTTTGATGGCGAGTAATTTATTATTTGGATTATAGGAGAATATAAGGTAAGGAGTATAAGTTATCTCAGGCGATAGACGTCCACTGCTGGATATAGGCCTCTCTCTCCCTCGCAAAGTCACAGATTTCCAAAATTAACGGTCTACACGACCCTCATCCAGTGCACCACCGCGCAACTGCTTCACCAGGTGTTCAGACCACCTTCTGGGGGGCCTGCCTACTCTGCGTTTTCCGGTGCCATGTCGCATATTGCAATTAGATAAAGTCTCTCCATTTTTTAACTGACTTCAAAAAAGGAGGTTATCAGTTTGACCTGTATGTATGTATGTATGTTTGTATATATGTTTGTCCGCGATTATCTCGAGTTTGGCTGAGCCGATTTTGATGCGGTTTTCACAAAAGTATTTGTTACATTCAGGAGAAGGCTTTAGTACTTTTTTAACCGACTTCAGAAAAGAGGAAGTTATCAGTTTATGTATGTGTCAATTTATTGAAGGTGGGTTCCTTTTTTGTATAATTTCTTTTACATAATCTGAGAACTTCCTCGTTTTCGAAGTCGGTTAAAATAGGTACTAAAACCTTATCCTGAATGTAACTAATACATTGTTGAAAACCGCATCAAAATCGGTTCAGCCAAACGCGAGATAATCGCGGACAAACATACATACATACATACATACATACATACATACATACAGGTCAAACTGATAACCTCATTTGTTGAAGTCGGTTAAAAATAGAAATTATTAATCACAGCAAAATCAAAATACGCTATGAATTTTAATAGGTAAGTACTTACAAAAAAAAAACAAATTCACAATAGTGCAAGATCGTGTTAAGAAACATACAATAGTAGTTTGACATCTGACCTACAACAGCCAAAAATGCGGAAGATATGAATTGAATCGACTCAATCATAAAACTCCACGAAAAAATCTTGCTATGCAAATTTACAGAGTTAGGTATGTACCTAGCTAGACCTAAGGAATTATCTAACACTTGTAGGCCTCCAAAAAGTTGTTTATAGTTTAGTTTTAAAAGTTAGTTAGTTGTTATTAAAGTTTTTTAAAGCTGCCTGTAGGATTTTTTTTATTTATTAAGAGCCATTTTACAGCGATGCTAGCGCCATTTGCGAAAAAAATTAATATCTTCTAAACTAAGGCAAATATAAAAAATGTGGCACTGTATGACAATAGAAAATGTAGCCTAGTACTTTTTGAGCACAGCAAAGTAGTCCTAAGTAAAAAGAACAAAAAAAACATAGATGCCATAGTGGCCACTTTTAGCAACACTTTGTAGCTTTCTTTGGTCTTCAACCTATAAGCTATACAGAAGTGCCCTAAAAATACTAGGCTACATTATCTAGTGTCATACAGTGCCACATTTTTGATATTTACCTTAGTTTAGAAGAAATAAATTTTTTTCGCGAATGGCGCTAGCATCGCTGTAAACTGGCTCTTAAGCAGGTACCTAGTTAAATTATAGCGCTTACTAACTCATGCGCCAAGTGATTTTTATTTAACTGTCATTGTTTCAAACTAAAGATTGGTTAAATTGATTCTAAGCAAAAACTTTTTGCGCAAATACTTTTTTCCCATCTTATCTGAGAGCGCATAGATCAGGCGCGCGCGCACAATGCTGGCCGATTTGTAATTAAACTGTGCCGGCTAGTTGCCTTGACCCGTTGCTAGAGGGTGACCATACTATACCGGATGTTGTTGAATTATTTATTAAAGAGCTGACCATACTATACCGGATTTTGTATTATTATTTAAAAAAGAGATTTTCCATTTGTCAATAATAAATTAATTTATAATGAAATAAATTAAATTACTCAATATTTAAGGCACTCTTACCAAATTACCCATTACAAAACTATGTAAAAAAGTGTTTTCTATTCTATTCTAATGCTATGGACATTTAGTCATCTTCTATGCTTTTAATTGTTGTTCGTTTGTCTCACTAAAACTCGAGAATGGCTGGGTCGATTTAGCCAATTTTGGTGTTTAAATGTTTGTCGTACATTGTTTAGGGCATAAGATTATGACGCTTTATTAACAAAAATAAATAACATAAAATAATACAAATCAGTATTTTATTTTATTTTATTGAGAACAATGGGAAAGGTTTAAATAATTTTTTTATTATGAAATTTTATTTCCGGTTTCAACATAACTAATCCTCATCATGGTCACCCTACAAGTCTATTTATTTATCCAGTGCAATGACACCGTTTCATTCTCACACTCGCTAACCGAAGGCTTTTGTTTTACTTTTTTCCAATAAAGTTCTTAATTGTTTATTTGCTTTTTAAACCAGTCTTGATGACGGGCACTTGGCGCGGTCAATAGCCGGATGGGTGTGTGTATTTTTTTTTAAATGTTTAATAGCACTTACCTATTCGCTGACTTTGACTTATTCTTTTTAATACATATTTGTTTAGATAGACATATAGTATTTCTGAATCAAACAAAATAAATTTTGCAAAAAAGTCATAAAGACAAGTTTTTTCATAAAGTTTTTTTATCTGCACAGTATTATATTAGGCCGAGCACTAGCTCAAGAGCCGGACCCACGTTTAGCCGAGTTTAAGCTTTATTACCTACGTGACAAGGGGCCAGCTTGTCGCTGCGGCTATAGCGACCACACTGCGCTGGGACCGACGGCTTAACGTGCCTTCCGAAGCACGAAATAATCTTACTTTTCGGACAATCAGGTGATTCAAGCCTGCAATGTCCTATCCAACCGAAAACAACCACAACGTGATTTTTGTGAGAAATCAATGTGTGGTATTTTCCGCGGGGATCGAACCCACGACCTTCCGTGCCCTAATCAAAGGCTCGCACACTGCGCTACGGAGGCGGCGGCGGAAAGGAAAATTACCTAAGTAATAATATAAATGATAAGTAAATACAAAACTATTTAACTCGACAGGCCAACAAATACCAAACATTGTGCAATGTTCTAACTAACTATGCCCTTCGTGTGTTGCATTGTTGAAGAATAATGGTTTCTACTTACCGAATCCGCTAGAATTACGTTTGATTTGTAAACCTTAACTTTGCTAGTGTCAACGATAGAGACGAGTTTAATGTGTATATGTCACCGGAAAATAACAAAAACCGTAAATTTATAAATTTTCTAGGAAATTTATAAACTTTCGTAGGATTATAAACGAGAGATAAATTGTATTATTTTACGCCTACATTTTCGTAAATTGATAAACTTACTAAACTCACTCGTAAAATAATAAGTAACCAATAACCAAACGCCATGTATAATGAATTGAAATTTACCACAGAGCTACGAAAGTTTTATGGTAGCCATGACCAAAATGTTTTATTTTACCTACCTATAATACAAGGTTACTTTTTGTATTATATGTCACCGTTAAATTGCGAAATACGTTAATGTGCACTTTACCGGGCAATGTGCACATTAACTGTTTAGGTCAGTTAATGTGCGAAATGTTATGTGAAATAAGGGGTATCCACACTTTACCTAGTTAATGTGCGTATTACCGGATGTCTCGCCTATTAAGTGCGGAAAACAGAAAACTCCGACCGAAAATTCAAATCTAGGGCAAAATTGTAGGTTAGGTTAGGTTTGGCTTGTGATCTTTAACTAGCGTAGCGAGCGAAGCGAGCGGAGCTTAGGTTACCTGTGTTAAACTAAAATCTAAGTCAGAAATTTTTTTGAGCTTAACTTAGTCGTTATTTGTAGATTACCTAGGGATTTTCCAGATTACCTATGTAGATTACGTAGGGATTTTCCAGATTACCTAGTTAATGTTGAGAACAACATTTTATTTCGAACTCTAACGGATTCAGCCAGTTAGTGCACTTTAACTGAATTTCGCACATTAGCGGTAACATTTTAACCTATTAACCTACCTAGTTTTTAGTACCAGTAAAAATACTTTTAGTGTGATTGAATTGTTTGGCAAGTCTGTACGTAAGTCTATGGACGCAAGCATTTTCTCTGTCAACATCGACCAATCAGGGAGCAGTGTGTTATTTTCCGTATTTCAAAAAGCGTAAAATTAAAAGCTCTTCTGTGATTGGTCGATCCGTTTAGAATCTTACGAATTGATTTCCGTTAGTTTATAAATTTACTAAGACGCGCCGAAAATTTATAAATTTGCAAAAAAGTGGGCGTAAAATAATTCAATTTATCTCTCGTTTAGAATCCTACGAAAGTTTATAAATTTCCTAGGAAATTTATAAACTTGCGAATCTTATTATTTTCCGGTGACATATATATAATATACTTAAGAGCCAGTTTACCGCGATGCTAGCGCCATTCGCGAAAAACATTTATATCTTTTAAACTAAGGCAAATATCAAAAATGTCGCACTGTATGACACTAGATAATGTAGCCTTGAAGTGTATTTTTAGGGCACTGTTGTATAGCTTTTAAATTAAAGACCAAAGAAAACTATTGCTTTTGCTTTTTTTTTCATGCATTGGTTTCCTAAAACGAACAACTTTATCCGACGAATTTTTTATTTCACAATCTCTGTATTTTAGGGGCCTATAAGTCTGAAAGTTTTTGAGGATATAACAAAGTTTTTTATAATTGAGAAACACTTGTGGAATCAAAAAACCTCGATACATTATTTCGTCAAAGAAAACCATTCCAAAAAACGGGAAAAGCTAGTTCTTCGAAATTACTAACTAGTTTTTGTTGAAACTACATAGAATAATGATAATAAAGTACATTAAATTTTGGTAATTTAAAATTTATTTTAAAAGTTATAATTAAAAAGATATTTAATATTTATTACTTTTTTGAATAAAATGTAGTAACCGATGTGGGCGGCTGACATATGACTGTCCCTTTCCCTTAGTATGTTTGAGGGAAAAGGACAACCTTTGATCCTCGGTCGTTTGATTTATTTCGCGTATATCATCTTAAGATCTATTTTTGTCTAATACTCCATCTTCATTATCTCGCAGAGATACATCTACTATTGGGAATGGCCTACCCAACACATCACTCCAGGACAATTATCTTGGGATTTTGCCATAGTTTGCCACACTTGGAACGTGGGTTCGCAGTATTGCTATTCATGATTTTCACTAAGAACGCTGCTGGTGTCCATCCATCGGGTGATCCCGTCGCCTTTCGTGTAATACTTAGTACTTACTAACCGTAACATTAAGCCTCATTTCGTAAGTTAACTTGCTAGACCCCATAGCATCACAATAGGGTTCGCACGCACTGGCTAAGAACTGTTGCGAAAATACGTCTGTTCTGAATCAGAATCAGAATCAGAATCAGAAGTGAGTTAATTTAAATAAGTCTTGGGCCTTTTGCTGATACTGACGCGATACTATAGTACGTTAAACGAGAATATAAAACGGTATATTTTAAACCATCTACTATCTACTTTATATATAAAAACAAGTTGAACCGGCGAACTTCGTACAGCCTAACCTTTTACTATTTTGTGCATTATTATACTTATAAACCTTCCTCTATCTATTTAAAAAAACCGCATCAAAATACGTTGCGTAGTTTAAAGATATAAGCATACATAGGGACAGACGCGGGAAGCGACTTTGTTTTATATTATGTATTGATTGATGAATCGTGGTTCGTTAGTCTCGCTAAAACTCGAGAACGGCCGGGCCGATTTTGCTGATTTTGGTTTTGATATGTTCTTAGTAGTCCAGGTAAGGTTTAAAAGGTGAGAAAATATGGAAACATTGTGTGGCAGATTTAGTAAAAGTAGCAATTTCTTTTTCCAATACAAATTGTAAGTTGCGTTTAGATAACAACAACTAGTAGCACATACCTAGATAAAGCGTGATGTGATTCTATATTGCACAAAATACATGAAATACATAGTAAATCTTGCTTAGATTATTTAGGGATGAGGGGTCCCAGATGTAAATTTGTCCAAAATAAAGAATTTGCGGCTAACCCCACTTAGACTGGGTAGAAATTATCGCGGAAATACGGTTAAGAGGCATAGCACAGCTAAAGTAGCGCCACTCGCGAAATTTAATATTTTCTAAACTAAGGAAAATATCAAAAATGTGAAACAGTGTTCTACAAGGTAATGCAGCCTTGTATTTTTAGGTGACATTGTATAGCATTTAGGATAAAGACCAAAGAAAGCTACTGATTGTTGCTAAAAGTGGCCGTTTTTAGCAAAACTTTGTAGCTTTCTTTGGTCTTTAACCGTAAAGCTGATACAAAAGTGCCCTAAAAAACTAGGCTACATTATCTAGGGGAATAATGTTTCACATTTTTGATATTTGCCTTGGTTTAGAACATTTTTTTGGTGGTACAGTGGCGGACACGATCGGCGTAACACTTCCGGTTGTTCTGTATTGCAAAATAGCTCTTGTTCTTTGGTAATACAGTCTAGTCTACAAATCTGTTACGGCATCCTAGTCCGTGACTATACTTTAGCTGTGCTATTTCTCTCGTTTTTGCTACTACAGTAATTCGCTGGATAGAGATCGACATTGTTAAACATTAAACAATCTGATAACAGCGCAGTATCTTCGAAAGGAAAGGCCGGTTACGAAACGAATGGTTTACGATGTAAAATTATTATTGTAACACAATTCTCTCACATAAGTTGACTAGATTTATGGCTTGTTACTTTTACTAGACGGTATCGTTTATTCGTTTGCGGAAGGAATAGTTTTGGATCAGAAATACTGTTTTCAAAAAATGAGGTTATCAGTTTGACCTGTATGTATTATGTAAGTACCTATGTTTTTCCGCGATTATCTCGAGTTTTTGTGAACCGATTTTGATGCGGTTTTCACAAAAGTATTTATTACATTTAGGAGAAGGTGTTAGGACCTATTTTAACCGACTTCAGAAAAGAGGGAATTCTCAGTTTAATGTATGTGTCATTTTATTGAAGGCAGGTCTTTTTTTTTTAAAGAGATTATTTCAAGAACGCTTTAAAAGGAGTGTGTTGTAAGTATTATGTATGAAAAAAAACCTTTAGGTCTGGTTTGGAAAACCGGCCAATAGTAAAACTCTCAATTTCACTGGTTTTAGTGAAAGATTGCCTCTATAGAAATAATTACGCCAACCGCAAATTTGGTTTAAATGTTGATCTGAATATTTTATACCCATAGATGGAAGCTATTTTAGGAGAAACGGAGAACTACTACTCGTATTCCTTCAACAATAACAAACTAATCATATGAGAGACAGAGACAAACTCATAAACTCTATATAGCCTAAGAATGCACGCTAGCAGTATTTAGCATTTAAGTGTCTTATGTTTTTGCTATTTTGCCTACTATTTTGAGTCCAGCTGGACTTAAAACCATACAACTTATACACACATACACATTTGACGACTGCTCGCATTCAGGTTCTTCTATGTTCCGTCTATAGGGAAGAGGGAAGCGCAGCGATCTACTTTGTCTATGTCTATACCTATTACTATTACTTTTGCTCAGAATAAAGACAAGCATAGAAACCGGGCTAAAATAAAAAGTTATTTTCATATTGTTACGCTCCTTACTAAACGGCAAAAAGACTATTAGTTAGAGAGAGATAAAATATAAGAATTCTTTGCAAGTTTTCTTCTTGTGGTATCAAAGTGGTTTATTGATGACACTGGTTTATTAGTACCGTACAAAATTAAAAACCAATAATTTGGTACATATTTGGTGGTTTGTTTATGGTTTGTTTTATTTTGACGTATAATATGACATTGTAAACATCGGTAGCAGCTCCAAAAGTTTTATGATTATTTTTTATGAAAAAGGTGTGATAAATTGGTTTTGTGATTGTGAATGTTTAACTTAATGTATAACAATCTCTTGTGTAGTGACGGGATGTGAATCAAACGCGTCAAGGAATCAAAATCTTGATGTTTCGGTCACCTACCATTCGGTAAATAATTTTGTTTCATTGTAGACTTCTGGGCACTATTTTGACTAATAAATTATCAAGAACATCAATTTTACACGCTGTTTGTCGAACTCGTACCTAAATTTATTGAATTATTACGGTAAAACACCTTCTGTAAAGGTTGTGATAGTGTTGTGCCAAAATATGTTTAGACAAAAGTTATCGAACCTAAATCATCCGTTCTAACTTAAGGACAAATAAAAATCAGACATAATAATATGCTAATTGTTGTATTTTTTTCAGTTTTCAAGTAAATTATATACTAAAAACAAAATGACTGGATGCTATAAAGAGACAAGATTTTAAACATTCACAACATACTGTTTTATCAACAAAGAAGATTTAAGATGGTGAAGATTATAACCTGAAACTGTAACAACAGTTTTGCTGCTGCAATTTGAATAAGTTGGTTGGTGGTAATCATAAAATATTGCCCTTTTAATTGCTTATTTTATATCAAATTAATTAAATGTTATTCGTTATCAACTTAATGTTAAAGGAAATAGGACAGCGACATTCAGTGGACAATTCATATTTCATATCTAAGAAAGAAATGCAACCAGAAAATACCATCATCTCAGCTCAAAACGTCTACTGCTGGATATAGGCCTTAAAGAAAATATCGTGACATACAATTTGCCCATTCTGGATAAAACAGGTTTAAGTTTATCTATGTTTTTTTTCTGCAGATCCTCATAATTGTATATGAAAATTTCAAGTTTAAGTTGCGGGATGTCATCGTTTAAGTTAATATTCTCTAAGATACCTGTTTTCTTAAAAAAAATACGAAGGCTTTAATTAATATATATTTGAATAAATTATTATTATTATTGTCTTGAATATAATATTTAGGAACATTTTTCTTGCTTTCTTACAGGCCTCACAAAATACTTTGATAAAAAAAGCTACAGAAGATATGAACCGTAAATTTGGGTAAACCAATGCTGTAAACTGTAAACAAATAAAATTCCATGAAAATTTTACTTTGTGATAAAAACAAAAGCGGCATTGTTGCTGCAGGATATCACTTACGTATGTATAAATTGTTTACACCCAGGTTTTATAATACTTACTCTCTTTTATAAGTTTTAATTAAAACATATTATATTTTTAGGTCTCAAAAAAAACCACAAGCAGGGTTTTTTACCATACAAACAAAGTGTGGTTCAAGATAAACCCAGGCAAAAACAAACATTTGAGGTGCAGAGTGCAGAGCAAGATTATTGAAAATGAGTGTGTAAAGAAAGAAGCGCATAATTCATACATTATGAAATTTCCAAAAATAGATTTGTTTTACTTGTTTTATATATACATATTATTATAGGCACACATCTTTTAGTTTTAATTATTTTAGAGCTGTGCTAATAATATCTGATGTGACAGAGTTTTTTATGAACGGAAAATCTTTAGAAATAGGTAAGTATTATTATATTTTTATCAAGACACCCGTTTTATTCATTAAAATAACTTATTGTGTGCAGTAGGTTTCCTGGAAGAAATCGCTTTAATCGATAAGGCACAATTGCCCTTATTCTTTTTCTGTTAAAAATGTTATACGGTTTGTTACATTTTGTATTTTTATTTGCATTTTTATAGCAATAAAGCGTTTTTATCTTTGTCTTTGTTTTCTTGTTATTATAATACCATACAATTACTCCTGAATTAGTTATGATAAGTTCCGTAATAAAGAACCATGTCTTGTATAAAAGTATAGACAACTTGATTTAGGACAAGTTATTTTTGCCATCACTAGCTTTTTAGAAAATTAAAAATAAAAAGTCGAACCCAGGTACGGGCAAGGTGCGGAAGAGTCATACGACCCAGTGGAGAAAGTATATTGGTCTCTTTTTAACATATTCAATGGTTGCACTTGAGTAAGTAGCGTAACACAATGATGTGACTTTTTATTTTAGGACTCCTTCTATGCTTGTCTTTATTCTGAGTACTTTTGCCTCAAATAAAAGACGTAATAGATTTTTTTACGTTACGCCTCTTTGCTGACCTGCTGGGCGCGGCTGGTGGCCCAACTGCATACGTACTTTACCCGAAATTCAAAACAAATGGCTATTTACAAAATACAATATAATACATACATTAGTGCCAAATACCTAAGTTATTAATCATAATATCAATATTGTATTCATTCATCCCTATTTTCAAATAGGACAAAAAGTTACTTAAATTTCTATTAGATATGATAAAATTAAATAGTGTTTAAAACACAAAAATTGTAGCGCCCATCAGGGCTAATAACCCTTTTTTTTTAGGCGGGGAAACTCCTGACGAGTACCCTGCAGTCCCGGGGGGAGCCGCAGGGTTATGTGGGGTTCGCACCCACTAAAACCCCGCCGGTGTCCTCCTCGGCTGTTTGCAAGGGGGTCACGGGAGATCTCTCGAACTTTGTGTTCAGCTCCGCGACAGGGTTAATAACCCAAGCTTTAGTGTAGCCTAGCAAAATGTTTAACCCTAGTGACTAAGATTCGTAAGACTACTGAAAAAATTTTAAGGTAAATTGTGAAAACAATAAAGTATTGAGTATTGAGTATTTTTATTGCGCGCAGACTTATATGGCACGGCACTCTAGTAGCTATTTCTGACGCGGTCCGTCCTCCATCTAGCTTGTTTTATTTAAAATAATTTACGAATGTTATAAGTAATTAATTAGTTTCAGCCTAAAAGTCAGGGTCAGTGGCAGCCATTGAGACTAATTCAAATTATATAAAAAGCAGATAAAAAGACAAAAAAAAAAACTTGATTTACTAGATGAAGCTTTACAATTTACATAAAAACGCAAATAGATAAGAATGATAGAGACAGAGCGATTTTTTTATGATTTCTTAAATAAATATAAAAACCTATAAGTAAAACTTAAAACAATGCGGACATCGATATTTTTAAATACCTACTAAAAAAAACTACAACCTAGAAAATACTTACTTACTAAGATATATACTTACCCTGCTATTCATAAAAAGTTAAAGAGTATTTTAGTTATTTGACGTATGTCAATTAAGACTGGATGTCACGTATTTAGCATAAAACAAACCAGAGAAGTAGAACTCCAGTAAAGCTACTTAAAATTTACTGTATCTTTATGAATAACACGGTTACTTAGTATGTAGGTACGTTATTTTCGTATGTAAGTACTATATTGTATGTAAGATGTAGGTATGTAAAATCAAATCGATAATAATAAGTTATCAGACTACATTTCAATACCATAAGCTAAGCTACGACTAAGACATGGTTGGCCCCTAAAAAATAATGGTTCTAACCAAAAGTTAGAAAGCCAGGAATAAAACCTGAGACCTCCACCAGATTCTCTGTTACGGCCTAATTTGCACTAATGGCTTTCGTCCTCTAGACCAAAAAGTCAATACAAATAATTTCTTTTTATAAAAAAGGAACCCGCCTTCAATAAACTGATACACACATAAACTGAGCACTTCCTCTTTTTCGAAGTCGGTTAAAATAGGACCTAAATCCTCCTAAATGTGCCCAATACTTATCTGAAAACCGCATCAAAATCGGTGCAGCCAAACGCAAGATAATCGCTGACAAACATACATACATAAAAACATACATACAGGTCAAACTGATAACCTCCTTTTTTGAAGTAAGTTAAAAAGAGCACGAAAGTGGCCAATGAAGCCAACCTTTGCTCCAAGCACGTCAAAATGAAAAAAAAGTGTTAACACATGCTACCAGCTATACAGCCCACCCACACCCAAACGTAGACGAAGGTTGGCGACTCTGCAAAAGGCATGCGACCTACACTGGTTTGATTCACGAGTCGTAATGATAAATGATTCACAGTGCATTTTGGGGTTAAGTTTGTGACGCCGACCAACGTAGTATTTTGGAGTCGTAAGTATAGCGTTTTTTTTCTATATTCAGTTTTAAACAAAAGTATAGCTTTTATTTTAATTCGGCCTTTTTTATATTAATTATTACAGTCGGTAGAAAATAGGTCCGTTTTGACAGATGAGAAAGAGACATGTAAAAAGGTGATAATTTTGTATATACTATTTAAATATATAATATTTTTTTATGTTTCATTCAGTATTAAGTTACATTTTACAGATCAACAATTTTCGTTTCAATTTTAGATACCTAGCAATATATCTATCTTCTGTAAAAATAAGTATTTGCACGGAAAGGGGGGGTTTGCAAGAGGTTGTAATTTTTTACACGCATACTGACGAAAATGTGTAAAAATTGCACAGCTACTGAAAAACTAAAACCAATCTACTATAAACTTAAAACTAGGCATATATTATAATGTAGGTATGCTTCAGGTACACTAATGACAAGAATAATATACGTTTATCTTTTTTTTTTCATATCAAGTTTTCAACTAAGCATGTCCTATAAATAGAAAAGCAGGTTGCGAGTCGTCTGCGCAGATGATAAACTAATTATTATGATGTAAGAAACAAGCCGTTACGACTGACCTTTATTTCTTTATGGATCGGTTTTTTAGGGTACCGCACGTAAGCTTAAAATCTCTCTTTTTAAGTTTTTTTTTATTTTTTCTAATTGCACATAATTTTTACAAATTGTGAAAAACTTTGTGCTAAGTTTTATCAGACTACGGTAGTTATTTATTTTTAATTTAGATAAAACATTTGCTCAGCAAAAATTGTTTTGAATGAATTAATCCTAAACTATAAACCGATAAATTCTGACCGATATTTAGAGGGTATATGACGACTAATTCTTCAATACACCACAAAGCGTCTAGGACACAAAAACTCAGACGGCTCTTCCACAAAAAGAGTTATAGGGTTTAAATCACTACACTAGGTCTGAATCACTTGTCGCGGAGTTGAACATAAAGATCGAAAGATCTCCCGTGACCCCCTTGCTAACATTACAGCCGAGATGGACACCGGCGGAGTTTTAGTGGGTGCGAATCCCACATAACCCTGATCTGTTGTAAATCGAATGGGTGGAATCCCGATTCCACCTATTCGATATACAAATTGGCGAATTAGACCGGTTTAACTTTTTTGTGGTGAAGGGGAGGGACTTTATAAGTTATTCGTATATTTTTTCTTTCCGATTGGCGCTAGTATCTTTGTGAGAGGCTTCTAAATGAAAGCTACGGAACCACACTAAAATATTGAGACACAAAATGACCGCATTAAGAGATCCATCAGTCACGAAGTTCATGCTTCAGCCGGCTGAGTTCGGACAACGGTTCGGTTCGTGTATTATTGGTTGCATCCTCGGGTTATAAGGTCTACCTCTCATTGCGTAATATTAATGCAATTCTGTTTTTTTTTGCTCTCGTTTTTTATTTGTTTTGGGGTTTCATCATCTTAGCCGAAACGAAACATCTCCACAGCTTGATATTAGGTCTCCGCCACCATAATACGCCCACTCCCTGCTGCAGCATGCTACCAATTAGACCCATCCGCAAAGCCAACGAAGGAATGGTCAGGAGATGCCCCTTAATTCGCCACATACTATAGGGCGCGGCCACCAGCTCCGATTAGTTTGATTTTAAGGCAACTAATGCTACAGAATTACTACTATTTAGTACTTAAAGGAAAAAATAAGTACTAGAGTACTTTTCGAGTTATTAGAGGTTTGTGGTGGCCGCGTTGGGAAGGATGCTTTGCAACGCGGCCACCTTCAGATTGAGCCAAATTAGCAGCAAATATAAAATTTATGAATTAGAAATAAATCTACGCAAAAACTACTTCGCAATAAACAAACTTTTGTTTCCCTGAATCTAGGAGAAACTAAAAATTAAGTAAATCCAAGTTTTACCGCGCGCGGCTTTGAGGTTATTTCCAGGAATCTTGTAAATACGCGTCATATGAAGATGAGAATTCTAACGAGTATACAACAGTATGTCTACTATTTAGTACTTAATGGAAAAAAATACTACTAGAGTACTTTTCGAGTTATAAGATTTTTTGGTTACTCGGATGTGCATCATTACCATCCAAGTTAACACAGCCAAGTTTTGTACGACATGGTTTTTCGTGTTATAACTAAAAACTTGGACAGTAAAAACCATATCGTGCAAAACCTTCCGGAAATAACATAGACATTTTTATGCGTATACGAAAGGGACACATAACGAAAAACGACGTTTCACTTGAGCTCGTTTATTAAAGTGATATTTGTTATTTTTAATAGCACTTTATTCACATACTAATATGGTTCATTTTAATATGACTAATAACATGCAGTAAGCATTCCAATTTTACGTAGTACTTATTAATTCCATGCATAAACATGGGACATTTCCATACATAACTTGCAAACTTTGTGAGCGTATAGTATATCTTAGAATTCAGGAATTTTTTACGTTTTGTAGGTGTTATTACTAATAAAAGATCTCCACCGAAATAGAGGAAAAAATTACCAACAAGAGTGAAAAAAAATAATAAAATGCATTTCTATTTTTTTGCCAAGATAAAAGATATATCTAATTATTAACTTGTAAATAACTAATATTTTTTTATATTAACATATTTTAACTCACATATTTTATAATCTCTACGAAAATAGTATCCTGGGAGTAACATCAGATAGTTATTTTTAGTATTTTAATACAAAAATAACAAATATTTCTAAACACGAATAATTGATACAAATTTTTTTTCAATATCACGAACAATTTTATTTATCTAACGAACTTTCCCGGCTTACTTCGTTACGCAATAGAATATAAGATACTACAAAAGACTTGGCTCTATAGACTATGTTCTTTTGACTGCCCAGAATGGCCGAATAAAAAACAAACAACAACAACAAAACACCTGTCAAAATATGTAAACAACAGAAAAAAATATTGCACCTTGGGTTACATTATTTTAGTTTAGGTAAGGATCCTTAATTTTTTGAAAATATAGCCTATGACACTCGGGGTTAATGTAGCTTCCTACCAGTAAAAGAATTTTTCAAATCGGTTCAGTATTTCCGGAGCCTATTCGTTACAAATAAACAAACTACCACACAAATCTTTCCTCTTTATAATATCTGTATAGACGTTCAAATAGGCGGGTTTATTAAACCTTTAACAACCAGTGTTGAGCCTTAGGAGCTGGCTCGGAAGAAAGGGTGGTGTGGTGGTGCAGGGTCTCCAGATTCCAGAAGAAAAAGAGCAGAGTCGGGGACGAACGTTTATTGCACGGCTTCAGAAAAAGGAATAGACAGTGTCACAGATTAACTTTCTTAACATACAAAATATTGATTGATAGATTGGCACACAGACTACAGAGATTAAAAAGTTAAGGTTACCTTACTGTTGCCAATAGATGGCGCTACTTACTGTTTTACAATAAAAATATAGTAATAATAAAAATCTAGATGGCGCTAGTAGTAAATAATGTGCAATGTGTAACAACCAGCGAGACAAAGTGCACAAATACCACTATAGTTCCCTATAGTCACGTAACCACGCACTCGTGCTGCTGAAGCTCAAGTGGTTGTGATGTGGGTGGACAATGAGCATGGAAAAAATTCAGTAAGTATAGCAAATATGCTGGTGAATGTGATCATTGGATGCAATTATTTTGCTATTTCTGTATGGACTATTGTCTATATTATTTCCGGAAGGTTTTGCAGGACATTGTTTTTACTGTCCAAGTTTTTAGTGGTAGGTAATACGAAAGACTGTGTCGTGAACATATTTTCATACGTAGAAGTTTTTGCCGTACAGATTTTTCACGACATGGTTTTTACCAGCCAAGTTTTTAGTGACTGACACGAAAAACCCTGTCGTACAAAACTTGGATGGGAGGTAACGATGCACAGCCGAGTAACCCTTAACTTAGTAAAAACTTGGATTTACTTAATTTTCCGTTTCTTCAAGATTCAGGGAAACAAAAGTTTATATATTGCGAAGTACTATTTTCGTAGATTTATTTCTAATTCATACATTTAATATTTGCTGCTATTTTCGCTCAAGCTGAAGGTGGCCACGCTGGGAAGGATGCTTTGCAACGCGGCCACCAAAAACCTCTTATAACTCGAAAAGTACTCTAGTAGTATTTTTTTCCATTAAGTACTAAATAGTAGACATACTGTTGTATACTCGTTAGAATTCTCATCTTCATATGACGCGTATTTACGAGATTCCTGGAAATAACCTCAAAGCCGCGCGCGGTAAAACTTGGATTTACTTAATTTTTAGTTTCTCCTAGATTCAGGGAAACAAAAGTTTGTTTATTGCGAAGTAGTTTTTGCGTAGATTTATTTCTAATTCATAAATTTTATATTTGCTGCTAATTTGGCTCAATCTGAAGGTGGCCGCGTTGCAAAGCATCCTTCCCAACGCGGCCACCACAAACCTCTAATAACTCGAAAAGTACTCTAGTACTTATTTTTTCCTTTAAGTACTAAATAGTAGTAATTCTGTAGCATTAGTTGCCTTAAAATCAAACTAATCGGAGCTGGTGGCCGCGCCCTATAGTATGTGGCCCTTAATTCTTATCACTTTCGCAATGAATTTTAATTACAATTTCTTCTTCCACCACACCACACCGCCCTCCTGCTGTCGTTTAAACCTTTTACAAAATTCACGAAAGAGCTACCAGGAGACGCCCCCAAACGATCTCAACTCAGTCAAATGATTATATTCCTGTCAATAAATTAAACGCAGTTTTACGCCGTATTAACCATGCTATCCAAAGGCGTGGGAAGCAAATACCTAGTAGCCACAAACTATTTGCTTAATAGCCTCAAAATCTGTGGCTTTAACTCATGGCTTCAACCTTTCTAAATACGAATTGCATCCATGCTTTACTTGTCATGTGTATTTGCAGTATAAAATACCATACCAACCTATCTCCTTTCATATGTTTAGAAAAAGGCGACTAGGAAACACCCTTAGGATGTCCAGTCCAGTGTCCAGCAACGCCCTTCGTTGAAACCTTCAAGAGTCATACTGTGATCATCAACCCGGTTGCCAAGCGTAGCTATTGTCGCAAATCCTTCCCAAAATAGGTTGTTATATTCTAGGTGATCTATGAGGTAGGGCTATGTCTAGCAGTGGACGTGTCTCGGCTGAGATGATAATGGTAATCAATAAATAAAAAGTAAAATAGTAAAAAACACTTTATTGCACACAAAGTAAGATAAAAAAGAAGTAAAATAGTTACTAGTTACAATAAATAATAGAACATTTGAATTTGCATACAACGGGCGACCTTATCGCTAAAAGCGATTTCTTCCAGGCAACCCACTTGGAACCGTATGTAGGCGGATACAAATTTCATTTACCAAAAAATAGTATAAAATAAAGTCGCTTCCCACGTCTGTCCCTATGTATGCTTATATCTTTTTAATTATGCATCGGATTTTGATAAGGTTTTTTTAATAGATAGACCGATTCAAGAGGAAGATTTATAAGAAAAATACATTCACACCCAAGTAATAGGTTTGGCAGTATGAAGTTCGCCAGGTCGACTAGTCCACTATGTGGCTCTAAATAAAGGAGCTGATAGGGGTCGTAACGTATCAAGAGGTCAAGCAGCTGGCGGGGAAACGGGAGGTGTGGAAGACGCTCCACCGACAAGAGCTCTTTAATGTGAAGACGAAGAAGCCAAAAAGCCCAAAAGTCGAAAATAATTTATTCAATATATAGGATACAAGATATCACTATTGAAAGTCAATTAGACTAAATCTAATTGGTATTGATACCTTATTTGGTAAAGTATCCTATACTTCGAGAGGCGAGGTAGTTCAGTGTGCCCACTAATTGGCTTAAGCAAACAAATGTTTGCCTTGCCTTACGACAATGGTCGCCTGGAGACGCCTCCCCAAACGAGCCCTCCTCTGTCAAATGATTCTAGTCGCTTATTACAGCAAAGTTCTAAATTACATAAAATCTTTACCCAGATCAAGTCGGTGCATCAGAATCGTATTTTTACTGAGAATTCTTGACTCTGTGTCAAGGTCGGCTCGTGACTCGATTTGCATAAAGATCGAACGAGAAATTATTCGATTATTATTCGAGTTTTCAATGAACTCAATTGGCCTCTTGAGTTACGCTTTGAAAATAAAGTTTTATGATATTGTTTTCTGAAGAAGTCTACTCAATCTTGTGTTAATTTGTTTTGTTTGGCAGATGTTTTCAAGGGTTCTTTAGTCAAACTAGCAAACCTCGTATAACCTGCGCACCTAAAGAAACGATTTGAAAATGGCTGCCGTTTTATGGGCTGTCTCTCTTCTTAACTCTTCCCTCATACTAGGTACTTAATATACGCGAGATGGCATGCGTTCGGCCGCCGTTTTCAAATCGTTTCTTGATCTACGCGGCTTAAAAGGTAAAACATCCTATAATGAGGGTAGTCCAATGCTCTTGGATAGTCCAATACTCTTGGATCGTCAAATAGCTCTTGTTCTTCAGTATAACACTGTTCTTCAATAGAACAATGAATTGGATATATTCAATGATAAATTGGCAAATTTCAAAAGAAAGTTAAAGATGTTGAATAAGTTCTGAATTATAGTATATTTTAATTAAACTTCTTAGTAATTAATTTAGCTTTTTATAATCTAGCACTAAAATTAAAATAATAAAAAATAAAAAAAATAAATGAAATATTGTATTATTTTATGATATTCATAATATAAAAATAAAAAAACACTATTTTGTACATAATGCATGTTAGTGGTTTAAACATTTATTAAGATAAAGACGTTAAAAGACTATGAATAATCTCTAAATTAAGCTGTATTCCCAAGATGTTTGAAAAGATTGTTTATGATATTTTGTTTCCCACTGTCCGACCCTACCTTATTTCCAATCAACATGGCTTTGTCAGTAAACGTTCTACCGAAAGCAACTTGTGTGAATATACCGATATCGTCCTGGATGCGCTCGATAAAGGCTCTCAGGTGGATGCCGTGTATACTGACTACTCAAAATGTTTTGACAAAATTTCTCATAATATTCTTTTAATTAAATTACGAGAGTTTGGTATACACGGCGACCTCCTGAGATGGCTAGAATCTTACCTACATAATAGAAGCCAAGCAGTCACAATTAAGGGCTTTACATCAAACTTTGTTCCAATCACATCAGGTGTTCCACAGGGATCCCACCTCGGTCCTCTTTTATTCAATATTTTTATTAATGATGTCATTCAGTGTTTTAACAACTCAGGAGCATTACTATACGCTGATGATACTAAAATATTCAAGAAAGTTGATGACATTCAAGACTGTGAGATTCTTCAGAGTGATCTTAATGTTTTATCTGAATACTGTTCAATTAATAAATTATTCCTTAATATAAAGAAATGCTGCGTTATAACTTTCTCTCGTAAACACAAAAATATTGAGTTCAATTATCACTTGTCACATGAGAAATTAAATCGGGTCACCGAGGTGAGAGACCTGGGGGTTCAAATAGATAACCAGCTTTCATTCGTACCTCATATTGCAAAGATTACTGCAAGATCTTATAAAATGCTTGGTTTTATATTTAGAAATACACAGGATTTCAAAAATCCTAATACAGCCATCGTTTTGTATAACTCTTATGTCAGGTCCATTTTAGAATACGCTTCTTCAGTATGGAGTCCTCAATATCAATGTCATATTGACTCGATCGAGCGTGTCCAGAATAAATTTTTGAAGCGTATGCGTTTTAGATATAAGGATTTTAATTGTAACTTACAAACATTAGAAAGACGTAGAGAATTTCGTGATCAAATGCTGCTTTACAAATTGATAAACAATCAGGTTGATTCTTTATACCTTCTTAATAAGTTGTCCTTTCGCTGTCCGAAATTTCTTAGACGCTCTGGTGCAAGACTTTTCGCAACTGATCAGCACTCGAAAAACTATACTAAAAATAGATTATTAATTCGAGCTTGTAATACTTATGACAAAAATTATAGTCATGCAGATTTGTTTGGTGATTCAATAGGTAAATTTAAAAAATTGTTATCGGAAAATTATATAGATTCCTAGAATTTTTGTTTTTTGGTGACCTAGTTTAATTTTTCTTTTGTAAAATAATATAGTGTTTCGCTTGCTTAAATTAATGCTAGCATGCCTAAACGAGCTTTCTCAACTAATAATTTGTCTGTGAAAACTTTGTTGGCTGTTGTGTAAACTAGTTGTAAAATTTACTATGTAATATATATAGCTGTTTGTTTTCCTATTTAAATAAATAAAAATAAAATAAAATAATAATAACTATTATTTACAGCTTTCCATTAATATTTACAGTTAAGTATATTACAATTTTTACAAAATAAGGGAAAGAAAAACAATAAAAATTTAAAAATCCACAGGCTAGTTAGTTGTAATCTTTAGTCCAACTTCCATGATTGTAATTTTGCTTGCTTATACTTAGAATAGTTTATCATGTCAATGCTGTGTACACCTGTAATTGGTGCAGACAAGAGAACCACTTTTTTAATATGCTATGTACTAATGTTATTTGTTTGTACTGTTGGTGTGCCTATTAAATAAATAAATAAATAACAATCTAGGGTGACGCTTTCCTAGGCCGCCACTGTAAGTTCAATTTATTTAATAAATTGTTATTTTATATTCATTTTAAGAAACCTTCCTCGTCTATTTTCCAGCGAGACAGAAGGCTCAGTTTATTTTAATAAAATCAATGGTCGTTTGTAACATTGTTGTAAATACAAATAGAATATTTGCAACATCATTAAACAACAACAGTAGACGTGAAGACACAATAGCATTCCACATGGCGTATGCAATCTTGTAAACATTATTGAAGCATAGAGTGGTGGTCTTTGTATACCACCTTACTTTGCAGTGTTATTTTAAATAAATACTTACCGTCTTATTCATAAAGATACAGTAGATTTTAGGTAACGTTACTGGAGGTCTACTTCTCGGGTTTGTTGTATGGTAAATACGTGACATTCAGTATAAATTGCCATACGTCAAATTACTAAAATGCTCTTTAACTTTTTATGAATAAGAGGGTTAGTAATAGCCATTTTTATACAGATTTTAAAACCAACCAAGTCCAAACAAGTTGTTGTTCCGTAAAACGCTTTTTAACCGACTTCAAAAGGAGGTTAACAGTTTGACCCTGTATGTATGTTTGTCCGCGATTATCTCGAGTTTGGCTTAACCGATTTTAGGCGGTTTTCAGAAAAGTATTCGGTACAACAGGAGAAGGTTTTAATACCTATTTTAACCGACTTCGGAAAAGAGTAAAGTTCTCAGTTTATGCGTGTGTTTAGTACAGGCGGGTTCCGTTTTTGTAAAAAAAAAAAAAATTGTTTACTCTTTCTGTGGCCTTAACAGGCGTTAGTATTGGATATGGCTGGTTTTGAAAAAAAAAAAAAGATGGTATGAAATCTATTGGGATTTGGTTGATTCTGACAAAACACAATGCAAGCTTTTTATGTTATCTTTCTATAGACACCAAAAAGTTAATACACTCAAATATGTGACTAAGTTGGTTTTGAAAACTACCGACTCGACATACACAATTCACAATTCGTATAAATCGGAATATCTTAAAGTTTACGACGAAACATTTTTCCGACGATAGATATTTAATTTTTGTTTACTTAATAATAATAATAATAGTTTATTTATTTGTTCGTCCAGCTGAGCGGCCCCTTTTTTTCGGTATAGTTGAATGAAATATTTCTCTTAAAAGACAATTTATCCAAAGAACTTCTATAATTTTAGTAATCCAGCAGTTAAATATGTGTCTTTCTCTTATTAGACCTTTTCGAATATTTTGGAAAATGTTATAATTATTTCTTTCCTTCTTTAAAAGAGGGCCGTCATTGATTTATTACCGATTTGATGATAATAACTTTAAATTATTGCAAAACTAATGTGTGTTACTTACCTTTTTTTTTTTTTTTTTAGGCGGGGAAACTCCTAACGAGTACCCTGCGACCCCGGGGGGAGTCGCAGGGTTATGTGGGGTTCGCACCCACTAAAACCCCGCCGGTGTCCATCTCGGCTGTTGGCAAGGGGGTCACGGGTGATCTTTCGATCGTTATGTTCAACTCCGCGACAAGTGTTACTTACCTGGCATCCAGTTTCAAGATCAGCGTAGTAGCCCGAAGGTCTTCCGCGGCATGAGAACTTTGTCCTGGGGATCCTCACTGTATTCTGAAAATAAAAAAATAACACTGTAATTAATTTGTAGTGAATTAATTATTAGTAAATATGCGTTCCTTGATAGTTGAAATGGAGCTTAGTTAACTAAGCTGAATTATTTCAATAGCGATGGACAATATTCTTCAAATCTTTATATATATATATTTTTTAGCAGCCAGTACCGTCCCACTGCTGGGCAAAGGCCTCTTTCCCCTTTCTCCACTTCTTCCGATCCTGGGCACATTCCCACCAGGTCTTAATGTGGGATCGCTCTACCGCTTTCTAGGTCGACCACGTCGCCTCTTGCCATCTTTTGGAAACCACACGGTGGTGCGTTTGGCCCAACGGTCTGGCTGCATGCGGGCGACGTGGCCGGCCCAGTCCCACTTCAGCTCCGCCGCCTTCCGAGCTACGTCTAAAATTTGAGTCCTGGAGCGCAGTTCGGTGTTTCGGACCCTGTCCACTAATCGAACGCCTAGGATGCTGCGCTCCATGTTTCTCTGGCAAACCTCGAGTCTGGACTATTATACCACGACCACACAACATTATAAATAGCTAGTTTTATCAAAAAGCTGCACTTAAATGTTGCGAAAATTTGTACCTAGCTAGGAGTCATCATAAAACAAGTTATGTACCAATAATCTAGAACATAAACGTATTTGAATGGTATAAGCTTGGCATTTCCATTGTTAATTTCACTCTGCAATATTTGCTTTGATTTCAATCGTTATGAAACAATAGCACTTGTTTTTTACCTACTAACGATCAATATTGTCTGTCAAAAGTTGACGCGACCTTGTGTTAATGTATGAGGGTAATTTGTTTTGCAGCCAATGAAGCCGCCCCCGTGTAATATTTTTTTATTTATCTGGTCAGGGCATAAATAGTACAGCTACAAATTTAATGTGGTCGACTGTCGACTACAGCTTGGCATAAAAGTCGTAAAATGAATTGGGGTCACCCCAGTGCAAAAGGAATTTTTAATTTTTTATTCACTTTCTTCTTAAATAAATCAAACAACCCAACACCATTTAAGCCCAAAGTTAATCAAAAATAATAATCAATAAATTCATGATCTGCTTCCTTACAAGAAGTTAATTTTTTAGGGTTTCAAACTCAAAATAAAAAAGTTCCGTTTCACGAAATTTTTGCTAAGCTATAGCCAAGATAATTGTAAGTATAAAACGCTAATTGTTACAACTGGGTAGGAACCAAGCATAGCAAATTGCATGCCATGACACCCACTGAATACGTAAATGTCAAATGTTTATTTCACACCTTTCCTGTGAAATGCTAGATGCAAGCGGCATGATATGCCAGCCTATTGAATTACAACTTTATTACTTCACGAGCTTTCCCGGCTTACTTCGTTACGCCATAGAATATAAGATACTACAAAAGACTTGGCTCTATAGACTATTTTCTTTTGACTGCCCAGAATGGCCGAATAAAAAACAAACAACAACAACAAACCACCTGTCAAAATATGTAAACAACGGAAAAAATATTGCACCTTTGGTTATATTATTTGAGTTTAGGTAAGGATCCCTAATTTTTTTGAAAATCTCATATAGCCTATGACACTCGGGGTTAATGTAGTAACCAGTGAAAGAATTTTTCAATTCGGTTCAGTATTTCCGGAGCCTATTCGTTACAAACAAACAAACAAATCTTTCCTCTTTATAATATTGGTATAGATGTCACTATAAATGATAACTTTGTTACTACATCTTATACCTATAGGTTTTATTTTGATTGCAATAAAGAATTCTCTTATCTCTTATCTTATCTTATCTTCTCACACGTTTAGTGACCATGCAGTAACACAATTACTGCCAGTATAACGAATAATTAACATAAAAGCGAAATCTTTATAGAAATTAAAGCCATGGACACGGAAAGTGGGTTCATTTTCTTGCAAAACCAAAAACAGTTCTCAAACAAAAAACAATGGAAGAACGCAACGATCCACTGAGGCAGAGTTACATGGCGAGGTACTGGGTAAGGAAAATGAATGGACTATTTCTTATCAAAAGTGTTTGTACACTTATTTGGATTCACAAAAATATCGACCTTAATGTCCTGAACTTAAAGTAATGTTTCATCTATCTCTTTGCTTGAGCAATGCTGCTGAAGCTGCTTTGATGTTGATGCACTATTCACTATACATATTTCTAAAATTATCTTTTTAAGGGCTTACATGGTGCGAAACTAGCGCCACTTCATCAATCTTCTAATTTTGGTTACGGCCATGGTTTAGAAGATATTAATTATTTATCGAAGTGGCGAAAGTTTCGCCACTTAAGAGTTTTTTCTTTAAAAGATTTAATTATCGGTGAAATTTTCCAAGGAAGTTCCTTTTCTATGGAATATTTGTTTTCTCGTTACAAAAAAATATAAAATCATTTCAAATTAATTATTTAGGTACATAATAAAAAAATACTTTAAAAATTGGGATGGTGGTTTGTCTAGGGAAAAAATCCCGAGCTTCTAAAGCCGAAAAAAATCCCCAAATATACAATTTAAAAAGTTCAGGCATAGACGCACAAAGTGTAGCGTAACAGTTCAAGCTTTGTTTAAAATTTTCTTTATGATTATCATATCAGCCGAAAGACGACCACTGTTGAACACAGGCCTCTTCCACAGAATACCACAAGGACAAACCGTTAGTTAATACTATTATAGTTTTTCTATGGTTACCACAGATTTCAATGTTCGTTCCAAGTTAGTCATAAGCTCGTTTAGCAGCTTATCCGGTTAGCTTTTGTCTGACTAGTCCTAAAGTTGGGCAATATTTTACTTAGTTATTGCAAGCTTTCGCCGATAAAGGCTTTGACAAATATCCCGTTGAAATACCAACCACTGATTAAACAAAGATACTTATTTGGAGTCAGTTAAAAACTGCTATTTATCTTGTAGATAACGTAGATAACATAAAAGTAAAAGTGTTGTAAATACGTAAACAAATACCTTATAATCAACACAGCAATGACAATATCTTTGTAATCAAAACAAAACTTTTTATCAAAAAATAAAACCGCCGAAAAAAAAAACTGAAACATTAACACGGAAATGCAACCTGTGAGTGGATAAATCAACCCGCCGACCAAAAAGTCACCCCTATTTTCCCACCCTTAGGGTGGGAATTATATTTCCAAATTTTTATAAGACCAACTTCAAGATATGCCCTGTCGATTAAAAAAAAGAATTATCAAAATTGGACTACTCTGTAAAAAGTTATGCGTGATCATACATTAAAAAAAAAAACAAACAAAAAAATACGTGTCGAATTGAGTACCTCCTCCTTTTTTTTTCGTCGGTCAATTAAACTATTGGCTCCAACGAAATATTTTAAAATTGGTGTGCTCACTAGACAAGTATAATGATAAGAAATTTATAAATTTAAGGTCGTCACGTCGAAATCAATAAAAGTTTGGTCGAGATAGGTTGTAGATCTTTAATTCTTGACACAAAAGACCAAAACTCTACATAGTTTTATGAACACAGCAGTTGGTATATCAATCCATATATATAAAACTCTTCCGTTACTGACTGACTGACTGACTGACAACGCAGAGCCGAAACTACTGGGCGAAGAAAGCTGAAATTTGGTACGTAAGTTCCTTGGGGAGTGTAGGTGAGCACTAAAAAGGGATTTCCTGAAATTCCCACGGGAACGGGAAAAAACAGGATTTTTGTGTTTATGAGAAATCTGCGCGGGTGAAACCGCGGGGCAGCCTCTAGACAATATATATAAAACTCTTCCGTTACTGTCTGACTGACAGACAGACAACGCAGAGCCGAAACTGCTGGACGAAGAAAGCTGAAATTTGGTACGTAATACGTAAGTTCCTTGGGGAGTGTAGGTGAGCACTAAGAAGGGATTTCCTGAAATTCCCACGGGAACGGGAAAAAACAGGATTTTTGTGTTTATGAGAAATCTGCGCGGGTGAAACCGCGGGGCAGCCTCTAGTCAATATATATAAAACTCTTCCGTTTCTGACTGACTGACTGACAGACAACGCAGAGCCGAAACTACTGGGCGTAGCGGGCTGAAATTTTGCATGTAGGTTCCTTAGGGAGTGTAGGTGAGCACTAAGAAAGGATTTCCCGAAATTCCCATGGGAACGGATTTTTGTGTTTATGAGAAATCTGCGCGAGTGAAATCGCGGGGCAGCCTATAGTTTCTCCATAAAAGCAATCTAAATTAATGGTATGATGCAGACCAATAATAAAAATCTAAGGGTTTTACGTGTTTAGACACCACGCTACGTTCCACGTCACTGTACGCTTCAAAACGTGCATTATTTAAATTAGATCACTATGTTACATGATCTTATGTTTATATGCTACGAGCTTTCCCGGCTGACTTCGTTACGCCATATAATATAAGATACTACAAAAGACTTGGCTCTATAGACTATGTTCTTTTGACTGCCCAGAATGGCCGAATAAAAAACAAACAACAACAACAAACTACCTGTCAAAATATGTAAACAACGGAAAAAATTTGGGTTACATTATTCGAGTTTAGGTAAGGATCCCTAATTTTTTTGAAAATCTAACATAGCCTATGACACTCGGGTTTAGTGTAGCTTCCTATCAGTGAAAGAATTTTTCAAATCGGTTCAGTATTTCCGGAGCCTATTCGTTACAAACAAACAAACAAACAAACAAACAAATCTTTCCTCTTTATAATATTGGTATAGATATTGGTATAGATATAAGTATAACAAAATAACAAATTGGCTAATCTTTTACAGATTGGCATAAAAACGTGAGTGTTTCCTTTCTCATTTTTTTGTTGTAACTTACCCACTAACAAACTAATGATAGATGCATGAACATGATATTAGGTACCTTTCAATACGGAATGCGTTACGTTACTTGTTATGTTCTACAAACTACAAAACGAATGACATGTTAAAGGTTGGAGTTAAGTAATACAACCTTTAGAAATAACTGCACGCTTTCTATCCCTCAATAAGCTCATAATTTGAGAATGGCTTGTTAACCCCATTTTATTATTTAACTAGCTGTGCCCCGCGGTGTTACCCGCGTTTTATTTGGGGAAAAAACAGTAAAGTAAAAAGTAAAAATGATTTATTCAATAAAGGATACAAGATATCGCTTATTGAAAGTCAGTTAGACTAATGTAATTAATATTGATACCTTATTTCGTAAAGTATCCTATACTGATAGAGGCGAGGTAGTTCAGGGTGCCCACCAATTGGCTCAGGCAAACGAATGTTTGCCTTGCCTTACGACAATGGTCGCCTGGAGAGGCCTCCAAACGAGCCCTCCCCTGTCAAATGATTCTACTCCCTTTTGCAATGATTTTACAGCGTAGAGAAGAAAGGGGTAACAAACTCTACTCTAGTCTATGTGTTAATCCAGGGTGTCAGCTAGCTCCGTACAAAATTTTATAGAATAATCGCCAGCCGTTTAGACGTGAAGAAGTAAGAAACATAAACACTCATAAACTTTCGCATTTATAATATTAGTGTGATCCATGTTACGAGATAAAATGAATGTGTGTCATCTGCTATCGAATTGAGTTTTGATTTTCGAAAAAGAGAAAAAGTCAAACAAATATCGCGACGGTGCGTGCCCTTACGTCTTGCAATGACAGTTGTTTGGCAGAGAGAAGGTAAATCACTATTATTTGGCTCAATTTAGGTACAGTGGCGGACTAGGTCGGCGTAACAGTTTTATCTATGGTCTCGCGTGCCGAATTTGTCTGTACGAGTTCGCCACTGTAAAATACACGTCGCAATATTCATATTCATATTCATGATCATCAATATCATCATCGTCTCAGCCTAAAATACCCCAACTGCTCAACCTCATCAATTGCATTGTAACTTGTTGGGGGTCTGCTGTCCACACAGAATCTTTGTTTCCTGCCTCAGCTACTACCCTGTCCATCCAGCTAAATACCCTATGGCCCTGACTTTGGGCTTTGTCAATGAATTTGGCTCTTTTGTGGTTTCCGGAACTCATCGTATCTCGATGTGCCCTGCCCATGACTTTGGTGATTTTGGTTTTTCTGCGGTACTCATCGTCTGTCTGTTTCATCAATTGATCACGCTGTTCTTTGTGTATACAATTTTAGTAAGTTTTATAGGTTCATTCTAGTCCTCTAGAGCTAGAGATTTAAGGATTTAAATTGTAGCTAGAGCAGCTGCTTTTCCAATAAAATGCAATTTATGAGACTCCTTAAATCCTGGTGTTCGATATTTTGTTAGTATAACCTGCGCAAATAAAGAAACTATTTTAAAATGGCACCTTTGAATGGTCTGTCTCTTGTCTTAATCTTCTCTCATAGGTACTAATAAACTTTTTTAATAAACTTTTTGACTGCTCCGTGGCTCAGTTGGCAGTGATGTGGACTGAGTAAACCTGTGCACCCGGGTTCGATTCTCGGGCGGGGCGAATATTGATATGATGAATATCAATGATTGTTTCCGGTCTGGGTGTGATATTCGTCTCTGTGTGTGTTTCGGGCACCCTAGATACAGGTTCTTCCTAGTTAGGGGCTCTGAGTGTAATGTGTTATTATTATATTATTATTATTATTAAAAAATAAACGCGAGAAAGCATCCGTTTGGCCACCATCATGAGATTTTTTCTCTATCTGCGCGGCTAATAACAGCACACGCGCGCAAAATCCCACGTTATTTTAAACGCGGGAAGCTAAATGACTTTTTATATCCTTTTAATTTGGCAAGAATAGTTAAAATTTAAATCGAGCGTATTAGCATAGATTTTATATCAGAAGCCATCAAGCAAAACTGTATAACCTTGAACTTTGTTTTAATTCCGTTTATATAATATTTATCTTATTTTTATATCTTATACATAACATAATATATTTAGTATTCCATATGTAAATTTGATTCTTCCTAGTGATCTATATTTTTGCGTGAAATCATTCAAGAATGAAAAAAGGAGTCAAACTACTTGATGTAGTTTATGTTCTTATGTACGTTTTTAAAGTTAGTTTAGTTTAGAAAAAATAAAACCTTTGAATGCGTCTCTTATGCAAAATAAAATCACAAAATGTAAAACTAATATCTAATTGAAAATTTGAAAAAAAAAAAAATGAAACTGTTGGATTAAAGCTGTTATAAAGTTTCAACAGGAAATGAATTTTGTATTTTTATTAAAGACTAGAGGATTTCTCATTAACACAAAAATCCCTTCCCGTTCCCATGGGAATTTCGGGAAATTATTTCTTAGTGCTTCCCTACACTTCCCACGGAACCTACGTGCAAAATTTCAGCCCGCTACGCCCAGTAGTTTCGGCCCTGCGTTGTCTGTCAGTCAGTCAGTCAGTAACGGTTTTTTTTTTTTTTTTGATATTTATATACCTAAGAATATTGAAGTATTTAGGCAAAAATTATGTCATACAGAACTTGTTTCGAGTGTTTTTTTTTTTAATTCAAGTCTAGGTAGGAATATTTCAATAAATATTTCAAGATATTTTATTGATAATTTATTAAAATCATTAACGCAATTTGAAAATGTCAGCACACCAACTAGATAAGTAGGTGTTTAACAAAACAAAAAATTTATAATAATAATAATAATAACACATCACACTCAGAGCCCCTAACTAGGAAGAACCTGTATCTAGGGTGCCCGAAACACACACAGAGACGAACATCACACCCAGACCGGAAACAAACATCGATATTCATCATATCAATATTCGCCCCGCCCGGGAATCGAACCCGGGTGCACACGTTTACTAAGTCCACATCACTGCCAACTGAGCCACGGAGCAGTCAAAATGTATCTTACTTTGTATTCTATTCTGTTAGATAAACTGTTACTGTTTTTATTCCCAGAATATTTCAGAGGGGTGGAAGTAACACTAACACGTATGGGTTTCACTCGCCACCCAAAAAAAAGTTTTCTGATATTCCTGTAACGAACAATGTAATGACAAAACTGAAAGCAAATTGTTGTCTTTCTTTTTATTTATAGATAGACTTTTTTATATTTAATAATTAATTATTTGTTAGTTTTAATAATAGGTTTAGTTTTTAAAACCAGTTCTGAATAAAAAGATATCAAAACTTTTGTAACGAACACCTTGTTTGTAATTACTAATTACTCTTTTTCTTTTGACTAAATATAAAAAAAAAACAATTTATCTAAGTTCATCTCTATAACTTCACACCTCCACTCTGGTTCGACCAAAAGATGTCAAATTTGGACTAATTTCATAATGTCAGTATTTACGAAGCGACACCTAAAAACAAAAGACTGTAGTGGGCACAAAATCTCGTAATGAGTGATGGATGCATGACCATCATTTATCCTTGTATTTTAGTAACTAGAAAGGATTTGAGATGCTGTAATCGAACCCGGGTGCACTCGCTTAATAACAAAATATGTTTGTTTATTAAGTAAGATATTATTAGCCTTCTTTTTGGTAAAAATGTATTTGTGAATATGTTTGTAAACATGTAAGCATTATCCAAGTTCAATGCAAATATTATAACAAACTTATTTTTAAAGTTCACAAAAAGCACTCGTCATTTTCAGTAAAGAACGGTCGAACGCACCAAAACCAAAAAAGTATCTATTACTTATTAAAAATCTAGTAAAATACAAAATAAGAATCAATACATAGTATAAAACAAAGTCGCTTCCCGCGTCTGTCCCTATGTATGCTTATATCTTTAAAACTATCCAACGGATTCTGATGCGGGTTTTTGTAATCGATAGAGTGATCCAAGAGGAAGGTTTATAAGTATAATACATGAGCAACATAGTATTAGGTTAGGCGGTACGAAGTTCGCCGGGTCGACTAGTTTATTAATAAATTAAAACATAATGTAGTATCCTGCATTGCTTTGAGCTAGTTTTTTTGGAGTTGCAAATTCGGGTCGCAAGCAAATAAGAAACCAACAGTCCAGAGGAGCACAGACCAGCCCGAATATCTGAACAGCTGGAGACAGCTGTCATGCCACACAAGCCAGACTGCACCCTGCCGCGGCATGCTGAACATCAGACCCATCCGCAAAGCCAACGATGGAGCCACCAGATGAAAACTCAAGTTTATTTTAACCTTCGTAGTTCAGTTAGCAGTGATGTGGACTGGGATGCGTGTGCACCTATGTTCTATTCCCGCGAACATTGGTATGATGAATATCGATGTTTGTTTCCGGTCTGGGTGTAATGTTTGTCTCTGTATACTGTTTCGGGCACCCTAGATACAGGTTCTTCCTAGTTAGCGGCTCTGAGTGTTATGCGTCATTATTATTATCTCAATACTCTTCGGTATCATGGAATATACCCCGGTCCTTTGAGAGGCTTGCGAGGGGACGAATCCAACTCGTAGAGGCCCTTTCGAGAGTTTTGCTTTATTGTTTATGGATCACCAGCCAGGCACCGCCACTAAATGCACAAATAGATCATGCACCCAGCAGCAACACCCAGGAGGTAATAGAAACTATTGTAAAATGGATAACAAGAATATATACCTATCCAAAATAGCTTTTTAAAGAACTTTTTGGTCGAAATTTCTAGAGTGTCGACATAGCCAACAGACCACCGTGGCAGGCCATGCTTGTTTGTAAGCTATGTTACCATTAATGCGACAAATACGCGGCCATAGCATGTTTGCTGGTCACGACTCTATAAGGCTGGTATTACATTAAGCGATTAAGCAATGGAGAGTATGTCGAGCCCTTATTGCAGGGTTTTCGTATGCCCTCCGCGATACTAGTGCCAATCTCGAAAAAAATATAATCTTCTAAACTTTGGCTGAAATCAAAAATATGCGTCAATGATGCACAAGATAATCATGCTTAGAATTTTTAAGGCACTGTTTTATTTAAGAAATATACCGTTTTTGCTAAAAGTGGCAAATTTAATCATCATTGACGCATATTTTTGATTTCGGATTCGGAAATTTTCGGAAAAAACAAAAAAAAAGTTTAATTTGGATTATAATTTAGTTTTTTTGCTATTATGATGTCATTTTTTGTAGTTAAAGTTTAAATATACTTAAAAAGTATGTTTTTACTCTACTGTAATTCTTATTTTTCTTAAATTATTATATTTTTTTGATAGATTTCTATTATTTATACCTACTTATAAAGGAAGTGAAATAATACGTTTACTAACAAATAAGTATTGTTGTAGACAATTGTGGTCACTGTGACGAAATATCATTGCAATGTTATAACGTGGTTATAACTTGCTTTTTGCCATTTCATTTTATTACAAAACACTCATTGCTGTGTTTGATATCTGTTTTCTGGACCGCAGATGACGTGTAATTGGAAAAGTGACATAATTAGTTTGGATTTAAAAATTTACAAAAAAACAATGCTTAGGACACAATCTATAGATAAAGTACTTATATATCAATAAGAGACAAATTATCAAACTGCAAAAGTAAGATGATTCCTTGCTTCGGAAGGCACGTTAAGCCGTTGGTCCCGGCCGCAGTAGTGGTCGTTATAACCGCGGCGACAAGCTGGCCCCTGGTCACGTTGGTAATAAAAGCATAAACTCGGTTAAATGTGGGTCCGGCATTTGAGCTGGTACCTCTGCCTAACCCTATGGGGAATAAAATGCGTGAGGTTATGTATGTAAAAGTATATCAGGATCGTAGTAAGTGGAAATCAATTGTCTCTGCCTACGCCAATGGGGGACAGGCCTAAAACTAATAGAACACAAACGCTCTATTTTGTTAGAAAAAATTGTGATTTTCTGTTATTATTTGGCATAAATTATAATTGTAATAATGAATAATAATCAATATAATATATAAAACTCTTCCGTTACTGACTGACTGACTGACTGACTGACTGACTGACTGACTGACTGACTGACAGACAACGCAGAGCCGAAACTACTGGGCGTAGCGGGCTGAAATTTTGCATGTTGGTTCCTTAGGGAGTGTAGGTGAGCACTAAGAAAGGATTTCCCGAAATTCCCATGGGAACGGGAAAAAACGGGATTTTTGTGTTTATGAGAAATCTGCGCGAGTGAAACCGCGGGGCAGCCTCTAGTCAATATATATAAAACTCTTCCGTTACTGACTGACTGACTGACTGACAGACAACGCAGAGCCGAAACTACTGGGCGTAGAAAGCTGAAATTTGGCACGTGGGTTCCTTGGGGAGTGTAGGTGAGCACTAAGAAGGGATTTCCCGAAATTCCCACGGGAACGGGAAAAAATATGAGATATCTGCGCGGGAAAAACCACGGGGCAGCCTCTAGTTAATTAATATTTTTAAATTACCACAAACTCAGGTCTTGTATTCACGTACAAAGCTCTACATTTTCTTTCTAAATGATAGTTTTAGTATCAGCACTTTGCAATTTGCAATACGAATCCTAAGGCATAAGGTAACACGAATAAGTAAATTATAATTTTACACGTAAAATTACGTTACCTTATTTCATAATAGACTTTTACATTTACGTAAAAATTTCAAAAGAAGCAATTTTATAAACAAATGCATACAATTTAACATAAAGCTTAAAAGGGCCTAAGTTCAATGAATATTATAAATAGGTAAGTATATTATAATATCAACGCCCACATTATGTAACGGCATTGATTCTTAAAGAAAGGTGAATTGAGGTTATAAAGTAATCACTTAAAAACGTTCTACTATTTTCCGAGTTAATTCCAGTCCAGATTTATTGCAAACTAGCCCCGGCGAACTTCGTATCGCGCCTTACAATTTGTAGGGGAAAAAGAAATTGTTACTTATAATATTAACTTCCTCTCAATCTATATACCAATATTATAAAGACGAAAGTTTTGTTTGTTTGTAACGAATAGGCTCCGGAAATACTGAACCGATTTGAAAAATTCATTCACTGGTAAGAAGCTACACTATCCCCTAGTGACATAGGCTATATAAGATTCTGAAAAAAAATTAGGGATCCTTACACTTAAACTCAAATAAAGTAACCCAAGGTGCAATACTTTTTCCGTTGTTTACATATTTTGACAGGTGGTTTGTTGTTGTTGTTGTTTGTTTTTTTTATTCGCCCATTCTGGGCAGTCAAAAGAACAAAGTCTATAGAGCCAAGTCTTTAGTAGTATCTTATATTCTATGGTATAACGCAGTAAGCCGGGACAGCTCGTTGTTCTTTATTCTATCTATCTATCTGTCACTTTTGTCGATCGTGTCCATACATTTTCCCGCATTTAAATGTCAAAAACGATCAAAAGTGACAGAACGACTCGACAAATGGTCCGTTATGCTACGTAGGCACGATTCATTTTCTATATATAGTAGAAGTAGATATATAGACATCTACTGTTGAAGAAAGGCCTCTCCCACTTCTCACCAAAAGGGCCAAAATTTAGTTTTGCCATAATCTCTACGCTCTGGGCAGGGTCTTCAAGTAATACTAAGAAATAGGTACAGTAGGTAGTGGTCTAGGAGGCCGTAACAGATTTGTCTATGGTTTCGTCAGCCCTAGACTTTATTGCCATAGAGCAAGAGCTATTTTGCAATACAGAAAAACCCTGTACACTGTACTAGATTTTACAGCCCTACATTATGTCCGTTTTAAGTTTAACTTGCTGTGTCCTTTAACTTCAGAAACCATTACTGTTTTTAAGGACCACAATGCCCTAAAAAAGCAGCAATATTTTTAAATGCTGTAATAATTGTCGTCGAATTTTCATTGTAGACTTTACCTAGAGATCTGTGTCTGTAAATATGAAGTACCAAATTGCTTAAATTAAGTTGTCATTTCATATTTTATCTGGGAGATGTCTACGGAGATAGCGGGTTACGCAGTAGCATGCCAAGGTTTAACTTAATACGTTTGGTATTGTTTTGTATCTGCAAATAAACGGTACTTATATAAGATGTCTATTTATTACAATACCTAGGGCCAAACGCGAAAAATAATGAAATCTCAAACATCCTACTTATATTATAAACAAAGTTTGTGTTTATGGATGTTTGCTTAAACGTAAAAACCACTGAATATTTTTTTATAAAACTTTAAAACAGTACTTAAACAGAAAAGTACATACATAGGTACAGTGGTCTAGGTCGCCGTAACACTTTTGGTTTTTCTGTATTGAAAAATAGCTCTTATTCTTTGCCAACACAGTCTAGGGCTGACAAAACCATAGACAAATCTGTTACGGCCTCCTAGACAGACACTTTACACTATTTCAATTCAAGTTTTAAACTAAAAAGAGCTGAAGGAGGAAATCAATGACGAAGCGTTTTGTCGCCGACTGAAAAAACTTTTGTTGGAACATGAATATTATTGTATAGATGACTTTTTAAACTATAAATTTGTTTGACATTGGATATTATTTGTGTAATTTGAGTATTCGACAGTTACAATATGTAATTCAAGTAAATTGAAATTATTATTTAGTATTTGACATTTTATATACAATTATACATTTAAAAATTTGACATTGTTTACATAGTACTTAAATAATTAAGTAACTACTTATTATTTTTTATATAATTTTTGTACAATATTTTGACGATCACATTATACTTTGACATTTTATTATACAACTTTGTATGTAATATGAATATGATAGTGTGAAATAAATGAATCTAATCTAATCTAATCTAAAAACTTTTTATAGAAACGTTAAAATTATTTTAATTTTCGTTTATAATAAAAATAATTAATAATACCAATTCTTATTATTTACCTGCTTACATTTTTTTAATTATTATTGCCCTGGTGCTTAAGTAAAGACGGCGTTTAAATAACAAAAAAATATTTTTTAACTCGCTCACTAAGTAACCTACCTTTTACGTTAACAATAATTATGTCAATGACATTAAAATTAATAATCCGCTCTTTAAAAGGCGACATCCGACGGCCTTAGAATAAGATCGCAATATGTATCGACTAGTAAAATGACGGTTTAAGCTCTCGTGAACCTTATCTCTAAAGGCATAAGATTTAATTTTGAATAATTGCTTATTAGTATACTGTATGTAGGTGAAGTGTCCAAAACAACGATGCTCTACAACAACAATGTAAACTGTTGCCCAATAAATAATGCTTACTTTGTCTGTCGCTTTGTAGGCTGAATGGAGTAATGGTTTTGTTAACAATAATAATTGTGTTTACTCTTTGTGGCATGTCGAATTGTACTTCCTATTTATTATTTAATTCTTGTTTTAATAGTACAGGGTATTTCTTACAAGTCGGTAATTTTTAATGCGTATTTAACACATTTTTTACATTTGCAAAAATCATTTGAACTATTTGAGTTGTCATGTCTGCTTCACGAGGAATTTTAGTACCAGAGTACATCTGTAAATACGTGTTTTTAGTACTCTACTTACCTTCCTAAACACTTGCGTTCAAAATTTTAAAATTATATCAAAAATACTTGTAAATTAATGCGTTTAAAATTAACCGTATATTTGGTTAGCTTGGAGAAAATCACTCTAAGCTATAAAGCTGCCCACTGCTATCAATGAAATAATTTAAGAAAAATTTATTTTGCTAAATTTCAATTAAGTATCGTTCTATCAATATGCTAATTAATCACAAAACCTCACTCCTTGTCACGAATGAACAAATAAAACATAAAAGCCATCATAATGTTAATAAATATGTTTTTTTATTGCTATTAACACGCAAGCGCGCGAGTTGCAAGTTAGTGGACTATTGTAAAACTTAAATCAGATTTACGACTACCAAATTCGTTTACTATATCGTAAATATGCCCTTAAGTTGGACATTATGTAAAATGTATACCATTTATCAAGCTGCTTAAGGGCCCATGGTCAGGTTTAAAGATACCTTGATACATTTAGGGTCATCTCTCTATTTTCGATAACATATATGCCCTTTAGTTGGATATTATTTAAAATGTAAAACATTTGTCAACCTACATAAGGGCCTAAGGTCAAGTTTGCATTCAATCTATTTTGATTTTACGTACCTTGGTATACTTAGAGACAACTCCAATTTAGATATTGATCTTATGTTATATTTTTCAACAAGAAGGTTTAAGAAGAGGCTGTCATCTATGATTTATTGTGCGTTCCTTACGGGGTTAAGGATATCTAAACTAATGTTAAAAAGATAAAGAGAAAAGATTTGACTCTTTATTTGCATTGAATAGTTTCCGAAATTACTGAACCGATTTCAAAAATCTTTTGGGAAGAATTTAAAATCTGTTGGAAAGCTAGGTACACATCCCCGGGTGACATAAGCTATAGAATAGAATATTCTCAAAAATTCAGAATGCAGAGCGCCCTATTTGTTGAAACAAGATGGCTGTCACTTTCATAACGTTTAATAAACTAAGCATGTTTTTTTATAAACTCAATATGAAATGACTACCTTACTAAATAAATAAGTTTTATTGTACTAAAATTGTTACAAATAGTTGTTGGATTTCTCTTTTTAAGTAAATTTACCTGTATTGAGAGGAATCCGCTCTTCCTTTACAATTAATGAACATAAGTACATGCAAATTAACCTAAGATCCTTAGCGCTACATAAATTAAAAAATAATTGATAAAATAATGAAAACGGCCACTAGGATTTCAATAATTAAAAGGAACCCAAAATAGTAGTCCAACGAAGTGTAAAGCCAAGCCAGTCTTCGAAAATCAATCCCTTGGTCACGAGCACTGCATCGACTGTTTCATCAGATCGTCATCTGTGGCGAATTTCAGTTGCGCAAACGCAGCCCTTGGATTATAGATTATTATTTACGACATACTGTACTTACTAGAGATAGTAAAATTGCACTGTTTTGGTGTTTTAGTTAAAACTTAAGACCCCAAACGCGTCCATGTACAAATACTTATTTGAAAACCGCATCAAAATTGGTTCAGCCAAACGCGAGATAATCGCGGACTAACATACATACATATAAACATACATACAGGTCAAACTGATAACCTAGTTTTATACTATTTTTTTTTATTAAATTCGCAATAGATTCTGACTTATTGCTCCTGAAATACAGAGATTTTGTGATAAAAAATTGTTCGGATAAAGTTATTTGTTTTGGACTTTGCATATCTCAGGATTTTTAATAAAACACAGGATGTCAATTCTTCTTTTGATATTTATTAAAGTAAATTAAACTAAAAGTAATCTATTGAGATAAAATTCTTAAACTGTATAAAATCTCAGGATTTTTCCATGGAAATTAAGCTTTTTCTCCGTTTTTTTTTTTTTTTTTTATCATCTGGTTACCTAACCCATGACGGGAGGATGTGCTGATGATATTCTAACATTGGTTTATCTTACAGCATCTCAAATCCTTTCTAGTTACTAAAATACAAGGATAAATGATGGTCATGCATCCATCACTCATTACGAGATTTTGTGCCCACTACAGTCTTTTGTTTTTAGGTGTCGCTTCGTAAATACTGACATTATGAAATTAGTCCAAATTTGACATCTTTTGGTCGAACCAGAGTGGAGGTGTGAAGTTATAGAGATGAACTTAGATAAATTGTTTTTTTTTTTTTATATTTAGTCAAAAGAAAAAGAGTAATTAGTAATTACAAACAAGGTGTTCGTTACAAAAGTTTTGTTATCTTTTTATTCAGAACTGGTTTTAAAAACAAAACCTATTATTAAAACTAACAAATAATTAATTATTAAATATAAAAAAGTCTATCTATAAATAAAAAGAAAGACAACAATTTGCTTTCAGTTTTGTCATTACATTGTTCGTTACAGGAATATCAGAAAACTTTTTTTTGGGTGGCGAGTGAAACCCATACGTGTTAGTGTTACTTCCACCCCTCTGAAATATTCTGGGAATAAAAATAGTAACAGTTTATTTAACAGAATATAATACAAAGTAAGATTACATTTTTAAATTCAGGGTGCAGACAAATTGAATTTGCATGCAATGGGCAAACACACAAATCATCAATTTGTATCAAATGTTCATTGCATATATAGTTTTCATACTATTATTAATATTTCGGCAAATAACGTTAACGCGTCATACAAAAGACATCAACCGCGTTGTCAAGCTTTTTGGCAACTCTCATTTTTAATTTGGAACTTTTTAAAAAGTACTTTGCTTTCGTAATTAAAATATTTTTGTAGTTCAAAGACATCTTAGCTAAACTATGTAAAAAAAATACTTTCTTGCGGAAAAGCAAAGCAATTTCCACGCAGGTCTGTTGTTACGACAAAACCTTGATTAACTAATTATCACACTAATATTATAAAGACGAAAGTTTGTGAGTGTGTATGTTTGTTACTTTTCTTCACGACTAAACGGTGTCTAAACGACTGGAGAGATTTCAATGAAATTCGGGATGGAGTTAGCTGACACTATAGATTACCACAATAGGCTTCTTTTTACTGGGGTAATAATTCGCGCGTAACACTGCTGGGCACAGCTTGTTATTAATAGAAACTAGAAGTTTCATAAATGTTTCGAAAATCATACTTTCCACAAAAAAAAAACAAGAACCATCACTAAATTAAATAATTTCAATGCAATCTCAAGGATTTCAAATTGATAACAGCTCATAGTTTATTATAACATCCTATTAACTTGAAAACAAAAACAAATTGGTATCTCAGTTTTGTAGATATCAATGTTAATAACAATAATAGATAATTTTAATGGATTGTTTGTTTGAGTGTAGCACATAGGGTTATCGTATCTTATTTGTTATCGTTTTCACTGAGTCAATGAGAAGGAAGTAACAGATTTACTTACGAAAAAAATATTGTTTTATAGTTACAAGAATAATTTTTGCTTCTCTATCTAAATTTAAGGACATGACTAGTTAAATATCCAGTCAGTATTGTTATATAAATTTTAAAAGTAAAACTTACTTGAGCCTGCACTGCAGCCAAAAAGCACAATAAAATGGCACAAAATATCAAAGTACTTTTGGAACTCATTTTGAAAAGTCAACACTTAATTACGTCTGTCAAATCACCGACCACTGTCACAAAACTCCAAAACTACTGTAACGAAAGAGAATCACGTTAGAAATTAAACAAAAGCCATTCAATAGAAAAGATTCGAAACGATAAACAAAACAATGACAAGAAAAAAGCGTTTAATTATTTATTTAAACAATGTAAAAGAAAAACAGATTCTCTGGCGAATCCTTCAAATATTTTAATTAACCTTTCAATTGTTTAAATACGTCTGTATCCTCCAAATGCCAACTGCACTATATTAAATCACTTTATAATATTAACAGTTCAAATGTCAATCGATAAAAATAACTGTATCACTGAAGGGTTAACGCGCAATTGTTAATCAGTCACGCGTTCCATCGTTCAAATAAATAAATTTCAAATTCAAAACATTCGATAAAAGATCGTTAGTTTTTAATTTAAATTCGAATTTAGATCATATTCTCGCGCGCGTTCGTCGTCGCGCCAGCTTCGCTACTGCCTGACATTTCAGCCAGGCCACGCAACTAGCGATGCGCCCCTACTCCAATCTCAAATTCCTTGCTCCGTCCTTGAGTTTACAACAATGCTTCACGCGTGATCTCGCAGCTTCTTCAAAGCTTAAACGTCGGAAAAGTTTAATCGTATTAATGCTGTATGCGTGTGTTTTGGACGGAAGTAGCGGATTTTCCACGGTTTCCAGAAGGTTGGGCAATTGGATTAGCAGTTTAAATAATAGTTTTTGAGGTCTAATTTTATAGATGTGCCACTTCCTTGTGTGCGGAGCAATTTGTTATGGTGAAGAGTCGTTTAGGATAATCGTTTTCATTAACTTTAATAGATTAGCACCCAAATATCTGTAATGTCTAGTTAAAATACTTAATTTTTCACTTCTGACCTTTATTTAAATAATACCTATGCATATTATTGTTGCAAACTTTTTGGTGACTGACAGAGTGACAGACAAACAGACAGACCGACTTGACGGTGACGGACTTGATGATGGTTACTATGACGACGAAAACCAACACGATAGGACGTGAGACAAGTTTACAAAGATTATAATAAAAAAATATTGTTGGTAAAAATATCGGACTTTTTCTTTAACACATTTAATATACATTGAGCAATTTATCGAATATTTACCAAAGCGTTTTGAGACAAAACTCAAAGCTAATTAAGGCTTATTGGGACGCACAGCACACACGACTCACGCGCACGATTGTCACTCTGACAAGAATGCCAGGTTTAAATTTACCTAGTAAAAAAATGCCAGGGTATTAATATTTTGTGGCAATAAAAATACATACTTATTATAAGACTAGAGGCTGCCCCGCGGTATTTCCCGCGCAGATTTCTCATAAACACAAAAATCCCGTTTTTCCCGTTCCTGTGGGAATTTCGGGAAATCCTTTCTTAGTGCTCACCTACACTCCCTTAGGAACCTACATGCCAAATTTCAGCTTTATACGCCCAGTAGTTTCGGCTCTGCGTTGTCTGTCAGTCAGTCAGTCAGTCAGTAACGGAAGAGTTTTATATATATTGATAGAGGCTGCCCGCGGTATTTCCCGCGCAGATTTCTCTTAAACACAAAAATCCCGTTTATTCCCGTTCCCGTGGGAATTTCGGGAAATCCTTTCTTAGTGCTCACCTACACTCCCTAAGGAACCTACATGCCAAATTTCAGCTTTGAACGCCCAGTAGTTTCGGCTCTGCGTTGTCTGTCAGTCAGTCAGTCAGTCAGTCAGTTAGTCAGTCAGTCAGTCAGTCAGTAACGGAAGAGTTTTATATATATTGATGATATACCGGGTGTTTCGAACAAGGCGGTAATAAATCAAAGGAAGGATTCAGCTCACCATACCAAACAACTTTCCCAAAGCAACATGGCTCGAAATCTCAAAACAAAAATCAGCCGTCCCGTACATTGACCCCGCCAGCTGATCGAACCAATGTATGGAACAGCTGTTATTTTTTTTTGATATTTCGACCTATGTCGCTTTGGGAAAGGTGTTAGTTATGGTGAGCAGAAGCCCTCCTTTGATTTATTACCGACTTGTCAGAAACACCCGGTATATTATTCCGATAAGTTCGACTGTAAGTCTATATAGGAAAAGTTTTTATTATATTTTTTTCAGAGACTGTAGCGGAAAATGACAAAAAAAAATACCATTGCTAATATACAAAATATGATCCCACTAGCTGGTGTCCGCGACATTGACTGTGCAGTATTGGTAGTTTGAGTATAGTAGGATATGACACTGGATAATAAAATAGCTTTTTTTTTACAAAAAAGGAACCCGCCTTCAATAAACTGACACATACATCAACTGAACACTTCCTCTTTTTCGAAGTCGATTAAAATTTGTACTAAAAACTTCTCCTGAATGTAACAAATACTTATCTGAAAACCGCATCAAGATCGGTTCAGTCAAAAACGAGATAATCGCGGACAAACATACATACATACAGGTTAAACTAAAAACCTCCTTTTTATGAAGTCGGTTAAAAATCAATTGCCTCCAGCCTCCAGGTGATGCGCGGGTAACCTTGCCTTCTTCTACTAAAATTACTTACTCTCAACTCACATGTGTTTAACAATTTTTCTAAATAATTACATCTTATTTCTATTTCATCATATTCCTGATTGTCCGAAAAGTAAGATGATTCCGTGCTTCGGAAGGCACGTTAAGCCGTTGGTCCCGGCCGCAGTAGTGGTCGTTATAACCGCGGCGACAAGCTGGCCCCTTGTCACGTTGGTAATAAAGCACAAACTCGGCTAAACGTGGGTCCGGCTCTTGAGCTGGTACCTCTGCCTAACCCTTCGGGGAATAAAAGGCGTGAGATTATGTTATGTTATGTAATATTTCTATTACTTGTAATTTAGACATTAGAACTCATAAATCACAACAAAAAACGCTTCCCACATTCTACCTTTGGACAATAGCAGCGCATATCTTTCCGTAAAGATCGCCATTTCAAGTTATTTTCCCATATATAAGGATCCTTGCATAAGGCAATATGAAATCTAAGCCTACAATACCGCCACCCTCGTTAAAAATCATCTCTGTAACAAATACCGTAACGGAGTAAAATTAAACAAAATATTATTAAAGAAAGTCAAATTCACACATCATTCAAACGCTTTTAGTTTTTGAAGACTTCCTATTATGTAGCTTTAAATTTATTTATTTTTTCTAATAAGTAAATCTTTGGCCACAAAAAAGGCTACTTTAAAGTGTACTTCATTTCAAAAACTTAGTGCTAAAAATATTAGTATTTTGTTGTTATTATTACGACTTTAACAAGTTAATTTTTAAGTATGTTACTTAATAAAAAATATTATTTAATCGAGTGTGGCGTTACTGTTGGGCTCTTTAACTTGCTTAACACTCTTATATGGAAAGCAGAGGGACCTACCAGTACCACTCCATGTAGGCTAAGCAGCTGATGCATATCATATTGGATGCCTCTTCCATAATGAAGAGTATTAGTAGGAAATTAAATAAAAGATAGGCAATGGTTTTGCAGCTGCGCCCATAAAAAAAAAAAAAAACAGTTTTATCGGAAAAAACAACGAAGGAAGTGTTTAAATAGATGAACTAGCTGAATTTGTAAACTCCGTATCACCATCTATAAGAATTATTACACATTATCATCCTACTAATAACTATAATAAACGGAAGTTTGTAAGTATAACTGTTTGTTACTGTTTCACCTAAAAACAACTGAATGAATTTGAATGAAACTTTACAATAATAAGTATAGCTTTTCTGAATAACACCGAGGACAAATTTATAGGGTTTTTGTTAGGATTTTGCAGGGTTTGTTAGGGTTATTGTTAGGAAATTGGCGAATATTAGCTAATTATATTGAACTAGCTAGCCCGTCGATCTTCGTTCCACCATATAATATGAATTTTACACATTTAATAAAAGCAAATATACTATTCTGATGTATGAATCTATCTTACTGTGAAAGTTCATGAATTTGCGAGTAATAAAATAGTGACGTACTTGGTAAGAAGTCCTAAGGCCCTATTACGGCCGGTCTTGCAATATTGCTTTTCGTCCTCTAGAGTGTCAAAGTCAATAAAAAATACCCAACGAGGACGCAAAGCAATATTGCAAAAGTGGCCGTACTGGGCCCTCTGTTGAAGATTGCGGGAGTGTACTATGAGGGTAGTACAGTGGCGGACTAGGAGACCGTAACAGATTTGTCTATGGTTTCGTCAGCCCTAGACTGTATTACCAAAGAACAAGTGCTATTTTGCAATAGAGAAAACCCGGAAGTGTTACGCCGAACGTGTCCGCCACTGTACAAGAACGGTCATTATAGCGCTCGAAATATATTAAATACGAGCTTTCCCGGCTTACTTCGTTACGCCATAGAATAAAAAATGCTACAAAAGACTTTGCTCTATAGACTATGTTCTTTTGACTGCCCAGAATGCCCGTATAAAAAACAAACAACAACAACAAACCACCTGTCAAAACATGTAAACAACGGAAAAAATATTGCACCTTGGGTTACGTTATTTGAGTTTAAGTAAGGATCCCTAATTTTTTTGAAAATCTAATATAGCCTATGACACTCGGGGTAATGTAGCTTCCTACTAGTGAAAGAATTTTTCAAATCGGTTCAGTATTTCCGGAGCCTATTCGTTACAAACAAACAAACAAACAAATCTTTCCTCTTTATAATATTGGTATAGATATATTTTTGTCTTCTACACGATTGCTTCGATTTAAGCTAGGTCCATTTTACGCAGATAAGCACTATTCACATCGACGAGTCTTTGGAGAAGATGATGATGAAATATTATTAAGTAATTCCAACACCCATTTCCGGTGGCTGGATCTAGCTTGCATCCACCGGCGGCGCGGCATGGCGTCAAGGATCCTGCGCCTGCGCATTGCACAACTCACGAGCAGACCCTTTAAGTGAGGATTGATACAATCGATCTTGAAATTACTTGCTAAAGATTATTCTCGAACAGTAACGTTGACAGTAATGCTGTTAAATTTACAGTCGGTTGAAGATTAAATTGAAGTATCGTCTCTCAATACAAAATTATGACTTTTTATTCTCGACGCAATATTAAAACTAAGTATATATGTATACTAACCGTCTTATTCATAAAGATACAGTACATTTTAAGTAGTTTTACTGGAGGTCTACTTCTCTGGTTTGATGTATGGTAAATACGTGACATCCAGTCTAAATTGACATAATGTCAAATAACTAAAATGCTCTTTAACTTTTTATGAATAACAGGGTAAGTATATATTTACCCTGTTACTCATAAAAAGTTAAAGAGCGTTTTAGTAATTTGAGGTAAGTCAATTTAGACTGGATGTAACGTATTTACCATACAACAAACCAGCGAAGTAGACCTCCAGTAAAGCTACCTTAAACCTACTGTATCTCTATGAATAATACTTGATAGTATATAATAACTACTTAGCGAATCCCTATTTTCCGTTACCGTTTGATTTTTGGGATAAAAATTATATTTTTCAGGCTCTAGAATATATGTGTATCAAATTTAATTTAAATCGATTCAGTAGTTTGAGCGTAAATGCAAGACAGACGGACAAATTGAAAGACAGAGTAACTTTCGCATTCGTAACATTAGTATGGCTGTATAAATTACGTCATTACTTAGGAAGATTTTGTTTTAAAATGTTTGTAATAGTCCAGGGAAGGTTTAAAAGCTGAGAAAATATGGAAAAAAATATAGTAAGAAAGTAAAAGTAGGAATGTATTTTTCCCATACAAATTGTTGGGCGCGATGCGAAGTTCGCCGGGACAGCTAGTTATTATTATAATTATGACAGTCTTTGATCGACATCGATCTATATTTAATTATTTAAATCGATACTTTTTTGTTGTACCTTAAAAGGTTTAAGACAGAGGTTAATAAGGGCAATAGTTAAGGTTTAAGGGCTTATTAAGGTCATACTATTATCTTATTATGGTGTAATACATACTTTATAGCCGCCTCCGTAGCTCAGTAGCGTAGCGCGTTGCGTTACGGCACGGAAGGTTGTGGGTTCGATCCCCGCAGAAAACACCACATATTGATTTCTCACAAAAATCACATAGTGGTTGTTTTCGGTTGGATAGGACATTGCAGGCTTGAATCACCTGATTGTCCGAAAAGTAAGATGATTCCGTGCTTCGGAAGGCACGTTAAGCCGTTGGTCCCGGCCGCAGTAGTGGTCGTTATAACCGCGGCGACAAGCTGGCCCCTTGTCACGTTGGTAATAAAGCATAAACTCGGCTAAACGTGGGTCCGGCTCTCAAGCCGGTGCCTCTGCCTAACCCTCCGGGGAATAAAAGGCGTGATATTATGTATGTATGTACATACTTTATTGACAATTAAGGGATGGATAACTTTACTATAAAGGCTCTTTACATATTATATGACGGGTGCGGTGAGGTTTAGGTAACCAGAGGAAAAAAATAAAAAAAAACCGGAGAAAAAGCCTGATTTCCATGGATATTGGATAAGCCCTGAGCTTTTATACAGTTTGAGAGTTTTCTAGCAAAATATTAGTTTCAGTTTGCTTTTCTTTAATAAAATCAAAAGAAGTTATCCTGTGTTATTGAAAATCCTGAGATACGTGTAATGAAAAGTCCGGCTGCAATCCTGAGACAAGTCGAAAAATCCGGAAATCTCAGGACAAATCCGGAGATATGGTAACATTAGTTAAGGCTATCAAGGGTATAGAAGGGGAAAAGGAGAGGAAAGGGGCCTGGTGCTTGCCCTCCGCCTGCTACCGCTAACGAGGGTGTCCCGTTTCCGTCTTCGAGCGTTGGGCGAGCTATCCACGCTCCGAGGGGATGGCCACAATGTCCCCCCAAAAACAGGCTCTACAGCCGATGCTGGGGTGGGTCGCGGAGAATTATCACTGCCCGCGACCCTCCTGCTAGCAGCCGAGAAGAACACCGGCGGGGTTTTAGTGGGTGCGAACCCCCACACATAACATAACACACATAACCCCCTGCGGCTCCCCCCGGGGCTGCAGGGTACTCGTTAGGAGTTTCCCTTAAAAAAAGAACTATCAAGGGGTTGACAATTTAATCTGATCTGTAACTTCCATGACACAGGGTTGAGCTCCAATATCGTGCCTTTTCTTATCGTAGCAGAATTATTTTCGAATAGTGGCCTGTTCTGACCCCGTGCCATAGGATTTAGAGAAAAGTTTAAGTAATAATTTTTCAGGTGTGTTCAGTATTCACCGTGGCTCGTCAAATGTTCTTAGCCTTAAATGCAAATAATAAATTGAGACAATAATGCGCTAGCTGTAAAGTCAATCCTTTAAAGTAGATAGAGTTTCAGAATTAAAAAAAATATCTCTTCATACCGTTTTATAAAAAAAAACACATAACAGAGTCCTTAACTGTAGAACCTGTATCTAGGGTTCCCAAAACACATACAAAAATATACCTACATTGTGAATTAAGTTATTATAATATAATTTTTGTAATCACGTTACAAAATCTAATTCAAATTACACTGCAGTAATTGAGATATTTGCTAACCCAAAATGTCAGCGTTGAAATACCAAAAAAAAAAAAAAAAACCTTTCTTTGTTGACAAAATGCCATCTTGATAATGCGACCATCTGACCGCACCACTTTAAATTTACATTATGTATGACACCATTATATAGTAAGTTACTTACATAATGTAAAATTATATACCGGCGTTTTAATGTAATAATGTATTATGTTTTTTGGCGGTTCCAGTTTCATCAAAGAAACTGATAAATGTGTGAGCTCATCATAAAAGTCAACAGAGTACAGTGGCGGACTAGGAGGCCGTAACAGATTTGTCTATGGTTTCGTCAGCCCTAGACTGTATTACCAAATAACGAGAGCTATTTTGCAATACAGAAAAACCGGAAGTGTTACGCCGACCGTGTCCGCCACTGTACATTTCGGCTCTATAAAGTGTGTTTAGGAGTTTCATACAAACTGTTACGGATGGGGCAAATATCCGAGAATACTATGAACCATAGATATTCAAAAAATGGGTGTGGATACACTTTTCTGGTTAACTACTGACTGACTGACAGACAACGTACAGGCCAAACCGCTTGAGAACGAGACTTGATATGTGAAATTATGTATAACGAGCTTTCCCGGCTTACTTCGTTACGCCATAGAATATAAGTTAAGTACTACAAAAGACTTGGCTCTATGTTCTTTTGACTGCCCAGAATGGCCGAATAAAAAACAAAATTACAACAAAGCTGCAGGCGTACGCTTATTAGAAACATAATGCACTATACACATCAACGTCAGTTTTGTTGATAAAAAAAACTAATTGCATTTTAAATTGAAAAAGATGGGCTGTGTTACAGTAACGCGTGAGATGTGTAATTTGTAACTGGATCACTAAAAAAATGTTTTTGTATTGATACATTGGTAAATGCAGTGTTACATAATACTCTGTTCGACAGATCGACAAAAGCGCCACTCTGAGCGAAAATATTAAATTTAAAGTTCGTTGCTTTCAAAAAAAATACCAAGTTAAGTGCAAAACAATTTTACTCAATATACTGGGTGTTTCTGACAGGGCGGTAATAAATCAAAGGAGGGATTCTGCTCACCATAACTAACAACTTTCCCAAAGCAACATGGGTCAAAATCTCAAAAAAAATAACAGCTGTTCCATTACATTGGTTCGATCAGCTGACGGGGTCAATGTACGAGACGGCTGATATTTGTTTTGAGATTTGACCCATGTTGCTTTGGGAAAGTTGCTAGGTATGGTGAGCAGAATCCCTCCTTTGATTTATTATCGCCTTGTCAGAAACAACCTGTATAACACACGCATAATGGTATCACGTATTTATAGTCGAGTTTTTTTAAACAGTCCTAACTGTGACCCACTGCTGGGCAAATTCTATTTAAGTATCTAAAATTTTATTTCCTTAAATTCCTATATAACATGAAAAAAGATTCACCATCAAGGAGCGCAAGTGGAATTGGTTGGGTCACGTCGCTCGCCGACCGGCAGACGATGTGCCAAGGAAAGCCCTTAACTGGAAACCGGAAGGCGGAAAAAGGCGAATTGGCAGACCCAAGAACACGTGGCAGCGCGCTATGAAGGAGGACCTGGAGCACACGCAGAGAACCTGGGAGGAAGTCTGCGATATTGCTCAAGACCGTCGAGTGTGGTGGCGATTTGTTTCGGCCCTTTGCTCCCCAGCGGAGATTGGGCAAAAGTAAGTAAGTAAGTATGAAAAAAGATTCAGGGTAGAAAAGTAAGAGGTGTATGCTACTTCGCAATTATTATTATACATTATCTTAGTTAAAAAATAGTGAATTAAAATCGTGAGTGGTGCTATTTACATGCTAGGAAAGTCTGATTACTAAATTTCTGTATTTTATTTATATATTTTTCTAATTTCTATAGAATCAGTTGAGTGTACTCAAACACTGGTGAAACTAAAAAAAAAGTCGTGCTCTGAAGAAACAAGTAACATGCATATAAATTTAATTCTTCTTTTTTCAAAGTTGGTTAATAATAATAATAGAAGTGCATTAGTAAAGAAATTTCCAAACTTCCAACGGTAACTGGAAAAAGTACACACTTTAGGCCTTGCGCACACAATATCTCGCGGGGCGCGGTGAAGTTACCGAAGGATAGCAATTTAAACTAGTCCGTTCTATGACACAGGGTTGAGTAGCAATTGTGCCCCTTATTACGTTAAGCGGAAACATGGATTTCCTTCAACTTTATAAATACATCTTGACTGCTCCGTAGCTCAGTTGGCAGTGATGTGGACTGAGGCGTGGATGCACCGGGTTCTCGCGTTTTCGCTGTGAGTGTGATGCATTATTATTATTTTCTTTTTTAAAATTTTTTATAAGACCGTTATCTTTAGATGATGAAGATTTAAGGTGGTAACTCTCGCTATGGCGCGAAATTCAAATTTTTTGGTGTTTTTTATTTATTCTGGCGAAAGTATACATTTTTAATAAAGTTTAAATGAATTCGCGTATGTAAAAAACCATCTGCCATATTGTAATACAACGTTTTTTGAAGACAGACCTACAGATTTTGTGTCTAAGGGGTAAAAAGCCAAAAAACAAGTTCCTTGAATATACACAAAATCGGTAACTCTGTCTTTCAAAAACGACATATCACAATGTGGGAAATAGGTTTTTACGTACGCGAATTCATTTAAACTTTATTTAAAATGAATACTTTCGCCAAAATAATTAAAAAACGTGAAAAAATTTGAATTTCGCGCCATACCGTGAGTTACCGCCTCAAGTACCTGCAGATTACTTAAATAACAGGATTTCTTAGAAAGATGAGCGGTGGTGAACTGGAAGGAAATAAATCTTTTAACCGTTGCCTTTGCCTAATGGAAGCTAAGTAGAATTATAATTAGTGCTATCTTCACGTCATACTCGTTGCGCCTCGCCATTTGTACGCAGGGCTTCAAACTCAATCATTAGAAGTTAAAGTTATGCTGAATCACTAAACACTATTGAAGAAGTTTATTAAGGGTCAAGTTACACATATCGCTTTAAGTGTCTTGTAACTATAATGATTAGTAATCTCATCTCATCACGCTTGATAGCAAGTAATATAGTTTATTTCCTTTTGCGTTCTTTTGTAAGGAAATTCTTGCAAAGGAATGTTCATTTGATCTGAATTTCGATGATGATATGTTGAGAAATAGATAACTGTAACAGACTATCTCTCAATTTTTTTCTCTCTCTGTGTTGATCTGTGTAAAAGACCTAAGTCTAACAGTGGGCGTCTTACGGTTTTGAGAATGATTGGTTTAATTCGATATAAGACCACTTAATACCCAATAATACCAGATATGACTTTATTTTTCCCACAGGTAAATAAAGTGTAGACGTAAAAACCATTTAAAAATCGTCTGAATCATAAATTTAAGATTGAATATTTTTTCATTCTTCTTCCTTGACGCAGTGGGCAGCGATGACTGTAATGGCTGAGATTGGGGTTCAATTCTGACTGGGGAATTAATTAATATTATGATAAAATCTTTTTTGTTGGCCACTTACATAGGATCTACATAAGAAGGAATCTATAGTGTAATTCATTACAATCTTACAATAATAACTTAAATAATATACATTACGAGCTGTCCCGGCTTACTTCGTTACGCCATAGAATATAAGATACTGCTAAAGACTTGGCTCTATAGACTTCGTTCTTTTGACTGCCCAGAATGGGCGAATAAAAAAAACAAACAACAACAACAAACCACCTGTCAAAATATGTAAACAACGGATTTTTTTTTTTGAAAATCTAATAGCCTATGTCACTCGGGGATAGTGTAGCTTCCTACCAGTGAAAGAATTTTTCAAATCGGTTCAGTATTTCCGGAGCCTATTCGTTACAAACAAACAAATCTTTCCTCTTTATAATATTGGTATAGATTTAGGACATCATAATTTTTGTAACTACGCACAAAAGCATTAAAACATTAACTAATTTAAATGCTCTTTCCACGCATTTGACCTAAATTCCGTGAGAACTGATGCATATCAGAAACCAGCCCGTTCTGAATCTTATTTTTATTATTTATGTTCTACACTACACTAGAACTAGACTTTCGCTAACCTTCACTCTTCAGTGATTAATCGTTTGCTAAGCTATTGTTAAGCTATGCTACTAATTTATGCAGAAAACATTTCAGTAATATAATGCAGTTAACAATGACAAATTCATTGTTTAACTTTCCGCGATACGCAGCTTTGAATTTTCCTTAAACCGCAAAATCCCAATTTTTCGATCCCTTGGTATTTCCGGGATACAAGGTTGCCAGGAAGAAATCGCGTTAAGCGATAAGAATATTTGAGAATCGTAGCTTTATAAGTAAATTAAGCATAATGTACTTTTTTTTTGCAACTCAGCCATAATAATAATTATTCAAATTTCATGCTATATTCAAATGGGCCACACAAGGCGAGCTCTCAGACTAAATAGCAATAAACTGTAGTACACAACAATGATGTTTAGTAATGGTTCAAGCTCTAGTTTCATCATAGATCTAGTCTAGGCTAGCGAAGATCTAAATACCTAGATGACAGGTTTAGGGTTCGTCGGGGCATATTGGTCGTAAAGGTACCGTATAACGACTGGAAGTATTTAAAAAAAAAAAAATTACTAATTATGTTTTTATTTTATTTTTATAGTCCGAATTGGAAATAATTATACCTAACATAAATTATTCATTCAATAGTCAAAAATTATTTATTCAATATAGGATACAAGATATCGCTTATTTAAAGTCAATTAGACTAATCTAATTAATATTGATACCACATTAATATTGGTGCCACATTTTTGATATTTGCCTTAGTTTAGAAGATATAAAAACAATTCGCAGGTGGCGCTACTTTAGCTGTGCTATGGCTCTTAAAAAAGTAAAACGAACAAGTCCTCCTCTGTCAAATGATTCTACTTCGATTATTTTTTCTCCGACATTACGATTATTCCTAATTCTTTTACATTAATAGGAGGGGTAATATTAAAGTATATTTAAATTTAGATAATAAATAACCACAAGATTTTCCCACATGAAACAAAAAGCTATAAAAAATGTGCAAGACACATTAACACTGTAGTTAGGTATTTCATTTAATAAATAACCAGCTAAATGCTGATTCATAAATTTTAGGAGATAAACATCACAGAGACTTTTAAGTTTTAAGCTAGGTACAGTTGCGGCCTAGGCATCATATATTACATACTTTATTTATTCATAGTACTTACTAAACACTTACAATATTACATACACACCTTACTTATATTTCATAATATGTATTTTATTTATGTATATAAACTTACTAACATAACACAATATATATATATATATATTCATGGTTCCAGCAGAATCATCAGCGCTTTAGACCACTGGTCTGGAGCACGAGCTGAGTTGGGACCCTTTTGCAGTGTTGATATACGAAAACATAATGTGCCATTTACTGTTTGTTTTATTTCGTGTACTTATATGTATCTGGTGTATACATTATTCTTTGTGTGTATGTATATCATTACATTGGAAATAAATTTATTATCTATCTATCTATTCGTACTTCTGAAGTATTTATATTCATAAGACTGCGGAAAAAAATATAGATTTTCCTTGAAGATTCGATCGGCTCGGAAGGTTGTGAAAGAGTGTTAATTGTTCCATTCAGGTGGCGACCTCTGGCGGTCACAATGGTCACATTGTGGATTCAACAATTGTTACCTAATTAGATGTTTCCTTTGGATGTGGTTGTAAAACTTCGGTCACTTTTAGCCCTAGGTACAAGAACTAGTGTGGGTCCCGCGGATTTGCCAGCGCAACAGCAAATTTCCAATTTTCCGTTCTAATGGGATTTTAAGGATAAAAAGGAGCCTTTGTACTTTCTTAGGCACTAGCTAGACTATCTGCATCCTGAATTTCATTCAAACCGGTTCAGTAGTTTTTTCGTGAAAGCGAGACAAACAGAGTTACTTTCGCATTTATAATAATTATTAGTATGGATTGTGTTCGCCCCTCTGCTTCGCCATCGCAATTTCCCTGAAAAATCCGAATTTTCCGTCTTGTGTAATTGTTGTTAATTACCAATATGACTGAAAACTGGTAAACACGTACCCTCTAGGATACTTTGATCCCAAAAAATTCACGGCTACGAAAAATTAGAATTTGCGAATGAGGGGTTTTCAAAGTGATATAAAAAAAAATAGTTTCGTAGATGGCGTTTTCTAAAGTAAGTACATAGGTAAGTAATTCAAATTAACTCGAAAAGTTTAAAACAAAAAAAAAACTATTTGACTGACGCGTGACGAGTTTCAATTTTATTTTGAGCTTTCAATGATTCATTTCAACTTGACCTATAGACTTTTGCAAAGCGCCATCTGATAGCGGCGTGTAAAACTTGTTTTTTTTTTCTGAGATGTCAAATTGAAAACCTCTCATTGAAGAGGAATATGCGCACAAAGACTTTTTTCATTATTGATGTTTCCAACAGATTGAGAAACACTGTTCTAAGAAAGATTTATGTTACGGTGATTTCGTACATCGCGGTATAAGTAAAACAATCGACTAGACTTGCATCCGACTTTTATAAGTTGCCCACGGTACTTATCACTGATGTTTACACCTTGTAACTGTGTATTTACTTGTTGTTCTAAGGCCCAGCGCACATTGGCGAAACGAGGCTAGAGTTTGTTACCCCTTTCTTCTCTACGCTGTGAAATCATTGCGAAAGGGAGTAGAATCATTTGACAGGGGAGGGCTCGTTTGGGGGCGTCTCCAGGCGACCATTGTCGTAAGGCAAGCCAAACATTTGTTTGCCTGAGCCAATGGTGGGCACCCTGAACTACCTCGCCTCTATCAGTATAGGATACTTTACGAAATAGGGTATCAATATTAATTAGATTAGTCTAATTGACTTTCAATAAGCGATATCTTGTATCCTGTATTGCATAAATATTTTTTTTTACTTTTTTTACTATTAGGCGAAGATTGCGAGAGCATAACAATTTAAACTGGTTTCTCTTATCTGTGACTTAAGGTCCCTCTCGGTATGGCGCGAAATTTTTGCGTTTTTTATTTATTCTGGCGAAAATATTAATCATCACCAATACATAGTATAGAGTAAAGTCGCTTCCAGCGTCTATCCATATGTAAGATAATATCTTTAAAACTATGCAACGGATTTTGATGCGGTTTTGATTAATAGGTAGAGTGATTCAAGAGGAAGGTTTATAAGTATAATACATGCACAAAATATTAAAGGTTATTCGGTACGAAGTTCGCCGGGTCGACTAGTTTTTAATAAATTTAAAATGAATTCACGTGTGTAAAAAACCATTTCCCACATTGTGATATAATATCATCTTTGAAAGGCAGAGTTACAGATTTTGATTTTGAATAAAACCATCTGGATTCACTTGGATTTAATTTTAATTGAAGCTAAAGGATAAATAACAACCTACAATACTGCAATATTGCTACCAAGTATTTTTAGGGCATTTTTGTAAAGCTTTTAGATTAAAGACTAAAGAAAGCTACATACTGATTGTTGACAAAAGTGGCCGTTTTTAGCAATACTTTGTAGCTTTCATTGGTCTTTAACCTAAAAACTAACAACAGTGCCCTAAAAATACAAGGCTACATTATCTAGTGTCATACTGTGCCACATATTTGATATTTGCCTTAGTTTAGAAGATATAAACAAAATTCTCAGGTGGCGCTACTTTAGCTGTGCTATGGCTCTTAAAAAAGGTGCAATAAATCCTTTTCCATTGTATTACACAACCCGTCTTTTAGTCTGAGCGGTTACTTTGTTGATTATGGTCATAATGGCTTGACCGTGGTCATTAGCCATATCCATACCTACTGCATTGACCGACAAGTGATCTTTAGTGACCTGTTTTCAAGGTCACGCCCACTTTTGAGTATGACTCATGTCAATGTCCCATGTCACTTTGTACGAAGATAAGCCTAATGGAAAAAATTAAAAATCTTTTTAAAATAATATTTTGTGGAGTAAGAGTATTGAGTATAATTTTGGAGATGAAAGGCTCGTTTGGACTTTTGCTAGAGCCATTTTATAATTTTTTTTTGTTTTTTATAACATTTTTTTTTACCCTATCAGTGCAAGAAGCAACTCACATGCGCACACCCAGTGCTTGAAAAGACGTCACTATAGGTATAATAGAAGCCAAAATCCGGTGGGTTATCTTCTAAACTAAGGCAAATATCAAAAATGTGGCACAGTATGACACATATTTTTAAAGCACAGTAACGTAGTCCTAAGGATACGTCTCTTTTCCGAAGTCCTAGGATTTTAACCGACTTCGGAAAAGAGGAAGTTCTCAGTTTATGTATGTGTCAGTTTATTGACAATAATTTATGACTCTTTTAAAAAAAAAAGGAATTATTCACTCACAAATTTCGTCTCAGTCTGTGATAAAGCCCGTTATTGTTGGCTATGTAAAATTAAGTATTTTCTTGGACCAATTGGACTGCCGCGCATGCGTGCTTGCGATTAAAGCTGGGAAAACCTATTGTTTGTTAGTTTTTTGTAACAACACTAATTTGACTTGACGGAGAGACCATAACTTAAAAACAAACTTAAAATCATTACTTTTTTCTGGCGTACATTTAGTTCGGTAATAAAGGTAAGTGTATGCTTATATGTAAATCATACAAACATAAAATGGTTGGGATTTCCAATGTTGGTACTTAGTAATAAAACTTTTTAGCAAAAAATTAAACCGCCGAAAAAAAAACTAAAAAGCATAAAATAATAATGGAATTACTAAGTTCTTAAATTAATGTAAGGGTATACCAAGTAATTTTAAGTTTTTTTCGTCGGTCAAAAATATAATTAAAAAGGTCCTTCAACACCAAAAAAAATAAACAAATTACTTATTTAACATCCCTTTTCCGATCGCATGGATTTTCTCTAGACCAATGTTATACGATTCTCCACGTGATTCCCAACAATGCAGATACTCTCTCATTTTACGTTTAAAAAAATAACTTATGTACTAGGAACATTGGTATGTTGTCACGTTGGTAATAAAGCATAAACTCGGCTAAACGTGGGTCCGGCTCTTGAGCTGGTGCCTCTGCCTAAACCTTCGGGGAATAAAAGGCGTGAGATTATGTTATTTTATGTTCATAGGTTCTTTCTAATAGAATACCTACTACCTCATATCCTCAGATGCATGGGTTTCGTAAAAGGCGACTAAGGGAACTCCCGAAAGAAATCAATAATGCGATCACAAAACCCCCTCATTACTTATAAGCCGCGCACTTAAAGAAACGATTCGAAAATGGCGGTCGAACGATGAAGGGAAGAGTTAAGAAGAGAGACAGTCCATACAACGGCCGCCATTTCCAAATCGTTTTTTTCTGTGCGCAGGGGCATAGGAAGACCTATATTCAACAGTTGCTGTTTTTCGGATGATGAAATAAAAAAACATTGTTAGTATGGTAGACCTTGAAAGTAATGCATTATTGTTGTCTATGTTGACATTATAGGCTTGGTTTAGGCTGATTTTCTTTAAGAGCCAGTTTACCGCGATGCTAGCGCCATTCTCGAAAGAAAAAAAAACTTCTAATCTAAGCCAAATATCAAAAATGTGGCACAGTATGACACTAGACAATCTTGCTTAGTATTTTTTGAGCACAGTAAAGTAGTCCTGACTAAAAAAAAAAATTATACACATATTGTTGCTAAAAGTGGCCACTTTTATCAACACTTTGTAGCTTTCTTTGGTCTTTAACTTAAAAGCTATACAACAGTGCCCTAAAAATACTAGGCTACATTATCTAGTGTCATACTGTGCCACATTTTTGTTATTTGCCATAGTTTAGAAGATATTAATTTTTTTCACGAATGGCGCTAGCATCGCTGTAAACTGGCTCTTAACACTATTGTGTTAAAAGTTAAGCGGATTAACTTTTCCATGTTTAAAGATGGTTTAAAGTAAGTTTAAGTTACCTAAATGTTTGTTTTGCAACGGACTTCGTTAAGCAATTTTCTTTAGCCAACTAAAGTGTTATGGTGACTGCGAATTTGGAGGTCCCGATTTTGATTCCCGGCAGAAGCAAACATTGTTACGGTAGATATTATATCGATGTAGGTTTCTTTAGACCGGCTGTGTTTGTATGTCTGAGTATGATTCGGGTTCTAAATACAGGTTCTACCTAGTTAGGGACTCTAAGGCATTTTAAGTTAGATAAATCATTGCGAAAGGGAGTAGAATCATTTGACAGAGGTGGGTTCGTTTGGGGGCGTTTCCAGGCGACCATTGTCGTAAGGCAAGCTGAGCCGCTTGGTGGGCACCCTGAACTACCTCGCCTCTCACAGTATAGGGATACTACCAAATAAGGTATCAATACTAACTAGAGTAAATAGTCTAATTGACTTTCAAATAAGTGATATCTTGTATCCTAGATATTGTATAAATAATTTTTGACCTAAAAAAAATTAGTTAATTTTGCAAGTCAGTCATGTACCAGTATTCTGTCAACTCATTTTACTCATATCATGGAGATAAAATTGATTTAAATGAGAATGATTTAGTAAATCTTTACAATGTTAATCATAAAAAGTTAAAGAGCTTTTCAGTTATTTGACGTATGTCAATTTAGACTGGATGTCACGTATTTACCATACAACAAACCAGAGAAGTAGACCTCCAGTAAAGCTACCTAAAATCTACTGTGTCTTTATGAATAACACTGTTTAGACTTTTCATAGTTTTACAAAAACATACTTAGTTTGTACAGTCACGGACTAGGAGGCCGTAACAGATTTGTCTATTGTTTCGTCAGCCCTAGACTGTATTACCAAAGAACAAGAGCTATTTTGCAATACAGAAAAACCGGAAGTGTTACGCAGACCGTGTCCACCACTGTACCTACGATAATTTGATAGACCACGCGTTGCAAGTTAGTTGCAAAATTAAACAAATCTTGCTTGTCCAAATGCAAAAAAAAATAAATGGCAATACTTTAGACATTATCGGAATAAAAAAATGAATAAATTATTCGAAACGGCAATGAACTGAAGCAAAAAGTTTAATTGATTTGAAATGCCACCGCCGCTGCTGCAGTTCAAATTGCAATAGTTGACTATTAAAACTACTTTCAACTAAAAGGTCAATTGTGGGTTGCCTGGAAGAAATCGCTTTTAGCGATAAGTCCGCCCTTGCATGCAAATTCAATTTGTTTGTACCCTGAATTTATTAATGTACTTTTTTATCTTACATTTTATGCAATAAAGTGTTTTCTATTCTATTCTATTCTATTCTTAAATGTCTGTTTTCACTCTTGCGAGGGTATAGTTGGGCGGTGACGTTAATAATGAATGAATAATCTATACTAATTTATAATCTATACTAATATTGTAAATGCGAAAGTAGCTATATCTGTCTCGCTATCACAACTAAACTACTGAACTGATTAAATTTGGTATGCGGAGAGTCTAGAGCTTGAGAAAGAACATAGGCTACTTTTTATTCTAATATTCCCACGGGAAAATTGGGAATTTAATGTTTTAAGGGAAAATTCCGTGGGGCGCACACCAGTAAAGTAAAAGCTATAGACTGAAAGTATTCATCATCAATATCAATACATAGTATAAAACAAAGTTGCTTCCCGCTTCTGTCCCTATGTATGCTTATATCTTTAAAACTATGCAACAGATCTTGATGCGGTTTTTTTTAAATAAATAGAGTAATTCAAAAGGAAGGTTTATAAGTATAATACATGTACAATATTATAACCTATAATAGCAATAGGTAAGGTGGTACGAAATTCGCCGGGTCGACTAGTATTTATATAGACTAGTAAAGTGAGAAAATTTATCAACGGAACCCCAATCAAAATTTAAGTTTTTGTCAAAGGGCGTCGTAAGGTCACAGAGTCACAGATTGACCCTTAGAAATATAGTAGAGTTTTAAACTGTAAACTGTGACAAATCTTGCTGACCCTTTTTTTTGGTTTTTATTACAAAAAAGTATTATTGAAAATTAAAAAACGCCAAAACTACAGAACCGATTTAAATGAAATTTGGTATACAGATATTCTACAGCCTGAGATTAAAGGACGTAGGCTACTAGTGAAAATTGTGGTTTCAAGGGAAATCGCGCGGGTCACATGCTAGTCATTAATTTTCCGTAACTCAGTTGGCAGTGATGTGGACTGAGATGCGTGTGCACCCGGGTCGATTCCCGGCGGGGCGAACATTCTAATGATGAATATTGATGTTTGTTTCCCGGTCTGGCTGTAATGTTTCTCTCTGTATATGTTTCGGGCACCCTAGATACAGGTTCTTCCTAGTTAGGGGCTCTGAGTGTGATGATTTGATTAGATCATTTATTTCACATTATCAATTTCAAGGTTACAATATTATAATTACAAAAATGTATAATGTGATCGTCAGTAAAAGTAATGAATATAGGAACTAAAATCAATGTAAGTATGTGTAAAATACAATGTCAAATACAAATGAAATGTCAAATAAATAGTACGAACTACAGATTAATGTAGGTATGTGTAAAAATACAATGTCGAAGAAAATATTGCGTTATCAATATACATAAAACTCTTCCGTTACTGACTGACAGACTGACAGACAACGCAGAACCGAAACTACTGGGCGTAGCGGGCTGAAAATTGGCATGTAGGTTCCTAGGGGAGTGTAGGTGAGCACTAAGAAGGAATTTCCCGAAAATCCCACGGGAAGGGGAAAAAACGGGACTTTTGTGTTTATGAGCAATCTGCGCGGGAAAAACGGCGGGGCAGCCTCTAGTTATATTATACACTCGTAACTTACTGTTATCATAAAAAAATACTACCTCCGTACATTCAACGGGATATGACTACTACTAATACTAGGTCCTACCTACACCATAATATCACTTGTTTTACATTACGTCAGCTAAGTGTATTCACTGCGATAGCAATGTTTACACGATTAAAATGCAATTGCAATTGTTAATTCCCTCTAATCTGTAACATCCGCATAGTTGGACGAACAAGATGCGCAGAATGGTCGAGTTAAACACGAACACGACAGATTTATCTAGATTTAATTATAATACCGGCGAACTTCGTACCACCTGACCTATAAACAGTATTTTGTACATGTATAACACTTACAAACCTTCCTCTTGAATCACTCTATTTATTAAAGAAAAATATGTGCCTAGTAGAGATATATGTACAGTGGCGGATTAGGAGGCCGTAACAGATATGTCTATGGTTTCGTTAGCCCTAGACTGTATTACCAAAGAACAAGAGCTATTTTGCAATACAGAAAAACCGGAAGTGTTACGGCGATCAAGACCGCCACTGTACACTTACGTTTTTTAGTCCATACAGAGTTAGCAAATAATAATACCACCCAGTGATCCCATTATCGGGCATATTCGGTACGCTTAACAGCGTTTGTATGTAATGTATGGAAATGTTTGTATGTAATGTATGGAAATGTTTGTATGTAATGTATGGAAATGTCCCGCTGGCTCAAATAGGTACAAATGTGTTGGTACATCTCTACACATTTGAGCCAGAGGGAAATATTTTAAACAGAGTTGTTGTAGTATTTGCGAGCAAGCTATTTTAGAGTCAACACTATGTATGAGCTATTGCACGTGACTGTACTTTGACTTAATTTTTGGATGAAATAGTCAAATCAAGATCAGAATAGATACAAAGACGTCAGGCCTAAGAAATTAATATTATAAACTAGTCGACCCGGCGAACTTCGTACCTCCTAACCTATTATTATTTTGTGCATGTATTATACTTATAAATCTTCCTCTTCAATCGCTTTATCTATTAAAAAAAACGAATTAAAATCAGTTGCGTATTTTTCAAGATTTAAGTAAGCATACATAGGGACAGACGCGGAAAGCGACTTTATTTTATACTATGTATTGATGATTAATGAGAAATTAACTCTGTCTGTTCGTCGTGCTTTCATGAAAAAAATAAGAGAGAAAGATACGTATCACAAGTACTGAACCGTTTGAAATGAAATTTGGTACAGAAGAGTCTGGTGGCTGAGAAAGGACATAGGCTTCTTTTTGTCCAAAAATTCCCACGGGAAAATTGGGAATTTGCGAAGCCGCGGGGCGCCCACTAGTCTATCTACTTCTATGTACTATAAATAAAAATAATCGTGGTTCGTGATTTTGGTTTTAAAATGTTCGTAATAGTCCAGGGAAGGTTGAAGGAACTTGAGAAAATATAGAAAAATATTGAGGAAGATAGACAAAGTAACAATATCTTTTTCCCATACAAATTGTGAGGCGCGATACGAAGTTCGCCGGGACAGCTAGTTAGATAATAATATAGAATTTATCCGGTTCACGGGTCAAAAGACTAATCAATCACAATTTACTCTTTTTTTACAAGATAAACAGATTGAAGGCTGTATTTAAAAATGCCTATTGTTTTAAAACTATTATTGATTTACTCACGCGTCCTATCATATCATAGTTTACTGTTACAACAATAAAATAAAAAAACGAAGCGTTATTTGAGAATTAAAATAAGCGGCGTGTCTGAGTTTTTGATAGCATATCGATTACTAATTTAAATAGCTTGATGATTGCATCTTTTAAATAAATAACTGCGCGATAACCTGAAAAAAAATTGAACAGTACTCCAAAAGTTATAATGCGAATAGAAATCTTCGTGTCTGTTCGACTACGGTCGTAATCCCGGGCGACGGAAGACGATATTTATCCTAGATGGTTATGTGCATTTTCTTCATACGATATGATACAATATATCGCTTATTGAAAGTCAATTAGACTAATCTAATTAATATTGTTTGATACCTTATTTGATAATGTAACCTATACTGCTAGAAGCGAGGTAGTTCAGGGTGCCCACCAAATTGGGTCAGGCAAAGACATGTTTGCCTTGCCTTACGACAATGGTCGCCTGGAGACGCCCCCTAACGAGCCCCCTTCTCTGTCAAATGATTCTACTCGATTGATTCTACGTAGGTAATTAAGTTGAATTATGTTTTTTGATTCGGGTGTTTCCGTGAAAACGAGAATTAGCGAAGCTCTGCATGCGCATTATTAATTTGGATGTACTGTACTAAATTCAAACAAAATACGGATTCATTGAAAAAACCACTTTCATTTGAATCACGGAGAATTCTAAAATAAATAACCCTTCTAGAACTTTAAACTAATGTCTCTTACTTCTGTGAATTTAAAGTTACATAGAAGTGTTTTTTTTTTACATTGACCGAAGATTAAAATATAACCTACCTAATAACGTACTTATTTCCAAAACAATCGAATATTTATTTGTAGCGTAAAATAAATAATCTTAGATAAATAGTTTTTAATATTGTTAAAATGACGAAGGCTTACAATATTGCTAAATAAATACTTCTACTGACACAATAAGTATATATTTAGGTAGCCACACAAGATTTTTGTTAAATTGCAAAATCATTATCTAAAAATAGGTACCTATCTAAAGGTCGGGGGGCAATGGGGGTATGTTGGGCTCGCATCCAAGAAAAACCCCAAGGTGGCCGATTCGGCGCTTTTGTGAAGGACCCCTTGGCATCATTGAAGATCTGCGTTCGTTGTCCTTCCCCACGCTTATCCAAAGCTCTATCCAGCTCCGTTTTCTGGGAATGCACCTGAAGCTGCGGCGGCAAAGTGTCACAAGCTGTGTCACCACCCATCTAGGGGCCGTTTGATGAGTGTGTCGGGCCCCCGCCCTTCACAATCGTGACACCGATGACCCCTTAGTCGCTTACTACAGGCACCCTTTTGCCAAAAGCCGAGGTGGACACCGGCGGGGTTTTAGTGGTGCGAACCCCACATAACCCGGCGGCTGCCCCCGGGGCCGCAGGGTACTCTTTAGGAGTTTCTCCGCCTTGAAAAAAAGGGTATACCGAAGACCTATTCTTGAGCCTGGACCTACAGATTCTTTAATCTGTGCCTATAGAGCGTGCACCGTTTGCCTTTGAAAATATTATTACCTACTTCAGTTTTTTTATCTACTTAGTTAAAATTACGTGAACTATGCAAATAAACTATACTATTGACTACATATTATTACCTTAGATGGTACTTTTTGACATTAGGGTCTGCGTGGAATGTATGCGCTTCACGATCACGATCGCAACGCCGAACTGTATTAAATCTAGCCTACATCTGAACACGAGTTTCACCCTGCATGTACTGTACGTACAATGTATGTAAATAAATACATTTTGTTTAATGATTTAGGGTTTGTTCATAAAATTTAAGAGCTAGGTTCTTGTCGGTGGAGCGTCTTCCACAGCTCCCGTTTCCCCGCCAGCTGCTTGACCTCTTGATACGACACGACCCCTATCTTTTTTCCTTCAGTCGATCAAAGTAAATCCGTCTTGGTCGTCCTCTTTTGGCGAAATTCCAATTATCCGTTCCCGTGGGATTTTTGGAATAAAAACTTACGCAAAAAAAAACTTTTTATCAAAAAATAAAACCGCCGAAAAAAAAACTGAAAAGCATAAAATAATAATCGAATTACTAAGTTCTTAAAGTAATGTAGGGTATATACCAAGTAATTTTGAGTCGGCGCGCCACACAAGCAAATTCCATAATTACGTAAAGATTGATGCGCGGCAGCGCACGAATTTTGGTTATTTCTTTAAATTTAAGGTACCTAATTTAATGATCTTTGTACGAGGAATCTGTGGCGCCGACTCAAAATTACTTGGTATATACCCTACATTACTTTAAGAACTTAGTAATTCGATTATTATTTTATGCTTTTCAGTTTTTTTTTCGGCGGTTTTATTTTTTGATAAAAAGTTTTATTTTATGCTTTTCAGTTCTTTCAGGGTTTTAATCTTTTCTTCTCCCACAAGGTGGTCAGTGGTCACACCGCATAAGGTGATCAGACGACATGGTTGACAGGGACGACAAGACCGGTCGGTATGGCGATTTGTGGGGGAGGCCTATGTCCAGCAGTGGACGTCTTTCGGCTGATTTTATTTCATTTCAAAAGATATTGTAAGTAGGTATCAAAATGTATAGTGTTACACGTAAAATGCAACTTGTGAGTTGATAAATCCACCCGCCGACCAAAAAGTCACCCCTATTTTCCCACCCTTAGGGTGGGAATTTTATTTCTAAATTTTTATGGGACCAACTTCAAGGTATGCCCTGTCGATTAAAAAAAGAATTATCAAAATTGAACTACTCTGTAAAAAGTTATGCGTGATCATACATTAAAAAAAAAAAAAAAAAATATACGTGTCGAATTGAGTACCTCCTCCTTTTTTTTTCGTCGGTCAAAAATTACGTTATTTCATCTTATAAGTATCAATTTACTATCGTGAGTGCACTGCGATTGTGAATCTTTTATTTTATTTGCTATTATTTAAATTTATAAAGACAGCCTAGACTAGACCTCAAATCTATCTTTGTCTTATTAAATCTAATCAAAAATCTAAGTACACAAAGTTTTTTTTAATAACCGAAAATCGTGCCTTATCTTATTATAATGAAGCAATCCGAAGCTGCATTTGAATCTAATTCAATTACACATCATTACATCTAAAAGATCTAATTTGACACATAAATTATGCCTCGTTACCTACTTGACACTGGGCCACTATTCTCAGAGCTTCGAGTTTGAGTCATTTTTGTATGTTAACTCAAATTTAAACAAATAATTATTTATTCAATATAGGATACAAGATATCACTTATTGAAAGTCAATTAGACTACATCTAATCTAATTGGTATTGATACCTTATTTGGTAAAGTATCCTATACTGTGAGAGGCGAGGTAGTTCAGGGTGCCCACCAATTGGCTCAAACAAATGTTTCTGTTCGTGATGTGTCGAAGGCATAGAATAAACTACTCCAACTTAATAATAAAGAATAAACAAGAGATAAATTGTAAAGTTGAGTTTGTTACCCCTTTCTTCTCTACGCTGTAAAATCATTGCGAAAGGGAGTAGAATCATTTGACAGAGGAGGGCTCGTTTGGGGGCGTCTGCAGGCGACCATTGTCGTAAGGCTTGAGCCGCTTGGGCAAACTGAACTACCTCGTCTCTCGCAGCATAGGATACTTTACCAAATAAGGTATCAATACCAATTAGAGTAAAAAGTGTAATTGACCTTCATTAGGTGATATCTTGTATCCTACTAGGTGTTTCTGACAAGGCGGTAATAAATGAAAGGAGGGATTCAGCTCACCATAACAAACAACTTTCCTAAAGAAACATGGGTCGAAATCTCAAAACTAAAATCAGCTGGTCCATACATTTGCTCGATCAGCTGACGGGGTCAATGTACGGGACAGCTGATTTTAGTTTTGATATTTCGACCTATGTTGCTTAGGGAAAGTTGTAAGGTATGCTGTGCCGAACCCCCCATTTCATTTATTACCGCCTTGTCAGAAACACCCTGTATCTGTATATTGAATAAATAATTTCTGACTTTGGATTTTTTAATAAATCTCAGCCAACTAAAAAACTAATATTTAGGAGAATAATGGCGTAAGAAGTCGATCAGAAATGCTCTGTAATGGTTCTGCTAGACAATTAGATAACTTGGATGTAATGCCAAACAAGAAGGCCATGAATTAGAATAAGACTATTAAGAATTCGACTAATATGTTAGTGCAATAGAAAATTGACTGCTCCGCCGTGGCTCGCTTGGCAGTGATCTAGACTGAGACGCGGGGGCACCGGGTTCGATTCCCGGCGGGAGCGATCATTGTTATGATCAATATAGATGTTTGTTTTCCCGGTATGGGTGTATTTGTTTGGCTCTGAGTGTGATGCGTTATTATTATTATTATATTTTTCTTAAATATACTGACTGCTCCGTAGCTCAGTTGGCAGTGATGTGGACTGAGTAAGCGTGAGCACCCGGGTTCGATTCCTGGGCGGGGCGAATATTGATATGATGAATATCGATGTTTGTTTCCGGTCTGGGTGTGATGTTCGTCTCTGTGTGTGTTTCGGGCGCCCTAGATACAGGTTCTTCCTAGTTAGGGGCTCTGAGTGTAATGTGTTATTATATATCTCACTGGAACAGAAAATTTGGATTTTGCGGTTTGAATTTGATTAGCTATATTTTAACAATAATATTATTAAGAGATTTGATCGTTTGTTTAATAAGAACTAGGTCTTACGAAATACTTAGAACCTAGAGGCCTTCTTGACATTTCCACAAGTGTCATATCTCACTCAATAACTTGGTAGGTGGACAGCTCAGAATAAAAGTGGACAGATAGACAGACAGACGGACAGTGCCTGTTTTGTTATTTATTATATACCAAATTTAAGTGTTCGTAATTGCAATTAATACCTACTTAGATATAAGTATTAGACAAGTGATCCTAGTTTTAACATTTCTGTAAAATAAACTTTACGTTTTGTATAGGCACTTAATTATTTATAATTGAGTAGGGAGCTAGGTACAGTGGCGGACACGGTCGGCGTAACACTTCCAGTTTTTCTGTATTGAAAAATAGCTCTTGTTCTTTGGTAACACAGTCTAGGGTTGACGAAACCATAGACAAATCTGTTACGGCCTTCTAGTCCGCCACTGTACCAACCTTGTACCAACTTATAATCCATAACTTTTTTATAGTGTCATTATTTATTTATCTTTTATGTTTAGGAGTAATTTTAAAACTAGCTGACACGGCAAACTTCGTACCGCCTTGGGTTTTAATTTTTTTTTTATATTCTGCGAGCTATCCCGGCTTACTTCGTTACGCCATAGAATACAGATACTTCTAAAGACTTGGCTCTATAGACTATGTTCTTTTAATTGCCCAGAATGGGTGAATTATAAAACAAACAACAACAACAAACCACCTGTCAAAATATGTAAACAACGGAAAAAGTATTGCACCTTGGGTTACATTATTTGAGTTTAAGTAAGGATCCCTAATTTTTTTAAAATCTAATATAGCCTATGTCACTCGGGGATAGTGTAGCTTCCTACCAGTGAAAGAATTTTTTAAATCGGTTCAGTATTTCCGCAGCCTATTCGTTACAAACTAACAAACAAACAAATAAATCTTTCTTCTTTATAATATTGGTATATATATGTTCTCTCACACGGGGATAGTGTAGCTTCTCAACAGTGAAAGAATCTTTGAAATAGGTTCAGTTGTCTCGACGCCTATCCAATGCAAACAAACAATCAAAATCTTTCATCATAAAAAAATTATATAAACATACTTCGTATAATTGATTAAATTAAAAACGCCTCCAAAAAATCAAAAGCAAATTTCTAAAACGTTGTGCAACGAACACAAGACGCGACCAATCAAGGCACTAACTAAAAAGTCAAAGGTGAAATAACAGAACGGAATGCTCAAAACAATACCGCATCATTGAACCGGCCTTGACACGGAGAACAATGCGATTTTAAAAAGAGAATCGTTAAAAAAAAACGATCTGCACGCGTCGCGTCAGATTTGACACGAAGGTCGAATTCGGACGTCTTTGGGCATCCATCACCTTGATTACCTTAGATTTACACTTTACACAGTTGATTCATTATGATATGACATTATGACTAATTCCGAGTCTCAGAACGAGGTGACTCATACAATTCGGCTGCCCAAATTCAAAACCTAGTAACTGGTGTTTTTGCAAAAAGCGGAAGGAAGGTGCCGCGGCGAGCTGCTGTGGCGACAGGGGCTCCGGTTCCTATTCGCCCGGTGTCGGCCCCAGCAGTTTCCCGTGGCACCGATGATGCGCCAGAAGTTGTGGTTATTAATAGTTCGCCTTATCAGATTGATTCCGTTGCTGGCAGTAGTTGTCGTGGCAGGCCATCGTCCAGGCGCTCAGCCGCTACTGTGCTTGCGCGACGACTAACTTTGGAAGCTGCAATAATGAGAAAAGAGGTAGAACGACTGGAGTTGCAGGCCGAGCTCGCGGATTTAGACGTGGTATCCGCAGCTAGGTCGTCTGTTAGCGAGGATCGTACCTCTGTTTGGGTACGAGACACTGCTGCGAACACACGAGTGGGTGAGGCTGCGAAGGTTCTACAGCCTCCGTGTGTCGCGTCAGAGCCTCCATGCGTGTGTAGAAATTGTAATAACCCGCAGTTAGATTTTTCTTCTCTCTTGTAGACCTAGCTAAGGCTATAAAATCGTTAGCAGATAGTAATGCTCAACCGAAGTTTCGTGAAAAAGTAGAATTGATTCCTTTTTATGGTGAGCCTCATGAGTGGTTACCGTTCCGCAGAACTTACGAAGACACGGAAAAACATTATACGCCAATGGAAAACATTGTTAGGTTGCGTCACGCAGTAAAGGGAAACGCTCGAGCTGCGGTGTCTGCCCTCCTGTTCTCCGCCAATGATCCGGAAGAGGTGCTGCAGGCGCTGGAGCTGAACTTCGCTCGCCCTGAAATCGTGGTTGCAGAAGTAGTTGCCAGTCTTAAAAGCCTTCCTAAGATAAGTGCCGATCTGAAAGATATAAATTCAGTAGCTAATAAAGTACGTAGTAGTGTCCTAAACATTAAAGCCCTTAAACAAGACCAGTATCTTAACTCCCCAGAGTTGATTAACAACGTTTTAACTAAATTCAACGCCATGACAAAAATGCGTTGGCTAGATTTCGCGTCCGCCCAAGATTCAAACCTTCCAAAAATGGAGCTTATTGCCTGCTTTTTGAGTGCTGAGGCAGAGAAATATGTAAAGTTTGGTTTGGCAACGGACAGTCTTCCACAGCACGCAACAAGCTCGAGGCCAGAAAATCGTGTGAATGTACATGTATCTTTAGAAAATAATGCTGATTGCGGATATTGCGGGGCAGGACATGTTACTGAAAATTGTGATGAGTTTTTAGCGCTTTCTACTGAGGAAAGATTGCAAGCTGCCAGGGATAAATCCCTTTGTTACAAGTGTTTAGGAGGTCACAAGCATGCTTGGAAACATTGCAAGGTTCGATGCAAGATAATTGGCTGCAGAGTCAGACACAACACTCTTACACCAAGGTTCGCCAGAGCAGGATCCTCAGTCGGTATTAACAACTTTACCTGGCGTTTCTGCTAGTTCAGCGGTTATAACCATCGACCCCCAATTTAGCAACCAAGAGCCTAAGTTGCCGCTCACGGAAAATACCGCGCCGATCATGACTAACACTATTTGTAACATTGCAGAAACACGACGATCCAAGAGCCGTACTCTGCTGAAAGTAGTACCAGTCGTAGTTAGTGGGCCTGCCGGAGACTTCAACACCTACGCTCTGCTTGACGATGGCAGCACGACATCTTTGATTGATTCTGAAATTGCAGCAAAGATTGGTGTCAAAGGTTCTACTACAGAACTGCTTACTATTAACGGCGTCGGTGGGATGACACGGAACACTTCCGTGAGTCTCGTAGATTTCTTTATCAGAGGTCGAGGTATGTCGGAAAAGTACCTGATGAGCAACGTTCGTTCTATCCCTTCACTCAACCTATCCGCACAAAGTATATACCAAAACGATATAGCCCAGTATGAGCATTTAGCTAGTCTAGAGGAGTTCGTGAAATATGAAGATGCGACGCCAACCGTGTTGATCGGCGTCTGTGATTGGCATCTATCAATTAGTCACGAGATCCGCCGAGGTGGTAGGTCAGCTCCCGTAGCCACTCGAACTCTGTTGGGCTGGGTTATACACGGACAGATGTCTAGGGGTTTGTCGCCTGTGCAGTTCGTAAACCACGTTAAAACTGATGAAGATACATCCCTTGACACGCTCATTAAAGAACAATATAAATTAGACATAATAGGAATCTGTAAGTCTGTAGATACGTTAGCCCCAGAGCACCAAGAAGCCTTGGATATTTTGGAAAAGACTGCACGCCGGATTGATAATGGACGTTTTGAGGTTGGTTTGCCATGGCGTCGAGAATCTTTATCTAATAATAAAAAACTTCCCGAAAGTTATTTTCAGGCACGCTCGCGGCTCAATTCTTTAGAGAAGCAAATGTCCAAAGATGTTCGCTTTGCCAACGCATATAAAGATTTTATCAACAATATCATCGCCAAGGGATATGCAGAGAATGTGACCCGGCCACTTATTATGGAAGTCAAATGCAGGAAGATAGTAATATAAGGTGGTATCTTCCTCATTTTGGAGTTTTTCACCCACAGAAGCAAAAACTAAGAGTAGTGCACGATGCAGCCGCCACAAATAAGGGAATCAGTCTTAATAGCTTACTTTTATCGGGTCCTGATCTCTTACAATCGCTTATGGGTATACTATTCCGTTTTAGGGAGGGTCCCGTAGCTGTCACGGGAGATATTCGGGAAATGTTTCCTCAGGTCGTCATAAAAGCTACTGACAGGGACGCGCAGCGTTTTCTTTGGCGCGACGGTAACGTAGATCTTCCGGTAAGGGAATACAGGATGAAGTCGATGATTTTCGGTGCAGTTTCCAGTCCATGTACAGCATTGTTTATAAAAAATAAGAATGCACTCGAATTTAAGGATACGCATCCAGAGGCTGTGCATGAAATAATCTACAATCACTACATGGACGACTATATTGCTAGTATGATTGATATAAAAGACGCGGCTAAGTTAGCGTCTGATGTGGTAATGATTCACAAAAAATGTTGTTTCGAAATGAGAGGTTGGGTGTCGAACCAAGAAGAGGCACTAGCGCAAGTCCCGGAAGAATTACGAGCTAGTGTTGGAGAGGACATTGACCTTCCGTCCGATGTGAGCGCTCTGGGTATTAAATGGTGCCCATCCAACGACACGTTAGGTTTCCGCACAGGTCTCTCTCAATCTGGTAGTACGTTAACAAAGCGATCGGTTCTCTCTCAGGTGATGCGCGTTTATGACCCACTTGGCTTAATTTTGCCGTTAGTTCTAAAAGGCCGCATAATTGTTCAGAAATTGTGGAGAGAATCTATCGGTTGGGACGAGGAAATTCCACCCAAATATAATAAGATTTGGTACGATTGGCAGAACGAGCTCCACCGCGTAGCAGGTATTCGAATTCCAAGATGGTACAAGCACGGTGTAGAGTCGACCACGGTTAAAATAGAGTTGCACGTGTTTGCTGATTCGAGTGAGCAAGCTTTTGCATGTGTTGCTTATTAGAGGTTCTGTCAGGCTGATGGTTCGGTTTTCCTAGCCCTAGTAGGGGCTAAAGCAAGAGTTGCACCTCTTAGGCCTAGTTCAATTCCACGCCTGGAATTACAAGCAGCACTGATAGCCTCGCGTTTTGCTCGTTCTATTTGCGAAAATCATAGAATCCGACCATCGAAAATCACGTTCTGGACGGACTCTGCAACGGTTTTAAAATGGCTACGCAGTGATGCCCGTAATTTCAAACCTTTTGTAGCCAATAGAGTAGGCGAAATATCAGAGTTAACTAGTATTCAAGATTGGAGATGGGTACCTGGTTCACTTAATGTAGCAGATGACGCAACACGACTTACAAACGTGACTGAGTTCAACGAGAACCACCGCTGGTTTACTGGCCCACCGTTTTTGTTATTGTCAGCCGACAAGTGGCCAGTTGAACCAGAGAGCCTCTTTAGTGATGTCGCACCTGCTCTCGAAGTGCGTAGTAATGAGATGGTAGCATTGACGCGGGCATCTGTTCTTCCGCTCCCAATACCTGATGTAACGCGTTTTAGTAGTTGGATACGTCTCGTGCGTGCTATGGCTTATGTTTTATTGGCAGTTAAAAAGTTTAAATGTTTTATAAGTTCTCAAAGTTGTGACAAAGTAAGTAACAATGTTTCTTTAACAGGTGTATCTGCTGCTGAGATAATGGAGGCGGAGAAAATTATTATTCGAAAATCTCAGATGGACAGCTTTGAAAAAGAAATGTTATGTTTAGCTGACAACCGACCGTTACCGAGATCTAGTCGCCTGTTTGCCCTCTGCCCAAGGATGTCAGAAGACGGAGAACTCGTACTAGACTCACGCATAAAGGCGGCAATGGGAGTAAGCGTAAATACCAAGTCTCTTTTGATTCTGGATGGTCGACACTACACAGTTAAGCTCCTTATTCAAGATATGCACATCAAGGCTGGTCACGGTTTCTCCGAGTTAGTACACAACGAGTTGAGACAAAGGTTTTGGATATTAAGGGCCAGAAGCACTATAAGAAGCGTAGCGCATGCATGTCTTCGCTGTCGGCGAAGAAAGGGACAACCCACAAAGCCAGTCATTGGTGATTTACCGGCCGAACGTCTGGAGCACCACACCCGGCCTTTTACAAATGTCGGGCTTGACTATTTTGGCCCTGTTGATGTCGCGATTGGTCGGCGTCATGAAAAACGTTACGTTGCTCTATACACCTGTTTAGTTACTAGAGCTGTTCATCTAGAAATTGTCGCAAGTCTTTCCACTGACTCTGCTTTAATGAGTTTACGGCGCCTAATAGCCCGCCGTGGTTCTCCATCAAAAATATTTTCTGATAACGGAACAGCTTTTGTGGGAGCAGCGAGGGAGTTGAAAGCTCTTTTTGGAGAGAGAGTGTCGAACTTCTTGGCAAATAACAAAATTCGATGGTGCTTCATTCCCCCAGCATCACCCTTCATGGGGGGAGCGTGGGAGCGCCTGGTACGAACCATTAAAACGGCGCTGAAAAGCACGCTAATAAGTCGGGTTCCTAATGAAGAGGTATTTTACACACTATTACTGGAAGCGGAAGCTATTGTAAATTCAAGACCGTTAACCTACATTTCCACTTCCCCTGATACGGTAGAGGCCTTGACACCTTTCCACTTCATCCTCGGAACATCTTCAAATTCTCCATGGGCCCAAAATTTAGAGGACTCGGATCTTTTAAGGCGGACAAACTGGAAGCGCGCTTTGAGACTAGCGGATCACTTTTGGCAGCGTTGGGTTAAGGAGTACCTGCCAACGATAGCGCCTCGCGGTCGCGGCCAGTCTGCCCAAACCTGGACTGTGGGAGACGTGGTTTTGATAGTAGATCCTGCGCTGCCAAGGTGCACTTGGCCACTTGGACGAATAACTCGAATTTACACAGGACCTGATGGCGTGGTGCGCGTGGCGGATGTCGATACTCGTGGCGGTCGGTTCAAAAGAGCAGTAAGGAGACTTGTGAAAATATGTCCATCTGAGGTGTAGGGACACTTTATTCATAGCAAGCACATATATGTATCTAATCCCGTTTATGTTTGAGTGTTTATGAAAGTTTTACAAAAGTATTTTTTTCTGGTTAATAGTTTGTGCAATTTCTCTTTACGCCCCCATTATTTGAAAATTATTTTCTTTATCTCATGTTGAGTTATTATGCTATCTTAGACTATATACCGTTCAGAGTATGCTAGGTACATAAGAAAGAGTTTTGTTTTTTTTTTGTCTATGTTAACTTATTGATTTTTTGTTCAAAATATTTAAATGACTTAATTCCATTTTTATACTAGCCCCGTATTTTAAGACCGGCCCTTTTCTTTCTAATATTTTCCTTTGTTGTTTTGTTTTTTGTGTACTGCGTACACAGGGGCCCGGTATGTTGGCGAGGCATAGAGAAACATGTGTAAATATTTAAAAAAGCAATAAAATAACATGTCAGTTGGAAAACATGGTTGCAAGGGTTTTATTTTGAGCTAGAAAATTAGGATTTTTAATGGAGATTTTGGAATAATAAGTAGGAACCAGTGCTTGGTAAAGTTTACAGTTCACGACAGGTCCGCTCACTAACAGACACCACCACAGCAAAAAAGTTCTCCCTCTCTCTTCAGTCCTGTATCGCCCAGTCGGGGCAGAGGGCAGAATATTGTGTTGCTCCAGGTCGATCTATCCGCGGCGATTCGCTTTAGTTCTCTCCACGTCAGCCCGACACTTTTTGCTGCGGCCAACACTCCGACTCCATGTTTGTTTTGGACGACCACGTTTAGTCCTTTTACAACCTCAAAAAAGTTAGACGGGTCTAAAACGCTAATTTCAGTTACGAATGATTTATTCCTAGTCTATTGATTTAGACCAAGTGTAACTCTTTTTGTGGTAGAGCCGTTATAGACTAAACAGTGTGTAAGTATTTGTGGTCAGCGTAGCTGGTTTTCCTAATTTAATCCGCATCACGCGACACATGACGACCATATCGTCCTAATGATGTCCATGGCCGCATGGCCGCCGTTTTTGAATACGTCAGGAGGTCTCTATAATTATTATTACTTATTTTAACCGCCTGTCATACCGGCACGCACGTGCAAAGATGTAAAATTTAGTTCATTTGGTTACTTTTTTATAGTGGAATTTTTTAAACATAGTAGTCATAGTTATACTGAACTGATTCCTGAAAACAAAATTGGAAAATAAATAAACCGTTCTCACTTAAGAGGCCACCAGTTGCGATACTAGCGCCACTTTCGGCAATTTTATGTGTAACACGCTGCCAATCGTGATTCTGGCAGAATTACCAGCGTTTCATCGCTTGCAGCAAATGCTGAGTCATTTCACACCTACTTACCTAATGTTCTGTGTTAAAAGTTAATTTCTTGCTTTGTTATTAAAAACTGTATTTGCCTATTTGTCAGTTTTGGGTGTGTAAATAAAATATTTTTCCATTTGGCGTACGAATTCAAACATTTTTTTCCATTTAAACTGCCTTTGTTTTTTTTTATTTATCTTGTTTTACTTTGTTTTGTTCTTTATTTTTACTTTGTTTTTTTAATATTCTATCTACCTACATAATGTACATCTTGCTTATATTTCAATTTTGTATTTCTTCTTCTTCAGTTGTATGTCGATATTCGAATTATAGAATGATCTAAGTCTAGCTCTCAGCTATCATGAATTGATTACTCACATTTCGTTTCGCTATATCAACGGAATGCTTTCGTAATTCTTTCTATGAATGTGTAATCTAACTTCTGCAAAACGCAAGGGGATTTCTGAATGTGTGAGTTGTGTGACTTATCGAGCTGCGTTTATCAAAGAATTTACGATTCTTTATCAGAGGCTGAGGCGAACTTGGCTTTTTATAATAAGTTACGCTTACTTTTAAATATTGTTTTTTACTATTAAAGATTGTTTTCTTTAGTAAAATATACTTCAATAATTGGGAGAGTGAGAGTGAGTAGTAGGTATTTTTTGTAAACTTACCATTTTTGTTAGAAATACTCCGACCGTCTCCAATGGCAAGTCTTGCGTTGAACTCATATTTTGCAGATATTTATAAGATACATAAGTAGTTAATCAATGTAGGACTGTAGGTAATATTCCTTATCGACAAAATTATCTAACAAAAGTGTCGGGTATTCCAGACAGAACAGAGCATAGCCCTTTAAACCGTGGAAAAAGTTATTTTTTGGTACAATTTTATTGACTCTTTATCTGAATCTGTCCACCGATATCAAGATACAGGCTTATCGCTGGATTTCTGCATGATAAGCGGTGCCAGTACCGCGCGGGCTGCACTACGGATCACAACATGTCACGCCCAGAAATCTAGGCAGAAATGGTGAGTTTTTATTGCTTAATTATCATTTTTCATTCATTAATCGATAGACGTTCACTGCGGATATAGGTCTCCCCCACAGATTGCCACAAGGGCAAGCATTGTGGAGGGAATTTGCTGTAATCGCCACGCTTGACAGGCGGGTTGGCGCTTGGCGATCGCAGTATGGCTATTTTAATTTTGCAACGCGGGACGCTGCTGCCACGGCTACTGAAATTCCCACGATCGCCTTTTACGACACCCACATGAAGAAATACATACATAACGTCACACATGTATCCCATCGGGGTAGGCAAAGACACTTATTCTACAGTCATAAGCCTTTTCATACATGCAGTTCAATCTTTCGCTTATTCTACAGTCATAAGTCTTTTCATACACGCAGTTCGGTTTCGTGAACTCTTTACCAATTTGGTCGGTGAACGTTTTCCGTGGCCTACCTCTTCCAACCGTGCCTTCCGCATCCACTCTGTATATTTCTTTCGTCAATCTCCTGTCATCCATCCGCTCTAGGTTACCAAACCACCGAAGCATACCCTTTTCAATCTTGAACAAGGAAATGAGGTAGTGGTATTCGTGTTTATTTATTACGAGCTTTCCCGGCTTACTTCTTTACGCCATATAATATAAGATACTATAAAAGACTTGGCTCTATAGACTATGTTCTTTTGACTGCCCAGAATGGCCGAATAAAAAATCAACAACAACAACAAACCACCTGTCAAAATATGTAAACAACGGAAAAAATATTGCACCTTGGGTTACATTATTTGAGTTTAGGTAAGGATCCCTAATTTTTTTGAAAATCTAATATAGCCTATGACACTCGGGGTTAATGTAGCTTCCTACAGTGAAAGAATTTTTCAAATCGGTTCAGTTTTTCCGGAGCCTATTCGTTACAAACAAACAAACAAATCTTTCCTCTTTATAATATTGGTATAGATCTAGGACAAGAATGAGTTTTATCAATAAAAACACTTAAAACGACAATACCTGCTTAGATACTTTCGATAGATTTATTGATTTAGAGATAAACAATTGGATTAGACAAAACAATATGAGAAGAAAGAAAGATGAAATTCATCCAGCATCCTTTAGTGATCGTCTTTTCAGCTCAGATAACAAAGTTTCATAAACTGTGTCCAGGACATAGAGACCCAGGTCTACGTGACCGCAGGTGTCCTGGGCGGTGCCAGCCTTCTGCTGATCATCCTCAGCTGCGTCCTGTTCTCCAAGGTCGGCAGCCTCCAGCGCCAGATCCAAGACCTGCAGAACAGCAATAGGTTGCGAGTGCAGTAAAGTATCAACTCATGGTTCATTACTTTCATTATTGTAAAGCGTTATGTCTCGATTTTGGTTCGAATTGCTTTTATTTGTATGCACGTCGACCCGGCGAACTTCGTACCGCCTAACCTTTTACTGTGTTGTGCATGTATCATTCATATAAACTTTGCTCTTGAATCACGCTATCTATTAAAAAGCAACTGCATTAAAATCTTTTGCATCGTTTAAAAGATTTAAGCATACATAGGGACAGACGCGGGAAGCGACTTTGTTTTATACTTTGTACGATGATGATGATGATTTCTTGTTTTGACAAAATATCAAATTTCGTTAACATACCTATATCGAATGCGCAGGACTTACCCTCGATCGGAAAAGTATTACTTTAAACTATAATATACATTTTTACTGGTTCATCTCATTAGTTTGCGTGTTGTTTTGCACTTTTTGTTTTAAGTGATTTTTGGGATTTAACCGAAGCTTTATTACAATTTAAGTGTATTTTCTGCTTGCTTTTATGGGTTTGCTATTTATAATTTATTTTAAGTTTTCCTGAAATCTGGTGACTAAGCGGCAGATATTAGTAATATACTTAAATAAGAATCAAAATTTATAATACCTATCAGCCAAAAGAAAGTATACGCAGACAAAGGTTCCTAATAGCAAGATCTGATAAAAGTAACTTTTAGGAAACTGAAAATGGAGCCAGATAAAAACTATGCCTATCACAACCCGACCCTCAGTCCTGAAGAAGAGCTGAGCAAACGAGGGTACAGCATGTACATGGGAAGCGAGGAAGACTTGGAAAGCGGGAGAGGAACTGAACGGTATGATATACTAGGATCTATCCAGTTTTCTATAAATCTAAGTGGTAACCAAAGTGCCTTTGAGTCTATCCAGTTTTCTTTCAATTTCAATGGTTATTAAAGTGCCTTAACTTTTGTAGTTTTCGCCCATAAAATTTACGAGACGCAAAGAAGTCTCTTGTGCCATAATCAAAAAAGAAAAGAGATAATCTCGCAATTAAATCGCAATTTTTTACTGAAACTAGCCGACAGGGCAAACTTAGTACCGCCATAAGGGCTTACACGGTGCGAAACTAGCGACATTCTGATAGGTAATTAAATAATATCTTCAAAACATGCGCCTTTGACTCCCTAGATAATCTTGCTCAGAATTTTTAAGACCCTGTTGTGTAGTTTTTAGGTTCAAAATCTAAAAAAATAACCGTTTGTTGCCTAAAGTGGCAACTTAATTACATAACTTGCACCGACTACGCTCGGAAACTAATTGACTGATTTAATTTTTTCATCATTAGAATCCTATATATTTAAAATTTTGGTGAAAATTTTAAATCAGTCCATTTGTTACGGAGATTAGTCGCTGTAAACAAATAAAAAATCAAATTTTTTATCTTTATAATAAAGATGATGACAGATTCAACTATTCCTGTGATAAATTTAACCAAACATTTTCCAGGCAGTCGGGTGGGCAGTTCCTAGATGATCTTTCAAGAGAAATGGAGCTTCGGCATCAGAGGTCCAGCCATCAGGGCACTACAGCACCACCCTTTCTTCTCCAAGCCATAGAGGAGAACAAGCGTAAGAGCCGAACCCTGGCCAACCCCGTTGTAGGGCGTGGGCGCGCTAGCGAGACTAATCCCAATTTTATTTACTAGGGAGTCCAGATTTTTAAGATCTTCTAATATTGGACTTTAAGACAGAAAGTAAAGCGACTCACTGCTATATAAGTTGAATAGTGGAAAAATTTAGTTCAAATTTTCGTCAAAAGGAAGGTAGGTAACAAGTTAATTTATATCACACCCACATTATAAATCTCTCCTATAAAAATTAACAAAGTTACATCGAAATCAAAATGTTAATGAGATGTTATTCGTTTGCATATTTAAGTACGCAAAATGTTTGTCGATCGTGTCGTTGAAGGAAAGCGGGTTAGTAAGCATAAATAAATTTTGCCCCGAATATACAGTTAGCAGTGGTGTCAAATGCATTACTATAATCTAGAACAGAAATTGACTGATCTTTAAACACATCGAGGACGCAATTGATGTGTTTACTGATGTGACAATTTAAAATTTTAATTCTTGTGGAAATGCAGTAAATTATAATTAGGTAAATATAATTTGAATTGTTTTGGCTAATTTTCTTTGTGATAATTATGCTTTTAAACAATTTTGTTTGTACCAATTTTAATTTGTATCGATATTTTAAGTAAGTGCCTATTAAATTTAATCATAAGTAACAAAACATTATTTTATTTAACAACAAAACAAACACATTTAATCAAATCTTAAAACTAAACAACCCTTTTAACTCAGTAATAAAATTAACAATAAATAGCAGTCGATTACAATAACAATGTTATCTTTAAATATAATCTTAAGTGTATAACTAATACACCTTAGGTAGTTATTGCACACAATTTAACTTCTCTAATGCCTAATTTGATGTTTGAACATAAAAAAATAATTGATAATCTTACAATAAAACTACTCAAAGCCCTTTCATCCATTAACGAATTCAATAATCTTTTTACACGAATCTTAATCGCTATAAATTCTATGCTTAATTCTAGTAACAACTGGCCTTGACCTGACTCTAGGTCTGGAAACTCTCTTTCTGCTGGAACATCTTCCAGAGACACACCTGGAAGGCCTGGAAATATCATTACTGTGCACATAGCGAATGTTACTTGGCTTCTTCAGATTCCTTCCTTGGCCATACGTCACGTATTTAACATCCGGCTTGACATATTTCTGTCTCGTCTTCTTTTCTTTCTCTTTACTAGCTTCATGTGCGTCGAGGATATCTTGAATACTCTTGTAAGCGTCAGTTTCTTCAGGATTTGTTGTTGGATAAACTGATACGAAATTCGGTTTGAAGCCAGCCACGCTTTCCTGCGGGAACCCTATGTTCTGTTGCTTTGATAAAAGTTCTAAGTGCTTGAAGTAATTGTAGGTTTCCGGATCAGTAGTTTGGCTGATTGGTTTGAACTCGTTGTAGCCTACGAATTTGAATGTTGGTTTCGTTGGTTTGGCCATGTCTTTTTCTATTGTCTTCAGAGTTTGTTGGGTGACCAAGTTTGCGTAGTGGCCTAGATAGCTGTCTTGCGTTGCTGCTGCGGAAGGGTCGTAGTCATCGTATTCGGTGATTTTCTCTTTTTTCTCTGTAGCTTGGTTTATAAGGTTGGCCTGATTGTTCTGTAGTTTTCTCGCCTCTCCAGCGTTAAACTGGTACGTTGGGACAGGGACAGGAACTGCAGATCTGTAGAGGTCCCTGTCGGAAGTCCTTCCGTAGATCTGCTCGAAAAGCTTGTAATCATCAGTCCAGAATTGATCGATACCTTGAATATATTAAAAACCAATCATAAGTAAGTAGTACTATCTTTGAATCACTAGTAGAAAACAATCAAAGCGCGCCAAGTGAGGTGATTACAGCAAACTTCCTCTACAATGTTTGTCCTTGTGACAATCAGTGGGAGAGACCCATGTCCAGCAGTGGATCTCTACCGGATGTAAAAATGAAAGAAACAGCTGAATGAAGCTAGATACAAATAAATTGGCTTCATTCAGTGAAATTATAGATTAGAATAGATCATCAACTATTTTTGTATAGTTTCTTTATTGGTACTCATTATAGGAAGTTGTATATCGCCTCATAAATTTCAATAATGTCATCCTCAGTTGTTTAAATCTCAAGTCGTTGCCCCTCACTAAGTACCACTACACATTTGTCATTACCATTACCATTCATAACATCGGTAATTTGAGTTTTTGCTACAAAAGCCAGGTTACGTTATTTGAGGCGAAAGCGGCCAATAATGTGAGATAACTGCTTACGACTCTTACGAGTAGTACGTGTGGCAGTGTCACCGTGTTAATATCTACCTACTCATTGAAAACGAAAGCGATCTTGCTTGTTTTGAACGATTACTGTGTAAGAATATCTCTTATGACTAGTTAGAAGCCGTATGACTAGTTATTGCAGTCAGCGAAATTCTAAATCGGTAGTTTTTTTTATTAGATCAGGATTTCATGACCAAAATCAAGCATCAATCAGTAATCAGGAAATTGTGAACTTACCTAATAATAGTTTTGTACCTAATATACCTATTGTAAAATTTTATTTGCCGGCCTAATCGCTTAAAAAGGGTTTTTTCTGGCTCGTGAGGATAAGGTTCTTTGAAGGTTTCTTCCAATTTAACGGTAAAACAACTTTTCGGAATTTTATCAAACTTTAGAGAAAAGTTACTAAAGTAGTATTTCCAACCTAAAGATTGTATATCAACCCAGCACATAGTAATTCTGGTGGTGTTCGGTATTTTTAAAGGGACCTTTTTGACCTACAGATTGGCCTACATAAATAAGTACACTTAATTTCTGAGAACAATCTCTTCGCCCCAAAATCTTGTTGCATATGTCGATCTGAGGTGGAGGTGTATGCCCAGCTGTGGACGTCTCTAGGCTCAGATGACATTATAAGTGTTTTTAAGGTTTCGGTACTCTACAACCTAGATATATCTGTAAAGTCACTTATCTCCGAAACATCTCAATAAATCGAAATGAAATGTTTGCACAAGATTTTTCTTGCTGCCCAAAGAATACTAACAAATATAAAAAAAAGTTTGAGATAAATGCATAATGTCGTAGCAAGATTTGATAATTAGGTTTTTTGCAAAAAAAACTAGAGATTTTGCGAAAACCCGGATAATTTGATATAAGCATTACTTTTTTTTTAATCATCCTGACATAAAGCAGTGTTTTTTGCAAAAAAAAACCTAGTATTATTGAAAACTTTGAAATCTTCCTTTACTCTGATTGGCTAGATTATTGCTTGCTAGTAAACTCTTATTCTGATTGGTTCTCTGTAGCGTCAAAGGATATTATAACGAACCAAATCTTACTAGGACACATATAAACGAAACCAGGCGACCATTGTCGTAAGGCAAGGCAAACATTTGTTTGCCTGAGCCAATTGGTGGGCACCCTGAACTACCTAGCCTCTCACAGTATAGGATGCTTTACCAAATAAGGTATCAATAGCAATTAGATTAGATGTAGTCTAATTGACTTTCAATAAGTGATATCTTGTATCCTATATTGAATAAAGAATTTGACTTTGACTTTGAAACCTTCTTAGCGCGAGCCCTCGCACTTGGCCCTTTATTTGTACCTGTTGTTTGTTGAGTAACTCCACCGCCACCGTTTACAGCAAATACCACCGCGATGATAGCCAGAAGATGCTTCATCTAAAAACAAAAGTTCATTCATAGTCACAACAAACATAAACTCGGTCCGGCTCGTGAGCTGGTGCCTCTGCCTAACGGCCCAGCCTTTGGGGAATAAAAGGCGAGAGATAATGTTATGTAAGGTTTAAAGTCACAAACATTCATAAGACATAATTTAATTTGTCACTGGAGCCGAAAAGTTCACGAGTCGATCAAATTTGGTAACCAGACTTGACCCCCAGATGCAAGTGAGGCCAACAAAACCCGCCAAAAGGTGGTACGACGACTTGGTGAAGATCGCGGGATTGCTCTAGATGAGAACATAAGACCGTAATTATGGCATATGTCCGTCCAGTAGACAGTAGATGATGATGAAGACATTAATTCGACATACTGAGGCAGTGCCCTTTGCAACAGTGGCATAAAATTACGTTTTTTTTGTTTTTTTTTTTGTATTTTGTTTGTCTGTGTTGTTGTTAATTGTGTGTCACTGTTTGGCAATAAACGCTTTTCTTTCTTTCTTTCTTTCTATACTTGTATACTAATAAGCCTGTACAGTGGCTGTCTAGGACGGCGTAACACTTCCGGTTTTTCTGTATTGCAAAATAGCCCTTGTTGTTTGGTATTACAGTCTAGGGCACACGAGACCATAGACAAATCTGTTACGCTGACCTAGGCCGCCACTGTACGTAAAACAGTAAGTAGTATAAACCTAAGTAATAAGTCTTGGATTAAAATCTTAAAATTTAGTAAATTAAATTTCACTTTATCAATAATCTAATAGGAAAAGAGAAAATGTGTACGCTGTGACAGACAGACGGACGGACAGATGATCGAGTTTTCTTAAAAGGGTTCAATAGTCACCAAACCATAAAAAATACTTTTTTTAATTGGACGCAAAGCCGAATTTATCGCTACTTTATGTACTTAACAATTACTTAAACAAAAAAGAGGAATAAAAGTTGGTACCTATCCTATATACCTAACTATATAGTAAGAAAAAAGTAAAGCTTACCTTAGAAAATGTAAATGAAAAGATTGCACTAAGTCATTTCATAACTCAAAACACATGAAAACACAATTTTACTCAAAGAACGAGTAAAAGTTCAAAGCTTTGGCTGGAAGCTGTAATGAAAGTGAACGCGGGAGCGGAATAACAACATCCTATATAAGCTCGTCGCAGAAGGGGATACCGATACCTCAGAGAAAAGTGCAGATTTGTTACGACGAATGCTAAATGAAGTTTATAAATATGGCTCTAAAAAAACATAATCTACTTCTACTATTCATCTATCTATCTACTATTTACTTCTATCTACTATATACAAGGTGTTTCTGACAAGGCGGTAATAAATCAAAGGAGGTATTCAGCTCACCATACCTAACAACTTTCCCAAAGCAACATGGGTCGAAATCTCAAAACAAAAATCTGTTGTCCCGTACATTGACCCCGCCAGCTGATCCAACCAATTTATGGAACAGTTGTTTTTTTTTTTTTTTTTGAGATTTTGATCCATGTTGCTTTGTTAGTTATGGTGAGCAGAATCCTTCCTTTGATTTATTACCGCCTTGTCAGAAACACCCTATACAAATGAATCGTGGTTCGTTAGTATCGCTAAAACTCGAGAACGGCCGGGCCGATTAGCGGCTACCAAAATTAAAAAGAGGGCCAAATCGAATCCAAAAATAAATACTTAGTTATGGAACTGATTTAGTTTTTCAACTAATCATAACCAAGTCCAAACGATTCTCCTTATATAACCGGTACCAAATCGCTCTCGATATCCGAAGCTGCTAGTTGTAAGTGATCAGGGAAAGTCAAGTTCAAAATCCTGGCCGAGTGGATCCCGTCGGGTCCAGTTAATACCCACTGGGCGGGGCGAGAACTGGTTACTATAAACCTTTAGCTCTATTCTCGTAGACCAAAAAGTTAGTTAAGAGCCAGTTTACAGCGATGCTAGCGCCATTCCCGAAAAAAAATTATATCTTCTAAACTAAGGCAAATATCAAAAATCGGGCACAGTATGACACTAGATAATGTAGTCTAGTATTTTTAGGGCACGGTTGTATAACTTTTAGGTTAAAGACCAAAGAAAGCTACAGAGTGTTGCTAAAAGTGGCCACTTTTAGTAACAATCTGTTTAAAATTTTGTTCTTTTAAGTTAGGACTACTTTACTGGGCTCAAAAAATACTAATCAAGATTATCTAGTGTCATTACTGTGCCACATTTTTGATATTTGCCTTTGTTTAGAAGATATTAATATTTTTCGCGAATGGCGCTAGCATCGCGGTAAACTGGCTCTTAAGAGCGCAGTGTCAGCGATCAAACGCGATACTAGCGCTATATTTGATAAAAAAATAATATCTTCTAAACCATTGCCGAAATCTGAAATATGCGTCAATGATGCACTTGCTTAGAACTTTTAATATTGTTTAGCTGTAGCCAATTTTTTTTCTAGTATCTCGGTTTAAGTAATTAATTACTATGGCGCGAATTTTTTTTTTCAGGTTTTTTATTTATTCTGGCGAAACTAAGTATTCATTTTTAAATAAAGTTTTAATAAAATCGCGTATGTAAAAAACAATCTCCCACATTGTAATACACAGTTTTTGGAAGACAGACTTAGTGTCTTTGTGTCTAAAGACTAAAGACCAAAAATCAAGTTTATAGTTAGCCGGTAGTATAAGCTCGGTTGGATTAGAACCCTGTTAAGCTTGGCAACGACATCAACGCCAACACTGAAAAAAAAACGAACTCAAAGTTCAGTTCATTATAGAATTTGTTTGATAAAAACGTTAACATTTAAAGATGGTGTACTATCTATGTCCCTATAACCTTTGCGTAATCTCCACTTAACGTTTTCGAATCAATTTCTTATGTGAATTAGCCCCATCTGAATTGAAAATTCCTTGTTTAATCTTTAACTGCAATTGAAATAATATATACCTTACAGGATACCTGACAATTACAATACCTTGACACCTTACAATTTTATTTCATAAGTGAAATTTATCCGGGCTGTAACTATTCATGCTTTTAAATAAGTGATCTACCGTTATTTTCCGTACAACATATTTTATTTCAGGAGCCGTCAACTGTCCCATTGATACTATCTAGAGAGTTAGTGGTATTACTCCAAGGGCTATTTTGGAAATCCCGATACTGCACGCGGGCTCCATCCAACGTTGATTATGTTAATAATTAAAAAAAAACATCTAAATAAAGAAGACTACATGTAAGGTGGTAATAACTCTCGGTATGGCGCGAAATTCATTAAAACTTTATTAAAAATAATTACTTTCGCCATAATAAATAAAAAACGCGAAAAAAATCGAATTTCGCGCTATACCGAGATGGTTACCGCCGTGACTTATACATACAGACTGACCACTCCACTTTTTAAAATGTTGTCTAGATTCTAGAGATTAGGTGTCTGGTCAGCGAAGTTGCTTCTCATATAATCCAATTCATTGGGTTGCCTGGAAGAAATCGCGTTTAGCGATAAGGCCGTCCATTGCAATCAATCAATCAATGTAGTATTTTATTTAAGAAAATTGTAACTGTAAATTTTAGTGATAACAATATTTCTATTCTATTGTATTTCCGCGACACAAATGACGATATCGTCTTTATGCTTTCGATGGTCGTCGGTGTCTTATACGTATACGACAGGTCTATTGTATTACAATTAGGCTAAATAGAAAGAAATATATAGAGCGGATGCGGAAGGCACGGTTGGAAGAGGTAGGCCACGGAGAACGTTCACCGATAGGTGACGTTCTGAGGAAAGGCCGCGTGAAGAGTTCACGAAACCGACCTGCGTGTATGAAAAGGCTTATGACTGTAGAAGAAGCGAAAGAAGTGTGTCAGGATCGTAGCAAGTGGAAATCAATTGTCTCTGCCTACCCCGATGGGATTACAGGCGTGATGTATGCTAAATAGATGAGAATCTTCGCCCTCGCCGGGAATCGAACCAGGAACCATCGAACCACGTTAAGTCACATTCAACATCACTGGCAACTGAACTAGGGAGTTGGTCAACTCGACTTAAAGTCGTAAATCGTCGTTGTCTATTTATGTGTCTAGATAAACTACTTTAATGACGAGGAAGCAATCTGATGGATAGGCTCTTATATAGCAGTCTCCTAAGTTTTCCTGCTTTAAATTTGATCTAATTGTATAAGTAGGTACTCAGGAAGATGTCTAGGAAAGGTGTTTAAAGTGCCACACAAAAATGTAGAAATAAAGAAAAAGAACACTGCATTGATTTTTGATGGATTTTCGAAATTTCCTATACATTTTTGCCACTTTTTAACTTCTAATTACATTCTTATGGCGCACTGTAAGTAAAGTAAACGCAAGAAATAAAGGTGCTTGCGAATGATTCTAATCCATCTCCTTTGTATATTGCGAAAGGTTTAAGTGTGTCATTCATCGCACCACAAGACGTCCACCTGTTGGACAGGGCCTTCGACACAGATCTTCAAATGACAAATATTTAAAGATAGGGTAGGCAGTCGCGGTGTCCCTGTTTTAGTTTTTCAACGAAAGACGCTGATGCCCGTCCTTCCGGAATCAGCTTTAGTTGACTTTTCCTAAACCCATGGGAGGAAGATGAGGTGGTGGTATCAAAATCAAAATCAAAAAATCTTTATTCAATATAGGATACAAGATATCACTTATTGAAAGTCAATTAGACTACATCTAATCTAATCGCTATTTATACCTTATTTGGTAAAATATCCTATACTGTGAGAGGCGAGGTAGTTTAGGGTGCCCACCAATTGGCTCAGGCAAACAAATGTTTGGCTTGCCTTACGACAATAGTCGCCTGGAGAGGCCCCCAAACGAGCCCTCCTCGGTCAAGTGATTCTACTCCCTTTCGCAATGATTCAACAGCGTAGAGAAGAAAGGGGTAACAAACTCTACTTTACAATTTATCTCTCTCTTTTTTTTTTCTTTTGTGATATTACAGAGTGTGATATTATCCTATGCCAGAACCACACGGAATAGGAATATGCGCGTAAGAGTGAGAGCGAGACCCATTAATTGCATAGTTAGCGACCACCTTTATTTTCCACCGCTGCAGACTAACATTTCCGACAGTGTAAAGTAACAACTTATTTAATTTAATAGCAATGATCAGAAAAACAGGACTGCTAAGCTAAACCAATAACTTCCTTTAAATTTATAACTTGTCACACCGAGTCTGGAAAGATATCGTTAAAATATGTTAAATATACTTACTGCCTTTTTTTTTCTTTTAGTAGAGGTTTCGAGTTTTAGATCAGTAAAGTTGTTCTAAGTATTTATGGTGGTACCTAAACTTATGGTTAAATAATTAAATACATCAAGCTAATTAGGTTGTGAAATCGTTAAGCCCTGTAGGTCCGGGCGTAAGAATAGGTCTACGGTATGCCGTGCCTGTCGTAAGAGGCGACTACAAGGGGTTTGTGGGGTCGTGGGTGTGAAGGGCGGGGGCCCGACACACTCATCAAACGGCCCCGAGATGGGCGGCGGCACAGCTTGTGGCACTGTGCCGCCGCAGGTCCAAAGGCGAGCCGGGGAGGGAACAAAATGCCCTCCCCGAGCACGAAGCTGATATTAGCTGAGCGTGGGAAGACTTCGGACGCTATAATGCGTGGTTCCCGGGGTTCTTCCCAAAAGCGCCAAGACGGCCGCCGGGGGTTTTTAGTAGGTGCGAGCCCCACATACTCCCGACGCTCGGGGGAGCATCGAAATGCGATAGCCATTTCCCCTCGTTACAAAAAAACCAAAAGGTTGTGAAATCGTATATTCTACTAACGAACCTACTTATAAAGTGGTTTGATTTTTATTCTTCATGTTTTTGTAAATTTTACAATTTTGCGCCACGCGGCTTCGCCAGTGCGATTTCCTTTCATACCGAACTATCCGATATTTGCTTTATCTTGGGATTTTCAGGATAAAAAGTAAGTATCCTAAGCATATCCGTCTTGTGGTTCTAAGCATTAACAGTTCAGAACATAGTTTAGACGTGATTGCGTAACACAAAGACAGGCATAGTTATTTTCTCATTTAAAATATAAAGTACTAGAGGCTGCCCCGCGGTTTCACTAGCGCAGATTTCTCCCTTTCCCATGGGAATTTCGGGAAATGTTTCCTTAGTGCTCCCTTACACTCCCCAGGGATCCCACGTGCAAAATTTCAGCCCGCTACTCCCAGTAGTTTCGGCTCTGCGTTGTCTGTCAGTCAGTCAGTAACGGAAGATTAGATTAGAAAAGTAGGTGAGTAATTAAAAGTCCCATTTTCTATCAACCATCGCCATGCCTCAGCGCCACTGGGCGTACTCAAATCCATCATAACATATCGAATACCTCAGCGGCGGAAACTGATACGTTTTCACTAGCCACTCTCTGCAATAATCGCTGTTATCCGCTCGCGTTTCCCGCGCTAAGGTTCATTCAACTCTGTTTCCTACTTCACACGGCTGTGTGGCAACTTTACCATGGTATTTTACCATTGATGGTGGATGTCCGGGGGTTTCTTGTCTTGTGGTTTTCTGTAACTTTATAAGTAGGTATCTTTAAGTACTTACCTACAGTCTGTATACTTGATTCAAATCAAATAATTCTTTATTCAATATAGGACACAAAATATCACTTATTGAAAGTCAATTAGACTACCTACATCTAATCTAATCGCTATTGATACCATATTTGGTAAAGTATCCTATACTGTGAGAGACGAGGTAGTTCAGGGTGCCCACCAATGGCTCAGGCAAACAAATGTTTAGCTTGCCTTACGATTGATTAGTAAGTCGATCGGTAGGTAGAGTAAAATAATGAGGTTTACCTATAAGTAAACCCAAGTCATTTAAAACGCATCACTCTATGCCTGAAATACATATTTAAAACAAACCAAGATTCAGGAAACAGACGGGAATCGAACCCCTCCATGTCACAGTCACGATCAAGATAAGTAACATGTGTGCTGACTGAATAAGCCACGGAAGTAAAAAAAAGTGCTGAATTGGTGCTGGGTTAGGTATATTTCAAACAAACCTAGACTCAGGAAACAAACTTATCCGTCATAATGTTCGCCACCCAGACGGGAATCGAACCGCTCCAATATCACAGTCAAGATACTGACTAAGTGAGCCACGGAATTTTAAAAAAAAACGTGCTAAATACGTAATCGATAAAAAAGGTCAGCAATTTTAAGAAAATTTAGTTTATGATGTGATTATTCCAAAAATTAAAAAAAGTGCTAAGTGCCTGAAAAAATAAACCACGCAATCTTTTATTTTGTAATTTTTATCAGAATGAATTTAATGTAGGTAGATAGCGATCTGAGCCTATGTCCAGCTGTGATGATGATGATGATAAGTTGGTATCCAAGTCGATGACTTTAATTAATTAACTGACATTATTAAGTAACGTCACCTGATTAGCCTATTCACTATGTGTAAATATTTTCTCACATTTTTGTGACGAACATTGTGATGCGCTCGCGCTGACGAACGTGATTGACTATGACAATTGAATTGGTGAGAAAAATACTATACAATGTAGTTGTAAGGAAACTTTAATTTCCGTATTATTGAAGTAAGGAAGATATGTATTAGAAAGCAAAGCTACCTTTAAAACCAACTATAGATAGATCACTTGAGGACTTGAGGTAGAGTAGGCAGGTACCCAAAAAACCTAATAAGTAGTAGCTAATGACAGAATTCCATCCTTCTAGGGTTTTTATTTTAAACCGGTATATGAATTAGCTTAAAAAATGCATGTTATTAATTTGGTAAGTATGTGTAAGTAATCATTTATTGACAATTTACCAGTATCATGTAAAAGTTGTATCACTACACCAAAATTAATATAAATTACAAATAAAACATATTAATATCACAGACAAAACTAAAACAAAGTTCTTCTAACTTCTAATATTTCCTAACATTTACATTAGGCACATCCATACTACTATAATTTACAGTATTTTATTTACACAATATAAGTTTTTCCACAGAACACCTAGTATAAAGTTTTATACCTAGTATTGTATAGTTAGTATACACAAACCTAAATTTTCAAGAGTACATCAATATTAAATTCTTTTTTCATTAGGAGCAATCAAAACAGAATATCCTGGAAAGCGCTTATCAAACAACCCAATCATATTGGTCCATCCCTCCCCTCAGCTATTGAGGAATCCACCAGTAACAAATAAGTTCTATTCAGCTAAATTCAAAGGTCATTTTAGGAATGCCTTTTAGAAAACAACCATGTTGTGATTCTTATTACTAAATCCCAAATTTCACATAATTATGTTGCAGGAAACATTGAAAACAACAAAATCAAGTCTTTCAGTATTAAATTTAAAGAAAGCACAAAAACTCTACCTCTGAATTATTAATTACTTTTCTGAAAAGTATAAAAATATGAATAGAGATTTACTATAATGAAGCCTTTTAACCTGTCTCCCCTGCATCAATAGTTAAATCAATAGAAAACATATTCTGTGAATTACTACAGATATTAATTTTAAACTCTTGGGGCTCCATCTTAGGCTCCTTAATTTTGACCAGTTCCATCTCCGAGGGATCCAATAGTTGAAACCCTGAGGTCTTCTGAATTTTCATTAAATTCTTTATAAGGTTTTCGTCCTTGATTATTGTTTTGTTTCTCTTTTGTCTCATCTCATCAATCATACTTATTTCTTTCACCTTCTGCTCTATAGCCAATGTTTCCTTAATGCTTGTTTCCCTTTTATCAATTAAACTGTTATCAACATTGTTCATATCATATTGCGATCTGAGTTCTGAGTCACAGATGGTACTTCGCTCGTCAACTTCAGAGACAGTGCATGTTGGAGTGGGGCTAGGTTTGGAGCATTTGTTGGCCATATCCTTTATTTCTGCCTGGATCTCCTCCTCGTTATTCATAGTGACAAATTTAACGTCCTCGTATCCAAATGGAAAGTCGCATTCTGTGTTCTCGCACATAAGTATTTTTTCATTGAAATTTACAAAGAATAGTCGCACTTCGGCTTTACACATTGGGCAGGCTTGGTACTTCTCCTGTAAGTACGTATAAAATGTAAGTACCTATAGTATAATATATTAGTCTTAGCAATTGTCACTATGTGAAATTTGTCACATTTAGATTGATAGAATAAACTGCTGCAGTGAATTTAATTTGAATCATGGTTTATGTTACTTACATCTTTCGACTCTATTGAATCTAGATTGTCTTGAAAATGCACATCAGAAGGTATTACCTGAAATGTAAGTCAAGTAAGTATTTTTTATATCAGACAAGTATAAGACAAATCACTTGGCTCCATAGAATTATGGTTAGGCGAGTTTAAGGTTATAATTGAAAAAAAAAAACACTTACACTTGAAGAGGTAGGAATCATAACATCTATATTTTTGGGGTCCATTGATTCAATAGTAAATTCAATTTGTTAAAGTATGTAAAAGTTATGAAATGTATTCTTAGCAATTTGTAGCTTCACGTTTTTTTTTGTAAACAAAATTTGTTGTGATTGATAAATCGAGACTGATTGTTTGAAAGAATATTGATACTTTATGCAGCATTTTTTATGCTTCAATCAGTTACTTCATATTGACTGACACTGATACATTGTTCAATCAACGATTTCATTCATTTTCATTTCATTGCGGAGTTCACGACGTCGTGCTTAATTTTCAACATTTTTTGAAATTATCCTCAAAATATTACTAAAATGCCGTCTAAAGCAGTATGTGTTCTCAACGGAGACGTCAGCGGTACCATCTTCTTCGAACAACAGGTAAGCCACTCTCCATCAAATCATATTTATAATGAGCCGGCGGCGCGGCGGGGCGGGTGACTTTGTGCCTTGTGCGTAGGTAAAAACCGGTCGATTTGTCAGGAATTCTAAAGTTGTGAACTACGGACGACCTTGATTTGTCTTGACATAATCACTTGTTGTTTTGTAAGGACGAACTAAGTCCTGCGTGCCTCAAAACTGCACCAATTGTGCTACTTATGATTGCTAGGATTTTGTATGACTGCACCTTACCTACCTCCTACATAATATGATAATTGTTCTGAAAGCAAACAAGATAAAACAGAACTACCTACTTACCTACAGACTTAGCTACCTTGCTTATCATTGACATAAATTCAACAACACAAGTGGACATTAAATAGGTACTTACTCTTTAATCTAATGTATGACACTTAGAGCCCCTAACTAGGCAAAACCTGTACCTAGGGTGTACCTTTATCAAGACATAACACACTTAGGCACAGGCATCAAACATTCTATATTCATTAAACCTCACCGCGTTGTGCACACATAAACTGTGCATAATTTAAATATGTTTATGGGAAGGTAATCGTTCTACAAATTTAAAATACCACTGCTTAAAACCCAGCCCGTTGCCAAATTTTAGTCCCATTGATGGACAAAGACCTTTTTCTGTTCTCTACCACTCCACACTATATAGTGCTACCTTCAGCCAGATCTCCTTAAAATTATCAAGGTAATTTTAAGTATACAAATTATTCCTAGTTATGGGCTCTGAGTGTGATGTTTTATTATTTTATTATTTAGCTATCTCTCCCTGGCACTTGTGTAAATTTTGACCCACCAGTGCTGGTGGATTTTTCCAAATGGAGAAAAAGAAAGTTGGTAGGTATGTGAGCTGAATCTCTCCTTCAAATTATTACCGCCTTGACAGAAACACCCTGTATGATTTTTTTTTTTCAGGATGAGAAGTCCCCAGTGGTAGTGACTGGCGAGGTCAAAGGGCTTACCAAGGTATGTTTTTTTTTTGTTATCTAATCTAATAGGGTTTCACGCAAAATAGGCACAATAGCTCTCAAATTGCGGAAACTCGCCCGTAAAATTAACTAACCTAATAGAATCTTCTATTCATACTTTTTTAACTACTAGGTTCCGAAAGTAATTTAGAATTTCGAAGGGAAAAAACGCAGGCGAAGCCAGAGTGAACATGCTAGTAATTACATAAAATACTAAAACTCTGTTAGTAACAAATTAAACAAATTATTAATCACATTCCTAGTAAATATGTACAAAAACATGTTTTATTTATCACCTACCCATCTTGACCTTGTAGCAGGTTGATAATGATTTAATAATGTCATGCACTCATACATTATGTATTCTGATTGTAATTGAGTTGGAAACTGTTGAGTCATGTTAATATAGCACATAATTTTTTTAAAATTCAGGTAAAAATGGTTGATATATACCTATTTAGGTAATTTTACTGATAGGCTACTTATGTAACTACACAGCTCTGCCCACATTTTCTCTATCATGCTAAGGAAATGTGAAATCACTGAACCCATTTTGATAAAACTTGATGACTTTTTTAATAAGGTTATAAATTATCTAAATGCCAAAAAACATTCGAATCAATTGCTATTTTATGAATTAATTCACAAATATGTAGAGACATCTTTCAGGGAGCCTATTTCTGTTTCAGTAAAATATTTAGGGTTTAAAATATTAAGTACCTAAAATACGGGGAAACATGCAACCCCATGATGGACATCTAATCTCTTTATTTTAATCGGAATAAATATTATAAGCCAATAATGTCACACTGCTGGGCAATGGCCTATCCTCCATTCCTTACGCTCTTGCGCACTTTGCCACACAGACTAAACTAATCTATAAACATAATTATTATAAAATTCCAGGGCCTCCACGGATTCCACGTCCACGAGTTCGGAGACAACACTAATGGATGCACCTCTGCCGGACCCCACTTCAACCCGAAGAACTGTGACCACGGAGCGCCCGACGCGGCCGTGCGCCATCTAGGGGATCTCGGCAACATCGAGGCTTCTACTGATAAGGGGGTCACCAAAGTGAGTGAATGAATGAACTATTTGCATCTCTCACCCTACTACAAAAAATTTGGACCAGTCTAACTTGCCAATTGGTATGAACAAATTGGCTGGCTGCTTTAATTTGAAGTAGCGTAGCATTACCGATAGCAATGTGAAAGGCAAAGACATTTGTGTCTGGGTCGTATTCTCGGCCGGACTTTAGTGATTTAGACCAGGTTGAACTCTATTTGTGGTAGACTGACTAGTCTATAGGAAAAAACAAATAGAAGAAGGCACGTCCCAGATACGGGACATCGGCTCCAACAAAAAAGGCAAAGAATAATAATAATTCAGCGCGCCTGTATGAGCAGATGTGGCGCCTGCGCCGTATTAGTACCTTGCCTTATCCTATTCAGATAGACTTATATCGTTAAAACTAGCAAAATCTGCAGTAAATAATAATGCTTTTCATAGGTGCAAAAAATTTCGAATTTACCAGTGCCTGTATGTATGAACGCAAATCGTCGTCGTAGGTCGTAGTAAATGCAGCAAATTGATGGCACTATAAAGCAAAAATCCGTTCATAATTCCTCAGGTGACCATCAAGGACTCTCAAATCTCTCTGTGCGGCCCCAGCAGCATCGTTGGCCGCACCCTGGTCGTCCACGCAGACCCTGACGACCTCGGTGTTGGTGGACACGAGCTCAGCAAGTCTACGGGCAACGCTGGAGCTCGCATCGCTTGTGGTGTCATCGGTTTGGCCAAGGTTTAGGTTTCAGAGTGTTTTGTATTTAGAATATAGACCAAGCTATGACATTATAGAGGTTATTTTTTTTAAGAATAAAAAGTTCTTTGGCTATTAAAGTTGAGTTATCTTGATTTATCATTTAAGTTTTACAATTTTAATGAAATATAATTTGGTCTATATTGTTGCAGATGGTTGCACTTGCACATATATAAGCAAGAGTTGATGTTACTAAATTGGTTAAATTAGATTTTAGACGGTAAGTTGAACAAATTGTATGTAATGTATCAGATAATAAAAGTATAGTGTACGAGAGGTGTTGTTATTTGTTGATGTCTGTTTCTAAATTTGGTGTAGGGCAGTTTTATTTTGTTTTCTAATAAAATATTAAATCTGCATTTTATTTTGTTTTTTTTATTTATGAAAAATTAACATGACCCACAGAATACAAAATATTAGAGTCCTTAGTAAAGAAAACAGTAGTTGAAGAATCATGTGACTGGAATATACTAGGACTGCCGACTCTCCATCGCCACAAACTATCTTTACAACTTTGAATGCTTATTGATGCCCAGTATTTATCCATGTCTCTTGAACTTACATAGCTGGAGATTCTATCACACAGTTCAATCATAATTCCAGGTGTTAGAAAACCTTTCAAAATCAGCAGAGAGATTCTGGTTGACTTTATAGGTATTTCAGTTTCTGGGGCAGAGTAAGAGCTGACGTAATCATAAGTTGATGTCAAATCACACCCAAGAGCGAGCATTCCTATCCACTCAGACAACTCGGAGGGTAATGCATCAATTCCTGGAATTTCACTTATATCAGGGGATAACTTTTTTACTTGCTGACTTATTTCAGATACTTTAATTTTTTGGTCGTAAAAGTATTTGGCGACTGATGATGGGCAGATGTCTTCATCATGAGGCTCCCAGTAAATGTCAAAGTCAAATGTGTTAAGCTTAGACAATGCCTGCTTGGCTTTCTTTAATTGAGTGCAGTTTTTTAGATCGATTTTTATTTCATAGTAGTTATGCGGTCGTTTCACACCTTCCAGTCCGAGACACTGGAAGACATAGTCAGGTATGTGTAGCGTTAGGATACCTTCTGGGGTTATAGCGATGCAGTTGTCGATAATACAGTCTTTGTTAACCGTTAAGCAATAAAGTTTGCCACTCTTTACAAAACTTTCGATAAAGTTTTGTTCCATGAAAACAGTGATTGGGCAATCAGATAACCTGTAATAATCTGTGTCGGCGACTGCGTCTTCTATCAGGCTAGGTGTGTGCAGCTCGTCAGGGATGGTAATAACGACACTTTTGTAAAAACAGTTCATGTTCACAAAATCTTGCACACTCTTGAGATCTGTGTTTTCTTTTGTTGTGGTTATTGTTTTTGGAGAAGGAAAATTGCAAACTTCGGGGCACAGCATTTTGAATTCGATTAATCTAACTGAAAGCGTGGAGTCTCATCTTAATTTAATAAATATTTTTATTTTACCAGTTTTTTATAGGAAATGAACTTAACATAACCTATAAGTAGTTTCAATCATCTATTCCCGTTATCAATCAATCAATCTGTCATATACAAAAATTGCGTTTTATTTTTGCTCATCAAATTTGTTTGAAATAAATAATCTTATCTTATTGGCAATTTTTTATTTCACTGTAACACTTCGGCCAAAGCGAAACTGGTAGAAAGGCCGTAAAAATAAGCTTTTAAATTTCGAGTTCCAATGCGCTGACTTCCCAAGTTTGAGTTTAGGCCATGTGTAAGCATTGTTTTAGTTTAAAGTGAGCTGATCAGCAGGTACAGCCTTGTAGAGAGCTTCCACCGCGTCCACGACCCTCGCTACGATGGCGCGAACGATGGGTGGCGCGATTTCTTGCATCACTTCCCGCCAGTTTGAGTTCACGAACTGGAGCACTGGGTCCGCTGGAATTTTAAAATAAAAATAAAAAACAGACATTAGTGCGCTTTTTTGTTCATCTTCCATCTTCCTATCTGACGCATACCCATAGCTGATAATATAATAAGAATTAGTAAGTAGGTATAGGTAAGTATAATGTACTTCGAAGAACAGATGGTCGCTGGGGCCGAAAAGTTCTCAAGTGGCGACCACGAATTGGAAGACACAGATTAGGTAGACCCCCTAAGGTGGTCAGCCGTGGCGTTCTGTGGGGGCGGCCTATGTCCAGCAGTGGATGTCTATCGACTGAAATTATAATGATGATGATGAAGTAAGTATGTAGTTCGGCCACAGCGCATCATGCTTAACGCCGCTGATTCGAACAACTTTATCCTACTCTGGAGGTGTCGAGGGAGGCCTGTCTCCAGCAGCAGGTGACGTCTTATAACACAATCTCATGCCTTTCATTACCCGAAGGGTTAGGCAGGGCACCAGCTCAAGAGCCGAACCCTCGTTTTAGCCGAGTTTATGGTATAAAGGCTGCAATAATGTTTTTTGTTAGAAAACAAAAGAAAATCATACCAAGTACTTTATTCCCGTTGAAGAGATTTTCGAAATTGAAATGCGTGTTAGTCTTCACGTCAAAGGAGTGACGCCACTTGCCGATGTGCCAGTGCTCCGTCCCTTCGACGCTCACAGGGACGATGTCCGAGTGACACTTGATTACTATGTCGCCTGGGGTGACAATAGGACAATTTACTAGTTGACCCGGCGAACTTCGCACAGTGGCGATCTAGGAGGGCGTAACAGATTTGGTTATGGTCTCGCGCGCCCTAGACTGTAATACCAAAGAACAAGAGCTATTTGCAATACAGAGAAACCGGAAGTGTTACACCGTCCTAGACCGCCACTGTACAGGGGGCCAAGTTTCTTAACTAAAAACGAGTGACTCGTAATTGTCTTGTTAGCGACTTAGTTAACCATTGCTGTTTTCTTTGAGCGTGCAACAGAAATTACCTTTGTTAAAGCGGCAATGGTTAACGAAATCGCTAACAAAACAATTACGAGTCACTTGTTTTTAGTTAAGAAACATTATTTAGATAAAAAGTACTAGCTGGCTCAGCGAACTTCGTACCGGCCTGCATTCTGAATGTTTGAGAATAAGAATTCTGAAGTGTATGAATTTTCATAGTGACATAGACTAGGAAGCCTACTATGTTATGCCTAGATAGTGTTGCTTCTCAACAGTAAACGAATTTTTGAAACCGGTTCAGTAGTTTCGGAGCTTATTCAATGCAAACAAACTAACACACTATCAAATATTTATTCTGCAATATTAGTTTAAAGACTACTAGAAAATTTATTGTGCCCTCTATAGTTTCGAAATCAAATAAAATCGTCATTGTAGTACTTAGGTACATTTATGATGTCATGTGAGATCATGGGTATGTTAACGTGCTTGCTTCTGTACTAACATAACAATTTTTAAGGTTGTTTAAAGTATCGAAATGGAGAGAAGTGGCGAACTTTCTGCTGTTACAGCAGCAAGTTACAGCTGAACGTCACGGAGCAGTACAGCAGAAGTGCTGCTGGACTGCTCCGTGGCTCAGTTGGCAGTGATGTGGACTGAGTAAGCGTGTACACGGGTTCGATTCCCGGGCGCAGCGAATATTGATATGATGAATATCGATGTTTGTTTCCGGTCTGGGTGTGATGTTCGTCTCTGTGTGTGTTTCGGGCACCCTAGATACAGGTTCTTCCTAGTTAAGGGCTCTGAGTGTGATGTTTTATTATTAAGTAAGTATAAGTACTTATTTTCAAAATTTACAACTGCAACTCCATTTAGCGGTAAGTACTATGAAATTTGGGAACTTATTATTTCGAGTATACTTACGTATCCTAATGTCGTATTTCCCCTCCCCCCTGATCGGCAACACCAGCAGCTGCCCGCCCAGCTTGTAGTCTCCGCGGAGGTCCACCGTGCATCGGATTACTAGGTGCTGGCGACCCTTGCTCTGGTCGATTCTGAAATACGCCAAGCCAATACTATTAGTAAAGGGGCTCTATGATGGGCCCTTTTGATAGAATCTTTTTCCTTCATCTAGACTATCTAGCCTAGCCTTTTGCTCTAAATTCTAGAGAAAAAAGCTAGGCTAGTTGAACTAATGGAGTTCTTCTATAAGCGGATTTATTACGGGGGCATGTCAGGCCAGGTCATTTTAATACTTTACGACACGTCTGTACTACGTATTAGTAAGTATGTACTAATACTAAGGTAATTCGACAAACTATATAGGTACCTACCTAGATCATCAATCATCATCTCATTTACCATCAAACTATTGTAGTGGAAAAGTAACAGACTGTGCGGTCAATCAATTTAACAACGTATTAAAACCTCTTCTGAATACCACATGAAAGCAATAAATATTAGAATATTGAATCTTGAACCTTTACTATTTGTGACTTCTTACTTTTAACAGCCAGTTTACAGCGATGCTAGCGCCATTCTCAAAAAAAAATTTATATCTTCTAATCAAAAATGTGTATCAAAAACTTGTAATGTAGACACTATATAATCTTGCTTAGTATTTTTTTAGCACAGTTAACTAAAAGAATAAAATTATCCACAGATTGTAGCTTTCTTTGGTCTTTAACTTAAAGCTATAAAACAGTGCCCTAAAAATACTAGGCTACATTATCTAGTGTCATACTGTTTCACATTTTTTATTTAAGCCTTAGTTTAGAAGATATTAGTTTTTTTCGAAAATAGCGCTAGCATCGCTGTAAACTGGCTCTTAAGTAATTTGCCTAATAAATAACGATGCTAATGATTATTTAAACTAATCTGCTAGTGTCAAACAATAAATACATAAGTACCTACATACATACCACATAAAAAGGGTAAACACGCTGAATTATACGTGTTATGTAGCTAGGTACATTTTTTAAAATATAATTTTAAACTTCGGCTTCGGCAGTCGGTACTTACTTACCTCCTACCGATTCAAAGGCAAACTTAGGCATTTTTGTATAGGTACTATGATTAAGTATATTTATATCCCACCTGACTTTAATTTCTAATCAAACGTATTCATACATCAGCACACACGTTAAATTCAAATAGTTTATCTAAGTAAATTGTTTTGCTAACAGTTTACGCAAACATTAACAGCTTCCTATTCAATCATGTTAATAACCAGCCAACATAGGCCGTGTACCGTGTTAATGGCGTTAAAATAACATACAACTCGTTTTTTTTTTGTTACGGAGGGAAATGCCTATTGCATTTCCCGGCGCTAGGGGGAGCGTCGGGGGTATGTGGGGCTCGCACTAAAATTCACCGGCGGCCGTCTTGGCGCTTTTGGAAAGCACCCCGGGAAACATACATTAATGGCGTCCGAAGTTCTTCCCACGCTCAGCTGCTATCAGTTTCGTGCTCGGGGAGGGCATGTTGTTCCCTCCCCGGCTACATACCACTACCCTTATAACTACTCCTATGGGTGACGCAAAAGGCGACTAAATAGGGACACCAGAAGGACGGACCGCAGCATCTTTCCGTTTATAATTTCATGAACTGCTATCTATAATGCTATCCTTGTCTCTCTCTCTTGGCCTTGTGAAGGTTTATGTCCTTTTTTTTGTAACGAGGGGAAATGCCTATCGCATTTCCCGACGCTCGGGGGAAACTTTGTGGGGAGGACACCGGACGCTGACGTGACGTTGATAATCTATTCTATGGTTCCCGGCTTTCTTCCCAAAAACGCCAAGACGGCCACCGAGGGGTTTTAGTGGGTGAGAGCCCCACATTTCCCCGTCACTCCCCCGAGGGACGGCAAATGCGATAAGCATTTCGTACTTGTACAAAAAAAGTGTTCTGGCCATTGACTTACTTCAAATTCTCAACATGACAGTCCTTCATGCCAACAACAGTGGTATTCCTGAAAGTCAGCTCCAAGCCTCCTCCATCACCGTTGACCAGGTCAAGGTACATGGGATCCAGAGGTGGGGTGTCCAGGGATGGGATTCCGACTGCGAGTATTGGAACAGCCGCTTGAGCTGATGCTATTAGGCAGTCAGTGTCCGATTGCTTGCATGGTGTGATGAAAGGTGCTGGAGGGTTATTTATAATAATGTATTTTCGTTCATTAAATAAGTTTAACCATACTGAATTATAAATGCTAAAGTAATCAGTCTGTCTGTCAGTTGGTCTGTGTCGCTTTCACGCTTAAACTACTGAACCGAATAAAATAAAATTTGGTACAGAAACAGTCTTAGGGTGCATTCACGTACAAAGCTGGTAACAAGAGCTTGTTGGCGCTGGTTCGAAGAATGTATAAAATATACCTGCGCGGACATAGACGCTTGTTCCACCGCGAATGTCGGCGCAGGTTTTTTCTTTACATTTTTTGAACCAGCGCTAACAAGCGCTTGTTGGCGCTGGTTCGAAAAATGTAAAGAAAAAACCTGCGCCGACATTCGCGGTGGAACAAGCGTCTATGTCCGCGCAGGTATATTCTCTCGTTTTTTCTTTACATTTTTCGAACCAGCGCCAACAAGCGCTTGTAACTAGCTTTGTACGTGAATTCACCCTTAAGCCTGAGAAAGCATAAGCAATTTTTATCAAGAAAAACCAAAGGTAATGCATAATCGGAATTTGCGGTATGAAGAGTAATTGCGCTAATTACTATGGCGCAGGAGTTTTGACCTTGCTGTGTGAAAAGGCATAAAATACTACAACCCCAATTTACATGATTGTAGTAAAAGACATTAAGGGAACAGTCGAAGGACGGGCTGCAGCGTCCTTCGTTAACTAACATAAAGAGCCATTCTGCTTAGGAGCCTATACTTAAATTATCTAAATTTATTTACTGTTATAATTTTTTTACAAACCTAAAGCGCAGTTCACGGTCACAATAACAGCTACAAAACAGTAAAGGCGCAACATGATCACCACAAAATCCGATCAATAGATATATAAAATACCAAAAATTCCCACAAAATACCAAATCCCGCGACTGATCTTCCCACTGTGACTATTGCGTCTGCTTACGAAGGCTTTATAAGGTTTTGTGACGTCATTTAAACAATATTGTGACCAAGCTTGCATGTGTGATAGATGTGAGACGAGTGTTAAGGGAAATACAAATAAGTAGTGTTTGGTCAAACGGACGGCGCTAAAGATCTAGCCGGCGCTCTAGAGCGTAGACTTGTATGTACTAAGAACATTTTACATGTTTCCTCCAATTTTTCAATTTTACATGACCTGCGCTCATATTTTAAAAAAAGGGGCCATTGTATGGGCTGTCTCTCTTCTTAAATCTTCCCTCATAATAAATTACGCGTTCGGCCGCCATTTTAAATAGTTTCTATAACTGAGCGGCTTATATTACCTTAACTGTTACTGTTTTCTTTGGTGAACTCCCAAAGAAAAACAGCAATGGTTGTGGTGCAGCAGAAATGCTGTTAATGTAATCGTTTCTAAGGCCGTACCTACTCACATATAGGTTTCTTTCGATTTTAATTTAAAAACTTGCGGTTTGCCCTGGACTTATATGACCGCGATTCCACCTGCTATAGATAACTTTCGCGAAAAATGTCCATTTGAAGTTTACTTCAAATTTGTAGGTAACAAATAATATTAAAAATATCTAATGCGTTACCTACAAATTTGGTATTAATTCAGGTCCCTAATTTGTTTAGATAAAGTACTGAAATATTATCCTATTTAACTAGGTTTTTACTATTTGTATGACACACACACTTATACAAACCCTAGTTTTTAACCTCTCTCTAAACTTGGACATTGTCCATTCTACGTCATAATTAAAGTCACTAGATGTAATTTTAATGTAATCATGGTTTTCTTGTTAGTCGTATCATACCATACCATACTTAAGTACTTACTTGCAATTAGGTCTTGCGGTTGATTAAAATTTATTTATTTTCTAGGAAGAATGATTAAACTGCATTTTAATTAAAAACGCTACATTGTGTGCCATTGGAAATATAGTAATTTTATTGTTTGTTTGTTTGATGAACTTAAAACTATACAATTTCTCAAAAACTTTAACCCAGCTACCACAAAAAAGTTAGACTGGTCTAAATCGCCAGTTTGTATGACAAATTAGCGATTTAAACCTAGTCTAGTGATTTAGACCAGGATTAACTCTTTTTGTGGTAGAGCCGTAAAGGGTTCATTAATCAAATTGTGTAAAAATAATATAGTAAAGAGGCGGTGTACGAATTTCGCCGTGTCAGCTATAGCAAGTACATTATATCATTATATCACATTACACCCAGAGCACCAGGACCTTCCCATAATATGTGCCCTTGTTTTTTTTTCTTTAGGATTTTTTTGGAGTTTTTTTTTATTTATCACGAGCGTTCCCGGCTTATTTCGGTACGCCATAGAAAATAAGATTCTATAGACTATGTTCTATATGAATGACTATGACTTGGCTCTATAGACTATGTTCTTTTGACTGCCCAGAATAGGCGAATAAAAAACAAACAACAACAACAAACCACATGTCAAAATATGTAAACAACGGAAAAAATATTGCACCTTGGGTTACATTATTTGAGTTTAAGTAAGGATTCCTAATTTTTTTGAAAATCCTATATAGCCTATGTAACTCGGGGATAGTGTAGCTTTCTACCAGTGAAAGAATTTTTCAAATCGGTTCAGTATTTTCAGAGCCTATTCGTTACAAACAAACAAACAAACAAATCTTTCCTCTTTAATATATTGGTAAAGATTTGCTTTTTTAAAATATATTTTTTTTTGTCTTACTTAGTATTGTATTGTATTGATTAGCTTTTTGTGTGTGTCATAGTTTTTGTAAATAAATATTTTTTCTTTCTTTTCCCATACAGAGACGAACAGTACCAGACCGAAAACCAAACATCGATAACCATCATAACAATTAACAATGTTCGCCCCGCCGGGAATCAACCTGGTGCATCCGCGTATCAGCCACATTACCTGCCAACTGAGCCACGAAGCATTCACTGACTGTTTGCTATGAATTTGTAATTCAGTAAATATTACTGCTTCTGCTAGACTCAAGTTAATTGTACGATCGTTTAGCGAATCAGAAGCACTGAGGTAAACACAGCCAGCATCCATGTTTGTTAACTTTTCGCGTGTGTTTAGTTTGCTGCTTCCGAGAATCTCGTCTTTTAGATGACGTCAGTTAGGTAATTGTGTATTAAGTATATTACATACAAGATCAGTACTTGTTGCTTATACCTATAGTCACAGATTAGAGATTATCAAATAGATATTTATAGATAACTAGAGGCTGCCCCGCGGTTTTTCCCGCGCAGATTTCTCATAAACACAAAATCCAATTTTTTTCCCGTTCCCATGGGAATTTCGGGAAATCCTTTCTTAGTGCTCACCTACACTCCCCAAGGAACCCACGTGCCAATTTTCAGCTTTCTACGCCCAGTAGTTTCGGCTCTGCGTTGTCTGTCAGTCAGTCAGTCGGTCGGTCGGTCGGTTGGTCGGTCGGTCGGTCGGTCGGTCGGTCGGTCGGTCGGTCGGTCGGTCAGTCAGTCAGTCAGTCAGTCAGTCAGTCAGTAACGTAAGAGTTTTATATATATTGATTATCAAAGGAAAACCTTTTTTTTAAGGCGGGGAAACTCCTAACGAGTTATGTAGGGTTCGCAACCTGCGCACCAACTAAAACCCCGCCGGTGTCCATCTCGGCTGTTAGCATCGGAGTCACGGGAGATCTTTCGATCTTTATGTTCAACCTGCCTTTGTTTCATCTAAATTGATTATCAAAATTGGTCTGGCCTCTCTTGTATTTAAAAAAGAAAAGAATTACTTTTAGCTCTTATAACTTAACTATGCAATTTACTTTCCAACTTACCTCTACCGTATTTAGTGTGTAGGTCATTTATTTTTAACGATGTTTTATTTCTTAATTTTTCCAATAACTTGGTTTGGTTTGGTGGGTTTTTGAAAGAAATTGCTATAGCAGAAAATTTTATTGAATACCTACCAACCTTACTTGATACAAAAACGTTTTATTTTTAACCGACGAAAAAACAAAAAGGAGGAGGTTCTCAATTCGTCGTGTATATTTTTTTTTTTTTTTTTTTTTTATGTATGATCACGCATAACTTTTTACTGTGTGGACCGATTTTGATAATTCTTTTTTTAATCGACAGGGTATACCTTGAAGTTGGTCCCATAAAAATTTGGAAATAAAATTCCCACCCTAAGGGTGGGAAAATAGGGGTGACATTTTGGTCGGCGGGTCGATTTATCCACTCACAGGTTGCATTTCCGTGTAACATTATAACTTTTGATACCTACTTACAATATCTTTGGAAATGAAATAAAATCAGCTGAAAGACGTCCACTGCTGGACATAGGCCTCCCTCACAAATCGCCTCACCGACCGGTCGTGATCGAACCTCATCCTGTTAGTCCCTCAACCTTCACCAGGTTGTGTGGCCACCTTGTGGGGTGCGACCACCCTGTGAAGGGTGATTAGCTGGGGTCAAAAAAATTAGCCCAAAAAAAACTGAAAAGCAAAAAATAAAAACTTTTTATAAAAAAATTAAACCGCCGAAAAAACTGAAAAGCATTAAATAATAGGGAAACATTTTCTATTAGGCCTTAATTTACTCACTTCTTTAAGTAATTTTGGATTACCAAGAAATTTTGAGTCGGTGCCACAGAATCAACGAATAAAGATCACAAAATTACCTGAAATTCAAAGAAATAACGGAAAAACGTATGCCGCTGCTCATCGCGCTTTACATAGATAATGAATTTGCTTGTAGGTGTGGCGCCGACTTAAAATTTCTTGGTAATCCAAAATTACTTAAAGAAGTGAGTAAATTAAGGCCTAATAGAAAATGTTTCCCTATTTTTTAATGCTTTTCAGTTTTTTCGGCGGTTTAATTTTTTTATAAAAAGTTTTTATATCAATAAAACGTTTTCTCTAACCTACTTGCTTACCTACCTAATATGATATTGTCTAATATCGACTAGTCTTCAGCCCAAAGTCCAAAAAACAAAACAAAATCACCAATATCGTAACAGTTTTTTAATTCCCAAAATCGCAGTCAGTCTTCATTTAATTCAATTCTTCTCAGTTTAATTCCAATTCTTTAGAAGGCACTTTGTCGAAGAATTTCTGAGTTTCCTCAACGATCTGAGCCACAATCGCTTTCACGATCGGTGGCGCCACCTCGTGGAAGATGTCCTTCCAGTTTGAGTTTGCAAATTGGTGGATTGTGTCCGCTGAAAATATAAAGTAAAACGTAGTGATTTACCTTCTCTCTGATATAAAGAAGGATCCTAAAGATTGTTTCTTACGTCGGAACATTGGGAATGGGAAGGAAACCGATCATCAATTATTCCCGGGTCCTTCCCATAAATTCTTAAGACGGTCTTTAATCTAAATAACGAAAAACCCAAACTCACGAAACGAACAAACGAAAACTCTAAACAAAACTTATTGATATAACATAATATGTAATCAGAATTTATTGTTTGTTCGTGAGTATGATTGTATTTTAAAATTCAAATTCAAAATTATTTATTTGCAAAATACACGTAGTAATATGATGCACTGTACAGAGCAAGATACAGCGTATTTAACCATTTCTGGTGTGCAAACATTGTTACTTACAAACTAATTAGCAAAATTATTTTACAAATTGACATAAGAATTTATTGTATTATTATATTAATTTTAATGATTACCAAAATTTAAAACAGATGATAAAATAGGTTTATTACATAACTTTCATTAAATTATTATTAAAATGCTTTAAAATGTTATTATCAATTTACATTAAATGTACTACATTATTAATTGCCATAGTAAATTGATTGTGGAATTTTGTCAGAGAAGAATTCATTTATACTATAATATGCTTTTTCAACTAAAAATCCGAATAATTTTCCTTTAAATTCATTAAAACATTCAATGTTACGTGGAAGTTTATTAAATATCTTTGGGGCCATTCCAATAATAGTCTTTTGATTTTGAACCAGATGTAGTCGAGAAGACTGTACAGTGTTTTAGTTCTTTAACTACGGAATTAACTTAATTAAACTTCAAAGTAGGGCCAAAATGATAATATTTAAACCAAATTCTGATCAGCTATAGTTTAAAGTATTTATTATCTACTCTAATGGCCTACCTAACATTATGTATTAGTCGATATCAGATACAGAGAGTCATTAAGGTTGTAGTTGGGAAAAAAATCGCAACCAATCTATCTTTAAGTAGGTATTTATGAGGATTTAAGGGGCACTGAAAAGGGACACATGTATTTGGTTTTTCCCAGCAGTAGGGTGGGACACAATTATGATAAGTATGATATGTATCTAAGTATGGTATGCCATTGGATTGGATTGGATTAAATGTGATTCGGAAATAAAATTTTTAAATTAAAATCATACTTACAAAGTTGTTTGTTTCCCTTAAATAAGTTTTGGAATTGAAACTCAACGTTGGTCTCGACGTCTGTCGAGTGCTTCCAGTTGACCACAGACCAGTGGTTCTCTCCGTCCAGTACCTTGTCTATGACGTCGAAGTTTATCTTCACTATAATATCACCTGTAATAACATGGGTCAAGGTTTAAAATTGCAAAGAAAGACTACTTACTGAAAAGTTTCTAAAGGATTTAAGTTTATGATATAATAATCAATATCAATATATATAAAACTCTTCCGTTACTGACTGACTGACTGACTGACAGACAACGCAGAGCCGAAACTACTGGGCGTACAAAGCTGAAATTTGGCATGTAAGTTCCTTAGGGAGTGTAGGTGAGCACTAAGAAGGGATTTCCCGAAATTCCCACGGGAACGGGAAAAAACGGGTTTTTTGTGTTTATGAGAAATCTGCGCGGGAAAAACCGCGGGGCAGCCACTAGTAATAACTATTACGCATCACACTCAGAGGCCCCAAACTAGGAAGAACTTGTATCTAGTGTGCCCGAAACATATACAGAGACGAACATTACACCCAGACCGGAAACAACATCGATATTCATCATAACAATGTTCGCCCCGCCGGGAATCGAACCCAGGTGCACACGCATTCTCAGTCCACATCACTGCCAACTGAGCTACGGAGCAGCATAAGTGCATTTTGGGACCTAAAATGCATCAATGTTGCTTAAAAACGAAAGTAGCGCCACTTCCAAAAAAAATTAAGAGTTCTTTTTCGCGAACAGTGGCGCCACTCTAGAAAAAAAAAATCATATCTTCTAAAGTTAGTCTTTTTATCAAAAAAGGACTCCCTAGTGCATTAGATCTACTTTTGAGTAGGTATTTTAAATAATATCTAGGTTTACAGTGTAAATTTCACTGTTTATTGCTAAAAGTGGCCACTTTGTTTCTTGAGTGGCGCCACTGTTCGCGTAAAAGAACTCTTAACTATAAGATAAAAATGTCCTGATAGACTTTCTGTATGACACCAGCTTGCAAGTGAAAACTCCGTAGCAAGTATGATTTTGATAGAGGACATGTAGGGTACTGTCTGTGTGCTAGATATAGTATTTTTAGGAAATTCAGGCGTTTGTTGGTCAAAAATCGTAAAGCCATCAGGTTTAAATTATTATGATGCTTGATTACATGTCATAGATTATAACTTACGAATCTTAATCTTATATTTGCCGTCTCCCTCTATCGGCAGGATGAGCAACCTTCCACCCAGCACATAGTCACCAACCAGCGTCACCGAGCACTTCAGCTCCAAGAATATCTTGCGTCCTTGTCTCCTGCAACAAATAGATGGCAGTTTACAATTAACTCCTAGATTTTATGTGCGCCTGGTAGTTTGGAGTCGCGAGACTCACTTCGATCAGCAGAATTAAAGAGATGGCGTTGCCTGCCAACATTTTGAGCTTAATTCAACTAAGCTCCTAGTAAAGTATGGTCACCTGGTACTTTGTAGTCCACAAAATCCAGTCTTGGACGCATTAAGATTCTTGGGATCGCTAGATCGCTCTGTGTTTGGAAATAAGCTAGGAAATAATATTTTTATTTGCTTTTTATTCTTGGAAATAAGATTGTGTTAACAAAGGATCTTACACATGCAAAATGTACATTTTAGCTAGGTGGTAACTCTCGGTATGGCGCGAAATTCAAATTTTTTCGTGTTTTTTATTTTATTCTGGCGAGATTACATTTTTAATAAAGTTTAAATGAATTCGTATGTAAAAAACCATCTCTCACATTGTAATTCAACGTTTTTGGAAGACAGACCTACAGATTTTTTTAGTTATTTGACATAATGTCAATTTAGACTGGATGACACGTATTTACCATACAACAAACCAAAGAAGTAAAGACAACAAACCAAAGAAGTAAAGACCTCCAGTAAAGCTACTTAAAATGTACTGTATTTTTATGAATATGAGGGTTTGTGTCTAAGGGGTAAAAGGCCAAAAATCAAGTTCCTTGAATATACTCAGAATCGGTAACTCTGTCTTTCAAAAACGATATATCACAATGTAAGAGATAGGTTTTTACGTACGCGAATTCATTTAAAGTTACCGAGAGTTACCGCCTTAAGTAGCTAGGAACCTACGTCTGTTACTTTAATACTTTTACCTAACTTTAACTAACCTAACCTTTTACCTATAAATATTAGTCGCCTGGAGAGGCCCCCAAACGAGCCCTCCTCTGTCAAATGATTCTACTCCCTTTCGCAATGGTTTTACAGCGTAGAGAAGAAAGGAGTTACAAACTCTACGTTACAATTTATTTTTATTTTGTTTTTTTTTTTTTGTTTTGTGATATTACAATACAATTAGTTGACAATAAATACAATGAACATTATACGGATTTCGCGCGAGTTCGAGTTGCGATCCAACCGTGAAAGTCAGCTTTCTGTCATAATCTTAATGTTTTGTGAGTCTTGTTAGTGTAAAAAAACGTCTGTATCTTTTATTGAAAGTCTATGAAGAGCCAGTTTACAGCGATGCTAGCGCCATTCCCGAAAAAAATTAATATCTTCTAAACTAAGGCAAATATCAAAAATCGGGCACAGTATGACATGACATTAGATAATGTAGTCTAGTATTTTTAGGGCACGATTGTATAGCTTTTAGGTTAAAGACCAAAGAAAGCTACAGAGTGTTGCTAAAAGTGGCCACTTTTAGTAACAATCTGTTTATAAGTTTCTGCTTTTAAGTTAGGACTACTTTACTGGGCTCAAAAAATACTAATCAAGATTATCTAGTGTCATACTGTGCCACATTTTTGATATTTGCCTTAGTTTAGTTAGAAAATATTAATTTTTTTCGCGAATGGCGCTAGCATCGCGGTAAACTGACTCTTAAATCTAGCTCAACTTTTATCAAGATCGGTCTGATGAACTGAACACCAATTATTTTATTTAATAACCTACATTATGATGAGTTTATTACAGCTATAGGTTTCATTGTTACTTTTATAACCTTAACAATGGGAAATAAAATCAAGACAGACTTTTTATCTTCAACGTTACTTACAAACATAAGTCTAAATAATAATTTTCGTCCGTTTGTTTTGTTTTTTAACGTTTTCTCAGGAACTGGAAAACTAGTTTCTTGAATAGAATTAGTGGGAATCTCTAATGATGAGAAATAACAAGGATATAGGTATGAACTACGTATCCTAGTTAGCTTCAAAAACAATTTGTATTGAGGTGATAATTTAAGCAAAATTAATGATCTCATGAGTCATATCATAACGTAATGGGCAACGGCAAACATCAACACCAAGGATACAGTATTACTTGAAGGCCAACCTCACAATTTAATGAGTTAACTTACGAATAATTTATTTTTTAAAAAAAAAGGATCCCGCCTTCAATAAACTGACACATACATCAACAGAGCTCTTCCTTTTTTTTCCTAGTCGGTTAAAATAGGTACTAAAACCTTCTCCTTTAATGTAATAAATACTTATCTGAAAACCGCATCGAAACCAGTTCAGCCAAACGCAAGATAATTGCGGACAAATATACATACATACATACATATAGATATACATAAAAAATACATACAGGTGCAACTGATAACCTCCTTTTTTGAAGTGGGTTAAAAACATTAATAAATAAAATATTACTGAGGACTTGGCTTTATGTTCCTTTGTGGCAAATGGCTCAAAAAAAAACTCACTTTAGCCCTCTAACCAGGCAGTTCCTTAACCCTTTCACGACAGTGTCTTTGAAGTCCATCTCAAGACCAGCTTGGCTCGCCTTCACCCTGGACACAATCATAGGGTCCATGGGATTCAGGCCTAGTTCTGGTACTCCCGCCGCGAGGATCGGAACCGCCTTCTGAGCTGATGACTTCAGGCATTCCGTGTCTTTACTGGTGCAGGGTGTTACGAAGGGGGCTGTGGATAGAAAGATAATACAGTTCTTCATTACATACATACATAATCTCACGCCATTTATTCCCCGAAGGGTTAGGCAGAGGTACCAGCTTAAGAGCCGGACCCATGTTTAGCCGAGTTTATGCTTTTATTACCAACGTGAGGCGGGGCCAGCTTGCCACCGCGGTTATAACGACCACTACTGCGGCCGGGACCAACGGCTTAACGTGCCTTCCGAAGCACGGAATCATCTTACTTTTCGGACAATCAGGTATTCAAGCCTGCAATGTCCTATTCAACCGAAAACAACCACAACGTGTATTATGCAATGATAAAAAAACCCATCTCCTCCTTCTTCGAATTTAAAAGCTAGGCTCTTGTCGGTGGAGCGTCTTCCACACCTCCCGTTTCCCCGCCAGCTGCTTGACCTCTTGATACGACACGACCCCTATCATCTTCTTCTATAAGCGTAGTAACTAGTAAAGTAAAGTAAAAAAATAATTTATTCAATACAGGATACAAGATATCGCTTATTGAAAGTCAATTAGACTAATCTAATTAATATTGATACCTTATTTCGTAACGTATCCTATACTGATAGAGGCGGGGTAGTTTAGGGTGCCCACCAATTGGCTCAGGCAAAGAAATGTTTGCCTTGCCTTACGATAACTATTCAGTAATTTGTGCTATGGGTTTCGTAAAAAGGAATTAGGAAACAGTGGAAGGACGGGCAGCACAGCAGCGTCCTTTGTTGAAAATCTTGAAGAAATAGACTGCGATGGCCAAACGGCCTGCCAAGCGTAATTCCTGATTGTTTGCTCTGGTGCCAGTCTGAGAGGGAGACAAACGTCCAGCAGTGTAATCAATATATGTAAAACTCTTCCGTTACTGACTGACTGACTGACTGACAGACAACGCAGAGCCGAAACTACTGGGCGTAGAAAGCTGAAAATTGGCACGTGGGTTCCTTGGGGAGTGTAGGTGAGCACAATACCGGGACGTGTGCATGTATGTATTGCCTGTCGGGGTACTGGCAGAATACCAGCGCTGCGGATAGTATTTCTTATATTATCCTGTAGCATATGCTGAGTCAGAGCCCTTTCCGTGTCGCAGCTACATCAAAACTGGATTTTGTTTGTACAGTGTAGTCTTATATATGTTAATGATTCATGTCACTAGTTATACCTACCTACTTAAGTTTATAAAATGTACCTATATGTTTTGATGTATTTGGAACATGGAATAAATCTTTCAATCAATCAATCAATCAATCAATCACTAAGAAGTGATTTCCCGAAATTCCCACGGGAACGGGAAAAAACGGGAATTTTGTGTTTATGAGAAATCTGCGCGGGAAAAACCGCAGGGCAGCCTCTAGTCAGATATAAATTCATAACGCACACACCCAGAGGCGCTAACCAGATATCTATCCTAGAGGTATATCTTGCATGTTCGAAACACATACCAACACCTCATCATTCCCGCTTAAACATCGATTATAATAATGTGCGCGCCCCTCCGGGAATCGAATCCTGACTTACGAAGTCAAAAACAACATCACATGCCAAATAAACCAGGGATGTGTCAAAGATTTTTAAGAATATAAAATTTGCTATAAGAATACCTAAGTACCTACGGAGTATAGGGTTTTTTTATAACGATTACCTTAAAAAACATGTTTTTCTAACCGACTTCAAAAAAGGAGGTTATCAGTTTGACCTGTATGTATGTATGTAAGTATGTTTTTCCGCGATTATCTCGCGTTTGGCTGAACCGATTTCGATGCGGTTTTCAGATAAGTATGTGTTACATTCAGGAATTCAGGAGAAGGTTTTAGCACCTTTTTTAATCGACTTCGAAAACAGCAAGTGCTCAGTTGATGCATGTGTCAGTTTAATGAAGGATCCTATATGTAAAAAAGAAAATTATATTTAGATTTACTATTTACTCTACCGAGACTTGACTGCTCCGTGGCTGAGTTGGCAGTGATGTGGACTGAGTAAACGTGTGCACCCGGGTTCGATTCCCGGGCGGGGCGAATATTGATATGATGAATATCGGTGTTTGTTTCCGGTCTGGGTGTGATGTTCGTCTCTGTGTTTGTTTTGGGCACCCTAGATACAGGTTCTTCCTAGTTAGGGGCTCTGAGTGTGATGTGTTATTATTATTATTATTACTTCCTCAATTTGTAACTACAGTCTTCTGTCGTGAACTAAACTCTATTATTTAGTAATAAGAGGAAAACAAGATATTATTTTTTATAAGAACCAAGAGTAGAACCTAATAAATTAACGTATAACAATGGATTATCTTGTATTCTAGCTAATCAAAGAATAATCTTTTACTGTAAAACCTGGCATTACGATAATAATAAATGTCATCACCATGATCATCCTAGTCTAAAGACGTCCCACAGCCGGACACAGGTCGCCCCCACATATCCCCAATTTTTCTTTTTTATTGAAATACTAGCTGTCCCTGCGAACTTTTTATCGCATTATTTTTACAAACTTCCCCTAAATTTTCCCGTATTTTCTCACCTTTTATACCTTCCCTAGACTACTACGAACATTTCAAGACCAAAATCAGCTAAATCGGCCCGGCCGTTTTCGAGTTTTAGCGAGACTAGCCAACCACGATTATGAGTTTCTTTTTACTTATTAGAGATTTGTCTATGTCTCTTAGGTACTCAGAACTCTTTTTTCTTTTTTTTCCCGTAAGAGCCAGCGAACATTAGAGTAGGCATGGCGAAGGGCCGAAGTTATAAATAATTGCTAGAAATTATTATAATTATTAACAATAACACATCACACTCAGAGCCCCTAACTAGGAAGAACCTGTATTGGGATACCCGAAACACACGCAGACTAACATTACAACCAGACCGGAAACAAACATCGTTATTCATCATATCAATATTCGCCCCGCCCGGGAATCAAAACCAAGTTCACACGCTTACTTAGTCCACATCACTGCCAACCGAGCCACGCAGCAATTGTTATTAACCCCGTCTCTATCGAGAAAGAGTTTGATAATGCATAATCTCACGCCTTTTATTCCCCGAAGGGTTAGGCAGAGGCACCGGTTCAATAGCCGGACCCACGTTTAGCCGAGTTTATGCTTTATTACCAACGTGACAAGGGGCCAGCTTGTCGCCGCGGTTATAACGACCACTACTGCGGCCGGGACCAACGGCTTAACGTGCCTTCCGAAGCACGGAATCATCTTACTTTTCGGACAATCAGGTGATTCAAGCCTGCAATGTCCTATCCAACCGAAAACAACCACAACGTGATTTTTGTGAGAAATCAATATGTTTGATAAACAATGAAATAAACTGCCATTATTGTGTTAACTCAGCTTCAAGGTGTAAAAATAATTGTTTTCTTTATAAATCAGCGTAAAGAGGTAGAGATCATAGCATTGCGACAGATTTTTTCCGCCTTGCCGACGTTTTTTCAGCTAATTATGATTTCAATTACGTAATAATTAATACTACTTTTTTGTATGGTGTTTTTTGTTATGGTTGTTATTAGCACGTAGTATCATTTCACGTGTTAGTGACGTCTTCATTAATGAACCTATTTTGTGGACAACGTTTTATTAAATTATTTGAAGTGTTTTGGGGGGAAAATATGATTTCAGAAGAGGGTTGTTAATTTGTTAAAAAATGATTTATTCAATATAGGATACAAGATATCGCTTTAAGGTTTATAAGTTTAATGCATGCACAACATAGTAATAGGTAAGGCGGTACGAAGTTCGCCGGGTCGACTAGTTAATCATAAGTTAACAAATTTAACCAAAACCCTTAAATTCTTATCTTGCCTAGAAAAGTGAAAAAAAAAAACTATTCCTAGCCTAACAATGCCTATTATCAAGCATGATGGTGTTTTTTATTTTCTCTTAGAACAACAATGCGGTTTTCGCAACGCCTTGACAAGCTGTGCTAGTCATGGCTCCTATTGATTTTAAATCAATACAAAAATTTACTCTATTGGTCAATATTGTTATTGCTGTCAAATGTCTGTATATGTTTCGGGCACCCTAGATACAGGTTCTACCTAGTTAGGGGTTTTGAGTGTGATGTGTTATTATTATATTATTATTAATATTAAATAGATAATATCATTAGCTAAAAGCCATTAGTATAAAATCCTAAGTTCTTTTCTTAAGCAATATTTAAAAATCCTGAATACAAAAGCATTCATCATTTTTTTATTTACTTACCATGCAAGGCCATTTTATTACAAAAAAAAATCTTACAATTATAGTTATAATATCTGAACTAATTGTAAAATTACATCCTAAAACTAGCACATTAACTAAGCTGTTGATTACTTAAACCCAAAATTTACATATTGAGCATTGAGCACTGTAGATCCGGGCGTAAGAATAGGTCTACGGTATGCCCTGCCTGTCGTAAGAGGCGACTCAAAGGGGTCTTTGGGGTCGTGGGTGTGAAGGGCGGGGGCCCGACATACTCATCAAACGGCCCTGAGATGGGCGGCGGCACAACTTGTGGCACTGTGCCGCCGCAGCTCCAAAGGCGAGCCGGGGAGGGAACAATATGCACTCCCCGAGAATGAAGCTAATAGTAGCTGAGCGTGGGAAGACTTCGGACGCTATAATGTGTGGTTTCCGGGGTTCTTCCCAAAAGCGCCAAGACGGCTGCCGAGGGGTTTTAGTGGGTGCGAGCCCCACATACCGCTCGGGGGAGCGTCGGGAAATGCGATAGGCATTTCCCCTCGTTAAAAAAAAAAAGGTATTTAGCAATATTTTTTAGGTATGTATTACGTGCAAACGAATGCTTGAGAATTTAAGGGTTACTAGGCTGGAATGCCAGTTTCGGAACATGATACAGCCAGCGGTAACTTTTTCATCGCTTTTTTACATTTGTGACGTCAGAACTAGTATGTAGGTTTGCAATTTCTCAGCTAGGCCCAGTTATTGGGCCGTATAGTGTTAGTTGTTCTAATTAATATAATTATTGTCGAGTTATGTGGGTTAATAGTTAATACATAATAATGCAATCGTTTTTACTTTTAGTCGGTTTTCACAATTTCTATTTCCCAAATCAATAACATAGTTTTTACGATTGTTTCTACAGTAGCAGGCATACTTATCTAGGTAATATAAGTTTTTTTTTTTTTGTTTAATTGATATTGTTGATATACTTGGCTCTCATATTACAGGCCTTGCCTAGTTTGAGAGTCAAATGGAATTTTGTAAAAACGATCTCTAATTTGTCAAATAAACAATTTACATATTTTATTTATTTATACGCGACGAATTGAGAACCTCCTCCTTTTTGTTTTTTTGTCGGTTAAAATTCACTAATGCGTTGAGCTGACTATTATTTTCGAATTAGTTACTAAGTTTAGTTACTGAATGTAGAAAAACGACTTTTGCCGTAAGTATTTGTGTCTACTACCATTTATAAAATTCCTATATTAGATAAACTACGATTGGTCAAAATCCAAAGTAAGGTTCTGGGAGGCGGCAGATACATTTGAATTTTTCACACTTTAAATTCAGACGTCAATTTCTATATTATATTTCGTTTTTTGGTTGATACCGTTTTTTTATTTAGTTACTAAGCCTATGTTTATAAGCGATAATCTAGGAATGTTATGACTTTTTTTCAATAATAATAATTAATGGATAATTTTTTCAATCGTTTCATTAGTTTTTGCAGCTATTTAAACAATCAAATCTTTTCTCAACCATTTTTTTTATACCTAGATAATTTATTTCAACCACTGCCTACAAATGAACATTTCAAACCAATTATTAACAACAATAATTAGCCCCGTACTATTTTTGTTTGAAAATTAATTTTATCCCAAAAATGGGTCGCCTTAGAGAAATCACTTTTACGGAACGCCCATCACAAACAAAATATTAATTTATATCATAAAGTTTTTTGATTGCAGTAATTTAAAAGTCTAATCTAATTATTAAAATGCTATCTTCTACTCACCAACCCCGGCATCCACAAAGACGAACAAACAGACACACAAACATAACCCCAGAACCGCCCTCATTTCTATCACACTAGCAGACAAACGTACAGACAAACGAACAATGGCTAATGACGCCGAAGTAGCTTTCCTAACAATTTATACGCAGACTAAGCTAGTTATTGTACGTGTCTTTTTCCCATTTTTGCACAGAATTTTTGTCGTCAGAATTGGCGGTACAGTGCCGGGTCGAAAATAATGCACATCGCCCTTTGGAAAGAGACTGCCATTTTCGATTTCGAAAAGCGGTTTATCTATGTCGAACACAAACTTTAAAATCACACTTTGTTTGTGTGTATGTTTGTTAATCTTCACGTCTAAACGGCTGGAGCGATTTTGATGAAATTAGGTATGGAGTTAGCTGACACCCTGGATTACTTGGACACATAGGCTACTTTTGATTGCGGTAATAAATCGGGGGCACAGCTAGTATTATACCATAAAGTTTTAATATCATGGTTTTGACGTAAACTAATAAAGTCCATAAAAATCAATGCAAAACCTTGCCGAGTTTGAGAGTCGACGAAAATTTTGTAAAAAGGACCTTTTTGTCAAAAAAAAACAATTTTTATTTTATCTTATCAGTTTGATTTTGATTCGAAACGATTTATTGGTGAATGGCGAACAGCCGATTGTCTCTTTCAAAAGGCCGATGTGCATCATTTTCGACCCCGTACTGTACCTAGATTAAACTATAACCCTCTTACCACAAAAAGTTAGACCGGTCTAAAATCGACAATTTGTATGACGGAATCGTGATTTAAACCTAGTCTAGTGATTTAGACCCGGTTTAACTCTTTTTGTGGTAGAGCCGTAAAGGACGTATTGTGTTCTTGTGCCTATTTTGTATCAATTTGCTGAAAGGGCTCGCAGTAAAGGTTTAGGTATATGTGTTTTATTTTATCTTTCCTTATAACATTAATATTAAATACAAAACTTTTTCTTTAATAGTTTTTAAGTTCTCGAGTTCCAGCCGCAAGGGAAAACGCAGAGTAGGCAGACACCGCAAAAGGTTTCGTACGCCCTAATTGGTTGCGGGTGTAGACTGGAGGAGAGTCGCTCAAGACCGGTCGGTGTGGCGATTTGTGGCGAAGGCCTTTGTCCAGCAGTGGACTACTTTTGACAACAAAGCCATTAAAATGTTCCATTAAACTAATAATTATGGTAATTAAACTCATAACTTGTTACGTTAAGTTTTGCCTGGCCCCCGCAAAGGGGTTTAGTCAAACAAAATATTTCCTTTATATACAGACAGACAGTAAACCTTACGATCATAGTAGATCAAAGAAAAACTCTTTAAAATTAACAAAGTAATTTGTCCTTTACTGCTCAAATAATAGAAGCTAGCTCTGATTTCCCACGCCCATTCAGGATCTACTAGTTTTATTTCTTTTTACTCTTGATTGCAAATTGACTAAACGTGACGTCATTATGATGTAAAAAAAACGTCACGCATCCTGTTTTTCTTAATATTTACCTATTTTTTTGGTAATTAATTGGAATTATGTTAATTTGGTAACTTAATTCATTAATTTTGTCCATCATTCCAAACGATAAAAACATAGAGGGTGACCCTCTGACAAAATGTCTCTATAAACCATTCGAACAGAGAAAAAGAGTTACTGCTGGAAATAGGCGCTTCCCCCACATATCACCACAAGGACAAGCACTGTGGGGGGTTTTCCCATAATCACCAAGAACTTGGCAGGCAAGTTAACAACGCAGCTTGATTGTTTAAACTTTTCATCGAAGGACGCTGCTGCCTTTTTTTTCGGACATTCCCAGTCGACTTTCACGATATCACTGAAGGATATTGGTGATTCATAAACCATACTTTACAACTTTTCCCTGAAAACGTAATAAATAGTACGAAAATATATATAGCTTTCTTCAGATTAGTGATTGAAAGGTAGAAAACTCAAGCAATTTTGTGTGCCCTGGTAAAAGTTACAGAGCCAGCTTGTACAAACTTGTATACATCCTGTATAATAGGGTGGGTCAAAAAATTTTTTTTTAGATTTTTTGTTTGTAATAGTGATAAAAGGGTGCCTTTTGGGTTAGAATTGACGAGTACAAAGTTTTGTCCAAATACGACATCATTAACAGCCTCCGAATCGTCATCAAAAATTTGGAAAATATAATTACTAGACGCCACTTCGTGAACCAAATTTTATATCTTCAAATTGAATAATTATATTATTTATTAATTTTTTATACTGCAAATATAGCCTGCTTAAGAAAAATATATATAAAAGTATATATTTATATCATTTACACTACAAATTGACTGCTTGATATTAAGGCGCGAGGGGCGGGAAATGCAGTTTGCTTCATTTAAATAAACTACTATTAAAACATTATTTTTCGCTTACGTTGACGGCGCTACAACAGGTCCCAGCCTCCAGCCCATTACGGAAGCAATTGCTAAACAACTAGAACTGAAAAAACCAACCTGTTGTTCAATTACAGCCCCTTCCTTTAAAGGTACTTGATTAAAAAGGCAACATGTTAGTAAGAATCAATCATATCATTACAGCATTGCTTCGTCTGTTTCGATTTGCCTTTTCAATGACGATTTAGCTTATCGATGACCTGAAAAGATGTCCCATGGCGAATGGGTTTTTGTTTGGAGAAGGTGAGCCCATAATGGTTACTTTTACGCCCGATGTGATGTCGTATGAGGTGCGACAGGGTTATATCGTAGTCACGCCAACTTCATCCCCTCATTGCCCTCTTCTTAGCATATTATAGGGTCCACAAGAAGCTGTATGCAATTAGGGATCAATTAAGCAAATAACCGCGCATTGGCTTCTTCTCGGAGGGAGACAGGGCTGTTCTCCCTTTGACAACTGCTCGGTGTACGGAAGCACCAAATGCTGCCCCCGCTCCGTACATTCGTGGCCCCAAGGCGACTTTTACGCCAGGCTGAAGATACCGTAGACTTATATTCTTGCTCCCAGAATTACTGAGCTTCGTTCACGAAAGCTCCAAGGTCTCGTCCTGCCGCGGCAGCCGCGACTCCTGCCCTGCCCGGCGGGGACGGGCCGCCTCTCGCTCGCGTTCGACTGTCTCCTTGGCGAGCATTGAAACATCTCACTCGAGTTAACGTTTTATTCATCTGTATGTTTCAACGAGAGATCAATAACAGAAGTTAATTATTTTGGCTACTTTTGCTGTTAGTTACCACCTTGATTTGCCATCAAGACTCATTCCAGCTGCAAAGATGAGGCAAGACCTTTATGAGAGCTCAGATCTGCTTGTAGGTATCTTCCAGATGACCTGAGAGACATACTAGGATCTGTTATCTACCTGTTACAAAGTTGCTAACTCTCCCACCCCGAGAATATATAACCTGACAATGTTTCTGATCCTCAAAAATTATTTTCGAAAGTTAGGTAAATCATGGCAAAATTCGAGTGTAGGAAGGATTTTCGTGCAGTTTAGAACAGAAATTAGATTAAAATTGGTAATAAGTTTAATAACAATGTTAAGTTAATATCAAAGAAGCTTTAAAATACTACATTTTATGTTGCAAAAAAAAACATATTTTATACAAAAATAAATAAATTACAGTACTAAACAGAAAGGTCAATTTTTTATTTTTTTATAAAATTCAACTTAAATTCGGAGGCTGAAGATGACATTTAATTATTATATAATTAAATACGTATGTTATTATCATGATTTAGCACCCTTTTATCACTATTACGTAAAAATATAAAACCTTTTTTTTTTCTCCATACAAGAGTGACCCACCCTACTGTATAATATACATTGTTTGTGCATGATTTTCAGTTTGTTTTTGGTAACAATAATGCAAAATAATTGAAATAATTGCAGATTAACTAAGCATGACAAGTACTTTAATGAAATTGAGGAAAATAATTTAGTTTTTTTGCTTGTCTGTGAAAAACTGGTCTTGAATAATAGCGATCGCATAAAAATACCGATGCAGTTAGTTTTGGTTACTAGGTAGAATAAGTAGTACAAGATGTTCATTTGTTGGCTTGGCAGATGGCTGATCGGCAGAATCCGCGGGAGTGAGCCGGTGCTGGCTTGTCCAAGGAACCACTCCGATGAGCGACGTGCTGGCTCGTACAGTGGCGGTCTAGGAGGCTGTAACAGATTTGTCTATGGTTTCGTCAGCCCTAGACTGTATTGCCAAAGAACAAGAGCTATTTTTCAATACAGAAAAACCGGAAGTGTTACGGCGACCTAAGTAGTAAGAAGTGTACCCTGATCAATGAATAATTTCATCATCATAATGACTGCTCCGTGGCTCAGTTGGCAGTGATGTGGACTGAGTAAGCGTGTGCACCCGGGTTCGATTCCCGGGCGGGGCGAATATTGATATGATGAATACCGATGTTTTTTTCCGGTCTGGGTGTAATGTTCGTCTCTGTATATGTTTCGGGCACCCCTACAGGTTCCCTATTATTAGTCCATGCCTCCGTAAAACTATCTGTACGCATTAGATTTAAGTTGGAAGTTGACTTTGTTTGGTCTTTAGGAATGGAAATCTATACCAATATTATAAAGAGGAAAGATTTGTTTGTTTGTTGGTTTGTTTGTAACGAATAGGCTCCGGAAATACTGAACCGATTTGAAAAATTCTTTCACTGGTAGGAAGCTACATTAACTCCGAGTGTCATAGGCTATATTAGATTTACAAAAAAATTAGGGATCCTTACCTAAACTCAAATAATATAACCCAAGGTGCAATATTTGTTCCGTTGTTTACATATTTTGACAGGTGGTTTGTTGTTGTTGTTTGTTTTTTATTCGGCCATTCTGGGCAGTCAAAAGAACATAGTCTATAGAGCCAAGTATTTTGTAGTATCTTATATTCTATGGCGTAACGAAGTAAGCCGGGAAAGCTCGTCAAATATAAAAATATGGTCTCAGTAAGGAAAACTATACAAAGAAACCTAGTGGAAATAAAAGATGAATTTAAAACATACTTCCATAAATGGTACTTTACTGTGAAAAAGGTCTTCAGAAGTTCAAAAAAATTTAATTCAGGCATGCGTCGACTACATACGGGCTTTATTTAGCCAGAGATCCGACGTCATTGTCGTGACGTCACGGGCTTTTGCGCAAATGCAAAAATTAAAGAAGAACATTAATACAGAAGATATAATACTACAACAATATAATTGTAAATGAGCACCCCGCGGTATTTTGGTTCCGTATGGAATTTTCGGTCAAAAAAAGTTGCCTACGAGCTAAGCCTACGAGACTATCTGTCTTATTCATAAAGATACAGTACATTTTAAGTAGCTTTACTGGAGGTCTACTTCTCTGGTTTGTTGTATGGTAAATACGTGACATCCAGTCTAAATTGACCTACGTCAAATAACTAAAATGATCTTTAACTTTTTATAAATAAGAGGGTATCTCTTTATTGAAATCAGTTCAATAGTTAAAAGCTGATTGTGATCCATTTATAATATTAATAGTCGACCCGGCGAACTTCGTCCCGCCTATTACTATGTTGTGCATTTGCAGCCATAATAAACCTTCCTCTTGAATCACTCTATCTATTAAAAAAACGCTTTAAAATCATCTGAGTAGTTTTGAATATAGCGAATATTTAAGCATATAGCGACAGACATACGCGGGAAGCGTCTTTGTTTTATACTATGTATATTGAAGCATAGCTTCCATTTTACAAAATCTTCACTATTAAAAACTAAAAAAAAACATTAACATCTAAAATGACAGTTTATTTTTATTTGTTAAATTGCGAATGACGCCATTTGTCGTTGTCATTTTATTTCACACTGGCCCTAAAGTTTGTCTATATCAATATTATAAAGAGGAAAGATGTTTGTTTGTTTGTTTGTAACGAATAGGCTCCGGAAATACTGCACCGATTTGAAAAATTCTTTCACTGGTAGGCAGCTACATTGGCCCCGAGTGACATAGGCTATATAAGATTTTCAAAATAATTAGGGATCCTTACTAAAACTTAAATAATCTAGCCCAAGGTGCAATATTTTTTCCGTTGTTTACATATTTTGACAGGTGTTTTGTTGTTGTTGTTTGTTTTTTTATTCTCCCATTCTGGGCCGACAAAAGAACAAAGTCTATAGAGCCAACTCTTTAGTAGTATCTTATATTTTATGGCGTAACGAAGTAAGCCGGGACAGCTCGTAGGTAATAAAAACATACATTCTTATAAAAGTGACTAAGGTTTCAACGGTCCAGCCTACCTGATAGGAGTCACGTATTCCCAGCAGTAGAATACCTGGCGCCCAAACGAGTTAATAATAAATCTCGTATACGGAATTGACGCATCAATTAACATTATTTGGCAGTTAAACCAGTTCTTGTTCCCATGGGCACTCAGCTGATTAGTAATGTAATAAAAATATGTCTACTATATAGGTAACTTAATTTTTTTTCTTTTTTTTTTTTGTAATTTAATCATCATTAACTAAACTTTAAACTTAGTCACTGTCAAAAGAGATACGATGTAGTTAGTTTAGTTTAGTTTACGGGCGAGTTTCCGTGTCCGCAATTAGACAGCTATCGTGCCTATTTTGCGTGAAAAAGGGGTATCGCTACTCTAACCACCCCAGCTCCTCCACGAAGCTCAGCAGCTGTCACGTTGCCTACTGCCTCGCGTATGGTGCTTTGGAACCCTAGGTACTTACGTCTGTATACTTTTACCTGTTTGCAGTCTCATCATCAGAATCATTTGACAGAGGAGGGCTCGTTTGGGGGCCTCTCCAGGCGACTATTGTCGTAAGGCAAGCCAAACATTTGTTTGCCTAAGCCAATTGGTGGGCATCCTGAACTACTTCGCCTCTCACAGTATAGGATACTTTACCAAATAAGGTATCAATAGCGATTAGATTAGATGTAGTCTAATTGACTTTCAATAAGTGATATCTTGTATCCTTTATTTGAATTTGACTATTTGAATTTGAATCTACTGGTTGTAATGATGATGATGTTTTTTTTAACACATCACACTCAGAGTCGCTAACTAGGTAGAACCTGTATTGTAAGATGATTCCGTGCTTCGGAAGGCACGTTAAGCCGTTGGTCCCGGCCGCAGTAGTGGTCGTTATAACCGCGGCGACAAGCTGGCCCCTTGTCACGTTGGTAATAAAAAAGCATTAACTCGGCTAAATGTGGGTCCGGCTCTTGAGCTGGTACCTCTGCCTAACCCCTAAGGGGAATAAAAGGCGTGATATTATGTATTATGTACCAAAGGCGCGACGCGCTACGCCACTGAGCTACGGAGGCGGCTACCTAACATTAATTTAATTATTCACGCCCTGCAGTACCGGGCCGAAGAATAGGACTGAGGTATCCCCTGCCTGTCGTAAGAGGCGACTAAGAGGGGACCCCGGGGTCGTTGGCGGAGGCGGGGGCCTCGTGTAGTCATATAACGGCCCCGAGAAGGACGGTGGAACGCGGTGTCCCGATTCCGCCGTCGAACGTAGAAAGAGCCATCCGCGCTCAGGGGGGACTACAACCACTTGTCCCTCCGTGAAGAGGCTAAACAGCCAATGCTGGAAGGGGTCGCGGAGTTGAACATAACGATCGTAAGATCACCCGTGACCCCTTTGCCAACAGCCGAGATGGACACCGGCGGGGTTTTAGTGGGTGCGAACCCCACATAACCCTGCGACTCCCCCCGGGGTCGCAGGGTACTCGTTAGGAGTTTCCCCGCCTAAAAAAAAAAAAAGGTAGGTATAAGTAGGTATTAGTTATAAAAAATACTTCAACACCCTAAATTACTTTTCAAATTAAGTCACCACACCAGTTAGCAACAATAATAATTACAATTCAGCCTGTGAATTTAGTTGTACGATTAGTTAACAGATGATAAAACTAGTATGCTTACTTTACTTTATTAATAACTAGTCGACTCGGCGAACTTCGTACCGCCTAACTTATTACTATGTTGCTCTGCTCATGTAGCTTCCTCTTGAATCACTCTATCTATTTAAAAAAAACCGCATCAATATCCGTTGCATAGTTCTAAAGGTATATAAGCATACATTGGGGACAGACGCGGGAAGCGACTTTGTTTTATACTATTGTATTGATGCCTCATTGATGCTCACTTTCAGAAAACATAATAAATATGACGAATCACACTCAGAGAGAGCCCCTGAACTAGGACGTATTTAACCAACTTCAAAAAGGAGATTCTCAGTTTGATCTGTTGTATAATAATTATATTTTCTCAGGTTTGGCTGAACGGACCGCCTTTTTCAAAAAAAAAATATATTTGACTGCTCCGTAGCTCACTTGGCAGTGATGTGGACTGAGATGCGTGTGCACCTGGGTTCGATTCCCGGCGGGGCATACATTGTTATTATGAATATCAATGTTTGTTTCCGTCTGGGTGTAATATTCGTCTCTGTATAATTTTTCGGGCACCCTTGACACAGGTTCTTCCTAGTTACGACCTGCAGTACCGGGCCGAAGAATAGGACTGAGGTATCCCCTGCCTGTCGTAAGAGGCGACTCAAAGACTAAGGGGTCGTTGGGTGCACGAGGCGGGGGCCTCGTGTATTCATATAACGGCCCCGAGAAGGACGGCGGAACGCGGGTGTCCCGTTTCTGCCGTTGAGCGTTGGGAAAGCTACCACGCTGGGGGAGACAACCAGCATGTCCCCCCGAGGAGAGGCTATACAGCCAATGCTGGGGGGATCGCGGAGAATTCCACAGGTTCTCCTGCGACCCTCCTGCTATCAGCCGAGAAGGACACCGGCGGGGTTTTAGTGAGTGCGAACCCTGTCCCACATAACCCTGCGGCTCCCCCCGGGGCTGCAGGGTACTTGTTAGGAGTTTTGCCGCCTAAAAAAAAAAGGTTCTTCCTAGTTACGGGCTCTGAGTGTGATGCGTTATTATTATTATATAGAAGTCGAGTTCCTTTTTTAAAAAAGAAAATATTATGCTCAATGTAAGTAGTCACGTATTCATACAAATTCCTATACAAGCTTAGGAACATGTACGCATGAGTCACATTTTTTTAAAAGCGCATTTCATTATTGTGAGTTTCCAATACATAATCAGGATATTGAACTGATCCTGATCTGATACACCTCCTCGATCACGTAGGCAGTCCAGTTCGCGTCGTTAAACAAGTTATAGCGTTTTAACATTATAATTAACATAATTTTAATGTTAATTAGGCTACACGTTTTATTAATGTGACTTTTTTCGGCTCTACCACAAAAAGAGTTAAACGTGGTCTTAATCATTAGACTAGATTTAAATCACTAATCGCCATACAAATTGACGATTTAAACCCGTCTTAACTTTTTTGTGGTAAGCGGCTTTAAGTTTAGATAATATGCTTTTTTTGTTATGATCGTGAAAATCTTATTTTGGTTTGTTTAAACTTACTATTTACCTACATAAACAGGGTCTTTCTGACAAGGCGGTAATAAATCAAAAGAAGAATTCCGCTCACCATACCTTACAACTTTCCAAAACATTATGAGTCAAAATCTCGGAATGAAATCAGATCTGTCCAGTACATTGAACCCGTCAGCTGATATAATTTAAAATGTATGTTACAGCTGATTTTTCTTTCGGTTTAAACGTTGTTTGTTAGTGAGCGAAAGCGTTGGTGGTGAGCTTCCCCTTTGTTGATTTATTACAGCCTTGTTGAAAACATCCTCAGCTATCAATCTTATCACTGAACAAGGATTTTATGATCAAAAGAAAATTCTAATATTTTTCCGACCGAACTCTATACTTCATAGCTACATACGTACGTTAAAATAAAAAGCGAAAAAGGACTCAAAATGTCTGATACCCCTATTACAGTACTCCCAAATTAAAAACACGAATCAAAAAACATGATTCTACTAAATTACGCAGGAAGAAAATGTACATAAACTAACACCTTAGATACATATCGCTCGCTCGGAATACGATCTCAGTAGAACAGTGACGAAAATTTCTATGCGCATTATTACTTTTGGAGTACTGTACCAAAATGTCCTGTACCTCATCAATCAATACACATAGTATAAAACAAAGTCGCTTCCCGCGTCTGTCCCTATGGATGCTTTTACCTTTTCCGTTACTGACTGACTGACTGACTGACTGACAGACAACGCAGAGCCGAAACTACTGGGCGTAGCGGGCTGAAATTTTGCATGTAGGTTCCTTAGGGAGTGTAGGGGAGCACTAAGGAATAATTTCACAAAATTCCCATAGGAACGAGAAAAAAACGGGACTTTTGTATTTATGAGAAATATGCGCGGGTGAAACCGCGGGGCAGCCTCTAGTTTATAATAAATGCACAACATAGTAATAAGTAAGGCGGTACGAAGTTCGCCTGGTCGACTAGTTCATTTATAAAACCCAAAAAATACTGTTTAAGAGCCAGTTTACCGCGATGCTAGCGCTATTCGCGAAAAAAATTAGTATATTTTAAACTAAGGCAAATGTCAAAAATGTGGCACTGTATGACACTAGATAATGTAGCCTATTATTTTTTGAGCACAGCAAAGTAGTCCTGAGTAAAAAGAACAAAAAAAACATTGATTGTTGCCAAAAGTGGCCACTCTTAGCAACACTTTGAAGCTTTCTTTGGTCTTCAACCTAAAAGCTATACAGAAGTGCCCTAAAAATACTAGGCTACATTATCTAGTGTCATACAGTGCCACATTTTTGATATTTGCCTTAGTTTAGAAGATTTTTTTTTCGCGAATGGCGCTAGCATCGCTGTAAACTGGCTCTTTAACAGAACACGCGTGTCTACGTGCCTTTCACAAAGGCTCACGGATGGTCCATTATTGTAGAGCCTCTCATACTGACCGCGTGGCGTTGTTGAACCGTACTGTGTTTTAAATGGACTTGCCTAACGTATAAAAGCATAATACTGAGACTAAAGGATTAGTCGAAAGCTCACCTTTGAGTGTGTCGGTCGAAGATTTTGTTTTTTTTTTATAAATAAGTTTTTTTATTAATCAATATGCGTGCTGAGGTGTGTTTTCTTGCGGTCTGCTGCTTCGCTGCCGGTGTGAAGGCCGGCGCGTTGCGTAAGTTTTATTTTGACAGTTTATATTACTTATGTATTTCTTGGTGAAAGGTTTTCTTTTTAAGAAAGTGTAATTTTATTTTTCTTTTAATTTCTTTATCGAGTTTAACAGCTTGCGAGTTGACGACAGACTTGGAAGGAGAGGAAGATAGACATTTCATAAAGCGTTCAACAAAACACAAATGCAAAACAAAAATGGTGTACTTTTTAGAACTTTCCCTAGGGAAAGAAAAAAAATTGAAATGGTTCACAATTACTACTCGTTTTGACTTTAAATAATGAACAGCTAATTTCAGATTAATGTAGGAAGCTATGAATACATTCTTGAAAAACAAAAAAGTTCGTGTATGGCGACCGCGCACTGAAAGATTCAAAGTAGGTAGACCTCCACAAGGTGGTTAGACAAATAACAGACGTTATGGTGAGCTGTGGGAAATATCCAGCAGTGCTTGTCTATCCTCTCAGATGATGATGCTAATGAAAAATAGTGAAAAGTACTTTTACTTATGTTTTTCGGAGAAAATAATAATTTTGGAACCGTAAAGTCTCTAAAATATATTTTTTTTTTACAAAAAGAGACCTGTTTTCAACAAACTGACATAAACATAAACTGAGAACTTCCTCTTTTTTCAAGTCTAGGTTAAAATAGGTACTAAAACCTTCTCCTGAATGTAACAAATACATTTCTGAAAACCGCATCTAAATCGGTTTAGCCAAACGCGAGATAATCGTGGACAGACATACATACATACATACATACTACAGGTCAAACTGATAACCTCCTTTTTTGAAGTCGGTTCAAATTTTAAAAAGTGCTTTTTAACTCATGTTTTTTTGGAAAAAATAATAATAGAACCTGTGAAGTCTCTAAAATAACATAAAGTTCTGTAAAAACGAGGCAAAAAATGTGAATAATCAAAAAATGAAATCTTTTTTTTTTCATAAAACAGTATGTTGTAGGTATATGTTTATAATTTTGTCTCTTTATAGCATCCAGTCACTTGGTTTTAAAAAAACTTAACGAAAATCGGTACTGCCGTTTGGGCTCTACGATGCCACAGACAGACAGATACACACGTTAAAATTATAACACCCCTCTCGGAATTTTCGTTCGGGGGTTAAAAAGGCAACAAATGTAAATTTTTAGTTAAACACTTTTTACCATACTTACTTTAAGCGATAAGGCCGCCCATTGCAATCAGTGTTTTAATTTAAGAATATTGTAATATTTTAAGTTCATTGATTGTAATAAAGAGTCTATCTATCTATCTATCTATCTACCATGCGATTAAAAATATAAAACAGTTAAAATGCGGTAAAAAACAGTTACCTGAAGAATTGGGCAACTTAAGCCAATATTGATTTAAGTATTCGTTAGCCGGTTAGAGGAACGCTGGAATAAGTCAATAAATAAATATTTGCCAACAAAGTCAATGTCACCTGGTCAGCCGGCAGGCGCAGGCCTTCAACACGCACTGTTTAAATAATAAACTAGTGAATTATATTAACCGCGGTTTTACCACCGCAATTTCCATTCAAACCGCATAATCTAAATTTTCCCGTTCCTGTGGGATTTTTGCGATAAAAAATAACGAAGTTCTTGTCTCAGACTCTCGATCTAGACTTATTCTCTCTAAATTTCATTAAAATCGTTTCAGTAGTTGAGGCGTGACGTTACACGACTTCGGACGCTATAATGTGTGGTTCCCGGGGTTCTTCCCAAAAGCGCCAAGACGGCCGCCGGGGGGTTTTAGGTGGGTGCGAGCCGTACATACCCCCGACGCTCCCCCAAGCGTCGGGAAATGCGATAAGCATTTCCCCTCGTTAAAAAAAAAAAAAGGCGTGACGTAACAATTAACAGAGCTACTATACATACCCAAACGATAATGTTTTACCAGAATTAAAATTCAACCTTTTTGTTTTTTTTATTATACTTAGGTAAGTACTTACTTAATAGATTAGAAAAAAAACTAGCTATTCCAGTTTTAACCATTGGTAGTAGGTAAATTAAAATTAATTGATATATGACATCATATCAACATAATATGACATTGTGGCCAGAATTCCCTTTGACCATGAAATAAGGCTTTTTATATGTTTTCTACAAAACAAATTAATCTATTTAATTAGTGTTGTTTATACGGAAATCAATCATCTTGTTTACTTTACTGTTTTTTATTCGTTCCTTTTGTATGTAGGAACAACGTTTTAAACTTTAACCGTATTACCGTACTATATATTCATAAAGATACAGTAGGTTTTAAGTTACTTTTTCTGGAGGTCTACTTATCTGGTTGTATGGTAAATACGTGACATCCAGTCTAAGTTAACATACGTTTACGTTTAACACGAAATTATTTAAGACGAGCTTTCCCGGCTTACTTCGTTACGCCATATAGGTAATATAAGATACTACAAAAGACCTGGCTCTAAAGACTATGTTATTTTGACTGCCCAGAATGGCCGAATAAAAAACAAACAACAACAACAAACCACCTGTCAAAATATGTAAATAACGGAAAAAATATTGCACCTTGGGTTACATTATTTGAGTTTAGGTAAGGATCCCTAATTGTTTTGAAAATCTAATATAGCCTATGACACTCGGGGTTAATGTAGCTAGCTTCCTACCAGTGAAAGAATTTTTCAAATCGGTTCAGTATTTCCGGAGCCTAGTCGTTACAAACAAACAAACAAATCTTTCCTCTTTATAATATTAGTATAGACTATGTATTGATGCTTGCGATTTGTAAAGACAATGCATCAAATCAGCAAGGGATCGCAAAACGTGATACAAATAGCCGAGATATAGTTAGATAGTTATTAATATATATAAAACTCTTCCGTTACTGACTGACTGACTGACAGACAACGCAGAGCCGAAACTACTGGGCGTACAAAGCTGAAATTTGGCATGTAGATTCCTTAGAGAGTGTAGGTGAGCACTAAGAAAGGATTTCCCGAAATTCCCACGGGAACGGGAAAAAACGGGATTTTTGTGTTTATGAGAAATCTGCGCGGGAAATACCGCGGGGCAGCTTTTAGTTATGTTATTAAAATAAATATTTTTCCTGCTTATTTCTATTATTTGAGGACATAATAAACACCTACGTATGAACGCAGGTAGACTAACATTGACCCAGTGGTCTATTAAATCGTGTTATGGCCACACAAATCAGATTTAATATATCCCTTGAAGACAGCATAAAGCAAATAATGATGTGTGCTTTGAGTGTTCTCTTAGTCGCCTTTAAAGATGATTCGATAAATGGGTGGTAGACTGGTGGTAGATCTTCTATGCCGCCACTATCAATATTTATAAAACTCTTCCGTTACTGACTGACTGACTGACAGACAACGCAGAGAGCCAAAACTACTGGGCATAGAAAGCTGAAAATTGGCATGTGGGTTCCTTGGGGAGTGTAGGTGAGCACTAAAAAGGTATTTCCTGAAATTCCCACGGGAACGGATTCGCAAAACGGGATTTTTGTGTTAAGAGAAATTAGCGCCGGAAAAACCGCGGGACAGCCTCTAGTTTTTGACATATTTTGTTAAAAAAAAATCTTTTTCCAAAATAAAAAGAAACCCGCCTTTAATAAACTGACACACACATTCATAAACTGAGCACTTACTCTTTTTGAAGTCGGTTAGAATAGAAAGTAAAACCTTCTTCTGAATTTAAAAAATACTTTTCTGAGAACTGCATTTAAATCGATTAATCCAAACGCGAGATAATCGCGGCCAAACATGTCAAACTGATAACCTCCTCTTTTGAAGTCGGTTAGAAACATCTAGAACAACTTTAATGTTTATTATTTGTTCATAAATTTCAAGAAAACCCTGTACGCCTTGAAGCTGATATTGACCTCGTACAGTATCTCACAGTTTGACCCACCGGTCGAACGACACGGAAAACACATAAAAAAACAAAAACGGACGAGTTTTGTTGATTTTAAAAGCTTAGGTAGATAACCAATAATATTAGGTAAGTAAGTACTATCAAAAACACCTAAGTAGACAAACGATAGCTTCTAAGTTCATAAATAAAATGCCGTTTTTTTTTCAAAATCGCCTTTTTGCATGTATTGCATTTACCGGACGACGGCAGGGTTGACCCATAACATTACGCCCTGCAGTACCGGGCCGAAGAATAGGACTAAGGTATCCCCTACCTGTCGTAAGAGGCGACTAAGAGGGTACCCCGGGTTCGTTGGGTGCACGAGGCGGGGGCCTCGTGTAGTCATTTAACGGCCCCGAGAAGGACGGCGGAACGCGGGTGTCCCGTTTCTGCCGTTGAGCGTTGGGAAAGCTACCACGCTCCGGGGGGACAGCCATCATGTCCCTCCGAGGAGAGGCTATACAGCCAATGCTGGGGGGGGTCGCGGAGAATTCCACAGGCTTACCCGCGACCCTCCTGCTATCAGCCGAGAAGGACACCGGCGGGGTTTTAGTGGATGCGAACCCCCCATAACCTTGCGGCTCCCCCCGGGGCTGCAGGGTACTCGTTAGGAGTTTCCCCGCCTAAAAAAAAAAAAAGGGTTGACCCATAAACATAGGAAAAGGATATCTGTTCAAAATTAAATTTTTGTTTTCCCAATTTCCCTCCATTTTCCCATAATTTTTCACCTTTTAAATCGAAACTAAGTAAACTACTACGAACATTTCAAAACCAAAATCATTAAATCAGCGTTCTTGAGTTTTAGCGAGACTAACAAACCACGATTCATTTTTTTATATACAATATATAAGTATGTCAATTAATAGAGCCCTAAATTAAGAACCTTCTTATTTTTATGGAAGTATTTTTTTTTTTAATCAGGTTTCTTCCTACTAAGATAAAAACCAAATTTTTTTTTGTTTAATATGTTGTCAACGTGTTCTTTCGTCACGTTTGATTTAGAATTAAATTTAAATTAAAACTGGATTTATCAACTTTTTGCGGCAAGTGAGAATAAATACATAAACTTAACGATCACCATGCCGAGCGTATACTGAAAATTGAAACGCAGACGCAAAGGGGATTTAATAAAATCACAATTAACAATCAATACATAGATATTATAACACCCCTCTCTGAATTTTCGTCAGGGGTTAAAAACAATTCCTTTCCGCTGTCTGTTGCTATATATGCTTAAGAGCCAGTTTACAGCGATGCTAGCGCAATTCTCGAAAAAAATTAAATCTTCTAAACTACGGCAAATATCAAATATGTGGCACAGTGACACAGATAATAGAATAATGTTTTTTGAGCACATTAAAGTAGTTTCTGTTTGTTAGTAATTTTATTATTTTTAGTTATGATGCCTTACTTTAGAAGATATAAATTTTTTTCGAGAATGGCGCTAGCATCGCTGTTAACTGGCTCTTAAAACTTCAAACCTATGCAACGGATTTTGATGCGGTTTTTTTCAACGTATAATAATACATGCACAAAATATAGTAATAGGTTCGGTGGTACGAAGTTCGCCGGGTTGACTATTCTAAATATATTTTGATAAAAGTGTGTCGCATAAGTTAAACATCGCAACTTGCTTCCTACTTTAAGACCAATTAAATTTTGTATCCATTTACATACGGTTCCAAGTTCCAAGTGAGTTGCCTGGAAGAAATCTTTTTTAGCGATAAGGTATCTTACTTTGTGTGCAACAAAGTGATTTACGTTCCTTCTAACCTGAAGCACTTACTGTATCTGTATAGGAAAGTAAATTTTATTTTTATTATTTGGATCTCCAGCAGTTTTCAAAATACATGCTTGACCAATTTACAAATGAAATAAAAGTAGATAATGCAACCCCATAAGGTAATCCATGCTATAAGTTGGTTATGTTTGTTTGTTCGTCTTCATTTTCTTTTCTTCCTTTCGATCGTCTAAGCATACGCTCACGTCGATCCCATTGCCACTGCGGCCGTGACAATGCGCAAGTGAACCCAGTTTCGTGCGCTTGCGCAAGTCTCGAGACATGTCTTAATGACATTATACTGTCAGGGGCAATCGAATCGGCAATGCGAAAGGTTTTGTGATAGTTATTAATTAACAAGCTGTCCCGGCGAACTTCGTATCGCTGCGTACAATCTTATATGGAAAAATTAAATTGTTTGTTTTTACTAACTTCCTCTCAATTTTTCCGTATTTTCTCACCTTTTGAACCTTCCCTGGACTACGACGAACATTTCAAAACAAAAGTTAGCTAAATCGGCCCAGCCGTTCTCGAGTTTTAGCGAGACTAACGAACCACGATTCATTTTTTTATATATAGGAGATAGTAGTTATAGTAGAAGTGCGTTCTAAGTTCAAGAGTAAATTTCATAGAACAGTACAGTAGAGTAGTATTAGTATAGTAGATAGTAGATTTACCGTTGAATACCACTAAGCCATCTCCTCCCATGGGTTTTGTAAAAAAGGACTAGTCTATTATAGCTATGTAGAATTAGAGCTATGCTTCAAATCTGTATCGAACTCTTGAAAAACTTTACATTTACTTTCAAATTCTTTACCATTCCTCAGTTCAGAGGTTAGAGGTTTGTCATTAGTAGACAGGTGTGAAGGTAAAAAAAAATCTAAATATTAAGCAGGTATAAGTGTTTTGTAGACACTAACCCTCTTATTCATAAAAAGTTAAAGAGCATTTTAGTTATTTGACGTATGTCAATTTAGACTGGATGTCACGTATTTACCATACAACAAACCAGAGAAGTAGACCTCTAGTAACGCTACTTAAAATCTACTGTATCTTTATGAATAACACGGTAAGTATGTTTGAAGTTATATTTAGACAAAAATTTCACAAGAAGAGAATATGACGATAATTCGCAAGAGATCAGAATATTTTCTCCATGAATATTATGTATAATAATATATTAAGTTCCTTAGAGATAATATGAGTACTTAACTTACACCATTTTTTGCTACAACATTTCTTGCCTCTCCTAATTTATTCAAACAAAATTAAGAAATACGGAACATGATTCTTCGTACAGTACCTAAACACAATTAATAATAAGTTTACTTCTGGAAAGCTAAAACTAATAATAAATAGGCAAAATATTTCTTACCTGCGCTTTAAAACCATATATTAAATTACAATCTGAATACCCAGAACCTAAATTCCAAATCTCCGTTCTATCTTTCCAGCGTCCTTCATCCAAGCCTGCTCAGCATCAGACCCTCAACTGAACCAGTGCATCGAGAGAGTGATCGAAGCTGGAGGTCACAAGTTCGCCCATGGAATCCCAGAGCTTGGCGTGGCTCCATTAGACCCAGTACAGTTGGGAACTGTCCATATTGACAACCCAGCGTTGAAACTTATATTTACTGACACTGTTGTGTATGGTCTTGAAGGTTTTAAGTTGAATTCTTTTAAGTGAGTTTAATTTTTTTACTTTAAGCTTAGGGTTTAATTATGAAAATTTTATTTTCGCCTTACAATTTTATATGGAAATTCGATTGTTGTTATTACTAACTTCCCCTCCATTTTTCCAAATTTTCTCCCCTTTTAAACCCTCCCTGGACTACTACGATCATTTCAAAACCAAAATCAGCTAAATCATCTCGGCCATTCTCGAGTTTTAGCGAGACTAACGAACCACGATTCATTTTTATATTAGGTATATAGTGGATTATTTAGAATCGTTAGGGTCAACAAGTAGTTAAGTATAGTTTAGTTTTACACTAGGAGTAGGTATAGCTATATGGAAATGCAAGTGCTCAATTTCCGAAAATGTCAGCATCAAACAAATCAAACCAAAGATTTTAGATAAATCGGAACGAAAGTTTGTTAAATAACTTCTTTTACTTTTTCAGAATGAACCCAGAGAAAGGCAAGGCAATGCTGGATTTCACAGCCAACGTGACCTTAAAAGCAAAATACGAAATGGATGGTCAGGTCCTCATTCTTAAAATCAACGGGAACGGACAAGCCAAGATTAAAATCAGTAAGTTATATTTGTAATGGTAAAACAAAAAGTTTACAAAGAAGTCATTGACAACTAATATAAAATCAATTATAGAAGATCAGCACTTGTAGCATGAACTAAGTACCATTTGTCGAATTAATTATTCCACTTTCTTCACAAGTTCCACTAGCGACACTAACTTGGTTTTTACTATGTTCATGTTGTATCTCGGCAGGCATGACACAGGCATTAGCCTAGTATGCCAGCCATTGTTATATAAAGGTGTGCTTTAAAATGTGTTTTGTTCAATAAATGATTTTTTTTTTATCTCTTTTGACATTTAATGCTAGAAAATGTATGTAGATGTTTGTCAAAAATAACAGATAGATTCGGCAAATGGTTGGTCAATGGTCATGCTACCAGGGCAGCCAATCAAAGTTTGTCTATTGTCCCATATTTACGGCCGCATTAAAATTTGCAGTATATTGCTTTTTTTTTCCTCTTGGTATTTTTTTTGTATTCACTTGGACGATCTAGAGGACGAAACGCATTTATTGCAATGTGGCCGAAATAGAACCCCTGCTTATTTTTAATCATCATCTTTTCCCCAACAGCAAACCTTAACATCGTAGTCAAATACGACTATACCACTAAAGATGGACACTGGGTCATCACAGACTACAAGGATAGCTACAAAATGGACCGAGCCCAGTTCAAATTCACCAATCTCTTCAATGGACAGAAGGAACTTGGTAAGATCACTTCTAGATTTAACTATTCTTCTATGAGTCGCTGATGTCTGAAAAAGAATGACGGCATGAGGTGGCGTTAGTCAGGGCAGTTGGTTAGTCGCGGAGATAAACTAGCACGAATAGATCTCCCGTGACCCCCTTGCCTTGCCAACAGCCGAGGTGGACACCGGCGGGGTTGTAGTGGGTGCGAACACCACATAACCCGGCGGCTCTCCCCGGATCCGCAGGGAACTCGTTAGGAGTTTCCCCACTTTAAAAAAATGGGGCACTTGGTCAGGCGTAAAGACGGCAGGTGGACGACAGCGGTCACAGAGAGGTGGCCTAGAGACGGACGACGTAAAGTAGGCAGACCACCCGATGGTCTGACGATATTAAAGGTCGCCGGTAAGGCAGTGGATCAGACTGGCGCAGGACCGTGTTGCGTGGCTTCCGAGAGAAGAGACCTATGACCAGCAGCGTGCTCTTACAGACTGATGATGATGATCTATTGGTTTAATATCAAGGACTATCATTTGAAACGAATTCTAACAAAAAAAAAACAGTTACTAATTGTATAGGTAGTTTAGGATATTGTCTCCAAAGAGATTAGATTTATTAGTACGACTAATGGAGAAGGACTTGAGATGAATGACCTGTAATTAATGATAACACATTATCTTAACGACAATGAGTTTGTTGCTCCTTTCAAACTCTTAATGATTTTGTCACGCAGATAAGAACAGAGCTATTAGGAAATCTTTTAGGCCTTGAAGCAAAAGGACGATTTTGGTTTGATGCGAATGAACTATGGCATATAGATCTCACAAGAAAAAGTTCAAGACACAAACTTAGCCCTAGATTTCTCGAAAGAAGGTTTAGGAAGGTATCAGCTCATTGACTGAGACCGTGAGAGGTATCAGTGCATCGATCTGAACGAACGATTGGCCGAGTTTATATTTCAGAAAAGCTTCAACTTTTTATAAATTAGTATACCCAATTTTTTTCCAAAACAGCTGAGACAACAAGTAAGTTCCTGAACAATAGCTGGAGCATAGTAATGCAAGAGATCGCACCTCCAGCAATCGAACAAGTTATAAAGAAGTGCATCGACGAAGTAAAGAAATTCTTTGCAGCCGTTCCAGCCTCGGAACTTCTGAAGAACTGAATGGTTGGCGTGATTGTTTTATTGTCAGATCACCATTATCATTTTCATAGTCATTCGAAGAAGACATTTCATTCGAAGTCACCAATATCATCAATTATTTCATTATCGTCACAGGTTGCAGTTGCAGCATGTCCATGACCATCTTCATATCATCGTTGCATAGTTTTGGTTTTGGTCATTTGTCATTTTTTTCTTCACAATCGTTTCCAAGGTCAATCTTTCGTCATTCATATAGAAGCATCAATGCCTTTTCATTTTACGACACTTCATTGATCTGCATAATTATCGTCGAGCTTTTTTTTAGCTATACCACCTACCTACATTTAATTGTGAAATTTATTTGAGCGTTTCTTTATAAAGTACTTACTTAGTTTTTATAGTAAACTAGTCGACCCGGCGAACTTCGATCCGCCCAACCTATAACTATTTTGTCCATGTATTTTACTTATAAACCTTCCTCTTGAATCACTCTATCTATTAAAGAAAGCCGCATCATAATCCGTTGCTTATTTTTAAAGATATAAGCATACATAGGACCAGACGCGGGAAGCGACTTTGTTTTATACTATGTATTGATACATCAAATTGATCTAAAAACTCTTGTTAGTTCTCTGGTTTAGTTTTTTCTTCTTAGATAAGAGCACTGTGTTCAGAATTTTGTTTCGAGATCCCTATTTACAGGTTTTACCCAATAAGGGGGTCCGAATGTTATGCATTATCATTTATGTATTTATATTACCATTAACTCTTTCTTTCGACTGTATCATACAATCTTTTCTATAGATTCCCAATTCCATTCTCTGAATAAATACCTTCTAACGTAGCTATTTCTATTTCAGCGAACACAGTTCAAACGGTACTGAACGCAAACTGGGAGTACGTGATGAAAGATATCGCGCCTGTCGCCTTCGAGCAAATCATACGCGCCTGCGTCGACAAAGTCAAGCAACTGTTTGTTGCTGTGCCAGCTGACAAGCTCTTGAAACCTTAATTATTTATATAGGTAGTCAATTGTTTTTAGCGTCAAAGTAGTGTTCGACCGACGGTCAGCGCTGAAGTCGGTTAGGCGTAGCTATTATATCTATCTATGCAAATGTAAAAGCGTTTACTGCGGCGCTGATGATTACCTTTGCTCGAGCAGATTCATCTAAACTAAAACAACGTCCTACCGACGTCAGCCCTGACCATTGGTCGAGCACTATTTGCAGCCCAATGGTATGAACACTCAAAAAAACTTATTAAAAAAAGTTATAAAATTATGTAAAATATGACTGAATAGCCTTGATTTTAGACATTTTGTTTGGAGATTTTGTCGATGAAGAAAAGGCCATAAAATTAAGAGAATAGTTAATAAATGTCAAATCAAAATACTTGAAAATTCACATTTTGTGCTTGACTCAAAAATTATTGCTCCCATTTGTTTGCTAGGTACAATTATAAATAATATTTACTCATAGAAAGAACAGTGGGTTATTGTGATAATTACTCTAAGAATGCCTGTAGCTTAAGATTATGTCTAAGTTTAATTTATAATAAATTACCTCATTTTTTTAAAAGCTAGTTCTTTATTTTATTCCCAAAAAAGGTAAATTACCTATACAGTAAAAATATAATAGGGCCAAAACATGATTATAAAAATAACAAATGCAAAAATATTATAAAAACACTTTGAAAAATGCAAAATTGCTCTTAAAAACTAATAAGGCACTTAAAACAGACACAAGGATGGCATTGATCTGCATTTATCGTGGGCACATGGCATGGCGTCCGCCATCAACTGGAACTGAAGCTCCTGTGATGTTACTTGCCAGTTCACTTGCCAAGAACGCAATAGTAGCTGCAACTTCATCAGGCTTCCCTGGGCGTCCTAAGGCATGCGTCTCCTTGCTCCTCTCCAAGAATGCTGCATACTGCTGGTCGTTCAAACCTCCACGTTTTTGCAACTCAGTAAGAATCACACCGGGGTTAACACAGTTAACCCTTACACCCTTAGGAGCTAGTTCTAGTGCTACGCACCTTGTAAATTGGTCTACTGCGGCCTTTGAAACATTGTAAGCTAAGACACCGGGGAAGGATCGAATACCGTTGACACTTGATACATTTACAATGTTTCCTTTCGACTTCAAAAGATGTGGCACAGCGAGCATAGTCAGATAGTAGATAGAGCGAACATTGGTGTTCATCAGCTTGTCATACTGAGCTAAAGTTGTTGTCTCAATGGTACCTGTCTCTATTATCCCGGCGTTGTTGATAAGAACGTCCAGATGGCCGTAATGGTCGATAGTTTTCTTCACAATACTTTCAATGTCAGTTTCTTTGGTCAAATCGGCGGGAACTAGCAAAGTTTGGGAGTCTTTCGCGCAGTCCTTGTTAACCTTTTGCAAGTTCTCGACGTTTCTGCCGGTAAGCGATAGTTTTGCTCCCAGTTTAGAGAAGAATACGGCAGTTGCGGCTCCTATTCCGGAACTCGCACCGGTGACCAAAACAACTTTTCCGGCGAAATTCATAATTAAAAACTTACGGGCAGGCGAGATAACCTTACTATTTTGTATCACTGAATCACTGACCACTGTTTTCACGATGGTATTACGTAAGATTCAATCAGAAAGAATCAGATTTATCTGTAAAATAAACACGTTTTCGTAAGTCGCATTAAATTTATTCACATTGTTTACATTTTCATTATTTTTTTCTAATGCAGGAATTGTTTTATTTGAACTACTGCTAATTTTAATAAGAATAACTTCTAGCTATTGGTTATATTTTAGGAATTGGAGCTTGAAAGCCAATCACAGTTCTCTCATAAATGTATCGGCGAATCAGACGCAGACGAGAACATAGGTAGGTCTAGGTATGTAATTTTTTGTATTAACCCGTCAGCTGTTTTTTTTGACAGATCTGTCAGTTTCATTCTGTTTTAGTCTTCGCTTTTTCTAAGCAGGCAAAGGAATTATGTCCGTAGAGCTAATTATTTAGTAATTTGTTCCAAACTTATTTCTTCAATACAATGCAAGATGTAATCTTACATTTCAACCATTTGAATGATCAACGCAGAATTATCAGGACAATGCGGATAACTTTTTAGCTTGCCGCCAAAACTTCGTTACTTTTTTTATTCACTTTTTCCAGTTAAACAGAGAATCACAGATCACAGGTCAATCGAGCCAAAGCAAGGCCTTATTGGGATAAAATTAAAATAAGTTTCGTCGTTACGTTAGTTTCATTCGGAATATTGATAAGAGATAGCTTTTCCTTATTTTTCATATAATGGATATTCGAAGTAGCACGAGACGATATACCTACCTGGTTACATTACAATCGATTGTTTGGCCAAGGTCAGGGACTATTGGGATTGGACCCGACACGCGAACACACTACACTGTATTAGCAGTACACTTTATTAGCAGTGCGCATATAAGATGCTCATATTTCGAGAGCATAGTTTGGGCAGCTAAAGTTCAGTTAGCCCAGTCGAGGCCCCAATCGGCCCTATCCAGGCAAATTCATGGCCCTACTGATTAAAAAAAGTTTGAAAATAGTACCGTTTGATTTGAAGACGATTTTGTTTGTCAACAAACTTTGGTAAACACACACCAAGCTCTCGGAAACAAAAATGTAAATTTCTTATAAAAATCATGTAAACTGCAACAAAAAAACTCTCGGAATTCACATCAAAATTTGCCGTTTTGACTCTGAAATCCAATAACCAAATTATTCAGTACCGTAATGGTTAGTCTTATAGCGTTTCATAAATGGGGTTGGGGTTGGTGTGGTAAGGTTACTTAATTAAACATTATTAAACTACTACTACTTAAACGTTATTTCATGATTATCTTTATTTCTATTCAAACTAGGCGACCGATGTAGATTTTTATTGTAATTACTAACTAAAACGACTCACCGACCCTAAGTATACCAATGTGCCATACTAAGTTAGTCACATCACAACGCAAGCACAAACAAAATTATCGAAAGAAACTTTCGGTCAGTCACTACTTTTCTTTTAGAGAAGTATTTTCAAACTCCGACTTTAATGAGCATGCATTTTAAAGGTGGTAATGGCAGGTTTAACAACAACATCGACACATACACTCAGAGCCTCTTAGAACAACAACAAATTACACTCAGAGCTCCCTAGAACCTGTATCTAGGGAGCCCGAAACGATTCAGAGACGAACGTACACCCAAACCGGGAACCAAACAGCGATATTCATCATTATCAATATTGGTTAGTAGGAACGTTATAGAAATGGCTGTAATAAGATTAAGTAAGTATCCATCTGAAATCCCTATCTCATATTTTTAGAAAGAAGTAATCCACATCCACATCGGTCAGGCAGGTGTCCAAGTAGCCAACGCTTGCTGGGAACTTTACTGTTTGGAACATGGCGTCAGACCAGACGGTCTTCTGGCCTTCGCAGACAACGACCGATCTGTGGGAACATTCTTCAGTGAGACTGGAGCTGGCAAAGTTGTGCCCAGGGTGGTCATGATCGATTTGGAGCCTACTCCTATGGGTAATGTTGTCAAAGATTTAGGTAGAGGTAGGTATACTGAATTAACCAAAACAATAGGTAGTTACATAATTATACCTACTTACTTTAACACAGTTACGTATTTTAGCAACATTATCCTTCTCTAAATAACTAATATTAAGGTATATAGTTACCTCATACACTTTATGCTTAGATGATGAGGATAATGATTAATTTGTGTATTGATAATGACATCCATCGCAGGCAAAAATCCACCTATATGAAGTAATTTTTTAGTTTTGCTCGAATTTTAACTTGATTTCCAGATGAAATCAGAACAGGTGCATACAGGCAACTTTTTCATCCCAGCACTCTTATCAATGGCAAGGAAGATGCTGCAAGTAATTTTGCACGAGGATACTTCGGGGTCGGTAGAGAGATGATCGATTTAGCTCTGAACAGAGTACGGCTTGTCGCTGAAGACTGCAGCTGTCTTCAAGGCTTCGTAATATTCAGAGCTTTTGGAGGTGGAACAGGCTCTGGTTTTACACCTCTGCTTTTGGAAGGGCTAAGTAGAGACTATGGAAAGTTGTCCAAGATCGAGTTCGCCATTTATCCCTCACCAAAAATCTCCCCGATTATAGTTGAACCATACAATGCTGTGCTGACATCTCATGCATGCATGAACACTGAAGATGTTTGTTTCATATTTGATAATGAGGCTCTGTATGATATCTTGGCTAGACTGCTGGATGTTCCAAGGCCTACATACACCAATCTTAACCGGCTTATTGCTCAGGTATCTATTGAATGGTAACTAAAGGTTTTCGATTTCATAACACAATTCCCTAATGTGCTGTCTAGGTATAATATACAATTTCACCAAGTACCTAAACGCAATAAAGTTGTGTTTATAAATACAAAATTGTTTAATTATCATGAGCGGAAATTATGCATGATGAAAAGGAAATGCTTCTGAACTGATGATGTTAAATCGTCCTCTTGGTATAGTAAAAAGCTTGACTCCCCTCAACAGGTGGTATCCTGCATGACAGCTTCAATGAGATTCGAAGGATCACTGAATGTAGAGTTGGTGGAATTCAGAACGAATCTCATACCGTTCCCAAGAATCCATTTTCCCCTCGTAACCTTTGCACCATTTGTACCAATCTCACGAGCACTTCACGAGACCATGACGACGCAGCAGCTGATGATGTCCTGCTTCGAGCCTTCGAACCAGATGGTGAAGTGCGACCCACGTCACGGGAGCTACATGTCCTGTTGCTTGCTGTTCAGGGGTGATGTGAATCCAAACGATATCAATTCGGCAATCAGTCAGATTAAAAATATGAGAACGATTAAGTTTGTCTCGTGGTCTCCAACTGGATTTAAGGTAGGAATTTTGACTTCTCATCTCAGGTACTTAACCGATCCGCTTTGTACCACTGGTTAGCATTTAAAAAATCAAGAGTTTTCACGTTTACCTCTTCTATCATTGGCTAATTAACTATCCCTTCTATGACCTTTATTGATTTTGACTAATTTTTCTATATCCAGCCAGACTGATATTGAGAAATCTGCATCGTAAAACTTTTCACCATCAGATTGGAGTAAACTACCAACCACCAACAACAGTTCCTGGTGGGGATCTTGCAGCGTTGCAACGAGCAGTGGTGATGGTATCAAACTCGTCATCAGTTCGAGTGGCATGGGAGAGATTGTGCAAAAAGTTCTCCCTAATGTATGCCAAAAGAGCCTTTGTCCACCATTTTGTGGGTGAAGGACTTGAAGAAGGAGAGTTTAAGAACGCGCTGATGAATATAAAAGCTCTTTCTTATGACTACAAGGAAATGGAGGATTGAAAGGTAGAATAATTGATAAATGAATACAAAAAAAAGTAGTTATTTCTGAGCTTGACCACTGCTTAACCCACTAAAGCTTATAAGAAATGATTCAAAATAAAATAAAATGCTATAATAAGTTTTACGATCAATGAGCACATTTGCTTGGAATGCAGAAAAGAAGAAGAAATGGGTGCCCATTTTTTTGCGGGTAGATTTAAGTTCGGTGAAACAGTGGCGGCAACGGTCGGCGTAACACTTCCGGTTTTTCTGTATTGCAAAATAGCTCTTGTTCTTTGGTAATACAGTCTAGGGCTGTCGAAACCATAGACAAATCTGTTACGGCCTCCTAGTCCGTGACTGTACACCCTATTGAGACCCTATTGCTTGATTTTCCTCTGCCTCTTTCTGGACAGAAATTGAAAAAAATAATAAATTATCAGTGTTTTTGCTCTACGCTATGATCAATCAATCAATTATTTTCAGTCAATCTAAATAAAATAAATGTTGTGAAACAATTTTGTGTTATTTTGCAATATTATTTGTTGAAAATTGCGAATTAATAAGTAATTATAAACTTAAAAAAAATATTACTATTTACTTCAGTCGTTGACTTGATAGCAAGTGACTTTAAGTAAGTACCTACAATAGAAACCAAGTCCGAAAAAAGTTCTTTCTTGTTATTCCATTTTATGTAATTCTCACATTATTTTATCATTCTATTGTGTAAAAGAAACTAAAATTTTAATGTTTTAAAACCTTTCCTGGACCCTAGCCTAGGCAAGCTTTCAAACATTTTCATTTGATATAAAAAGCCTAAAACGACCCACCGACCAAGAGATAACCTATAAAGTTGTTATTTATTTTTTTTTAAACATCTCTCTTTATCAGTTTTAACATGGTTTTAACGTTCTTTGAGCTTAACTAAATTTAAATGAAATATTCCAGGGAGACGAACAATGTTGGTGGCAAGCCTATGCCGCTGCCCAGCGCTGCGCCCACTATCAAACCAAATTCTATCTGGCACTCGCAGCACTTTTAACTCGGCGCTGGCAGCGCGACAGTTAACCACAATCAGAGGGAATGCGAAAAATAGTTTTAGCAACTTCAGAGTTTCTCGAGTGAGTAGTTTTTGCTGTTGTTGTTCTCAAAAATAAGCTTTTTAGCTAGGTAGATAGGTACATAATTCATTGATACAAGTATAACAATAATTATTATTATTTCCCTCCTGTTTACCCTGTAATTGGCACATGCTTAGCACTTACACATAACAATATTTTACTGAAGTGCTGTTGGATTTTTGTTCATCAATAAATAAATAAATGTAGTAATTGCTTTTGTGGACCCTAATTCAAAATAAATATTTCCTTATTAAGACGATATACGACAAATAAATGGAACGAGCAAATGAATAGAGTCTATCTCTTTGATATAGCATACTAAGGGCAAGGGACAGTCATATATCAGTCGCTCACATCGGTTAATACATTTTATTGGAAGAAGTAGTAAATATTGAATATCTTTTTAATTATTACTTTTAAATCAAATCTGAATTACCAGAATTTAATTTTGTTTATTATCATTATTCCTAGGTAGTCCTAACAAAAACTAGTAAGTCATTTCGAAGAACTAGCTATTCCCGTTTTTTGGAAAGGTTATCTTTGACAAAATAATGTATCGAGGTTTTTTGATTCCACTATGTTTCTCAATTATAAAAAACTTTATATCCTCAAAAAGGTTATATTGAAATTCCAGATCTTTAACTCCTATAGATTAAGAGAATTACTTGATTTAAAAACCCTTCAAAACTCATATAGCGTCTTAAGAAGAACTAGTCTTTTAATTAAAAATAGTAACACCAAATAATTTATTGAACCAAACCATTGGAGAGATATTTTTGTCTTTTAATCAACAAATAAAGTCTCAAGCAATCTTTATTGTAAAAAAAAACTTAAAGCAACAGCAATATTCTCACCAAAGACGCCTTAAAATTGACGCTACAACAAACCTCATTTCAGCTCACAAACCACTTCAAAGCAAACACAATCGCCGTCAGATTAGGCTCCACATCTCCAAAGCCCAAGACTCCAAAGGTGGTCGGCTACTGGCTACTGGGCTGCTCTGGGATGGTGTTCACAGCCGTAGTCCTAGGTATGGTAACTGGGTATATAGTACTGTTGTATAGCATTTATTATGTTGTTAATATTATTGTTGGGCATACTAAGGGAAAATAAATGTTGGTGAATTCGTTTTGAAGGTTGGTTCGCCCGTGATTTTGATTTCTAAGTAATTTGTTTTACTGTTAAAGGTGTAAAGTTAAATTATTCTGCTTAGTTAATAGTTAAACATATTAATAGTTTTATTTAAATGTAATTATTTATTGAAACCTAAGTTAATGACAATAAAATTGTTTTTTTTTTCTCATATCAAAGTGTTTTTATTACTTACATTTAACTTAGAATGCCATCCATTGAAATCAATGAATGAACTATAGTTATGATAACAATTATTTAAATAAAAACAAATTACAAATCCATGTCTAACCTAACTTTGCAGAATCTGTATTTAGAGTTAGAGTTTCTGAAAACACTTTCAAAAGTCAGAAAACAAACATCACTGTTCATCATAGCAAAGTTTTATGTATGGTGTGGTGGTTTTGCACAAAAATAAGAAGAGGGGCCAAGAATGGGAAGTCTTACCCTATCTCATTTCTTTCTTGTACTTAAGACAGGAAGTGTGCTAGCTACAATGCAATTAATCCATACTATATTTATACTGGGTGTTTCTAACAAGGCGGTAATAAATCAAAGAAGGGATTCTGCTCACCATAACTAATAACAACTTTCCCAAAGCAACATGGGTCAAAATCTCAAAAAAAAAACCAGCTGTTTCATACATTGGTTCGATCAGCTGACGGGGTCAATGTACGGGACGGCTGATTTTTGTTTTAAGATTTCAACCCATGTTGCTTTGGGAAAGTTGTTAGGTATGGTGAGCAGAATCCCTCCTTTGATTTATTACCGCCTTGTCAGAAACACCCTGTATATTATTACTAGTCGACCCGGCGAACTTCGTACCGCCTAACCTATTACTATCTTGTGCATGTAATAAACTTATAAACCTTTCTCTTGGATCACTCTATCTAATAAAAAAAACCTCATCAAAATCCGTTGCATAGTTTTAAAGATATAAGCATACATAGGGCCAGACGCGGGAAGCGACTTTATTTTATAGTAGGTATGTATTTGATTATAAATGCGAAAGTAACTGTCTTTCTATCTGTCTGTCTGTCTTGCTTTCACGAGAAAACTACTAAACCGATTTGAATGAAATTTGGTTTAGAGATAGTCTAGAGCCTGAGAAAGGACATAGGCTACTTTTAATCCCGAAATTCCCTCGGGAAAATTGGGAATTTGATGTTTCAAGGTAAAATGCGCTGGCGAAGCTGCGGGGCGCCCACTAGTTAACTATAAAATATAATATCTAAGTTTTCCTTGTCAATCCCAAAGGTGGTGTGACGCGACTGACAGAGTCAGGTCTGTCGATGGTGACGTGGCGGCTGCTGGGCGAGCAGCTGCCGACCTCTGACCAGCAGTGGGAAGAGGAGTTCCACAAGTACCAGCAGTATCCAGAGTATAAATAGTGAGTTTACTTGTTTTTTTTTTTAATCTTATTTCAGTTGAATTCCTATTTCATCTCATTTTATTAACCGACTTCAAAAAAGGAGGTTATCAGTTTGACCTGTATGTATGTATGTATGTATGTATGTATGTATGTTTGTCCGCGATTATCTCGCGTTTGAGTGAACCTATTTTGATGCGGTTTTCAGTAATGTATTTGTTACATTCAGGAGAAGGTTTTAGTACCTATTTTAACCGACTTCGAAAAAGAGGAAGTTCTCAGATTATGTATGTGTCAGTTTGTTTGCAAAAAAGAAATTATGTAAAAAAGAAATTATTAATAAATAGAATAGTGTTTAAAATCTTTTTCTCTAATATGTTTAAATATATTTTCCTAAAATCATAATTTCTTTAAATTTTTAATGCTGGTAGATATATTGGACGAATTAACCAGTGTCTCTCTGAAATGCCTTTCATATCTTTCCCGGCCGCAGTAGTAGTGACGATATAATGAATTTTATATGTGTAAAACTCTGCCAATCATGAGTCCAGCTTGATGTGCTGCCTCCTGTGGGCTCAGTTAATGAGCTGGTTCCTCTGCCTATCCCTTCCGGGGAATATAAGTAGGCATTACATTTTGTAATGTTGTACTTGCAAAGGGTTGCCTTGCCGCTTTAAGCGATTTCATCCTGGCAACCCAGTAACACAACCTTAAGAACCAGTTTACGTTACAACGATGCTAGCGCCATTCTCGAAAAAAAAAAAATCTAAACTAAGGCAAATATCAAAAATGTGGCACAGTATGACACTAGATAATCTTGCTTAGTATTTTTGAGCACAGTAAAGTAGTCCTAAGTGAAAAGAACAAAATAATCCACAGATTGTTGCCAAAAGTGGCCACTTTTAGCAAAACTTTGTAGCTTCCATTGGTCTTTTGCCTAAAAACTATAAAAAGGTGCCCTAAAAATACTAGGCTACATTATCTAGTGTCATACTGAGCCACATTTTTGATATTTGTCTTAGTTTCAAAGATATACTTACATTTCTACGTGACTTACTTACATGACTGCTCCGTGGCTCAGTTGGCAGTGATGTGGACTGTGTAAGCGTGTGCACCCGGGTTCGATTCCCGGCCAGGGCGAATATTGATATGATGAATATCGATGTTTGTTTCCGGTCTGGGTGTGATGTTCGTCTCTGTGTGTGTTTCGGGCACCCTAGATACAAGTTTCTTCCTAGTTAGGGGCTTTGAGTGTGATGTGTTATTTATTTATTTATTTTTATCGAGAATGACGCTAGCATCGCTGTAAACTGGCTCCTAAGTCTGCGGGAATATACTGAAGGAGGAACTCAACAAGACGGGTCAGTGAAACGATATGCAGGGGAGGCCAGTGACAAGCAGTAGCCTTTCATTCACCTAAGTATGTAACAGATGCCCCGAGCCTGTTCACATTCAAGAGTCGGCTGCGCAGATGGCTTGTCTTGCAGTCGTTCTATAGCTATAAAGAATTTTTAGATATGTAGCCAGTGCTACATTATTAATTTATAATTCAATTCAATTTTATATTATAATATGATTTCCGTGAGAAATTTTCGACTATATATTGACTTTTATTTAATTATTGACATCATTATTTAATTGATTATTACAATTAAATGTATTTTTTTATTATAATTTTTATATAATTACATTATTATGATTTCCCTGTGAAATTTTGACTGTGTAAATTATATTATGACATTATTATTTATTTGATTGTTATCATCTGAATGTAGGTAATGTTTATCTTTAATATTGACGTGTAATCTAATCTTTTATCAATAAATATATGTCTATGTCTATGTCTTTGTCTAAGGCTAATGTAATTTTCCAGTAAGAACGCAAGCATGACTCTCTCAGAGTTCAAATGGATATGGTACATGGAGTTCGCTCACCGCAGCTGGGGGCGCCTGGTCGGCGGCGCAGTGTTCCTTCCCGCCGCTTTCTTCTGGGCTCGAGGAATGCTGGATAGTGCTATGAAGAAGCGAGTGGCCGCTTATTGTGTACTCGTTGGGATGCAGGTTTGTTTAAAAAGATTCTGAGTTCCTTTTTTGGGGTGATGAGATGTTTTGATGAACCCTGTAAGGGAACTACACGTAGAATAGAATAGAAAACACTTTATTGCATACAATACAAAAGTACATTAATAAATACAGGGTACAAAGAAACTGAATTTGCATGCAATGGGCGGCCTTATCGCTAAAAGCGATTTATAAACGATAAACATTTTAATTCTTTTATTTAGTGACTTAAAAATATTTTCATTTCCTTTATTGGGTTCGTGAGATGTTTTGATAACCCCTGGCACTCAACATATATAAACTATTAAATGATTTTATTTAGTGACTAGACTTTCATTAACAAAGTAAACTACAGTACTTACAGTGCGGCATAAAAGAGAAAATAAAACAAACATCTAACTTTTGCATTTATTTACATCTAATGTCACTTTCTTTCTCCACCAGGGCCTAATGGGCTGGTACATGGTGAAGTCAGGGCTCGAAGACCGTTTCCAGGGTCCCTCAGACGTGCCCAGAGTGTCCCAATACCGACTGGCAGCGCACCTTAGTTTGGCATTCATCCTATATGCGGGACTCCTAGGTGGGGCACTAAGGGTACTGAGGCCCTTCCCAGTTGGGGCACTCGTTAAGGGCAAGGAACTGGGAACTCTGACTGCGTTAGCTCATGGTGTTAAGGCGATGGCGTTTTTTACTGCTGTTTCAGGTAAGTTAGATTGCGTCTGTTTGATTATAAAGATTTGATGTTATATGTGGTGTCAACTTTAAATAATAGAAGATTATATTATGTACGGAGGGTGTAAAGTGATGTATTTGAGCAGTGTGTTCGCTACATCAATATATATAAAACTCTTCCGTTACTGACTGATTGACTGACTGACTGACTGACTGACAGACAACGCAGAGCCGAAACTACTTGGCGTAGAAAGCTGAAATTTAGCACGTGGGTTCCTTTGGGAGTGTAGGTGAGCACTAAGAAGGGATTTCCCGAAATTCCCACGGGAACGTTAAAAAACAGAATTTTGGTGTTTATGAGAAATTTGCGCGGGTGAGACCGCGGGGCAGCCTCTAGTCAATATATATAAAACTCTTCCGTTACTGACTGACTGACTAACTGACAGACAACGCAGAGCCGAAACTACTGGGCGTAGAAAGCTGAAAATTGGCACGTGGGTTCCTTGGGGGGTGTAGGTGAGCACTAAGAAGGGATTTCCCGAAATTCCCACGGGAACCGGAAAAAACGGGATTTTTGTGTTTATGAAAAATCTGCGCGGGAAATACCGCGGGGCAGCCTCTATTTAGGAATAAAATGTAGGTGAGCATGAAACTGTCACTGCGCTCCCGAAGCGGAATAGCTTTATGCCCACTTTGTATACTCTACTTTTCATTCTACTACTTTTTAACCGCAAAAATGAATTCATGGGTATCAATTTTGCCCAGCCAAAGTAATGATGACAAAGATGACCAGGAAGTAAAAAAGACTCACTTTAGGATTAGAGAACTGAACCCAAAAAGAGAACTGAGCCCAAAAAGTACTCTTTTCTTTCAAGTGATTGGAAAGGAAAATAATTATAAATTGGTATTAAAATCCAGGGGCGTTCGTGGCGGGCCTGGACGCGGGGCTGGTCTACAACTCCTTCCCGAAGATGGGCGACCGCTGGCTGCCCGACGACTTGCTTGCTATGGCGCCCGTTTCCAAGAACTTCACTGAAAATCCTACCACTGGTATGTGACTTCCTTTAAAAAATGATGTCTTTAAGCTACGAACGCACAGGCGGTTTTTTGCCGCGCGGATTTTATGTAACATACTGAATCCTATGGAAGTGTGCGCACCAGCGGATAAAAAACCGTAAAAACACGCTTGTGCGTTGGGGGCCTATGAATAAGGTTGAAAATTAAATAACAAACTTTGACACCGCGCGGAAATAAAACCGCCTGTGCGTTCGTAGCCTTAGATAACTGTTGTAAGATTTATAATTGAACAAACATTATGTAGTTTTAAAAGCTAAAGCAGAAAACTTTAAATTAAACATCATACTATTTCGCACATTATTTTAATTTTTGCAGCTGTAAAAATAAAAACAATCCATGTATGGTGTATTAATGCAGTAAAATTCCAAGGATCCTTTTTTCTAAATGATAAGATGCCAATAATAGGGAAACCAGGGTCACCGACATAGCCAAGCGGATAAGCTCGTTGAAGTGGCAATGGGCAGGTCATATAGCCCGCAGAACAGATGGCCGCTGGGGCCGAAAAGTTCTCGAGTGGAGACCACGGATCGGCAAGCGCAGCGTAGGACGTCCACCGACCAGATGGACGGATGATCTGCGCAAGGCTGCGGGTCCACGCTGGATGCAGGCCACCTGCGATCGGTGCAGATGGAGAGCCTTGAGGGAGGCCTATGTCCAGCAGTGGACGTCCAAGGCTGAAATGATGATGATGATGATGATGATGATGAAGATGCCAATAATAGGACGAGTCGCCAAGAAAGGTGCAGCTGACTCTACTTATTTAAGAGAGCGCCAACCCCGACACTAGCTATCTCATCTCGAAAAAAAAATAGTATATATTCTAAACCATGGCCGAAATCCAAAAAAAATATAATAATAAATTTTCGGTTTGTTGCCTAAAATGGCCACTTTTAGCAACAAACAGTATATTTCATAGCGTAAAAAACAATTAGTACAGTCACGGACTAGGAGGCCGTAACAGATTTGTCTATGATTTCGTCAGCCCTAGACTGTATTACCAAAAGAACAAGAGCTATTATGCAATACAGAAAAACCGGAAGTGTTACGCCGATCGTGTCCGCCACTGTACATATGTCGTAGTAAGATTTGATAATTCGTGTTTTTGTTAAAAATAACTAGGGATTCTGCGAAGACCAGGAAAATTTGATATAAGGATTATTATTTCCAATCATCCTGACAAAAACCAGGTTTTTTGCAAAAAACCTAGTATAATTGGAAAAATTGAAACCTTTCTTAACTCTGATTTGCTAGATTATATTGCTTGCTTTCCAACTCTTATTCTGATTGGTTCTCTGTAGCGTCAAAGGTATATTAACGAACCAATCAGAATAAGAGTTTACCAGCAAGCAATAAACTTGCCAATCAGATTATAGGAAGGTTTCAAAGTATACAATCTTACTAGGTTTTTTGCAAAAAAAACTGCTTCATGTCAGGATGATTGAAAAAAAAGTATAATCCTAGTATCAAATTATCCGGTTTTTCGCAAAATGCCTAGTTTTTTTTTGCAAAAACACTAATTATCAAATCTTACTATGACACATACATATAAGGGCTATATAACGTACTCTAGTACAATTCGACCACCGCGTCCTGGGCGTCTCGACCCTCACCCTAGCAACCCTGACGGCGCTGGCGGCGCGGCGGCGGCCCGCGCGCTGCGTCGCCGGGCGGCTCGCTGCTGCTGTGGGAGCTATGGCTTGGTTACAGGTGAGGACGTGCCCATTCACACACTACACTTCGCTAGGTATTACCACAGAAGCCCTGTAGGTCCGGGCGTAAGAATAGGTCTACGGTATACCCTGCCTGTCGGAAGAGGCGACTAAAAGGGGTCTTTGGGGCCTTGGGTGTGAAGGGCGGGGGCCCGGGCGTCGGGAAATGCGTTAGGCATTTCCCCCCGTTACAAAAAAAAAAGATATTATCACAATATATTAAATATTGTAGTACTTACATACAGTACGGGCACTCCCCGTCTCCCTCAGCAAGTGAGGCCCGCGCTCGGTTACCTCTCAGTGACGCTCAGTACAATAAAGCAGCGTCGCGCGTCTCATCTCACTCACACAAGCATGACACGTGCACGTACACGAGTTTCGCCTGTGCGCGAAGCAACGCGATTTTTTCTATGAAGTGTCCGAGGTGTGGTATTACTATCTCTTTTAGCAACGCTCATCATCATCATTCCAGCCTATAAGACGTCCACTGCGGGACAGAGGCCTCCCCCAGAGATCACCACGAGGTCAAACCTTGTGGGGGATGAGGGGGGTTTGCCATATAATCGCCACGCTTGGCAGGCGGGTTTGTCCACATTGTTTGTCCTTGTGGCAATCAGTGGGGGAGACCTATGTTCAACAGTGGCCGTTTTTTAGCTGAAATAATAATAATAATTTATTCATAAAATAAGACACTTACATATAAATACATATGTAATATTTTAAGGTGGTAAAGTAAGCCAGGCTTTGGTGCGAATCAAGATTCACAAAAATACACAGAATCAGTAACTTGTTTCTTCCAAAAACGTTCTATCACATTGTTTGGGGGAAATGGTTTTAAGATACCTACGCGAAGTTATTATAAACTTAAGGCTTGGTGCTTCAAAAATTTGTGTTTTTGAGTTTTTTTTTTAACAATCTGAGACATACAAAATTGATGTCTTCATTCTGAAAAAAATATATGTGTTAGTTAAGGATCTAATCTAGTCATCATACTAAAGGGAAATAGGATCTAATTAATTTTAGTTGATAGAAAAAAATCTCAAAGTTACCCCTTTTTGTTCCGTTTTTTCCATTTTATTTTTAAACCGCTGATTGTTTTTATTTGATTTTTGGAATGAAAATTGCTGACCTTAAATTTTAGACATACTACTATAGTAAGAATTTTTAAGTTTAACGAAAAGACAAAAAACCAGCAAAAACTAAAAAAAAACATCGTTTTCGCGCGGTCCGATGCCATGCCGCGCCGCTCCCTACCCCGTCAGTACCCTTGTGGCCACGGCCGAGGCCGGTTCTGTGTCAAATTTTTGTTTTCGCGCTCTCGTATTTCGTTTTATTTTTATTCAAATGTAAACAAAATTTGACAACAGATGTCAAAACAATGAACCATAACATCTGATTAGGATCTGTATGGAGCTGAAAGAAACCAATTTTGATACCGATATTACATTTATAAAACCGTCGCATTACAAACTTACCTTTTTTATTCCCACAAATAAAACTTAAATCATAGGTTACTTATTATATAGTTATATCATATCTTTGTTAGTTCTGTGGCGCCGATAACACAATATTAATATTACATTAGCACAATATTACGTGGTATACTTACTCAAATTACTTTAAGAAGGCAGTAATTTATGTCTTAATAGAAAATGTTTCCTTTTTATTTAACGCTTTTCGGTTTTTTCGGCTGTTTAATTTTTTGATGAAAAGATTTTATTTTTTGCTTTTCAGTTTAATTTTAAGGAATTCCCCCCCCCCCCTCACTTCAAGGTTCACCTTCACCTCAAATCACCCTCCAAACGCTGGTCTCACACCCCTGAAGGTGGTCAGACGACCTGGTAAAGGTTGCGGCCTATGTCCAGCAGTGGACGCTATCGTGTGAGATCGGCTGCTTAAAATCAAAACCTAGTAACTCGTTTTAACAAAAATATTCAGGAGAGCCAAAAAACGGGTCGACCACTTTAATTCGTTGCCCCGAAGAAACCAGACGCAATAGCGATTTCGGTGTTTGACCAAAAGTTTGACTATATTGTTGACTATAGTCACACTTAAATCGATCCCACTATTTTTTTTTTTTAATTTACCCAAATATGACAATGAAAACAATTTCAAAACATAGTATTTCACACTTAGTTAATTAACTAAGTGTGAAATACTATGTTTTGAAATACAATCTCTGAGTTAATTCTCTACTTTTTAAAGCAATTTATATTTTTAGTTGTACGTTTCGAATGAAAAATGTTATTTTTTGAAGTGCATTCATTTAAAAGTTATACAAATGATTTATTTGTGGCAGAATTAAGTTTTGTTTACGATTTGGTTACGACTCGTGGTTAATTCAGCCAAATTTGTATACTGTTTTTGTAACTTACTAAATTCCATCAAAATTTGATTGATTTTATAATCGGCGCCAAATTCAAAACATAGTAAGTCAGCTTTCAAATTCATAACCTAGTAAGTCGGTTGAGTTGCTAGGTTTTTTTATTTGTAATCCGACATGCGCTATGTTAAGAATATGTACTTCATGGAAATTTCAATAACTTTTCCAAATTGGGTAGACTTAAATTAAATTTTATTTTTAAAATTACGTAAGAAACTGGGTGTTTTAAGGTTCATATCAAATCTATACCACCTAGTAAGTCGAAAAATGACAAAAATGGTTTTTTTGCAAAAACACCAGTTACTAGGTTTTGAATTTGGGCAGCCGAGATGATGATGATGATTATTATTATATTAGTCGGCGAGGCGCTTCTCCAGAAGTCCCCCAGAGTCCTCCAGAAGAAGGCAGGTAGTCGCCACTTACAATGGAACTGGTGGGGCGAGTGTTGAAAATTTTGCGGTTTTTGTAATCCAATCGTCGTAGGTCGCCAATTTAGAGAACTCCTATGTCCGCCCGCCTGCAGTAGAAATAACTCCAGAGGTTGAAGAAGGGATGATATATTTACACATGGTTAGGTACACTATTTACAAGAAAATGAATGCATGTTAATGTGTACAGCGGCTGAGATGTACTGCCTAGCGCACGCAGGGCGTTGCGCGAGGCGTCGTGCGGGGCGTGCTGCGCCCAAATCAAATGTATAGCAATAGTATGAGACCGTTTACGGAGACGCGCATAGGCCTATGTTCGATATCGTATAAGGAAACGCGTCGGCTCCCGCGGCGGCGCCCGCGGCGGCGGCGACCGTGGTGGCGCCTGCGTCGGAACCCACACGACATCCCGCACTACACGCCGCGTCTTCGTAAAGGAGGCCTTAGGGTGTGATTTTAGTTCCAAATAAAAAAAAGTTATCAACTCAAACTATATCGTTATTTGTTTTAAATTAAAACAACCAGTGGTGTTTTATTTATATTGAGAAAACACTACAAAAAGGGTTTACTTTGATATTTATTTCTACAGAGTGAAATTCATTACATCTTGTTACTTTTTAATAACTTGTCTAAACTAAATCCTACATCTATATTTTTCAGAATTAAGAAATCTGTTTTATATTTCTCAGATGGTTTAAAAAAAACTCGTTATTACAAATACCTTACCTAAACGCAAATTCTTGTGCGCTGAAACGAAAATCGGAAAGAAAAATTGTGCGGTAGGTATAAACATCTCGATTTAACTTCGGCTTGTATGAAAAGTAATAAAATTTAAAACTGCCGCGACATTTCGCATTTCGACGCGCGCATGTCACAGCTGCGAGGGTGGGGGACCCTCATACCTAATTAGGTAAGAAGCTTCAAAGTACAGGCCGTTAATAAAAACGAATTCCGTGCCAATCCCTGACTTACCTACCACCTAAATATAATACCTTATGGTATGTATCTCTGCCTACCCCCAGGCGTCGCTGGGCGTGGCCACGCTGCTGCACTACGTGCCCACCGCCCTGGCGGCCGCGCACCAGGCCGGCTCGCTCGTCCTACTGTCGTTAGCTGTTTGTCTGTCTCACCACGTCAAACTCGTCAAGTATATACCTAAATAGGCTGAGGATCTTGGGATTGGATCAGAACTTTGAACCTTTAGATCTTGGCAACACTGTATGAAAAGTTGGATTTTAGAAATTTTCCATTAAGTGTTGCCACTTTTTTATTTCTACATTTCTCTGCTGCACTGTGTATTTTCTATGAAGACAGATATCAGCGCTACGATATTAAAATATTTGAAAATAATAAAAACAACGGTCAAGTTATTTAGTTACTGTATAAGTAAATTAATGGAGTTTCCACAGTTTTTTTGCTTGTTTTGCACGTAACGCTCTTCAAACTACGGAGAGTGAGCGCAAAACTAGCATACTGCGGACACTGCAATTTAAAATATATGTAAGGGCGTATAATACCGATTACTGATACGCCCGCTACTACTTACTCAGTCGGACGCTTACAGTTTACCTACTGGGGACACAGCTTTCAAATCTATAATCTACATACCAAAACAGCATTTCTCAAGTACAATATTTCTATATTTTCTAATGAAATAGTCTAGTTTAGTCTTATTAGTCAAGATGTATGTTTGTTTTAAGACTGAGTTAAATGCAATTAAAATAATTAAACATAGTTTAAATAAAAATATTGTTGTTTTATTTAATGAAAAAAAGTGGTTTAATATACCGGGTGTTTCTGACAAGGCAAGGTAATAAATCAAAGGAGGGCTTCTGCTCACATAACTAACAACTTTCCCAAAGCAACATGGGTCGAAATCTCAAAAAAAAATAACAACTGTTCCATACATTGGTTCGATCAGCTGGCGGGGTCAATGTACGGGACAGCTCATTTTTGTTTTGAGATTTCGACCCATGTTGCTTTGGGAAAGTTGTTAGGTATGGTGAGCTGAATCTGTTCCTTGATTTATTACCGCCTTGTCAGAAACATCCGGTATATTATAATTTGAATATCTAAAATTTGGTATGTCCCAAGTTCTAGCGAGACTAACAAACAAATAGATAATAATAAAACCATCGTTAAAATATTATTCACAAAGTGATTTATTAATTCTTCAAAAATTAAATTGCTAATATTGCTTACACACTGAAAAATCCTTTGTTTTTACATTAGCAATACGAAGCGGAGTTATTTTCAAAATAATGAGTAACGAAAAAAAAATTGACAATGAAACGAAATTTCTATATAAAAAAAATTATACAGGTGTAATTTTTTAAGTAAGGTTAAAAAAGCAGTTTTATTTTGAATAAAAAATATACACAACTCGATTATAGCCTTAATCGTACCATATATTTTATTAATTACTAACTTATAAAATCCTTAATTACATTAATTTATGCCCAATCTATCTATCTACAGGTTAGCTAAGTCAAGACCTCATTGCATTTTCAAAAAAAAAAAAAACCCAAAAAAATATATTTTGAACCCAAGTTATTGCCCAGCCAAAGTGTACTTAAGGAAACTCATTTAAATGAAAAGTTTACATAAAAATAAACATTTTTTTTTTTGACAATAAAGTTATTCACCTAAATGTCCTTGGTAACTGGAAAGGCAAAAAAATTATGAATCAAATCGGATAAATAGAGCGCGTCTTATTCATACTTTTAATAATATTGTGCTTTTGTTACAACAACGATATATTTCTATCACTATGTAAATACCCTTGTATTTAATGAATATTAACGAATGATGAAATACATTAAAAAGCACCCCATATAAAGTTAAAACTCACTAAATATTGTTTTAGCTACTACACCATTATTAAAATAATCATTAAAAAATTAAATAAAAAGTACTAATTCAAGAATAACTAAATACTATTATTGAAAACATATAAATTAAGATACTTCATCCTATTTTATAAATTTACAGGTTTTTAACAAGACGAAATGAAATCTAACTAATTAAAAAATTTAAAACTTTTTACTAGTCCATATTAATGATTTCAAAGGACGAAAATTATAATTTTTCCTATGCCAAGAACACACAGTATTGTGTAATATTAAAACTAATTTCTATATAATCTCATGTCGAATTAATGGCAACTTTATAATCAGTGTCAAGCTAAAACATAAAACAAAATAACGGCCATCTACCTAAATGCAAAATATATTTTACAAAAAAAAAAAAAAAAACTTGGTTTTGTATTCCACCAGTAGTATATATTTTTATATTAATTTTAAATTATATTTTTAAAAATTAATGATACCTAGGTACTTAGAAACAAATTTATTTAAAAAAATCTATACGACATATATTTAGGGTTAAATATCTGTGTTAGATTTAAACTTTTTAATTTTTTTACATTTTAACCATTCATGTTAAATCACTCTAATAATTATTTTAAATATCAAAACTCTCAGGATAGCTCCATTCTCTCGCAAATTTTATATAATCTTATAATATAAGTTTAATATATATTTTTCAATTAAAAAATAGTTATAAATTAGGCTATGGATAGAGTCATGAAGAGTTTGCGTCTAGCGTAATCGATATCCTAAATCCTAAAATTAAACATATAATTTTTGGCTGATTTCAATAACATTGCGTTTCTAATAAAATAGAGGGGAAAAAAACTTAAAATATTAACTTTGCAGTTCGCGACAAACATATAAAGCTCGACGATATTAAGAATAAAAGATGGTGCACTAAACAAAATGAATTTTTATTTTTTTTATCGAATGAAGAAGTCCGAAAATTATCGTTCATATATGCAAACACTTATATTATGTATTAAAAAAAAAACAGTATCTAGAATTAGGCCACAAACGCTACAAATTGTTTATAAAATCAGCCGAAAATGTTTTTAAATCTAATAAATCAACTCACAGCTTCACAATACATGGCAGTCACTTCAATAAAGCTATGTCTACACTACTGGATTATTAAGTACTACGTTTTGTATATCCAATAGTAAAGTTATATTACCCGAATCATATTATGTCTCTTTTAATCAAATCCAATAGCATAGTCGTAGCAAAACTGGTGAGAGTGGTAACAAATTCGGGAAATTTTGAGACCACGACACCGAAATGTTATATAATAATTTGTATACACATATATTATCTTAGTTTTATATAAATTATCAATATTGATAGGATTGCCAAATTATATAACAGCCTTATGTAATATTTTAAAGAGCTGGTTGAATAGGATATCAGTAGAATAGTGTAAATAAAGTTATATATTAAACCTAAAAGTATATTAAAGAAGCTGCTATATAAATGGCAATCTTTATAAACATATTAAAACTTATATATGTTTATTATTTTATGCTTAATTTTTTGGGGCCTTCTTCAGGTTTTTAAGGTGAGATATTTGGTTATAATATAATTTTGTGACTATATACAACGCAAAATGAGACATATATTATATACTTTGCTCAAAATATAATAATAGCAGGTTCAACAAATCTTTTATAACCTAAAGGCCTTTTCACAATTTGTGCTAGTATTTCAGGATTTGTAAATTTATTGGTTTTCTTGCCTTTGTCTAAAAGTTGTTACACTAAAACAAGTTTTGTATGGGATTACTGAGTTGGCTACTAAGTCAAGTTTCTTTTTAACATGTAGTAATTTCAATAAGGCAGAAACACACAATTATTTTTATAAGATTTTGTTTTCCCCTAAAATTTATATTATATTTTGAACGTTTATTTGGAATATAATGAAATTAATTGCGAAAGTCTTGTCCCTAATTCAATATCAATACATATTTTAGAGTTAATGTTTTTCACGAGAGCTTGATTATGTTTAGTAAGATTGTATAGCAGACTTAAATGTGACAGGCACCTTTGCAACTGTATAAATCTTTGTGAGAAGTTTGTAAAATTGTATATGTCGTAGTAAGATTTGATAATTAGGTTTTTTGCAAAAAAACTAGGGATTTTGCGAAAACCTGGATAATTTGATATAAGCATTACTTTTTTTTTCAATCATCCTGACGTAAAGCAGTTTTTTTTTGCAAAAAAAAACCTAGTATAATTGAAAACTTTGAAACCTTCCTTAACTCTGATTGGCTAAATTATTGCTTGCTGGTAAACTCTTATTCTGATTGGTTCTCTGTAGCGACAAAGGATATTTTAACGATCCGGGTTTTCGCAAAATCCCTAAAACCTAATTATCAAATCTTACTATGAGATATACACCTTTGTTTCATAATCTTGTTATGATACTATGAACGCGTGCATGCAAAACACTTTGTGCTAAAACACAATGTTTACTTTAAAACATTATTCGACCAAATAACCACCTGAATGTTGCATTTACATCAACCGATTCATTTTGTCCTTACTCCATCAAAGAGTTTTATTTCTTGACATTATAGTACAGTACTCCAAAAGTGAAAATGCGCAAAGAAATCTTCGTCTCTGTTCGACTACGGTCGTATTCCCGAGCGTCGACCAACAATATTATCTTAGGTGGTGGTTAAGAGTCGAAAAAATAATTATATTTTCTAAACTAAGGCAAATATCAAAAAGGTGAAACAGTATTCCAGCAGATAAAGTAGCCTAGTATTTTTAGGGCACTGTTGTATAGCTTTTAGATTAAATACCAAAGAAAGCTACAGATTGTTGCCAAAAGCGGCCGTTTTTAGCAACACTTTGTAGCTTTCTTTGGTCTCTCAACTAAAAGCTATTCAACAGTGCTCTAAAAATACTACAGTTAGTTGATGTAAATGCACAGTAACAATCTAATCACAGGAAAAAGGAATCAACCCGACCAAATAACAAAGGTACCCCCATCTTGTACAACCCTGAGAAGGTTCACCAATACTTCCTAACCTGGTGACTAGCTGGGCTCGGGCTCCGTGCTGACGATGACCTGCACGATGTACCCTGGAGTGATCCGTGCCTCCTCGACCAGCAGTCGGTCTCCCAGCAGCTTCCCTCCGTAGAACCAGCGCTGTCTCCACGGCTCTATGTTTTCTTGAGCCTGGGAATGGGAGAGGCACTTTATTAAAATTTGCTTAGATATATGTAGGTCAACGTTGGATAATCTCTATTTTTGTGAAAATATTGAAGTAGATTAAAAAATAAAAGTAAAAAGTTCTATGAAAAAAAAAATCAAGAACTGAAGAGTATAGAAAATAATTTATTTTTTTACAAAAAAAGGAACTCGCCTTCAATTTACTGACACATACATCAACTGAGCACTTCCTCTTAATCAAGTCGGTTAAAATAGGTACTAAAACCTTCTTCTGAATTTAACAAATACTTATCTGAAAACTGCATCAAAATCGGTTCAGCTAAACGCGAGATAATCGCGGAAAAAAATACAAATATACATACAGGTAAACTGATAACCCCCTTTTTTGAAGTCAGTTAAATACTTACTTATTTCGGAATGGGCAGTAATATCAGTGTGAAAGGCCTGTTAAAAATCTAAAGGATGTATGAATTGTCACACAGCCAAGCATGGTTCTAGCAGATATACCAGCATTTGTTTGCAGCATATGCTGATTCAGAGCCGTTTTACACCGACAGCCTTACATTTAGGATCTTCATTTAAAATCTGCTTCTTGCTTTATTGTTATTAACTGTGTATTTATCTGTATGACTAGTTGTCCCGGCAAACTTCGTATCGCACGCCTTACAATACATTTTATATCGATTTTTTTAATTTATTTTTGTTGTTTTTACTAACTTACCCTTTCAAACATTGACATTTCAAAACCAAAATCTGCTAAATCGGCCTGGCCGTTCTCGAGTTTTAAGGAGACTAACGAACCACGATTCATTTTTATATACATAGTAGATAGATAGTTGATTACGACCGTCTTCACAACTCACATGTAACTTATTCTTGCACTGAGCAATAGTATGCCTGGCGCAGACAGCAAGGTCCAGATCCCTGCAGACGTGCGACAGCCGCAGCCGCAGCGCCACCTCCGCCCCACCTTCCGCCGGCTCCGACCACTCCGCAGGGGAATCCCGGCCACTTGCCTCTTTTACCATGTTTATTGGCGGGGATAGGCAGTATATTGGCACCTGGAGAATTGTTTTTAATCTGATTTATTATTGGTGAACTTATTTTTCATTATCAATATGTTTGGCTAATGTTTGGCTCATAAGGGCCACTCATCTTTCATCTTAAATACATTTTATAAAATAAAATTGCTTGCTTTCTGTGTCTGTTCCTATGCTCCAGTATGCTTAAATCTTTAAAACTATACAATGGATTTTAATGTGTTTTTTTATAAAAATAAAGTGATTTAAGAACAAGGTTTATAAGTATTATACATGCACAAAATAGTACATAATGGGTTAGGCAGTACGAGTAATATACATTTATGTTTAAAGAAAAAGCATTAAAAATATTGTAATTATATGACACAAATATAACAACACAATTATCTGGATTATGATAATTTACCTGATAACTGGTGGATGCAAACATAAAAAAAAAACAATAAAACAATCTTTAGTGTTGCTAATCTGTTAAAAATAAATATATTTGTTTAACAATGCCTACACAGGAAGCAAGTTTGATTCTACTGATAAGATAACACTCTGAATCACATATCCTACAAGTTTCCAAGATATTGATCAGCTGTTGGTTTTGCCATTTAGAGCAGATAGAACCAACCAAGCCTACAGAAATATCTTCTGTCATCTGATGACAGAAGATATTTCTGTAGGCTTGGTTGGAAGAAGTAGGCCACGGAAAACATTCACCAACCAAATTTGTCATGTCCACAGAGTTTGGGTGTAGAGTTCACAAAACTATTGTGTGTTTATAGAAAAGATTATGTTATGACTGTAGAAAAGGCAAAAGAAGTATATGTTTGAATTGTAGCAAAGTGGAGGTTGATTGCCTCTGCCTACCCCAATGAGAAACATGCTTAACAAAGTATTTGTGGTATTATGTATTAGCTATTGTATTTTATGAGCGAAACAATCATATTACCTGATATCTAGTCCCCCATTCATCATAGCATTCAGTCAGATACCCATTGGGCACCGATACACTGGCTCCGTCAAGTATTGCCTGGGCCAGTTGAAAGTCTAAAGCCTCCGCCGCGACAGCCGCTGCCCGCAGCGCGTCCCATATCTCCTTACGACCCTCAAATGCTGGCGCCGTATCCCAGAATTCATCACGTTTACTTCGTAACTGGCCTTCTGTAAGAGGCACATCTGACTTCCATCGTATTGTCTCATGGCATAATGACTGGTTTTTACGAAGACCGCCTGAAAATTAACCAATTGTTAGTGGTTCTTCCAGTTTGAGGAACAAAACTTGCAAAAAAAGGCCCACACGCACCGGAGTTTGGTCTAGATACAGTTCCTGATGACTCCTCGATTGGCCCACTTCTACTCCTTGTGATACCGATGCATCCCCCCATTATGTCCACATTATTTAATTACACATCTCTCTACCTACACTATCGATTTATGTAAATGCAAGTAATTATTTTAATTTTACAAAGAAATTAGAAATAACATTATTTCGTCCTCTGTCATTTCGAAAGCAAAAAAAAATATGATGGCTGGCTTGTGCGTTTAGTTTACTTTCACTTCATTTTTAAGTTTTTTTTCCTTTTTTTTTAGAATTTTAAAGACAAATTTACTAATATATGTTTTTGATATATCTTTTGAATACATTTCACATAAAAATTTATGAACACAGTAATAAAGAGGGAACATAATTTCTCGTAATGGTAATGTATCATACATCCGATAAGCAATCAAGTATAGCACCCAGAAATAAAACCTGAGAACTAAACGCTTTGTTGGACGTCTGTTTGTCAGTCAATTCAGTATTTTTTTCTTTATTTAATTCAATCAGTCAATCAGAAAAGTTTGTTTTGGTTTTGCCTCAGAATAAAGACAAGCATAGAAGGAGTCCTAAAATAAAAAGTCACATCATTGTGTTACGCTACTTACTCAAGTGCAACCATTGAATATGTTAAAAAAAGACCAATATACTTTCTCCACTGGGTCGTATGACTCTTCCGCACCTTGCCCGTACCTGGGTTCGACTTTTTATTTTTAATTTTCTAAAAAGCTAGTGATGGCAAAAATAACTTGTCCTAAATCAAGTTGTCTATACTTTTATACAAGACATGGTTCTTTATTATGGAACTTATCATAACTAATTCAGTAGTAATTGTATGGTATTATAATAACAAGAAAACAAAGACAAAGATAAAAACGCTTTATTGCTATAAAAATGCAAATAAAAACACAAAATGTAACAAACCGTATAAAATTTTTAACAGAAAAAGAATAAGGGCAATGGGTGGCCTTATCGATTAAAGCGATTTCTTCCAGGAAACCTACTGCACACAATAAGTTATTTTAATGAATAAAACGGGTGTCTTGATAAAAATATAATAATACTTACCTATTTCTAAAGATTTTCCGTTCATAAAAAACTCTGTCACGTTCAGATATTAGCACAGCTCTAAAATAATTAAAACTAAAAGATGTGTGCCTATAATAATATGTATATATAAAACAAGTAAAATAAATCTATTTTTGGAAATTTCATAATGTATCAATTATGCGCTTCTTTCTTTACACACTCATTTTCAATAATCTTGCTCTGCACTCTGCACCTCAAATGTTTGTTTTTGCCTGGGTTGATCTTGATCATCACTTTGTGATGGAGTGTTTGTATGTGAAAATCCCTGCTTGTGGTTTTTTTTTGAGACCTAAAAATATAATATGTTTTAATTAAAACTTATAAAAGAGAGTAAGTATTATAAAACCTGGGTGTAAACAATTTATACATACGTAAGTGATATCCTGCAGCAACAATGGCGCTTTTGTTTTTATCACAAAGTAAAATTTTCATGGAATTTTATTTGTTTCAGTTTACAGCATTGGTTTACTTAAATTTACGGTTCATATATTCTGTAGCTTTTTTTATCAAAGTATTTTGTGAGGCCTGTAAGAAAGCAAGAAAAATGTTCTTAAATATTATATTCAAGACAATAATAATAATTTATTCAAATATATATTAATTAAAGCCTTCGTATTTTTTTCTAGAAAACAGGTATCTTAGAGAATATTAACTTAAACGATGACATCCCGCAACTTAAACTTGAAATTTTCATATACAATTATGAGGATCAGCAGAAAAAAAACATAGATAAACTTAAACCTGTTTTATCCAGAATGGGCAAATTGTATGTCACGATATTTTCTTTAAGGCCTATATCCAGCAGTAGACGTTTTTAGCTGAGATGATGGTATTTTCTGGTTGCATTTCTTTCTTAGATATGAAATATGAATTGTCCACTGAATGTCGCTGTCCTATTTCCTTTAACATTAAGTTGATAACGAATAACATTTAATTAATTTGATATAAAATAAGCAATTGAAAGGGCAATATTTTATGATTACCACCAACCAACTTATTCAAATTGCAGCAGCAAAACTGTTGTTACAGTTTCAGGTTATAATCTTCACCATCTTAAATCTTCTTTGTTGATAAAACAGTATGTTGTGAATGTTTAAAATCTTGTCTCTTTATAGCATCCAGTCATTTTGTTTTTAGTATATAATTTACTTGAAAACTGAAAAAAATACAACAATTGGCATATTATTGTCTGATTTTTATTTGTCCTTAAGTTAGAACGGATGATTTAGGTTCGATAACTTTTGTCTAAACATATTTTGGCACAACACTATCATAACCTTTACAGAAGGTGTTTTACCGTAATAATTCAATAAATTTAGGTACGAGTTCGACAAACAGCGTGTAAAATTGATGTTCTTGATAATTTATTAGTCATAATAGTGCCCAGAAGTCTACAATGAAACAAAATTATTTACCGAATGGTAGGTGACCGAAACATCAAGATTTTGATTCCTTGACGCATTTGATTCACATCCCGTCACTACACAAGAGATTGTTATACATTAAGTTAAACATTCACAATCACAAAACCAATTTATCACACCTTTTTCATAAAAATAATCATAAAACTTTTGGAGCTGCTACCGATGTTTACAATGTCATATTATACGTCAAAATAAAACAAACCATAAACAAACCACCAAATATGTACCAAATTATTGGTTTTTAATTTTGTACGGTACTAATAAACCAGTGTCATCAATAAACCACTTTGATAACACAAGAAGAAAACTTGCAAATAATTCTTATATTTTATCTCTCTCTAACTAATAGTCTTTTTGCCGTTTAGTAAGGAGCGTAACAATATGAAAATAACTTTTTATTTTAGCCCGGCTTCTATGCTTGTCTTTATTCTGAGGGTTTTGCCTATAATTATTTGCGTTTACTTGTTTTGTTTTTGAACAAACTAAACTAATTTAATTTCTCTCTATATCAAGTTAGAAGCAAAGCATCATGCTTTTAGACCCAGAACTTATCCAAAACTATCAGATCACAGAGGTAAGAGAACTGCACGATTTAACTATTTCAACTCCCAAATTATAAAAACGTTATAAAAATTATTATCTCAAACATTTCAAATCAACAGATTCCACCCACTGCCTTCTACATATCGAATTTTATCACAAAAGAGGAGGAAAATACCATAATTTCTAACATTTACGCCAGCCCGAAGCCAAAATGGACACAACTGTCCAACCGGCGTCTTCAGAACTGGGGCGGTGTCCCACACAGCAAGGGTATGATCGCTGAAGCCATCCCAGCCTGGCTCAACAACTACCTTGACAAAATACACAACCTTGACATCATGAACGGCAAAAAGCCAAACCACATCCTCGTCAATGAATACTTGCCGGGCCAGGGAATAATGCCGCACTTAGATGGAGACTTGTTCTTCCCAACTATTACAACAATATCAGTTGGCTCCCATACTGTATTAAAGTTTTTTGAACCATTAATGGAAGGTGATCATAAGAGTTTAGAACATCAGTTTTCATTGCTACTAGAGCCAAGAAGTCTTCTGATTCTGAAGGACAAGATGTTTGAACATTATCTGCATTGTATAGAAGAGTTAACGGAAGATAATATTGACAGTACTATAGCTAACTTAAAAATGTGTTCAAATCATTTTAAAGAGGGTGATAGAGTGAAACGAGACTGTAGAATATCTCTCACAATAAGGCATGTGCCTAAAACTAGCACTTTTAAATTGAATATTGGTAATAAAAGATAAATTATAAATATAAAAGCAGTGTTTGGGTATTTTTTTATTGTTAGCTTACTTAAAGAGGAACTGGCCAATTACTTTTAATGCATCTTCCTTAGAAATTTTATTATTATTAACTGTGTTAGAAATAGAAACTGATGGTGCAATGTAGAATTTGCTAGATTTTTGTATTGAAGTTGTAGCACTAGTGTGCAGCTATAAATAACTACACAAGTAACACATTGTTTAAAAATAGGAAATACTTACATTTTTTTTATTTAAATAAGTAAGTAGGTAATATTCCTCATTTAAAAATGACAAATAAAATTTGTATTCAAACAATTAATGTTTAAATCTAGTTGGCTTTATTAGCTCAAGTTTAAAATTTTAGAGCAATGCATTTTTATTAAATTTTATATTTTTTATGGTACACTATGGGTTTATCTAAATTAATATCAAGTGTTTTTAGAAATAATTTTAGGCAAGCAAGTTATGTACAAGTTTTGGGCAGATCCTGTTCATTCAAGGCTGGGTCTGAAGAAGCACCTTCAGGAGAAGAGAAGAAGCCTGATGGCAGCAAGGTGAGAATACATAGAAACCTAAGTTTTATTTTTATGCAGTAAAATCATTATGTTTTTTTTGCCTACAAATTTACTCTAGTTTAGTTGAGCAATTTCCATGAAGCTTGGTCAATAGATGCCTCAATCCTTTAAGTTATTGTGTGTAAAGCTTATCATTGTTCATTCTTATTATCAATATATATAAAACTCTTCCGTTACTGACTGACTGACTGACAGACAACGCAGAGCCAAAACTACTGGGCGTAGCGGGCTGAAATTTTGCATGTAGGTTCCTTAGGGAGTGTAGGTGAGCACTAACAAAGGATTTTCCGAAATTCCCATGGGAACGAAAAAAAACGGAATTTTTGTGTTTATGAGAAAGCTTCGCGGGAAAAACCGCGGGGCAGCCTCTAGTCCTCTATAAAACTCTTCCGTTACTGACTGACAACGCAGAGCCGAAACTACTGGGCGTAGCGGGCTGAAATTTCGCATGTGGGTTTCTTGGGGAGTGTAGGGGAGCACTAAGAAAGGATTTCCCGAAATTCCCATCGGAACGGGAAAAAATGGATTTTGGTGTTTATGAGAAATCTTTTTTTTTTTTTTTTAAATCGTTTATTAATAATAAAGAATTACAGGCATATAACACACATTATATCGGCCAAACTGCAGGACAGTTTGTCGGCCGGTACACTCTCTATTCAATATGAAATATTATGTACAGCTCATAATATACCTATTACACAATTTATAATCTACGATGCTGAAACAAAGCCAAATAATAAAGAATTAGAAAAGTATTATTATTAAGTAAATATAAGTAAGTACTTACTTACTATGCTTAAATGGTCGACAGAAAAAACATTTTTACCCTATTTTTAAAAGTATTAAATGACAGATTGCCCGTAAAGAGGTCAGAGGGAAGTCGATTATATATACTAGTAAGTTTATGTTTTAACAATCTCTTTCCATAGTAGTTATTAGTTTTAATATTCATTTCGAAGTTCTTTAAATTTCTTCGCCTCTGTACATCCCCACTAAACTTTGGCACATTGAGCATATTAATTGATTTATAATTTTGAACAGCGAGCAAATAATTGACCTTTGTGTGAATTGGCATAATTTTACATAGACGAAACAGACTTTCATAGTCTCCCTGACAGGATTTTTTCAAGGCTTTGCTAACTAATATTTTGAGAAAACGGACTTGAAGTGACTGAATTTGATCAAGATACGACTTAAAGGTAAGGCCATATGTCGCTAGCCCATAGTCTATCAGCGAATCCACGAGGGCAAAATAAACACTGAATAATATTTTTTTACTTACACACTGCCTTAACATATAAAACTTGCCCAAAATACATCTAAGCTTTATACATACTTCCTGTATATGGTATTTCCAACTAAATTTTCTATCAATAACTAGACCTAAATATTTAAATTTTTCTACAAATTCTATGAACTCACACTTACAATTAGTATAATTCAAGTGTATGCAATCATATGAATGCCCCTTTATTTCATAGCTTTTACATTTTCTTATATTGCGGTGATGATATGTGCATTGCTTTTGTTTTAGCCATATTAATAATAATTCCATTGTCATGTGACCATTTTATTATATTGATAAGATCTTCCTGGATTTTACTTTCTATATTGTCTTGATTTTTACCTGAATAAATTATGCACATGTCATCAGCGTACATTATCATATCACAATATTTTATTATTTTTGACACACTATTAACGTGCATTATGTATCCTATTGGTCCATAAACGGAGCCGGTAGGAACTCCTAGCGTCACATCAGCATCGTAACTCCGACTGCCCGCCACCTTAGTTGTCATTTTCCTATTTTTTAGATATTGCTCAAGCCAGCTGTGAAATCTGCGCGTGTGAAACCGCGGGGCAGCCTCTAGTTCTAACTAAAAAGCCTTTATTTCAACCCATGTTCTATTAACTGGTTTCAGAAAGGTCTAGTGGTGGGTGTGTACGAGAACAAGGGCAAGTTCGAGCTGACCCCCGTGGGGGAGGAAGCTGACGCGGCCTCTGGTGGAAAGATCTCGCAACATTTGAATGAGTAAGTATAATTCACAGAGAGAGCATCTTCCTTGTTCTGTCTGTGGTATAATTGATGATATCTTGTATCCTTGTATGACTTTGACTTTGAGTAAGTTTTTTTTGTAACTATATAAGGACGCTCCCGGCTTTATACGATTGTTATTTTATACAGGATGTTTCTGACAAGGCGGTAATAAATAGTAGGGGTTATTCGGCACAGCATTATGTGACCACTTTTCCCTAAACATCATGGGTCGAAATTTCAGAACAATAATCATCTGTCCCGTATATTAACGTAACCTAATTTAATTTTAGTTTTTTTTTTCTTTAACATAATTTTTAAGTACTTATGTATTTATGGATTTTATTAATCTGAAATAAAGAAAATTATTATTATTATTATTATATTGACTCCGGTGACTGCCAGACTCAAGTGGAACTGGGCTGGTCACGTCTGCCGCTTGGACCCGGACCGGTGGGCGAGAATCGCAACCGAGTGGGTTCCTAGTGGCAGACGCAAACGTGGAAGACCAAGGAGGAGATGGCGGGACGATCTCGACTCTCACCTCGAGAACTGGCCAGAGTTGGCACAAGATCGGAAGGCTTGGCGAAATGGGGGGGAGGCCTTTGCCCAGCAGTGGGACATTAACTAGGCTAAATAAAAAAATAAAAAAAAAAATTGACTCCGTCAGCTGATGGAACCAATTTTTGGAACAGCTGATTTTTTAAGGTGTTTTCAACTTGTGTTGCTTTAAGAAATCGTTAGGAATGGTTAACTTAATGAAAGTTTTTGTGACGACACACGAACACGAAGGCCTTCTGTACCACTGGAGTATACAATAGGATTCAAAAAATAAAAAAAAACTTTAATCAATCCAACAAAAACAACAAAGTTAAGTTGGACACTAACCATATTTTTATAAAGATACAGTGGGTTTTAAGTAGCTTTACTGGAAGTCTACTTCTCTGGTTTGTTGTATGGTAAATACGTGACAAACAGTCTCTAAATTGACATATGTCAAATAACTTAAATGATCTTCAATTTTTTATGATTAACAGAGTTAAAATAACATAACAAAAACTATAGAGATACGATTTTTTTACCGACTTATCAGTAACACAGTACCTAACACCCAGTATCTGTACAACGTGTTTGCTAACTCGAAATACAAATAATATTGTAAATGTTTCTTGCGACTGCGTCTAAAACAGTTGTTTGCGTTTCGTTTCAGATTATCAGATAGATTGAAGTTAGGCAAAGCGTTCGTGATAACGGATGTGGAGGGCTATTCTGCGGTGGCGGTCGCTTCCTACGGGCCGAAGGACGCCGGCTATGACAAGCTTGAAGAGTTGGATTTAGATAAGGTGAGACTGATTATATGTAAATGATGCAAATCCCATGCGTGTCGTAAAAGGCGACTACACCCAAAATACGGGCAGTAGCGAATTTCGTTGAAAACTTCAAGAGCTTTTTATGAGAATAAAAAATTGGTATTGATACCATAATTGGTAAAGTATCCTATACTGTGAGAGGCGAGGAAGTTCAGGGTGCCCACCAATTGGCTCAGACAAACAAATGTTTGCCTTGCCTTACGACAATGGTCGCCTGGAGACGCCCCCAAACGAGTTCTCTGCTGTCAAATGATTCTACTCCCTTTTGCAATGATTTTCAGCGTAGAGAAGAAAGGGGTAACAAACTCTACTTTACAATTTATCTCTTTTTTTTGTTCTTTTGTGACATTACAATTAAATTTGTGCGACAATACTTTTACTATTTTGTTTATCAATATATATAAAACTCTTCCGTTACTGACTGACTGACTGACAGACAACGCAGAGCCGAAACTACTGGGCGTAGCGGGCTGAAATTTTGCATGTAGGTTCCTTAGGAAGTGTAGGCGAGCACTAAGAAAGGATTTCCCGAAATTCCTATGGGAACGGGAAAAAACTGGATTATTGTGTTTATGAGAAATCTGCGCGGGAAAAACCGCGGGGCAGCCTCTAGTACATAGTATAAAACAAAGTCGCTTCCCGCGTCTGTCCCTATGTATGCTTATATCTTTAAAATTATGCAACGGATTTTGATGCGGTTTTTTTTAAAAGATAGAGTGATTCAAGAGGAAGGCTTTTAAGTATAATAAATTCACAAAATAGATATAGGTAAGGCGGTACGAAGTTCGCCGGTTCGACTAGTCTATACCAATATTATAAAGAGGAAAGATTTTTTTGTTTGTTTGTAACGAATAGGCTCCGGAAATACTGAACCGATTTGAAAAAATCTTTCACTGGTAGGAAGCTACATTAACCCCGAGTGTCATAGGCTATATTAGATTTTCAAAAAAATTAGGGATCCTTACCTAAACTCAAATAATGTAACCCAAGGTGCAATATTTTTTCCGTTGTTTACATATTTTGACAGTTGGTTTGTTGTTGTTGTTTGTTTTTAATTCAGCCATTCTGGGCAGTCAAAAGAACATAGTCTATAAAGCCAAGTCTTTTGTAGTATCTTATATTCTATCGCGTAACGAAGTAAGCCGGGACTGCTCGTTATTGATAAACTTGAAGAAGACATACAAGTATGCAGATCTCCAACAAGGTGGTCAGAGTGCAAATCAAATATCAAATCAAATCAAATAATTCTTTATTCAATACGAGCTTTCCCGGCTTACTTCGTTACGCCATAGAATATAAGATACTACAAAAGACTTGGCTCTATAGACTATGTTCTTTTGCCTGCCCAGAATGCCTCTTGATAAAAAAACAAACAACAACCGCAAACCACCTGTCAAAATATGTAAACAACGGAAAAAATATTGCACCTTGGGTTACATTATTTGAGTTTAGGTAAGGATCCCTAATTTTTTTGAAAATCTAATATAGCCTATGACACTCGGGGTTAATGTAGCTTTTTACCAGTGAAAGAATTTTTCAAATCGGTTCAGTATTTCCGGAGCCTATTCGTTACAAACAAACAAACAAATCTTTCCTCTTTATAATATTGGTATAGATAGGATACAAGATATCGCTTATTGAAATTCAATTAGACTACATCTAATCTAATCGCCTTATTTGGTAAAGTGCTTAATTGGCTCAGGCAAACAAACAACTCGTTTGCAAACGAGCCGTCTGTCAAATGATTCTACTCCCTTTCTAGAAAAGAAAGGAAAACTAGAACAGCTATAACTGCGATCGCAAACCCCCCCTGCCAAGCGTGGCCGTTCGTTACCCACTTACAGCGAACTCTTTCCACTATTCAGGCGACCATTGTCGTAAGGCAAGGCAAACATTTGTTTGCCTGAGCCAATTGGTGGGCGCCCTGAACTACCTCGCCTCTCACAGTATAGGATACTTTACCAAATAAGGTATCAATAGCAATTAAATTAGATGTAGTCTAGTTGACTTTTAATAAGTGATATCTTGTATCCTATATTGAATAAAGTTTTTTTTTGATTTAGATTTTGATATTTTCATGATTGTGGAAATCTGTGGGGAGACATAATTCGCATATCTGTCTGTTTGTCTGACTGTACATTTGTCCGTCACTGTGCCCCTGCTGTTGACCTTAGAGCTAACTCATTTGTGGTGAATTAATTGTTGGGTATCCAGGAGAACGTCCGTTGGGGCGTGGGCGCGGGCGTGCGCAAATTGCAATCACGTGGTGTGGGCGCGATCAGCGTCGACCCGGGACGAGCCGCCGCCGCCGCTGCCGAAGCCGCCGAGCTAGCCAGTTGGAGGTCTGTGTAAAATCAACTCTATTACATACACATTACGGTATAAAGTAGCTTGATAGGACAAGCCAGCGCTGCCGAGGCCGTCAAGTTTTCCAGCTGAAGGTATATCCGACTCGAAGGACCAACGTTGAGGTCTCATGATCTATGTATAGAAGGATCGTAAACTCTTCAATAATTATTCTTTCATACCACCCGCTCGTAAAGAGTACTTTTTGGTTACTGTTCTCTTATTTATAAAACTAGAGGCTGCCCCGCGGTTTTTCCCGCGCAGATTTCTCATTAACACAAAAATCCCCGTTTTTTCCCGTTCCCGTGGGAATTTCAGGAAATCCCTTCTTAGTGCTCACCTACACTCCCTAAGGAACCCACGTACAAAATTTCAGCCCGCTACGCCCAGTAGTTTCGGCTCTGCGTTGTCTGTCAGTCAGTCAGTCAGTCAGTCATTCAGTCAGTCAGTAACGGAAGAGTTTTATATATATTGATGAATGTCCATGCATTGCGTTTTGCTCTTGGGAGAAAAAGTATGTAGGTAGTAGGTACAGTAGGTAGGTACTTACTTAGTTTTGTAGCTATCAATACAAACATATTAAAACAAAACTGGGCGCGGAATAACCAAGATATGCGGTGCAAAATTTTAAAGTAAAAGGGCTAAACCGCCTCACAGTGTTTGACCATGACATAACCAACAGTTGACTTTGATGATAATATTGTATATTGTAAAAGTACACCTTGTAAGCGTATAATTACCTATTTCCTTTTTCCAGGTTCCAAGAATTCCGCACAGAGTCCCGGGAGCCTCCCCTCACAGTTTCCCCGCAAACCGCAGGCAGCGGGGAAGGCAAAGACGACAAGGAAGACAAAGAAGCCGCGCGGGATGAGGGGTGGGAGGCGGGCGCGGGGCGGGGGAGGGCTCAGAATTGGGCGCGGTATCTGTCTGATATGCCGGCAAACAAGATGACGCCTGTTGATTTGGCACAGGTTAGTCCTTCTTATAAATTTTTTGGTGACCCCAACGTGAACATTTTGTCTGGTTTTAACTAGGTTCTTTGGAAAAAATGGGTGTGTTACTTGTTTCTTGTTTAAACGCCTTGGATTGCGCTTTAGATACGATTAGATAGGTGATAATCGGTAGCAAGGCGTTAAAAGTTTTTGGTGACCCCGATGTCAAAATTTTGTCTTGTTTTACCTTGTAGATAGGATAAAATTGTAGAGCTTTTTAACAGCCGGCTAAAGCTAAGATGACGCCCGTTAATTTGGCACAGGTACAGTCACGGACTAGGAGGCCGTAACAGATTTGTCTATGGTTTCGTCAGCCTTAGACTGTATTACCAAAGAACAAGAGCTATTTTGTAATACTGAAAAACCGGAAATGTTACGCCGATCGTGTCCGCTACAGTACCTAATAAGCGTCAAAAAGTTGTTTGGTGACCCCTACGTGAATATTTCGTCTTGTTTTATCTAAGTCATTGAAAAAAAATATGATTTTGATACTAGCTAGTTGGTACGAAGTTCGCCTGGTCGACTAGTTCAATATAATTGAAGGAACACAAAACCAAATTTCAAATCGATAGGACAAATGAAAGATGGTTAGATCCTCTCATCCATTTTTCAAGAGCTGATCATCTTCAAACGGCTGATCAGGTCATGGATACCTTACCAAATACTTTCTATATCATAGATGTAACATGGTACCAAGGTACGAAGCTTGTTAGATCTCCTCTGATCCATTATTCAAAAGCTGATCATCTTCAAACGGCTGATCAGATCTTCATCAGACATGGCTAAGAACACTCGGCCTGAAATTATCTATGATACAAAAAAAAACAAAACTAAAATCGGTTCAGCCGTTTGGGCTCTACGATGCCACAGACAGATACACACGTTAAAATTATAACACCCCTCTCGGAATTTTCGTTCGGGGGTTAACAATCAAGTCTTTCCTCTTTATAACATAAGTAAGTATACTTATATGTCGGATATAGTCGCCAACTTGACTAGATCCGCTCCAGTTACGTCAGAACGCCAGCGCCATCTAGTAGGCGCTCAACGGAGTCTAGGAGAGACCTGGCCGTGGGAGCTCGAGCCTGGCAGCAGGAAATCACTACCAGCCGTCGAGCAGACCGGTCGCCTTTCTAGAAACTGTTCCGCGTTCTGTACTGTACTTTAGTGCTATGATACTGTTACCCGTACGTTTATTAGAAAGTGCCTTATTCAAAGTGTTAACCGTTTTTCTGTAACCGACATACCCACGATACGCCCACAAAGCATCCTAATGGACAAGGGGAATGAAAAAGATCAGCATGCCTCCGTCATATATATTTTTAAAATCTTCTACAGGAAGCCCTAGACGTGCTCTGTCCCCTAGGAGTCCAGGTGACAGCTCGGGACCGCGACTGGATCCAGTCTCAGCGCATGGAGGCGTTCCTGGCCGTGGCGCGCGGCTCCTGCGAGACCCCCGTACTGCTGGAGTGTAACTACTCCGGGGCGGGGGCCGAGGAGGCACCCGTCTTACTGGCCGCTAAGGGCGTCACTTTTGACAGGTTTTTTGGTTATTTAGAACATCATCAATATATATTAAACTGCAAGTAAGTATTCCAAAACGGATTTAGGGCTCGACGACGTCCTTGAACGGCCATGATTGAAACTTTTAAACTAAAAGACGCGCTTTTGCGTAGTGATACGGGTCGTTATCGCATGAAACTTTGCGGAAATTGAGTTGAGGCTATTATCTCTGTAGTATTTGAACTTTATGTGTACGGTAAGGTATCTCAGTGTGTACGGTAAGGTATATCGAAAATATATCTGGTAAGGTAAGACTAAGACTGGATCCAGTCTCAGCGCATGGAGGCGTTCCTGGCCGTGGCGCGCGGCTCCTGCGAGACCCCCATACTGCTGGAGTGTAACTACGCCGGGGCGGGGGCCGACGACGCGCCCGTCTTACTGGCCGCTAAGGGCGTCACTTTTGATAGGTTTGTTGGTGGTTTTAATTTGATTTACCCATTTTAATCTATAGGTTCTTGGCATTTTACAGCATTAAAAAGAAAAAAACAATGTATGTATGGTGTTTTAAGTGCGTTGGTTTGTTGGTTGTTTAGAACATGATAATATTAAAAACGCAAGTAAGTATTCCAAAAGTACGGATTTAGGGCTCGACGACGTCCTTGAACGGCCATGATTGAAACTTTTAAACTAAAAGACGCGCTTTTGCGTAGTGACACGGGTCGTTATCGCATGAAACTTTGCGGAAATTGAGTTGAGGCTATTATCTCTGTAGTATTTGAACTTTATGTGTACGGTAAGGTATCTCAGTGTGTACGGTAAGGTATATCGAAAATATATCTGGTAAGGTAAGACTAAGACTGGATCCAGTCTCAGCGCATGGAGGCGTTCCTGGCCGTGGCGCGCGGCTCCTGCGAGACCCCCGTACTGCTGGAGTGCAACTACTCCGGGGCGGGGGCCGAGGATGCACCAGTCTTACTGGCCGCAAAGGGCGTCACTTTTGATAGGTTTGTTGTTTAAGTTAGAACATGATAATAATAATAACACATCTTTTTCATTTTTCATTGTTCTTTGGTAATACAGTCTAGGGCTGACGAAACCATAGACAAATCTGTTACGGCCTCCTAGTCCGCCACTGTACCTACAGAATGCTATCTCCCTTGTGTCATAAGAATAAAAAAAAAACCAGAGCTGCGTTCGAACACATAAAACAAAAACAAGCTCGCTCCTGATAAATAAAATAACAGCGTATTTAGTAGAGACCGACCTAAGGTTCGGTTTCGGCCAAAAAATCCTGTTTCGGCCACAGTTTCGGTTTCGGCTAAAAACAGCCCAACCTTTTGCTGAACCCGAAACTCGAGATTCGTGCGTTGCTCGGCTAACCTCGGAAAAATTCGGCGACACTCGCGCTGACCTCGCTTGCATGAGTTACCAGCGCGCCCGCAAAATTTTAAATTTTACAAAGCCTCGCAAGTTTCGGTTTTGGTTTCGTCCGAAACTGAGGTCAGGGCCAAAGATTCGAGTTTCGGTTCCGGTTTCCGAAAATCATGTATCGGTCGGTCTCTAGTTTTTGGCCTTAACTCCACTCCCACTCAGCATTCATCGATTGATAAGATGATCCGTACACGTCCAGTTGTCCAGAAATCAGTCCGTTTTGTGTAAAGCACATTGATAGTGACAGTACCGCTTGTTCCCAGCGGCGGTCTGTGCCTGAAGAAAGCTCGCAGCATGGTGGAGAACCGCGGCAGCATGGCCGGCGCCGCCGCCGCGCTCGCCGCCCTGCGCTCCGCCGCCGAGGCCAAGGTATAGGAGTGACATTATACACATTATAATACAACGAGCTTTCCCGGCTTACTTCGTTGCGCCATAAAATATAAGATACTACAAAATACTTGGCTCTATAGACTATGTTCTTTTGCCTGCACAGAATGGACTTGATAAAAAAAAGCAAACAACGACAACAAACCACCTGTCAAAATATGTAAACAACGGAAAAAATATTCACCTTGGGTTACATTATTTGAGTTTAGGTAAGGATCCCTAAGTTTTTGAAAATCTAATATAGCCTATGACACTCGGGGTTAATGTAGCTTCCTACCAGTGAAAGAATTTTTCAAATCGGTTCAGTATTTCCGGAGCCTATTCGTTACAAACAAACAAACAAACAAACAAATCTTTCCTCTTTATAATATTGGTATAGATATATATAAAACTCTTCCGTTACTGACTGACTGACTGACTTACTGATAGACAACGCAGAGCCAAAATTACTGGGCGTAGAAAGCTAAAAATTGGCACGTGGGTTCTTTGGGGAGTGTAGGTGAGCACTAAGAAGGGATTTCCCGAAATTCCCACGGGAACGGGAAAAAGCGGGATTTTTGTGTTTATGAGAAATCTGCGCGGGAATAAACGTGAGGCAGCCTCTAGTATTGGTATAGATGTACTATAAGTACTAGTCGACCCGGCAAACTTCGTACCGCCTATGTTGTACATTTACTATTACATACAGGATGAGTCTTTATAAAGTGCACATACGATTAGGGGTGATACTAGACCCAATTTTATCGACAAACAAATATAACAAAAATACCGTTAATTTTTTATTGACATTTTAATTTTCAAATTAGCAACTATGAACCCCGCATTATAACTTCTTAACTAATTGCTGTATCACTTTGAAATAAATGCAGTTAATCATCACAAATGAGTAGCAATACAATTAAAAAAATAATAATCCTATTTGCCATTAATAAAAAAAAAACATAATGTTCAGGAATTTGCATATTTTTTGCTTCTTTTTTCAATTATTGTCAAAAGTCTAAAAAAACACCGTATAAAGTTATTATTTTTATTTGTTCAAATTAATCTTTTTTTTTTGTCGATAAAATTGGGTAAGTTCTACACTTATTTTTCTTAGTTGTGAGTACCTAACTTATCAACAGATTCTCGTGTCATTCTATTCAGAACTTTAGGTAGTAATTATTGCCAATTACGCTTACCGAACATATTATTGTATCGGGGCAGTGTATTAGTAGACAGATTTGTAGATTAGGTACTTGATCTTACTTTAACTTTAAGACTTTCTAACTTGTCTTTATAATCATCAATCATCAATATATATAAAACTCTTCCGTTACTGACTGACTGACTGACTGACAACGCAGAGCCGAAACTACTGGGCGTAGCCGGCTGAAATTTTGCACGTAGGTTCCTTAAGGAGTGTAGGTGAGCACTAAGAAGGGATTTCTGGAAATTCCCACGGGAACGGGAAAAAACAGGATTTTTGTGTTTATGAGTAATCTGCGCGGGAAAAACCGCGGGGCAGCCTCTAGTCATCAATATACTGGGTGTTTCTGACAAGGCGGTAATAAATCAAAGGAGGGATTCTGCTCACCATAACTAACAACTTTCTCAAAGCAACATGGGTCTAAATCGCAAAAAAAATAACAGCTGTTCCATACATTGGTTCGATCAGCTGACGGGGTCAATGTACGGGACGGCTGATTTTCGTTTTGAGATTTCGACCCATGTTGCTTTGGGAAAGTTGTTAGGTATGGTGAGCTGAATCCCCCCTTTGATTTATTACCCCCTTGTCAGAAACACCCTGTATATAAAACTCTTCCGTTACTGACTGACTGACTGACAGACAACGCAGAGCCGAAACTACTGGGCGTAGAAAGCTGAAAATTGGCACGTGGGTTCCTTGGGGAGTGTAGGTGGGCACTAAGAAGGGATTTCCCGAAATTCCCACGGGAACGGGAAGAAACGGGAATTTTGTGTTAATGAGAAATCTGCGCGGGAAAAAACGCGGGGCAGCCTCTGTCATCTCATAATGGGCCTTGTGGTGGGCTCCAGCTGGCAGTGAACGTGCGCTGCGTGGTCCCGCTGTGCGAGAACATGGTGAGCGGCCAGTGCATGAAGGTGGGCGACGTCGTGCGCGCGCTCAACGGACTCTCCATTGTGGTGAGATCACATATTTTTAACCGACTTAAAAAAAAACGGGGTTATCAAATAATAACACACATCACACTCAGAGCCCCTAACTAGGAAGAACCTGTATCTAGGGTGCCCGAAACACACACAGAGACGAACATCACACCCAGACTGGAAACAAACATCGATATTCATCATATCAATATTCGCCCCGCCCAGGAATCGAACCCGGGTGCTCACGCTTACTCAGTCCACATCACTGCCAACTGAGCTACGGAGCAGTCAGTAATTACTATGTTATTATTCAGCTATGCAGGCCAATAATAATAATAACACATTAATTACACTCAGAGCCCCTAACTAGGTAGAACCTGTATCTAGGTTGCCCGAAACATATACAGAGACGAACATCACACCCAGACCGGAAACAAACATCGATATTCATCATATCAATATTCGCCCCGCCCGGGAATCGAACCCAGGTGCACACGCTTACTCAGTCCACATCACTGCCAACTGAGCCACAGAGCAGTCAATCATGAATATACATACATATCAGTTTGATATGTATGTATATTTATTTATGTTTGTCCGCGATTATCTCAGAATTGGCTGAACCGATTTGGATGCGGTTTTCATAGAAGTACCTAATAATTACATTTGGAGGTTTTGAACTGACGTAAAAAAGAGGATGTTCTCAGCTTATGTAAAGTAGGTTGTATGTAATAGGCTATTCTACTTACCATTCTTGTTTTTTACCATTTCATTCGTGTTTTATTTTTTGAAGACATCACTGATTTGGTCGGTAATACGTTCGCTTACCTCTCCCGCGGAACCGTGCCTTCCGCATTAGATCTGAAAATTTCTCGTTTTTTTTGCAATGTGTTTTTAACCGACTTCAAAAAAAGTATGTATGTAGGTATGTGTATGTTTGTCCGCGATTATCTCGCGTTTGGCTGAACCGATCTTGATGCAGTTTTCAGATAAGTGTTTGTTACATTCAGGAGAAGGTTTTAGTACTTACCTATTTTAACCGACTTCGAAAAAGAGGAAGTGCTCAGTTGATGTATGTCTCACATACAAAAACTGAAAACATGCTCTGTTCTGAAGTCGGTAAAAAAAGAAATAATTCTATTATAACATACTTAGTACCTAGTGCCTCAGGAACGCTGCACAGGTACCTAAATTAATTTATAATAAGTTGTACATATACCGTATTATTCATAAAGATAAAGAACATTTTAAGTAGCGTTACTGGAGGTCTATTTCTCTGGTTTGTTGTATGGTAAATACGTGACATCCAGTCTAAATTGACATACGTCAAATAACTAAAATGCTCTTTAACTTTTTATGAATAAGAGGGATAGTTTTTATATTTAATTTACTTGCAGTTGTTCTTTTAGGTTTACTAACATAGTTTTTAAGATCTTTTAGTTTTTATGTATTTACTAACGATTAACAAACTAGAAAAATTTGGTCTGAAATAAACTATTTTTTTTATAATGTTCTGTAGATCGAGGACACGGACCTGGAGGGGCGGCTGATGCTGGCGGACGCGCTGGTGTACGGCCAGGCCGCCTACAAGCCGCGGCTCGTCATCGACGTCGCCACGCTCACACGTTAGTCATACACGGTTACTTTTTTTTTATCGTGGAGGAAAATTTAACACCCGGTAGGCATAGTTCGACTGCTCCGTGGCTCAGTTGGCAGTGATGTGGACTGAGTAAGCGTGTGCACCCGGGTTTGATTCCCGGGCGGGGCGAGTATTGATATGATGAATATCGATGTTTGTTGATGGTGTGGATTGATTCCTGAAAACAAAATTAAAAAATAATGAACCGTGCTCACTTGAGTGAGGTACAGTGGCGGACACGATCGGCGTAACACTTCCGGTTTTTCTGTATTGCAAAATAGCTCTTGTTCTTTGGTAATACAGTCTAGGGCTGACGAAACCATAGACAAATCTGTTACGGCCTCCTAGTCCGTGACTGTACTCCGAAGGTTTTTGTAAAAAAAAACTAAAAACGTTGTGTAGCATCAGAACAATGACCTACGGTAGCTTAGCTGGTGCCAGACGAGTCAGGGGGTGAAGGGCAATGCGCAGGGATTGAACAAGGAGTCCATCGGCCTTAAATTGCGAAAGGGAGTAGAATCATTTGACAGAGGAGGGCTCGTTTGGGGGCGTCTCCAGGCGACCATTGTCGTAAGGCAAGGCAAACATTGTTTGCCTGAGCCAATTAGTGGGCACCCTGAACTACCTCGCCTCTATCAGTATAGGATACTTTACGAAATAATAAATCAATATTAATTAGATTAGTCTAATTGACTTTCAATAAGCGATATCTTGTATCCTGTATTGAATAAATCATTTTTTACTTTTTTTTACTTTACTTTACTTAAATAAGTTTTTTTATTTTTGGAAATTAAAAAAAAAAAAAAAGTAAAAAATAAGTTTTTTTTAACTATTTATTCGAGTCATATCATGCAAAGACTTTCGTGTATGGAAACTTATTTTACTATGTACCGTAGATGTAGCGGAAACCGCCCTATTCTTGACCATCCTTCCTATTATTCGCATAGTCCATTTAGAGGCTGAATATAAGGTTTTTGGCATTTTACAACAACAACAAATCAAAATTATGCTGTAAAAAGCCAATAATCCTTAGATTTAGCCTATAAATATGGACCATTCTATTAATTAGAAAGGGGCCAAAAATGTTGTAGCTTATTATAGGCTTCCCTATGATAGACTTAGGCACAGCGGCGGTCTAGGAGTATAACAGATTTGTCTATGGTCTCGTGCGGCCTACGCTATAGTACCAAAGAAAAACAGCTATTTTGTAATACAGAAAAAACCGGAAGTGTTACGGCGTCCTAGACCGCAATTGTACCTTATACTTAGGTAACATGGTGTTAAAAATTAAAGAACAATAAACTAAATAAAAGACTTCAAAGGAGGAGGTTCTAAGTTTGATCTGTATGTTTGTGTTTCTCTGCGATTATGTCGCGTTTGACTGAACCGATTTTGATACTGTTTTCAGTTATTATTTGTTACATTAATTCAGGAGAAATTCAGGACTTCGAATACGAGAAAGTTCTCAGCTTGTGTCAGTTTATAGAGGCAGTTCCCCTTTAAAAAATAATAATAATTGTATAATGTATTCTATAGACGGCGTGCTCCTAGCGACGGGCGGCGGCGCGTACGGCTGTTTCGCAAACAGTTCAGAAGGCTGGAACCTGGCTAAAGCTGCCGGCGCCACCAGCGGGGACCGGCCCTGGAGGTTCCCGCTGTGGGACTTCTACCAGAAACAAGTCACTGGTCTGTCTGTAGCTAGCTTGTTGTGTTGTTTCTTTCTACGTTAGGCTGCTTATCCGAGCCTGTCAAGAGAAAGCGCTTTCCGCACGTGTCCGAGATACTAGCTCCATTCATCGTCCAGATTTTTCCTGCGCTGACAGTCGCTCTGGAACAAGCGTCTATGTCAGCGCAGATATTTCCTATTTTTTTCGAACCAGAATAAGCGCTTGTTGCCAGCTGAGAAACTAGTAGGTAGAACTATTAATACAATGCATCTCTTTCCTTTAAACGGAATGTATATTTAATTTATTGTGCGTTTCTTTAGCGAGAAAATCGCTGATACATTTATATTTAACTAGTTGACCCGGCGAACTTCGTACCGCCTAACCTTTTACTATATTGTGCATTTATTATACTAATAAACCTTCCTCTTGAATCACTCTATCTATTGCAAAAAACTGCATCAAAATCCGTTGCATAGTTTTAAAGATATAAGCATACATAGGGACAGACGCGGGAAGCGACTTTATTTTATACTATGTATATTGAAGAGTCCTACTAAACACTTAAAACGGTACTTACCCATCCATTGCAGATGACCCGTCGGTAGACTTGAGGAACAAAGGATCTGGCAAAGCATCGCCGTGCTTGGGAGCGGCCTTTCTAAAGGTATTTTTTACCCGTTCATTCGTAAATAGTATTAAAGCTATAAATTAAATACTTCACTTTCCTTACAATTTACATTTTATTCTCTTTCACTTGTTATTTTTTAATCCTCTCGTGTTCATGATTCAACATTGACAATTCACATCTCTTCTTCCCGCCTTTCCTCGACAAAAGTACTTTTACAAACCAACTTTAGGAAACACATTGCTAAACAAACATCTAGATAATTTACTATAAGTTATTAATTAAAACATAATTTATGGTACCTAATAAACCTAATAAAGTATTTCTGATTAGATGTAAAACATTAATAAGTAATAAATAAACCCCGTATTGATCAATTATATGTTGTCCATCCTTGCCGCATGATGGCGCTGGGATCGGCCAGAGAGAAGGTAGATCGGCGGGCAAAGGCTTCTCGCGTTGTCAGTCCAAGATGCGGTAACACTCGGCCATCCTGCATTGGCCGTGTCCCACGGCGACGGTAGTTGTACCTGACAAAAATGCGAGCACTTAGGTTCTTTTTATATAAGGCGAACTTAAAACTAAAGGAAGATAGCAATGGAAGCACACAGTTTTTATTTTATTATTATTATTTTTTAATTTTTGGTTAGTTTGTTTATTATTATTATTTTAGTTAATGATGCGTTGATGCTGCCACACAGGCCATGGCTTACTCAGATGCCGCCACACAGGCAATGGCTCACACAGATGCCGCCACACAGGCTATGGCTCACACAGATGCCGCCACACAGGCAATGGCTCACACAGATGCCGCCACACAGGCTATGGCTCACACAGATGCCGCCACACAGGCTATGGCTCACACAGATGCCGCCACACAGGCTATGGCTCACACAGATGCCGCCACACAGGCAATGGCTCACACAGATGCCGCCACACAGGCAATGGCTCACACAGATGCCGCCACACAGGCTATGGCTCACACAGATGCCGCCACACAGGCTATGGCTCACACAGATGCCGCCACACAGGCTATGGCTCACACAGATGCCGCCACACAGGCTATGGCTCACACAGATGCCGCCACACAGGCTATGGCTCACACAGATGCCGCCACACAGGCAATGGCTCACACAGATGCCGCCACACAGGCTATGGCTCACACAGATGCCGCCACACAGGCAATGGCTCACACAGATGCCGCCACACAGGCAATGGCTCACACAGATGCCGTCAAAAATGACACACAGTCCATTAATCAGCATCAAAACATCTTTTTTTTTAATTATTAAATTGTTTTTTTTTTCGAAGTTGAAACTAGTATTTTTTTTCTTTTAATAAATAAAATTTTAATCAGCACTATCCTGAATTTTAAAATTTCAATGCTCGTATATAAATTTTGTGTAATACATTGTCCGCGCCTAATATATCACAAAACAAATACTACTGCTTTAGACTAAAGCTTGATTGTCCCAAGCGCTGTTGACGCGTATGGTCTCCAGTAGGCCGCGCAGGCCGGCGCGCGCGGCAAGCACGCTGCTCATCAGCGACACCGTGTAGCCGTCTCGTCGAGGAGCGCCACAAACTCACTACGTCCAGCTAAGTTTACTGGAACTCTTGGATGTTTACGCTATTGGCGTAGAGTAGTGCAGTGCAACAGCCTATGATGCGCCTCTCCGCAGCCGTCCCTGGTCCCACGTATTAACTGGACAGGTGTCTCGTGGATGACGTTTTTCCAGACGCTTGAAGCAGATCGCGTGGCACTTGACGTGTCTCTACCGATCCTTCCGTAAGGCCTTCTTGAATGGCTTTTTGCCAGGCAAAAGGTGCACGACGTCTTGTTGTTCTTTGGTTCATCCCTGCCGCAGTATAATAAATAGTACTATACAGTACTCCAAAAGTGACAATGCGCATACAAAATCGTCGTCTCTGTTCGACTACGGTCGTATTCCCGTACGTCAGAAGATGATATGTATCTAAGGTGGTTAAGTGCATTTTCTTCATGTGTAATTTAGTTGAATTTTTTTTTTTTTTTTGATTCGAGTATTCCGTTAAAACGACAATTAGCGAAGAGCTGCATGCGCATTATTAATCTGGGTGCACTGTACATACAGTATGGGCACTCCCTGCCTCCCTCAGCAAATGCGGGTTCCCCGCTCTCGGTTAAGTACCTTTCGTTTACCGCTCAATACAAATAAAGTGCGTCGCACGTCTTATCTCACTCACACAAGCATGATACGCGTGAACGTACACAAGTTTCAGCTGTGCGCGAAGCAACGCGATTCTTCCCTCTATGGAGTGTCCGATGTGTGTCCCTGCTGAAAAGTGTGCTATGAACTCGCATCAACCTCTGCTGCCCGCGTGTGTCTGTCATCAAACTGCTTGCGATGACACTTATCTTGGTTGCCTTCTCTTGAAGGAAATCAGCTATCACTTGTAGACATGATTTGCCGCGTTCGCTTGTTAGCTTGTCAAAACTGTAGTCAGACCATTTGGACACCAAAATCGTTGAAGCTTGCCCAGGGTAATCGCTGCAATTGCTGTCCCTTGAAGGTACTCGGCCTTTCCTAGAGCCTGAACAGCGGCGATGAAATTACAACTAAGTACAGCTTGGCACAAAAATCTAGACAATAATGGGGGCGCCACTTTGTATGTGGAGTTAGAAATCTTTAATAATTTTCTCCTAAAACACCATTAGTCAAAATCAAATGATAATAACAAATTCACGATGTTTCTTTACAAGAAGTTATGTTTTTTTTTTCTTAGGTTTTCCAACTGAAGATAAAAATGGTTCCGTTTCAAGACACCGTTGCCGAACTGTATCTATCTCTTTAGACACGATCGGTGTAACACTTCCGATTTTTCTGTATTGTAAAATAGCTCTTGTACTTTGGTAATACAGTCTAGGGCTGACGAAACCATTGACAAATCTGTTACGGCCTCCTAGTCCGTGACTGTACATATGGTGCAGTTTTTGTTTTTTTTTTTTTTTTTTTATCTCCTGCACATTCTTTAAAAAAATGCTGTCTGGGTTGCCAAAACGCAGCTCTAAAAATGACAATATCGTGTCAGGAGAAGTTGCTGTTATCCTGTTAAGTAGCACTCCTACTGCTTCCTTAGCTGGACCCCATAGTATGCATTTCTGTAGCCCCCACAAGTTTTCTTGTGGACTGAACTCACACATCTTTGTAGACTCCTTGAATGCCTGTCTGAACTGGAGCCATTCCAACTAGTGTCCAGAGAAAATTGGTAATTAAGTCTCTCGAAGCCCATTCGACGTAGAAGTTTGGTGATGGGACCATGAAAATGCTGCCGCCGTTCCACCATAATCGCTGACGTGATTTTCGACTTACTTGCTCTTGACGCAGGGGCTGGTGTAAGCAAGACTTTGTGACTTTCTCTTTTATTTATATATAATTTTTTTTTTTTTTTTTGTCCATTTTGATACTTAGTACTGCGGTGGGCAGATGTAGCAAAAGACTTCTGAAACGGATTTCGAATAAATAATGCTGCCACCTCTTGTCGAATATCAGTACGAAAACTATTGTAGTGTAGATGTAGTAGAGTGTATACTCTACTATCAGTAGATTTTAAGTAGCGTTTCTGGAGGTCTACTTCTCTGGTTTGTTGTATGGTAAAAACGTTACATCCAGTCTAAATTGACATACGTCAAATAAGTAAAATGCTCTTTAACTTTTTATGAATAAGAGGGTAAGATAGCAGCAGCTTCAACTCTCCAATAGACGGTGCTTTCTAATTAGATAAAGTAACTGGAACTATCATTCAGTGTTTTTGTAGGCTACTTAAAATTCAAGCGTATATTGTATAAAGAGAGATAATGATTAAATTGAAATAATGTTATTAATAGTAGTTTATTTTTAATTTTCACATAAGTATATATTTTTTAATTGAAATATATTATTATAAAAGCTTGCACCCGCGACCTCGTCTGCAGAGGATTAGTATTTTAAGTAGCAATAATTATAAATTGCATGTTTTTGTAAAGTTTCATTAGAATCTGTCCAGTAGTTTTCACGTGAAAGAGTGACAAGCATCCATACATACAAACTTTTCAACACTATAAGGTTATACCTTATATTTTATTGAATTCAATCCATGCTTTAAAGGGAATCACAAAGCAATAATATCATATGTTTTGTTTACACACAGTACAAAATAGAAAGTAATAGTTTACATTCTGATTGGATTCCAATTTATGCTGATGCTATGCAGATGGTTTGCCTAGAAGAAATCAACTTTTAGCAATCAGGCTCTCCATTACCCTATATCTCTCCTAATCAAGTATTTACATATATATATTTTTTTTTATGTAGGAAATTATTCTATATTTGGCAATAAAGCATTGTTGTCTCTATCTTTTATCATAATGCTGATATTAAAAGATTCAATAAGATTGATTTTCTGAATGGAGAACTAGATCACTTGAAGCTATTAAGTACTGAGGTATCCAGGGTTTACATGTAAATTATGTTAGATATTTACTGACCTTTTTGAATGTTGGCCCGGCATGAACTCCAATCATAATTATTATGTATCATGTAATGTCAACTGCATTCACTCGTAGCAGATGTTGGTTGAGCCCTCGTAAATCGTGTCAACATTGACATAAATGTTGGACCTGCTGCTGCAGTACAAACTTCTCCACTTTGCTCCTACAGATGTTCATGTTTCACCCGCACTCACTCATAGCAGGATGTTGCTTTGATGGTTCAACTTGGTCATTTCTTGGTTGAACTTGGACATCAGCCTGACCTCTCCTCCAGGTTGACATCAACATAAATGTTGCTTCTTGATTTTTGTAATATTATGATTTTGCTTTTTAATAATAACAATGAAATTTCTTGACTAAACTTAAACTTTTGGTATACTTATTGTCAACATTCCTTGGTAGTTGGTAGTGCTTGGTGCAATTTGTTATACCAAGTGCGATTGTAGTCATAATGATCATCATACTTTACTGCTGGAATTTGTATTTCGAACAGGTTTGTGTTCTCTTATTTTCGGAAGCTTATTTTGTAGATCTCTATTGTCGTTAGTTTACGTTCTTGGTGCCGAGACTTGATGCGTATTCATTGTGGCCGTGCCATTTTGTTATTTGAGTAAAATTTTGTTTTCGCCTTCGAAGCTCTGCTAGAGCCAGAACTTTCTCGGTCTCTTTTGTTTTCACCCAGTCCATGTTGTTATTGTGGGTAATAACATTGAATTCATCCCACTTCTGAAATATTAAAGCTATAAATTAAATACTTCACTTTCCTTACAATTTACATTTTATTCTCTTTCACTTGTTATTTTTTAATCCTCTCGTGTTCATGATTCAACATTGACAATTCACATCTCTTCTTCCCGCCTTTCCTCGACAAAAGTACTTTTACAAACCAACTTTAGGAAACACATTGCTAAACAAACATCTAGATAATTTACTATAAGTTATTAATTAAAACATAATTTATGGTACCTAATAAACCTAATAAAGTATTTCTGATTAGATGTAAAACATTAATAAGTAATAAATAAACCCCGTATTGATCAATTATATGTTGTCCATCCTTGCCGCATGATGGCGCTGGGATCGGCCAGAGAGAAGGTAGATCGGCGGGCAAAGGCTTCTCGCGTTGTCAGTCCAAGATGCGGTAACAATAGTTTAAGTTACTGTTCTCATAATTACTTCCGGTTTATAGCACGACAATAATGAATTTCCATACCAATGTACGGGATGGCTGATTTTTGTTTCGAGATTTTGACCCAGGTTGCTTTGGAAAAGTTGTTAGTTATGGTGAGCTGAGGCCCAATTACTGCCGGTTTTGAAATATTGCTTGGCGTCCTCTTTGCGTTTTTTTTGAATTGACTTTGGCACTCTAGAGGACGAAAAGCAATATTGAAAATGTGGCCGTAATAGTATCCGTGAACCCCTCTGGTTTATTACTGACGAGCTTTCCCGGCTTACTTCGTTACGCCATAGAATATAAGATACTACAAAAGACTTGGCTCTATAGGCTATGTTCTTTTGACTGGCCAGAATGGCCGAATAAAAAACAAACAACAACAACAAACCACCTGTCAAAATATGTAAACAACGGAAAAAATATTGCACCTCGGGTTACATTATTTGAGATTAGGTAAGGATCCCTAATTTTTTTGAAAATCTAATATAGTCTATGACACTCGGGGTTAATGTAGCTTCCTACCAGTGAAAGAATTTTTCAAATCGGTTCAGTATTTCCGGAGCCTATTCGTTACAAACAAACAAACCTTTCCTCTTTATAATATTGGTATAGATTATCAGAAACTTGTATAAGCCCCCCCCCCCTTTCCTCTCCCTACAGAACTTCATCTGCAGCCCGTGGCTGCACCTCGACATCACGGGGGTAGGCAAGCTGGCGCACTCGCCCGCGCCGCCCTACCTCGACCCGCGCCGCATGACGGGCCGGCCCGCGCGCGCGCTCGCCGCCATGCTGGCCGGGCTGGCTGAGGGCTGCAAGTAACTAACAGCTGGAGTGAGGGTTTGAGAGGTTTAAAACCTGCCAGTGCCACTGTACTGGAGTGTTAAGGTACGCGTTCATTGGTCGGCGCCGGACGCGCCGCACGCAACGGATTTGAGTTTGCTTTGTATTAATATACATAAGACTGCGTCCACTATCCGCATCTCCCGCACCGCACGCCGGCAATTTATGAGCAAAAATTCGTTGGTGCCGGTGACGTCACAAAAATCAGTTCGCCGCTGGCATCGCCGCCGTAGTCTTCTTCATTTTCTAACAAGCAACCTTTAATAATAATATCTTCATCAATCACCATAGCTGAAGACGTCAACTACGACAAGAAAACACTCGAAACTAAATTAAAAATCCGGACACAGTGGACGCATGTCACCGGCAAATCCGTTTAGTTAATTGCGTGCCGTGCGTGCGGCGCGTCCGGCGCCGACCAATGAACGCGTACCTTTATTCTACAGTGCGACTTTAGGCAGCATCTCCAATAGGCAAACTTCGTTGCAACCTCAGTTGGCGGCGTATCGAATTAGTACGCCCTTCCATATACTATGTGTTTCTGACTAAGGCTTCAAACGCACAGGCGGATTTTTTCCGGATATTGAATCCTATAAAAGTGTCCGCACCAGCGGATAAAAAACCGCGCGGATAAAAATCCGCTTTAGAGGTTTTATTTCCGCGCGGATAAAAATTCGCTTGTGCGTTCGGGGCATATTAATAACAAAATTTAAAACCGCGCAGAAATAAAACCGCAACAGCGGATTTTTATCCACGTGGATTTTTTCCGCTCTAAAAATCTGCCAGTGCGTTTGAAGCCCAAGCTCTAATTATAATAATCAAAGGTAGGATTCAGTTCACCATACCTAACAACTTTCCCAAAGCAACATGCAAAGGTCAAAATCTCAAAAAAAATAGTTCCATAAATTGCTTTGATCACAAAACGGGGTCAATGCAAGGGACAGCTAATTTTGTTTTCGAGATTGCAACCCATGATACTTTGGGAGAGTTGTTAGGTATGTATGGTGAACTGAATACCTGCTTTGATTTATTACCGCCTTGACAGAAACTTTCTTAATTTGAAATGAGAGTTTCTACAGTTTGCTTTCAAATTTAAGGAACGGTGCACTAAGGTGACGTATTCGATTTAAATAATTTGTTATGTGAATTGTCACTTTACTAAATCGAATTCCTTGCCTCGTGTTTACTTTAGTGATGTTTGACTGCAACTTATCTGCCTGATTTTGATACTTCATGTTGTAATACGTTTCTACACAGATTTTTTGTGTTTTTGTTTTATAACCCCATGTGTCCCACCAAATATATTTTTGATATTATACTTATTATACATTTGTTATTTAAAAATAAATTAAAATAATGTTTACAGTTTACCTCGACTATTTATTATTCAGTGCCAGTACGGGTAGCAGAAAGGTGCCTAAATGAAGAAGATCTCTAATTTAACATAAATTTCGATTTATTTCACATAATTCAAGGAGAGGGAGCTATGATTAAAATTACAGCAAATGTTTTACAAAAAATTTGGCTACTAAACCTCGAGAATATACACACACATAGTCATAGTAGACAACGAGAGATCGACATCACACACGACACGCCTCCGGGGCTCGCAAATGAAACACGGATGCTTATTGACCTAGAAATGAACAAACATTTATTTCTGATGTCTTTTCTTTTTAATTTATTAACAGAATGAACCAGTGTAGGAGACAACAGCGGCTTACTTCCATTCGACAGATAAGTTCACCAACAATAGAAATATATTATATATGTAGATTCATTTACAGATACAAATGCAGTTACCGACAATAAATCTAATCGTTCGTTACTGAGTTATTAATTAATTTTAAACATTAATATGACCATAATGACAGACAGCGCTACGGGCCGCTAGAAGAGCGCTGCCGAGCGACACTAATAGGCTTTGTATATAATATTTTTTAAGGATTTTTTAAACTTTTATTCATCACGTACGTACGTTATTTTAAATACATATCTCATACTTGAAAAAAATGTACATTTATCGCGGTCCGGCGCGGGCGCGCAGCGCGACGCCGCATCGACGCACACCTATTCCTTCCCTCTTGTACCGCTACGGTTAAAAATTTTCTTACATAGTAAAATTAACGGAATACTTTAAAATCTAAAATAAAAATGGAGACGGCCGGACGGCCGCCACCGACGACGCTTCATAATCATACAATTACAATTACATCATAATTAATAATAAACTGAAACGATGTCAATATTTTAATTTATCGCAAACACTAGAGAAATGCAGGTCCAATACGATGGTAATATTGTGTGTCATGAAACAAAACGTATATCGGAATACTCTGCTCTATACACACACTCACTCAGCGGCTCACTTCGACGTCATCATGGTGACGAATTCTGAAACAGAGAGCAGGCGGTCAGGGGTCACCAAGGCACTAGTCAACAGCGCGGTTAGCACAGACAATACCCAACTATAGTAGAACAGTAAAGTTGCAAAAAGATAAAGAATACAAATAAAAAATGCTATGAATTTAATTACACAGAATTAATCCACTACATACATACAACCGCAGGCACGTGGCTTGTAGTAACTCGCATAGTTTACAAGCTAAATGCACAGCGCCTCACAAACGGTTACACGTTTTCCATTCCTTCCATGCCACTACAGGGGATCATGTGAAATACCACCCTCTGAATCAAAAACATGACAAAAGTAAAATTATTTATAATAATAATTAAAAATTAAATGTACCAGTGCGAAAAGATAGTGCGTGTGACCTAACTCCGTTGTTACCAAACGTTTGCTGCTCGTTGGTCGAGGGAACCAAGGCACTGGGACCAAATTAGGAGGGCACGAGGTGGTATTTCCAGTCGGGAAGGCAGTATTAGGCATGCACCACTAACAGGAGAGAGTGTACCCTGTGTTATAAAGCGAGTACGAGAGAGAGTGAGAGGTCTTTAAGTGTGAGGGAGATGGGGAGACAGTTAACGAGCAGCAAACTCACAACAGCGGTACCTATATTTATCAAAGGAACTGAGATCACAGCGTAACGTAGTCCTGCCTAAGCTAACGTGGCGCTAGCGGCTCCCGTCGCCGCGTGCGAATATCATTTGAGCGAGCGCATGGAAGTCTGCAAAGAGAACGGTCGATACCGTCACTACAACGTCACCTTCCTTCTTTCAATGGTTAGTGTTAATTGCTACAAGCTTAAACAATTAATACGTCAAATGTCAACCTACCCTCGAATTGACTACGCGTTGTGTATTAAAAAAAAAACTAGCTCTATGGGGGCTCTGTCAATGAGCGTACGATCATGTCAATACATAGTATAAAACAAAGTCGTTTCCCGCGTATGTCCCTATGTATATGCTTATATTTTTAAAACTATGCAACGGATTTTGATACGGTTTTTTTCAAAAGATAGAGTGATTCAATAGGAAGGTTTATAAGTATAATACATGCACAACATAGTAATAGTTAAGGCGGTACGAAGTTCGCTGGGTCGACTAGTTATGTATAAAACAGATGTTCCAATTCAAATGCTAGCGTTCAAGAGTTAGGATAACATTATCAAAACTTGCTAAACGCCTCGCCAGACGCTATTAAGAACATTGGAAACCCTAAAACGTGCTAAGCTAGCTGATATTATTATCAGAATGAGCACTAATGGTTGTGACGCAGGTCACGTCTCGCGCTGTTCGCTCGTGAGCGGACCCTGAAATTGCTTAGTTGATTGTTATTAGTTTTAATACAATAGACAGACACATCCTGCATAGCTGAATAATAACATTAGTAATTATTGTGTAGTTTTACGACTACCCTCATCTATTTAAATTGATGCCTAGTGATTGAACATCAAGATTATATCTTTATTATTATACCTACGTGTTTGGTATTAAATTTAACTTTGAACTTGCAATGAAAACTAAATTTTCTAATAAAGTTACTTGAAGCAAGTGTTCAGAGTGTAGTGGTGTAAGTAAACAGCGTTGTTTGTCACCGCGCCTTGCACAGCAGATATGTTTGTGGACGCGAGCAGCGCGCAACCGAGGCGGCTGGCGCGAAGCCAAAATGCAACTCTTGAAGCTTAAGAAAAATACTCGTTCTTTACATCAGTGACATATCCCTAATAAACGAGTCTCTCTTGTTAAACATTACGAAACTAACGAATCAGAATTTCACAATTTTAATTGAAATTCATATTCAGTTTTGTTAGTTTAGTAGACCTACGATCGTACATCCGGCGTCAGTTAATTATGAACGTTGTCCTTATTCAAATTGCGATAAATATTACGGCTAGAGTGATTTGTATTTGGCTCTAAAAATCCTTTGATATTCGTTGAAAAAACTATTTTATATCTCAGAAGATGAACGAGTTTAAGACAGCAGATAAATCAAAACAAATAAACAAACAGCGTCCGATGGGCGTGTAAATCTTCAGGTATATTTTGGCACGGACTCGCTGTTATTCATCGTCAGAGGTAACGTTTGAGATACCATCACCTTATTTTATTAGTAGTCTGGACAACCGGCACGCGTGGTCTAAAAAGCTCGTACAGACAGAGGGTGGTATTTTGGTATAACACAGGGGGACTGGTCAAATGACTTAAGACTTACGACTATAGGTTGAACGGTCTTCTATAGGTATGTGAGCTTTATATTTTCATAAACCGACCAAGCTACTTCATACTACCAAGTACCCGTCTTACATACACATACAATACACATGGTTTTAAATAACAAAAGACTAGGAATCTTTTGCATTTACCTTTCTAGATGATAAATTCGACTTGTCAACTTTCGTTGGGTTTGATTATAATTTTCTAAGATTATGCAACTAAACATTAAAAGATAAGTCTTATGTCATTATGATACCATTATGTGTGGCATTAGATTGAATAAGGCTAGTGATTCGCGTAAACAAGTTTATCAGTGACATTATCAAATAATCTGGGTTCAAGGTGATTAAAAAAAATTATATAACTCTTGTCATCGCAAATCACCCCTACATTGAGGGAGTGTTTCTGAACACAAAGAAATATCAGACAATCTTTGGGTTCAGAAACCCTTCCCTTTGTCACCAGCACACAGTAACTAAGAGCACCCGCAGACAGCGAGCGTTCAGAAGTTGGGACATCAGAGTTCATTCTGAATTTTTTCGAATGTACTGAAACTAGACTGAACCCTAACGCATACCGGATCCTTATTTCGTAACGCTGAAGATAACCTATCTTTCAACGTCACCACCGATTAAAAGAAATATCCTTTTAAGAATTTATAATTTCTGTATTTCAGCAGGTAAAAAAATGTCACAATCTACATCTAAACATAACCTATCTAATAAAATTCTTTGGACCTTTAAAGCGGTGGTAAAGTTGAAAGATCTTTACGAAATAAGCAGGCCCAACTCTTCAACGGTCACTAAACGCAGAAATCTGAACTCCTAATCGCTCGTTGTCTGCTCTAAGTAAACCACCAACCACCGAGTAGTATTTCAAACCTAGCCACGAGTAAAGACTTACCCTCGTAATTGACCTGCCCGTCGCCATCAATGTCGGCCTCGCGGATCATCTCGTCGACCTCCTCATCCGTCAGCTTCTCGCCCAGGTTGGTCATCACGTGGCGGAGCTCGGCGGCGCTGATGAAACCGTTGCCGTCCTTGTCGAACACGCGGAACGCCTCGCGGATCTCCTCTTCGCTGTCGGTGTCCTTCATCTTGCGCGCCATCATTGTTAGGAATTCGGGGAAGTCTATCGTGCCGTTGCCTGGAATTTTTAGAGAGGGCTTTTGTTAGAAAAATTGGGTTGGAAACTTTTAGATAAAACTAGTGTATTTTAGATGCTTTGAGTTGAACGAGTCTATAAATGCAAGGGCCCAATTTTTTTACGAATTCATTCAATTAGAACAGAGGTTCCCGGACATTATTTTTTTAAGATTTTAAAATTTTAACTGGTTCCAGTGCATGTAGGTGCAATGCAGCTACATTAACTGCCATATTCCCAAAACATGATAAATAATTTTTTTTGTTTCGCCAATTAAGACCCCTGTCGATTCTCCTGTAGATCCCTGGGGTCCACCTGGATCATTTTGAGTTTTTTTTTTTTTATAAAATAAATCTATATATATAAAACTCTTCCGTTACTGACTGACTGACTGACTGACAGACAACGCAGAGCCGAAACTACTGGGCGTAGCGGGCTGAAATTTGCATGCAGGTTCCTTAGGGAGTGTAGGTGAGCACTAAGAAAGGATTTCCCGAAATTCCCACGGGAACGGGAAAAAACGGGATTTTTGTGTTTATGAGAAATCTGCGCGGGAAATACCGCGGGGCAGCCTCTAGTAAATCATAAGTCAACATTAAGATGATGGAATCGGTGACGTACCTAGATATATTACGTAGAAATATTTAGTATTTCTACAAAAAATAAGGAAACCAAGACTAGTCATAAAAAGATGGTTAAAAGGTAGCCATCGTCCCTGACATTTTCATCGCCTCTTTGATACAACATTAATATAAATTTAAAACTGCTATAATGTTTCGCGACCTTGGCTTGAAACAACAATTGAGCCGTCCGCAGAATTCAAGGGACTTCCGTAGACCAAAGCTTTCAACAACAAGGGTTACAAATATTCTTTGTCGCTTCAAAGAAAGGAATGGAAGCCAAGAAAAATATATCTTTTTGTTGTTTGGGTGTTTCATTTATTTTATCAACTCTTCCTACTTTGTAATAATAAATAAATAATAATATAATGTGACTTCAAGGAGAAGCGAGACGTTACATTTAAGAAAAAAGGCATACAAACGGTACCAGTTTTATATTTAGTTAGAAAACCTTAAATACTAGGAACTTGTACAGAAACATATAGGAACTTGTAAAATTTTGGGCTGAACGAGTGTTTTAATTACAGGGAAAGTAAATTAAAATTGGTAAGTAATTACAATCGCACATATTTTAGACTTTTTTTTTTGCCAAAATGTACGTGCAGATTCTGTCAAAAACGGTTCTGCTGTTCAATCCGCGGCATATAACAGCAACCTAAAGGAGCATTTTCGTTTAATTGCCCCATAATGGGGCTTCGTAGTCGTAACCTCCACGCGGGCCGGTGTGCGGACTCTAATTCTGGATGTTTTGTTTCCTAGAACTTTGCATTATAGACTCTGTAAACAATCATAACGACCCTATTCAAGGAAATCGATTGTTAAATGTATGTATTTTATATCGTTGGAATTGCAATAATATTTCGTTACAATAGAAACACGCTAGCAAAGCTGCGCTGCACTTCTCAGACCCGTTTAAAAAGATAAAAGAAGCAAAACCTTTGCATACCAAATAACTGAACATCACCATACAATTGTGTAAAGAAGGGAACATCACCCTACCTATAAAATGTGTAAAAAACGTTCGAATTCAGAAACAAACTGGCGCGGCTTGTTCAGCGCAAAACAATTGAGTTGCGTCAACTCTATAAGAATAAAATTTACATACAAAAAGCCCCGCCTAAGACAAACGACCGCTTATTATGTATGATTTAAAACATATTGACGTCTTAATCTGTGTCAAGATAATACGTTTCATTTTAGAGAACCGGGATCGATTCCCGGCTGGGGCGACCAGTTGATCAGAAAAAACATTTCGATGTTTGTGACTCGACCTCGACTCTGTGTGTATTTGTACACCCTGTTTCTGGCACCCTAAATCCTGGTTCCACCTAGCAGTAGGTGTAATTATTATAACGAAGAACAACCTAAAACATGGGTTAACATAACACAGAAACGCTAAAAATAGCCATCGCCTAAATTAGGCCCGAGCTTATAATGAATCAGATGATCAGATAATCCCCGTGGGCCATTGTAAATCGTTCGGGGCGAACGGCCGCGGTTCAAAAATAAGCACATCGGTTAAGTTTGGCATGCTAATTCGGTCGCGACCTTTGGGAGCTAATATCGGCCACGGATGACAGATCAGCCGGTGAACTTTCCAAATGCCCCACTGCCACCACTATGCAACACCACCTGGTGACAGTTTTAACTGTGTACCAAACTGCACATCGTAATAATAGTTAGATAAACTGAAATAGTATCAAATGTAATGAACATCGACAGGGCTAAAAAGGATATGCAATGTTTTTTTTTGTTTCGTTCTATTTTTCTTAACGTACTATATATGCCGACCTTTACATAATCATAATGATTCGAAGCTTCCTTTAACTCTACGTTCATGTTAACTAACGCAGAGTTAAATATATGTCATATATAGCTCATTATATTCGCAAAATAGTCACCGTCAATGCAGTCAATAATGTAACATCATTTAAAGTTTACAAATAAGTGAGTACAATATTCTTCCGGTTATTGGGATTCAGTCAGACGTTTTGTTGTTAACAGCAGATGTTATCCATAATCCATAATCCATAATCAATATATATAAAACTCTTCCGTTACTGACTGACTGACTGACAGACAACGCAGAGCCGAAACTACTGGGCGTAGCGGGCTGAAATTTTGCATGTAGATTCCTTATGGAGTTTAGGTGAGCACTAAGAAGGGATTTCCCAAAATTCCCACGGGAACGGGAAAAAACGGGAATTTTGAGTTTATGAGAAATCTGCGCGGGAAAAACCGCGGGGCAGCCTCTAGTCAATATATATAAAACTCTTCCGTTACTGACTGACTGACTGACTGACTGACTGACAGACAACGCAGAGCCGAAACTACTGGGCGTAGAAAGCTGAAAATTGGCACGAGGGTTCCTTGAGGAGTGTAGGTGAGCACTAAGAAGGGATTTCCCGAAATTCCCACGGGAACGGGAAAGAATGGGATTTTTGTGTTTATAAGAAATCTGCGCGGGAAATACCGCGGGGCAGCCTCTAGTAATATTATAAATGCGAAAGGAACTCTGTCGGTCTGTCTATCTGTCTGTCTTTTTTTTGCGAGAAAACTGCTGAACCGATTTGAATAATTTGGTATAGGTAGGTATAGTCTAGAGCCTGGGAAAGGACATGGGCTAATTTTTATACCGAAATTCCCACGAGAAAATTGGGAATTTAATGTTTCAAGGGAAAATGCGCTGGCGAAGCTGCGGGGCGCCTAATACATAATGTTATGGAAGATACTTTAAAAAAAAATCGTTGCAGCGACAACGTGCTAGCTAGGCGTTCATTCAATACATTTGTTTATAATTTCCTTTTACGATGATAGAAATACAAGATAATTAATAATAATATGAGAGTAAACAAAACCTACTACGACGTAGTAAACCTAAACAATAATGACTCTACCTAGCAGAGTGCCAGGCGCCTTGAACCCAACCGGTTGATAGCCGAGCCACCAGAGGTTATTACATAAACTTGCGTCAATACTTACTATGTTTGTCAAAGCTGTTATTTAAACTGGTATTACGACGAGAAATATACATTTTGTTGATTAATTTTGTGTCTATAGAAACGTATGAAAGCATCCACAAGATTGTTTGTAAAATAAGTTGTTTTGATGTATAATTCGCAGTAACACAAATTGGCTGTCACACTTTGCTTATTACCTACTAGTCGACCCGGCGAACTTCGTACCACCTAACTTATTAGTATTTTGTGCATGTATTATACTTATAAAACTTCCTCTTGAATCACTCTATCGATTTAAGAAAACCGCATCCAAATCAGTTGCATTATTTAAAAGATTTAAGCATACATAGGGACAGACGCGGGAAGCGACTTTATTTTATACTATGTATTGATGATATTGATTGATGTAGCCGATGAATTCATTGTACGTAAACACATGAACTCTGTGATATCATTCGTCTATTAATTCGGGGTTCGTGTGCTGTGCTTTTAACTACCACCTAGTTTCTAGCACATAAAAGAAATGAATGATATTATATTCTTATCAAAATATTTTAAAAATTACAGAATATAACGGAAGAAAATGTGTTTAGCGCTGATTATGTTTACTAAGTTAGGTTATTACGTCACGACATAGTGTCGCCGGTCCCTTGAAGGTTGTTATATTCGGATTCTACTGAAATAAAAAAAAAACATATTGAAACGCACACACCCACCACGCCAACACCGCCAGAGCGGAAGATCGAACAAAGCGTAACAAACAGTAATAACAATTTAATGGCATTGCGATATTTATCGCATTACTTCACCAATGGTGGGTGAGTAATAGTTAGTATGACATCAGCAGAGTCGAGAGGCGTCTTTAATATTCCGCAGACGGGTTGAAGTAATCTGACCATAATATAAATTATGAACGAGCTAGGAAAGGACTATGCCTACTAAAACGTTCCGACACCGACCAACACCGCAATGTATAGTTGATATGGGTCTATAGATTTGGACTTGTCTACCAAAAAAATAAATTCATTTCTAGCTATACACATAAAATTTAGAGTAGTAGTTTGTTGTCCAGGTATGCTCTAGGGGTCAACGGGAGACTAGACGAGGGTCTTAGTTGACTTGACAGAAACTTATCTATAACTAATTTTTTGGAGATATAGTAAAATGTATAAGAAAGAGGATCATCGACCGAAGATATAATTATTTTAAAGTTTGGGACCTTGTGGGCTTCCGTTACCTTAATCATTTGCCTAGTGAATCCAGCTGGAGCAATTAGAACGCCACGTTTACAGCTTGCAACAGTTAGGAAGCCAATTATCTACTCCTGATCCCTGATTGCATGATGCCGGTCGGCGTGGGAATACAGCTTTATAATGAGATTCTGTGACATGACAGGATAATGAGATATTTGCAACATAATTATGGTGCTGAATGCCGATTGTAAGGATGAAGATTGCCCCATGTCTGTCTGATATAATTTTTATCATCAAATAATCATAAATCAAATGATAAAGACTCGTAGACGTGGATAAAGACGTCCGACAAATCCCAAGCTGCCTTAAAAAAACTAAGAATATTTTAATTTAGTAACAAAAATCTCTATATTTAAGAATAATTAAATTCGTATGCCTTTGAAAGCCAGAAATTTTACGCAAAATCAAGATACGTAAACTCCAAAAGGAAACCGATTAAAGCCATCATAGGCAAATGAGTCAGCCAGCACCACAGTATACAACGCTAGACATTCAACGATGTACTCATAAGGACTGACTAAACTCCGCACAAAACTGAACCCACGCATACATTACTTGTAGGTACTTACACCACGGCTCAACAGACCGTGTAAATGCAGTAATATATGTATTTGCCTCAGTCTGACTGCAAGTTGAGATACAATATCTCGTTTCCCGCAGTTCGGTTGGCGAGCCCACATTCCATATTCGATCGCTGCACATCCATTCGTATAAAACACGACGCCAATATAATATACACAGCTGTGTACCGGTATATTAATAGAGTCAAACAAAAAGAATTGCCAATTAGACGGCGTCCAAGTGTAATGAATCTGAGATATTAGCGCTGCACGCGGAACAATAATAAAGACGAGCTTGCGACGCGCTCAGTGAAGCGTGGTCATTAGATCGTAAATCAGAATTTTAATATTACTCGATTAATTGAGGGATAATAGCCGTGAACTGCGCTGTCTGGGTCGCTAAATATAGCGAGATTCTTACAATAACATTTATCTTCCTCATTCTTGGCAAGTTGGTAAACAAAGAGATTGACTGCAATTGAACGAAAACATCGAAATCAATCGTTTCAGGTCATCGGTCCCGATGGAGTGTTCATGTTTTATGCAACAACAGGAAAGCGAGATATATCAAGGCAGCATCCGCTGAACTTTCTAGAGGCTCAATGGATCGTTTTTGTTTTACGACGCTCTCGGAAGGTCGTAAAACTGCTGCACAGAGTCCAGCATCAAAGGGCACATGCATACATATAATAAGTTATCGTAATGGGGAGGGAATGGGAGGTATAATCCGCGGGGGCGATGCTCCACGACGCCACGAGTACAACGACAAGGCGGCTGGCGAGCTGCCAGCACCGGCCCACTATATGCGGGCTCATTTGCAGCGAGATGCGATTCCAGACGCGAGAATGCCGGGGCTCGCGTGATTTGCGATCACCGCTACCGCTCTCAGAGGCTCGGTTTCTGTCACGGGATTTACCTCACTGATTCCTTGATTTACTTTAGATCAGCATTACTGATGAGTTCACTCGTTACTTTTTGGCGTGTATAATTGAGAATATGTTACTTCTAGATGTAACGTGTCAGGCTGGTGATTAGAAAACAAATATGCTATCACTGAACAGTGCAAGTCATTTCATTGCAGTGTAAATCTTCGCTACGCTGAATACTGCCTCAGAGGACAAATATAACATGGCACAGATAGCAAGAATGATTCAGCAGATCATCGTGTAGAATGCAAGAGCAGAGTGTTAAGATAAAAGCAGCCACAGTACAATTAGTGCAACAATGCCGGCAATGTGGCACGCGGCCCGAACCGGCCGGCCGGCCCGATCGATAGGCCTCGGCTTGGCTTCACACCAACCAGTTGACCTTAATTTTTTGCTTCCCTTCCAGAACGATTAGCTGTTAATTTGAGGGCTTTGATTTTAAATGTCAAAACAAGTCAAACAACACATCGTACAGTTGTGAAAACCGCTTTGTTCCTTTAAAGCATTATCACCACGCAGAAACGGTTTTTCTCGTTTCGATGTAAAAAACTAAAATCTTTTGTTTGAAGCTCATTTCAATAATTTACATGATAGTACTGGCCAACCACAATGAGATCACGTTTTTTTCTGCAGGCCAATAAAACAACAATGGACTGCTTTAGTGACGCCGAGAAAATGTGACTTCCGTATTATATTCGCATCGTTATTAATTATTTGGCACTCGCCGGGTGCTTCGGTTTATTCAGGGCTTTTATTGGCTAATGTTGCACACCTATCGTTTGCGTCGTCAAACATTTAATAGCAGCAATATCAGTAGGTATGTGCGGAGACCATGTGATGTTAAACATAATGATAGAAAAAATCTCAACTAAGGCGTCACAAAATAAATAATGGAAAAATAAACACAGCACGAAAAAAAACTACCGGTAGGTAAAGAGTTTGTTTACGGAATCTTAGTTAATTAAACATGATAATTCATCCGAAAACTACTCTGCCAGCTATCGCGCAACGAAACGAGGAAAACAAGTTTCAGGAAAACGCCTGAAAAGGACATAAATGACTGCACCACCGGCCAAGCGTGGACTACAATGCTAATGGACGGGCGAGGTCACGGTGAGGAATCGCCTTCATAAATCTAAATTTCGAGACGCCACTGAAAAGAATGGCCAGATGACATCATCAGCTTTTGACTTTAGGCAGTCTTGTGGGCTGTCTTCCTCGAGCGAGAATTGCGGCCATGTCTTCTTAGTATCAAACATATTTTTATACACTCCATCGTAGGGACCGTCTCTAAGTGTGTATAGAAATAAGAAATACGTGACACGACCATAACATCGATCGCAGCGATTCTCTCCCTCGTGGACATCCCCTTGGAGTGTAAGCATAGCATAATTACTGCTGAGAAGAATTGCCAGTGCAAATTTTATTAAACAGAGAAATCAATTTAAAGGAGACCCTGCGAAACCGTCTTTTCACAAAGCAGAAGTTGCTAAGTTCGTTATCGTACGTTCCCTGGCAGGCCACGACGGAAATATTACCGTAAACCGCTTCATCCCTGATCTCGTCGAGTTTGTGTGACTACATGACCCCGCGATGTCACGCCTGCTCTGATATTTCCGACAGGTACCATTCGTACCTGATCGGATGGACGCCGCGCACATCGATCGACAGGCCTCAGAGTTGCTTGACCGGCGAGTAACCCATTTTATTTTGTGATCTAAGATTAGATGCTGAAAACGGTCCGCGGTACGCGTGGTACTGGACACCTCTGGCGACGCTTTGCTCTTTAAAACTGAACCCGCATTCCTTATGAACCAAGCAGGCGTTGCTTGTCCGGACTGCATCATTCTAAATCCATCCGCGAATGGTAATATATTTCTCCGTCTACTTCATACAGAGTTTTATGTGTACAAGTTTTTGATCCCTTACCTTTTAAAATGTTGGAGAATTCAGAATACTCTATGTTAGAAGAATTTTTCAGTACAGTAGTTTCAGAGCATATTCGATTGAAACGATCCGATCTTTCCTCTTTGTATTATTAGAGTAGAAGTTTAAAAGTATTCTTTCATTAAGCAAATACGAGACTGTCAATCAATTTGCGTGGTCAATCAATCTATGTAATGTATGGCTGTGATAACCCACGGGCCGATTGACATCTGAACCTGGCAGATTGGACGCTCGATACAGATTGCAGTTGGGGCCGCGCTGCGGTCGTGGACATACCTTCCTATACTATTTTCTATGTCATCTCATGTTCCTAAGGTCTTCGCCAGCTAAGTCTGCGCGCGACTGGGGGCGCCACTGAATACGTACTTCTACGTCATTAAAAACAAATAGTTATTGAAAGACTGTTTTCTAATTGGTTCATATTTTGAAAGCGCGCAGACTTATCTGGCAAGCACTCTAAGTGCGTGGTCAATATTAATAATGGATATTGATTGACCAAGGTAGTACCGAGTAATTATTATTATTTTCCCAGTAATGAGACCTGAGCTAAGCTCTGCGCGCGCAATTACAAGCTATTTGGGTTAGACATGCTGGGCGATAGATAAAATGCAGGGTCGCCATTTAAACCTATAACATTTACATTATTCCATTATGATAATTACAGCTCACTTGCTTGTTCTATAAGGCTTATCCATAATAATTTATTAATAAAAGTTATGTTCTTGTTTGGTGGAATATAAAATTTAAAATGTAATAGGAAAATAAACTGCCGAAACATGAAATTAATGAATGAAATGAATGTTAAAGAAAAGATAAATGTGCTGGCTTAAACCTAGTTAAAAGTTCATTAGCACGCTCTAAGATCATTTGAATCTAGATGAAACCGAAGTGTTTTTCAAAATCGAGAAACGCTCCTTAAACACGATAAAAAAGTCTTCAATCCGCAACTAGAGAGCAACTGAACCGTACTCCAATCGAGGTCGATCCAATCCGCCGGCGAGGCGTCAGGAAATCACCGAGCCGTCGAATATTCGCTTTAACAGGATATTTTTCAGCGCTGCACTGGCGGCGGCCCGTGAAGCCTGCCGTCCAATTACCCCTCCGACACGTGTCCGTATTGATCCACCCTCCTTGCCCCGCTTCGCTGACTCCTAACTTCAACCCCGCCAACTCCCTGTCAGCTGACGAAAAATATTCATGGACTTTCATAAACAAAAGATCAACTAATGCGAAGTATATGGGCGCCTTGTTTTTGTAAGCCAGCTTTGTAGAGCGACGTTGTTTACGACATTTTGGTACCGTATCTAAAGGCATGTTATCAATGTGAAGAAAAAATTGTAAGCAGACACAATTCAACGAATTTTTATCTTAAAAAACAAAGCTTGCAAAATAAAATTCCAAGTTAACTTTTTCAATTCACGTTTCTGCGCTCGGAGCCTGTTGCTCATTCCGAGTTTCACGTTTTCAGATTCAAGATTGGTTTTGACAACGGCGAAATCACATTTAAGCTACTACTTTAAGCCAGCAAAATATACTTTCTTTTATAAATAAACGTATTAAATGTTGAAAACGTGCAAGATCAAGGGTCATTGAAACTAAAAGTATACAGCAGTTTAGCGAAATCGGTCAGTGGGTGTAAATCTGTGCCCAGGCGAGACGCGAGAAATACATCTATTTACCCGATACACTTTGTTTCAATATTTCACGACCAAAATAGACTGAAAGTCGTGTTTTACTCGCCGGTTGATGCCTGACCTTGAGTACTAACTACCTTACAATTTGTCAAGTCTTTTTGAGAGGCATTTATAGCGTGGCTGTGACGAAATTGTAAAATAGCAAAGGTGGCGTCCCGTAGCAACGTTCCGGAGCCAAAATCACGAGTGTGAGCGAAAATGTAAACATACTAGTGGCGATGTTATGATGTATTATGGCGCCAGGATTTCGCTCTTCATGAAAATCGATATCGTAGGGCGGTAACACGCAAAGTAAACACGTGAAAGAAGCAGTAAATGAAATATCAATAGCGGATACAAGTCATTGGCCGATAGATTACAGATTTTATATTATTTTAATATCAATCCTTTGTCACGGACGGTTAGTTTAAGGTCAGGAGTTTGGACATTAGATTCGCGTGTTTTATCACGACGAAGTCTAATTCCAATGTTATTGGACTGCTCCGTGGCTCAGTTGGCAGTGATGTGGACTGAGTAAGCGTGTGCTCCCGGGTTCGATTCCCGGGCGGGGCGAATATTGATATGATGGATATCGATGTTTGTTTCCGGTCTGGGTGTAATGTTTCGGGCACCCTAGATACAGGTTCTACCTAGTTAGGGGCTCTGAGTGTAATGTGTTATTATTATTATTGGCCGGGGTCGTTCCTATTTCGAAGCGAAGTTTCGTTATTAGATTGGGCACCAATCGCAATGTTTAATTACAAGAATTAAAACCTAGCATATCAAACCACCGATTTTTGTTGAAGCCGATTCAATTTCGTTTTATTTTGGAATTTAGCTGCCTGGGTTTGAAAATATTTGACCGCACGTCAGTAAGAATAAATATCAATTTAAAACCTGTAATGCAAGATAAATTGAACTAGATTGCAGCGTACGTGTTCTTATCGACCGATACTCATATTAAAAAGTTCTCAGATCGATTTGATTACAGCAATTTTATCGACCGATAATACAAAGCATTCAATAAGAAATAGCACAAATCAGTGGCTTTTACTGAACATTTTAAACGCTATTGTAATTTTCTATTAAAAGCAAAAATTATATTGGACTATAAATAAAAGAGAGTTCTTTGGAAATTTATTCTGTAACGCTGAAAGATGGCTCTATCCATATCCTTTTATCCACCGCTTTTAAGATATTTCATCGAAATCAATATATATATAAAACTCTTCCGTTACTGACTGACTGACAGTCAACGCAGAGCCGAAACCACTGGGCGTAGAAAGCTGAAAATTGGCTCGTGGGTTTCTTGGAGGGTGTAGGTGAGCACTAAGAAGGGATTTCCCAAAATTTCCACGGGAACGGGAAAAAACGGGATTTTTGTGTTTATGAGAAAACTTCGCGGGAAAAACCGCGGGGCAGCCTCTAGTATCTTATAGAATTCTTTGGAAAACAATTTTTTAGGGCCCTCAAAGTTACAGTCAACATTATAATCAACTGAACCACACATGGAGGTGGTCAATTATTAATCAAAACTGGTAATTTTAAAGATAATCGAATATAAGTTTTCCTAGTTCCTCAAACAGCGTGACCTTGGCAGGTCAGACGCTCTGTCACGTCACGCCTGGCTCCAGCGGAGTTGATGATATCACTACTGGTCAAGTATTACTCATATCAGTTTGCTAATTATGGTTTTAAAAGAACTAAAAAATTACTTGTGGCTTTCATATTTCACGAAGACGGTGTTCCGTCAAAAATGGTTAGCTTGTTGTGCCGTAATGACCACTGCAGCAATGAAATAAACCTCGAAAATCTGCCGCGTGGGAATATGCACGGTATTCTCAGTATTAGCTTAATCACGGTTTAATCTAATGAAAGACAATGGTGTTCGCAGCGCATGCGCAGTGTTAAGCCACTTGCGGCTCTACCACAAAAACAGTTAAACCAGGTCTAAATCACTAGACTAGGTTTAAATCCCTAATTCGTCAAACAAATTGATGATTTAGACCGGTCTAACTTTTTTGTGGTAACAGGGTTGACTCTCAAAATCTCGAATATTAGATAAACTTTACCTCTGAAAGACCCATAAGTTTTGTTATTGCATAAAATAACGAATTATTAGAAAAGTATTTGTTTAAGCCACACCCACTCACTGCTAGACAATAGTTGTTTTTTTTTTTTTCAATTTATTACCAACGTAGCGAATATAAGGATGACTACAAAATAGCATCAAGTGATAAATTAGCGTTGTGTCGTAATTATTACAACAATTAAACAGCCGGGGAATTGGACACCATTATTATTATATTAAATGATTCCGCGCAAAACATCTGCGCAGTGTGATCATACAATTTGACCTTGGTGTCAGACAACGTTGTTTGGAACAAATATCTATATTTTTAAGTAGTTTTTAGCATTAGAAAAAGCAGTGATAGTAAATTATACAGTGTTTTAACCGACTACAAAAAAGGAGGTTATTAGTTTGACCTTATGTATTTATGTATGTTTGTCCGCGACTATCTCGAGTTTGACTGAACCGATTTTGATGCTATTTGTTACATTCACGAGAAGGTTTTAGTACCTATTTTAACCGTCTTTGAAAAAGAGGAAGTGCTCGGTTGATGTATGTGTCAGTTTATTGAAGGCGGGTTCCTTTTTTGTAAAAAGAAATTATTATACACTCTTATGTAAACGTAATAAAATAAAAAATGCTATACTCCGCCATTTTCAAATATCGTTACTTGAAAAAGGCCTGTCATGTTTTTTTTTAATCGGGCCTCAGATCTTCATTACTATTTGTAAAAAAATATTTCATTTTATTTATCTAAACTTGCAAACATGGGTGGCGTGACTGTATCGGTATGTGTGTACATTGGAATACGTGAAAACAACAGAGCGCCAGTGTCAACATTTATACAGTTTAGTACATCTACCTGAGATTCTGTTGAAGGTGAAACTAATTAGAAAAATAACTTTGAATTACAAAAAGGGTTGGTACCCTTATCTTTGCAGCATGTTATTTAAAACTATAGTAATAGTAAATATAAGCAGCGAAGCGTTTCAGTTCTATCAAATGCGTTTTATTTGCCGCAGAAATGATACTTCGGCTTATAATTTCGGGACAAAACAGCACATAAATTTTAATGGATAAGAATGTTATTGGGACTAGAGCCCTAGGAAATCAAATTTTGATGTCGTAAAGAATAATGTTTTAGGGTAGTTTGTTACACAGTAGTGCTTGGAGATAATTGAAAACTCATCAATATGCCAAATGACGAAAGAAACTGGTTTTTAATATTGACACAAAATGCGTCTCGCAAAGTCGCAACACGGTGAAAGTATTACCACACCAAGAGACATCATCTGTCCAATATTGTGACGTTACTAATTGATTGATCGATATAGTAATCATCCAGTGAAAGCTACTTTCAAAACTTAAGAAACCTCCGTTACGTACAGTCACGGACTCTTCAGCGTAACACCGGTTTTCTGTATTGCATAAGAGCGCTTGTTCTTTGGTATTACAGTATATTGCGCACGAGACGATAGACAAGTGTTACGCTTAACAAGTCTGACTGTACATTGTACAAAGCATATAATTTGTCAAGAGCCACTTTGCAAAAAAATCTGAGCCCATTCATCATCGCGTCAATGAGCCTCCGCACGCAAGACTTGTATAACATCTCGGGAAGTAAATCGATGGGAAAAGACTTCCAGAGCCATTTATGAAGTTAGCCTTACATAAAATTTTGACGCGTTATCAATTCTTGTAAATATTTTTTAATTTAAGTGTTTTATAATTTTGTTATATATTTTATTCCATGCTATATTTGCTTGCAATTGAAGATTACTTAATATTTACATTTAACATGGTTAGTTTATTACTCGACAGTGTTGTTAAATGGCCTTTCTTGGCGAAAGGGTTCAGTAAAATTAAAAATAGAGGAAGACTGCTTGCTCATTGCGGCAGATTCGCCAAGAACATCTTCAACCAGGGATAACATGTTACGCCCTGCAGTACCGGGCCGAAGAATAGGACTGAGGTATCCCCTGCCTGTCGTAAGAGGCGACTAAGAGGGGACCCCAGGGCCGTTGGGTGCACGAGGCGGGGGCCTCTTGTAGTCATATAAAGGCCCCGAGAAGGACGGCGGAACGCGGTGTCCCGATTCCGCCGTCGAGCGTAGGAAGAGCCATCCGCGCTCAGGGGGGACTACCACCACTTGTCCCCCCGTGAAGAGGCCAAACAGCCAATGCTGGAGGGGGTCGCGGAGTTGAACACAACGATCGAAAGATCACCCGTGACCCCATTGCCAACAGCCGAGATGGACACCGGCGGGGTTTTAGTGGGTGCCAACCCCACATAACCCTGCGACTCCCCCCGGGGTCGCAGGGTACTCGTTAGGAGTTTCCCCGCCTAAAAAAAAAGGATAACATGTTTGAAATTAAAGGGGTCAAAAAGTTGTACATACCGTCCGCGTCAACCTCGTTGATCATGTCCTGAAGCTCGGCCTCTGTGGGGTTCTGTCCTAAGGATCGCATGACGGTGCCCAGCTCTTTCGTTGTGATAGTGCCGTCGCCATCTTTGTCGAACAGCGAGAACGCCTCTTTGAATTCGGCGATCTGTTCTTCCGTTAGCTGGTCAGCCTGGAAATATACAATATTCGTGGTAAGTTTAATATTTTTATGAAAGTTTTGGTTGTAGTTTGGTTTTTGAGAAGAGGAGATATTAGGAAGCCAGTTCAACGAAAATTCATTGAGAACTAATTATACAATCTGTAAAACAAAACGCATTTAAAAAGTATTGAAAAATATATTAGGTTCTCTTGAATTCGACAACAGTGACCTTCAACATCATTAGGAATATATGGCCATGTGTAAAGTGATGCAGATTATAGAGGGAAATCAGATACGCCGACCCCAAAACAAACCTACTCTTAGTTCCAAACCTGAGCGTCAATCAATCTATTACCCCTTGAAACATCCCCAACAGTCACGTCACCAGTCCAAGACGAGGACAGTTCGACACGCCACGAAACCTCAACAATCGCATTCCACTAGGCACGAAGGACAATGAACTAGCATCCATTGTGGACTTAATAATTCAAAGCTTACCTGTCGCGAAAAACTCAAGACGATACGCCACCCACTTTCAACCCACCACTTGTTATGAGGAATGCAATATAAACAATGAACCACATTAATTGAGTCTAGACTAGAAAGAGGTGTTTTATCATCTTCTTATATAGATCAGTGGGCCTATTGTGGTTCTACAATGGGTAAGAGTAATTTGCCCTACTCTAGGGTTCCTAATTTACTTGAAAACAGCCAACAAAGCGCTAACAATAATCTCAATATTCCTTTAAAAAAAAAAAAACAGAACATACTGTCATGTTGTATCTTTTCCACAGAAGAATCGACGATCACTTAACCCTCCAAGCGCCGGCGCAGAAATGACACCACCCTCTACACACTACACATCGCCTAGCAAGACAAGAACTGATAATATTACACGCAGATAAGATTGTGCAGACTATACAATACAGGATGTATTCTAATTGGCCTTATCTGCAGCAGCACAGTGTTTGCAAAGAATTAATTCAGGTGTATTTATTTCGATTAATGGCGGAACGCGTATGGCGCAGTGCGAACACATCAAACCTACCTAACTAATATTATACCAATTTCTTGTCAGTTGGCTGCCATATACTGTACTTGGGTGGAAAATTTGGGACTTTTAACTAAAAGGTTACAAATACTACGTACAGATTAACTATAATAGCGTAATTTGATAAATTTTGTCACTTTGTACCTAGATACTAAATCCTTTGAGGGAAAAATTCTGTTGGAGTTTTCCCCTTTACATCACAAGTAATTAGTTCCGTCGCACTGCGGTTTTTTTAACTTTAGATTAGAAATGCCGCAATAATAAATGTTATCAAAAGATATCACGAGTAGGCACTCGCCATGTTAACAAGCTTCTTAGGAATCTGTTAATTCTTGTTAATTGATTGGCTGATAGGGCGATCTTGACTGGCTGGAAATAATATCGCGGCCCAGCTGATTAGATGATATAAATTTTCGATTTTTAAATTTATATCAATACCTAATTGATTGTTAAAAAAAAAGATAAGGTCAAGTGTGTATTCAGTTAGCAACTTGCTGGTTATGTTAGGGCCAAAGCTATAATAGAAGGAAGTACAATTAATTTACTGAATAGAATACTACATCAAATCACTAACATAGCCACAACCTATAGAATGTCAATTTTCTACTGTCAATATTGTAACAAAATAATAAATAAGATTAAAAAGACCAACAAAATCACACTATCATTATAAAGGCGAAATTTTGTGTGTTTGTTACTTCTTCACGTCTAAACGGCTGGAGCTATTGCAATGAAATTTGATATGGAAATAGCTGACAACCTGGATTAACACATGGGCTGCTTTTTATTTTTTATTGTGCAGGGCACAGCTAGGAATAAATATTCTAGACCACATTCAATAATATTCAGTGAGATTGTTTTAAGATTTTATTAATTCATCTATGGCACTACAACGGCCACTCCTCAGTCCTCACTATCAAGAATAAAGTAGTTTTACTATCTCTGATAAAATGATAACTCCAATTATCATGTTAGCACTGCATGACACATTGTTTAAACTTGGTACAATTCATATTAAATACAAAGTTTTCCCAAATCTACATTTCATTTTACAATGATGCTAGCGCAATTCTCAAAAAAAAAAAAACCTAAACTAAGGCAAATATCAAAAATGTTACACAGTATGACACTAGAAAATCTTGGTTAGTATTTTTTAGCACAGTGAAGTAGTCCTAACTAAAAAGAACAACATTATCCAAAAATTGTTCGTAAAAGTGGCCACCTTTAGGAACACTTTGTAGCTTTCTTTGGTCTTAACTTAAAAGCTATACAACAGTGCCCAAAAAACACCAGGCTACATTATCTAGTGTCATACTGTGCCACAGTTTTGATATTTACCTAGTTTAGAAGGTTTTTTTTTCGCAAATGGCGCTAGCATAGAGGGAGCTGTAAATTGGCTCTTAAGCATTTCAGCACACTCCTTTGGTTTTATCATCATCATCTCATTCAAGACGTCTGCTGTGGTCATAGAGCTCCCTACAGATTGCCACAAGTAGGACAAAACCTTTGGAGTATCCAATTCTAAAACTAAAAATACATTTCAAATTATAAGAGAATTTTCTTGAAAACCACAAGTAAGTTTACACTCCCATGGCTGTGTTATGTACAGTACAGTGTCATTGAACAACAGTTAAGACTGGTTGCGCTGGCCTTGTCTGTAGTGGGACTAGGGCATGTAATATCGGAAGGTTTTCAATTCCGATACTGATATCGGACTGTTTATCTCAATTTCGATATTAATATTGGAATCGTAAAAACTCAAAAAAATACTCAAAGAAACTAAAATTTAAATTGTATCTGTATACAATTTTATTTTATTTGAATAACATGATTTGTGGAGTCAGCAATCAAGCTGAGATGATCTGTTTCTAGGTTGTTATACAACAAATGAGAACAAAAAAAAACTAAAAATTTTGAATAAATGATTTTGATTTTTATAAAAAAAAATTATTATTGATCTATTTTTTTTTACTAAGTGTGTACCATTCAAAGATTCATTGTACCAGTACAAAGTATCAAATACCTAAGTGAACTGTTTTGAAAGAATGTTTCAGATTAAAATAAGGTAAGAATTGACGAATTTACAGGGTACTTTTTATATTGTAGCCATGCAAAACGCTTAACACAACCCAAATATAAATAAATGTCTTAACGAGATTCTAATATTGTCTTTCTCAATATTGGAATTGAAAATATCGGAAAATTCTTCCGAGATTCCGGTATTCATGCCCTAGTGGGGACCACCCTAATTCTTTATTAACAAGCTGTCCCAGCGAACTTAGTTATGCCATAGAATATAAGATACTAAGTAATAAAGACATGGCTCTTTAGACTATGGTCTTTTGACTGCCCAGAATGTGCTGATAAAAAACCAACAACAAACCACCAACTGTTGAACAGACAACAAACAAAATGTAACAACTGTCAGATGTAATCAACTGAAAAAAGCACACTTTCAGGTTACATTATTTGAGTTTAAGTAAGGATTCCTAATTTTTTTGAAAATCTTATATCTATAGCTATGCTATGTTACTCGGGTAAAGTGTAGCTTCCCAAAAGTGAAATAATTTTTTGAATCCATTTAGTACATCCGGAGCCTATATCTTTATAATATTTAGATTTTATTATTATAATCAGTATGAAGTTTGTCAGGTCAGCAAGTTCGGTAAACTGTACAAAAAATTTACAACATGCTGCTCAAAAGCTATGCATGCACAAATGTGATCAAAATAAAACAAAGTATTGTTATACTATACCTGCTAATCATTTTGTACAGTGGCGGACACGATTGGCGTAACATTTCCGGTTTTTCTGTATTGCAAAATAGCCCTTGGTTGTTCTTTGGTGATACAGTCAAGGACTGACAAAACCATAGACAAATCTGTTACGGCCTCCTAGTCCGCCACTGTACAACAAACGAAAACAAGAAATAAAATTATATTTTTCCTAGAGACACTAAAAGAATTCCATTGTTTGTGCTATAAGGAGTAGAATCAGTATTATTAAAACTTCATCACAATTAGTTTAGATATATCTTCAGAATGACTACTATGTAGAATAGAATAGAATAGAAATACTCTTTATTGCAATCAATAGACTTAATATAGGTGATTACAATTGCAGGATTATGTACAGTTGCAGGATGTTTTCTCTGCACATTGCGCAACCTGTTGCTAATTATTAAAACCCATTGATTTTTATATTTAACAAACTCGCTGTAAGTTAATAATAATAATGGCTGCAAAATAAGCTGGAAGAAGTGTAAACAAACAAACCGCTTCGATTGCCAATCATGTCTATTTTCAAGAAATCAAGGAAAAGGCGCAGGCAAATTTGACTTATTAAAATTTTACCCAAACCATTATACAAATTGGAAAACATCAGAAAACCAGACTTATTAAATTTCAATGTATCAGATAGTATACCAAATGGTCTTGAAGTGAACAAGGTGCCTTTCATGTCAACATTTCACGAAGAACCAACATAACCTACAATTATATTTCAAGGGACTTTAAGCACTAGGCTAATATAATTAGCAAAAAGACATGTAAACAAAGCTGAGTCCACAAAAGCCAGGTGCATATAAATACCTACCTACCTACTATCGTTACAATGAAATCTAGGGACTAGAAACTACCGCTTTATTTCAAAAAACCGGCCCAAGATGGGTGGAGCGAAGGGAGGGATTGTAACGGTCGCGGAAATCAAATTTGTCACCAAGACAAGGACCGTTACCAACGGACGGACACGGGCTAGATTCAAATAGATTGATAGAACACAATCTTATTAGAATTCAATGATAATGTGGCTTGCAGAACGATGAGATGAGTCAATGGGCGTTTGACAGCTGGCAGCGCCCGGCCAATCGATTCGCTAGTCATCATGGAGACAGCCTCTGGCGGCGAGAACTACCCGTAACCACTTGTTTTTAGTACAATTATCTGCATTAGCAAGCGCCATTTTCGCGCGTCGTCACAAAGACGGTTGTGCTATGAGATAACGTCATTTTTTGCCGGCAACGCAACACCAAGAAGTCTACAAGCAAAATAAGTCTCTTTACAGACTTTCCCTGGCCAGTCTCGCCTTTGAACTGTTACCAGATCGAGGAACATCCAACCGGCTATCCATCAACATTCACTGAATCCAATTCCTTGCATCCAGGGCTTCGCAATCATCTCCAATCTGCATTGCGGTAAGAAACGGCCATCACAATAATGGAGGCCGTCATCACTAAAAACACCGATACATCACAACGCCGAAATATTTGTTGGGATCGACGCGGGAAGATCCCCCGAACGCACTGTAGACACTATTTTGTAGAAATAACACTCACCATTGTAGATTAACTTGGATTATCTGGAGCTACACTAAAAAAATCACAGACAGCGCCGCAAATGCGACCGCACACACCGACGTTTAAAGCGACACTGACGCCCTCTCGCGCCAGCGGCTGCGCGGTGAAACTTTTTTGACCGTTCGCTCGGTCGTGAACGTTCCGAAATCGTCTATTAGAAGACCGGTGTTTTCATTTCCGGTTTGTAATTAATTTGCCACTGCACTGCACTTGCACTCGTATTTTTATTTCAGAGTCTGTCTCCTGAAACCAAGTCCATATCTCGGGACGCACGGTACGGAATTGCTTTTGATCTGCAAAGGATAGTCGGTTTTATATCGGGTGGGTGCGGTGAAGACGGGACGTTGCCGGCGCGCGCCGATTGGCCGTCGCGCACCTGCAATGCGTCAAAATAGTGTGGCGCTGGCTGGCCGGCGGAGCTGCTGTGACTGCGAGCGGGCGGCGGCGGCGCAGCCCGCGGCGGCTCGAGCAAGGGCGGCGCTGCCGCAGTGCCGGCACCAGCCAGCCACATTCATCTCATCACGTCCACCTTATCACAAATAAATGATTCTCAACGTCTCACTTCCTTACATACAGCTGGAAATTTCTAAGCCCTACTAAAATGTTGATCTGCCCAACTTCGTAAGTTAAGGAATGCAGTATCAGGCAGTATTTCAATACGTGGCTTCCGTCTCTACAATGAGATTAAAATGTAGAGAGCTTGTAGAAAGATAAAGTATCTAGTAGGAAGTAGGACTACAAAAAATAGGAGCCTTTTGATCATAATCTGCAAAGGCTGTTGTTTATATAACCTGTTGCAAACACGTAAGCACGGTAGAATGATCAGCGATTAAAACAATTTTGTTTGATACTTAAATATATGTTTAGTTCGAGGAAGAAATCCGTTTAAGTTTTAGCATTTTGTTTTTAATTTTTTACAGGCGTTTATTATGCCGTTCTGAAACCTTTTAATTCGATTGATTGCACATCGCATCGCAATATTTTTTTTGGGTTGAAGTCTGAAACGTTATATTTTGCTAAAAATTATTTTAATAAGTTCCTTTGTATTTGAATGTTACTCAATTATTTTACTTAAGAAAATCTTGACTAACATGAGAGTGGTTTCAAATACTTCATAAATATTTATTTTCAAAGGCCAAATTGCCCAAGAAGTAAGTAGTTGCTTTAGATGGTACCTCTCTCCAATTTCAGTCGCGCGCGTATCGGGAACGTTTATTGGAATTCCTTGCTTTTGTCTCCGTATCTTTTTACTATTATAATATTCTGCGATCCTGGGAGCTCGCCTCGGGCGTTACTCGCTCCGCTCTGTGTATTTGGATAACTTTTAAAGCTAAATAAGTGATAACGATCTTCTCGGTGTAGTAGGTACTGAAGATAAATGTTGAGAACTTCGAACTTTTTAACGGTCTTCGTAGGTAATAAAATGATATTACCTTTACCTGAAACCATTGACTTTGTTTGCATTTGCATTACTTACTTACATACCTATAAAAGTGCACTTAATAACAGTAACTTACCTATGTACACGTACTTACACTACGCACTTACATAACTTACAGGACACGGTCGGCGTAACACTTCCGGTGTTTCTGTATTGCAAAATAGCTCTTGTTCTTTGGTAATACAGTCTAGGGCTGACGAAACCATAGACAAATCTGTTACGGTCTCCTAGTCCGCCACTGTACTAGTTTTATTTTCTTATAGTCACGGATTCTGAAAGTATAATACAAACAATACCATCAAGTAGGCACGACTTTACAATGATTACTGTAAGTACATACCATACCATGGACATGGACATATCTTATTGAACTTTTGATAACGAGCCCTTTTTTTTTTGTAACGGGGGGAAATGCCTATCGCATTTCCCGACGCTCGGGGGAGCGTCGGGGGTATGTGGGCTCGCACCCACTAAAACCCCCCGGCGGCCGTCTTGGCGCTTTTGGGAAGAACCCCGGGATCCAAGCATTATGGCGTCCGAAGTTGGAGCTGCGGCGGCACAGTTCCACAAGCTGTCCCGCCGCCAATCTCGGGGCCGTTTGATGAGTGTGTCGGGCCCCCGCCCTTCACACCCACGACCCCAAAGACCCCTTGACAGGCTGGGTATACCGTAGACGTATTCTTACGCCCGGACCTACAGGGCTTTTGATAAAGAGCCCTAAGCTTGCGAGTTGACGACCGACTCATAACTTATTTTGTTTCCTATAATTTTTTAAATAATTTTTATTATCTCTGGGTACCTATTCGTGCTTACTTACTAGTTTTTCGTATATGTTTACTTATATTACACAACTTCTAATAAAGACAAGTTTTATCTTATATGTATGGCAGTCACGTACACAGCTGTTTCGAGAATGAATATCAACCACGCGTAATAAAGTTACGGAATGTAGTGTATGCTCGACAACTTACATAAATGGCGGGCGGCGTGGGTCGAAAACTATAGATAAGTAGGTACTTACCTAAAATAAATAAAAACCATAATAAATTATCATGCTCATCTCAGCCGATGGACGTGCGGTTGTGCACTACTGAACACAGGCCTCCCCCACATAATAATAATTATAATAATAATAATAATAACACATCACACTCAGAGCCCCTAACTAGGTAGAACCTGTATCTAGGGTGCCCGAAACATATACAGAGACGAACATTACACCCAGACCGGAAACAAACATCGATATTCATCATATCAATATTCGCCCCGCCCGGGAATCGAACCCGGGTGCACACATATCGCCATAATAACAGATTCTTATCTTTCGTATTCGTATCTTTATGAACGGTGACCGTCTTATTCATAAAGATACAGTACATTTTAAATAGCTTTACTGGAGGTCTACTTCTCTGGTTTGTTGTATGGTAAATACGTGACATCCAGTCTAAATTGTCATACGTCAAATAACTAAAATGCTCTTTAACTTTTTATGAATAACAGGGTCAATCTTTATCGCATCCTTCACCAAGTCGTCTAACCACCTTGTGGGTGTCTGCCTACTCTGCGTTTTCTAGTGCGCGGTCGACACTTAAAAACTTTTCAGCCCAGCACCTCTAGAAGAACAGATGGGCGTTCTTCTAGATCACAGAACAAGAGAGAGAGAGAGCGTCTTTCTTGTTCAATATATAATTAATTGTTAAAACATTCTGTAAAAAATCTTAGGTCTAGAAATAAACTATATACACATGAAAACTAAATTTAAAAAAATAAAATAATAATACCTAATTGAAGAGACCGCCACTCAGAGCTCCCTGCACGAAGGCTCCCATAACGCTAGCGGCGTTGCCACGCTGTATGGCTATTGAGAGCCTCTGCACCAGAAAAGAGCCAGAGCGACGGTCTAACCCGTGGTCTATCAGGCGACGTCCTATTTTTTGGATAAAGGCAGCTGCCTCCGATGCCCAAACACCCGAAGTCTCAAAAGCTACTGGGATAAAAATATAATCTTTTTCCAGAGCTATGTACTTCGAGTGCTTGTGCATTTTCAGCCGCGGAAGCAGCTACCCGGGTCGTCGATGGCAGATGTGATGGTGCATAGGTGCTCACACACGTGGCATCCCATATCAAACATCGGCCCTTCTTCTTCTTGTTCTGTGTTCTAGATGTTCCCTGTCCATTGCTTCTTTTTGAACTTAAAACATTGCGGACTTACTAGGTACTTTATAGACGAAAGATAAGAAGGAAGGATCAACGCTTTAGGAACGGAACCTAAGTATAAAAAGGGACAGCAAAACAAAATTAAAAATCCATTCGCGATCTAAGGACGTTGAACTTTGTATGAAAAGCGAGTGCCAGCCTGGAGAGAAGAATTATGAATATTTATTCTTTATTCATAAAGTTGGCCTGGCCTGTGCTTTACCGATATTGGCAAAGTTTAGAGACGAGTTTTTAAATTAAAAGACGATGGACTTTAGCATTTATAGGATGTCTACTGCAACTATAATTATTTGCTTCTTCACGTCTAAATGGCTGGAGCGATTTCAATGAAATTTGGTATGGAGTTAGCTGAAACCCTGCATTTACACATAGGCTACTTTTTACTGCGGTAATACACCGGGAGTAACACTGCGGGGCACAGCTATAGTAATCTTATATTGATTACAATCTAAGTTTGCTCACCAGCAAATCAGCCATTAGAAGCCCACTGCTGGACGGTCCTGTGCCAGTCTGGTCCACTGCCTACCGGCGACCTTTACTACTACAACGGCTGATAGTCAGCCTCCTTTACGTTATTCTGACTCTTGACCACTATTTTGTTATAATATAATTTTAAATTTTAGTCTCATTTTTAACCGACGAAAAAACAAAAAGGAGGAGGTTCTCAATTCGTCGCGTATATATATATATATATATATTTTTTTTATGTATGATCACGCATAACTTTTTACTGTGTGGACCGATTTTGATAATTCTTTTTTTAATCGACAGGGTATACCTTGAAGTTGGTCCCATAAAAATTTGGAAATAAAATTCCAACCCTAAGGGTGGAAAAATAGGGGTGACTTTATTGTTCACTAACAGATTACATTGCCGTGTTGTGATTTACATGAAAACTGCTAGGTATAATTATGAGTCTTTTTATATGAACTTTAATAATCATAATCTCAGCCGATAGACGTCCACTGCTGGACATAGGCCTCCCTCACAAATCGCCTCACCGACCGGTCGTGATCGAACCTCATCCTGTTAGTCCCTCAACCTTCACCAGGTTGTGTGGCCACCTTGTGGGGTGCGACTAAGCTGTGAAGGGTGATTAGCTGGGTACAAAAAAAAATAAGCCCAAAAAAACTGAAAAGCAAAAAATAAAAACTTTTTATCAAAAAATTAAACCGCCGAAAAAACCGAAAAGCATTATAATAGGGAAACATTTTCTATTAGGCCTTAATTTACTCACTTCTTAAAGTAATTTTGGATTACCAAGATATTTTGAGTCGGTGCCACAGATCACTAAATTACCTGAAATTCAAGGAAATAACCGAAAAACGTGTGTCGCTGCGCATCGCGCTTTACGTAGATAATGAATTTGCTTGTGTGGTGTGGCACCGACTTAAAATTTCTTGGTAATCCAAAATTACTTTAAGAAGTGAGTAAATTAAGGCCTAATAGAAAATGTTTCCCTATTATTTAATGCTTTTCAGTTTTTTCGGCGGTTTAATTTTTTGATAAAAAGTTTTTATATTTTATTTTATTATATAATTTAATATGTTTTATTACTATTTTAGTTTTAAACCAGTCTGATATACAGGCTATAAAGATAAGCCTAGTTCAGACTTCATTATGTGTTAAACTTTGTAAATTAATGTAAGGCCTAATTTAAGTTTTATGTAAATTTATGAATTTTTTAATAAATTTATTATTATTATGATTTTTCTTAATTTAATGAACTCTCTTAATTGAATGAAAGGTACACCTTCATTTCGCTATTATTTAATCACATTGTAGTGCCTATTCATAACGAATTCATATATTACATACTTTATTTATTAATACTTACTAAACACTTACAATATTACATACACACCTTACTTATATTTCATAATATGTATTTTATTTATGTATATATACTTACTAACATAACACAAAAAAATATATATATATTTACATGGTTCCAGCAGAATCATCAGCGCTTTAGACCACTGGTCTGGAGCACGAGCTGAGTTGGGACCCTTTTGCAGTGTTGATATACGAACACATAATGTGCCATTTACTGTTTGTTTTATTTCGTGTACTTATCTGGTGTATACATTATTCTTTGTGTGTATGTATATCATTACATTGGAAATAAATTTATTATCTATCTCCGAAGAGGTATTTTGACATTGTCGCGGGCTTGCGGCCAAACGACGATATGCTCCCTAATTATCCATAGAAAGGAATTTTCTGACAATTCTGCATGAATTAAGGATAACTGCTTTTTATAAGAGTTTATAAGTGGAGGGATGTATGTCTTATTATTATATTATGTATATACCTCTACAGTTAAATAATGCAGCTCGGTCAGGATCAGGAAAAGGTCAAGAAATCACTACAAAATGTTCTATCATTCTAGAAAAATAGATTTGGTAGAACGAGTAGGATATGAGCTGGCTTCTACTAATATGCTCTTTCAAAGTATCTCCTACCTAAGAAAAAATATTGAACTTAGCTAAAAACTCTGATGCCGAGATGTATAGATAAAACTCGCTGGCTTTTTTTAAACAAAATTTCATTACTTCAGCGAATTCCTTGAAAGAACAAAAAACAATATTTTTCTAGAAAAAATCAATCTTACCTTTATGTTACCTATCTAGTTATTAGTAGGATATAACAAAAATGTTATCCCTCGGTAGTTACCCCACATATTTCACCGCGCAGGTAATAGCGCTAAAATATCTGAAATATCGCTGGGAGCTGCGGCGGCGCGGGGCCTCGAAATAGCTGCGTCTCGAGCGAGCCCTACTACCATTTTATAACTAGTGTGTCTAGGTAACTAGCCAACCATACGCTTGACTCTAGCGTAAAGTGATTCCTGTAGCAGCTTACAAAATTAGAGATAATCAAATAAATAACCTTTTTTTTTTAAAACGGGGGAAATGCCTATCGCATTTCTCGACGCTCGGGGGAGCGTCAACGTTATGTGGGGCTCGCCCCTTCGGCCGTCTTGGCGCTTTTTTAAAGTAAAGTAAAAGTAAAAAATGATTTATTCAATACAGGATACAAGATATCGCTTATTGAAAGTCAATTAGACTAATCTAATTAATATTGATACCTTATTCCGTAAGGTATCCTATACTGATAGAGGCGAGGTAGTTCAGGATGCCCACCAATTGGCTCAGGCAAACAAATGTTTGCCTAGTCCTTTTGGGAAGGACCCCGGGAACCATATTTTATCGGCATCCGAAAAAATAACCTAGCCCTACCAAAACGAAAAAATACCGTCTAAAAGTTATCATTGCATTAAGCAATCATTGTAATCAGCATCATAGCAGAAAGACGTCAACTGCTGGACCATCCTAACATCACCAAAAAGGCACCACAATGGTACTCCTGCAACCTTTACCAGGTCGTATGACCAGCTTTTAAAACCAGCTTTGATAAATAATGGTGTACCTAGACCGAAATCAAAAGTATGCGCCTTTGACACCTAGATAATCTTGCTTAGAATGTTAAAGGTCCTGTTGTGTAGCTTTCAGGTTCAAAATCTAAAAAAAAAAAAACTGTTTGTTGCCGTTGGTTGCTTTTTTATCTTCTAAACGTCATGCTTCAAAAAGTTTAAGGCACTGTTGTGCAGGTTTTAGGATAAAGATCTTAGAAATTAATGTTGTGTTACTAAAATATACCTTAGATTTTGAGCCTGAAAGCTAGCTATAGTCTCGCGTTTTCCGCGGTAGAAAGTCCAAACTAACAAGTAATTAATTCATGACATAACGAAGTCATATGTCTCTCAAACTGTGTTAGGGCCTCAACACGAAAGCTCGGAACTCGCGGCAAACTTCGCAGAATCTCAATTCCCCAAAGCTCTCTTACAAATATTAGTCTTTTAAAAACGATCTCGGAGAGCGGGTAGCGAGCGGTCCGTGGTAAATTCGATTTGCCGAAATAGGAACGGAATTGCCCCACATCAGTTTACTTTTGAAAGTTCGTGATTGATCCTAGAAAAGTTTTATGAGTTAGGCAGATGCTTAACTACCTATATTTATATTATACTGGGTATTTCTGACAAGGCGGTAATAAATTATTACGCCCTTACCACAGATAAGTTACACCGGTCTAAATAGCCTATTTGTATGACAAATTAGTGATTTAAACGTCTAGTGATTTAGACCAAGATTAACTGTTTTTGTGGTAGAGCCGTTAGGATTTTGCAGCTCACCATACCTAAGGTGGTGGCCTTAATACCACCACTCCATCTCTTCTCATGGGCTCAATAACAACTAAGGCAACAGCCGAAGCATGGACAGTAGTGTACGTCCTTCGTTGAAATAATTTGAAAAGCCACACTACGATCACGACCTGCCTGCCAAAAGTGTCGCGATTATGGCAAACTTCCTCAACAATGTATCTCCTTGTGGCAATCTGTGGGGGAGACCTATGTCCAGCAGTGAACGACGACATACCTCTTAAGAGGCGTAGCAAAGCTAAAGTAGCGCGTGTATAGCTTTTAGGTTAAAGATCAGAAAGCTACTAAAGCTAATGCCAAAAGTATTAAGTATTAGTAAGTATTTAGCAACACTTTGTAGCTTTCTTTGGTCTCTAACCTAAAAGCTATAAAACAGTGCCCCAAAAATACTAGGCTGCATTATCTAGTGGAATACTTCACATGTTTGATATTTGCCTTAGTTTAGAAGATATAAATATGCGGGTGCCGCCTCTTTAGCTGTGCTATGCCTGTTAAAGTCAAACAAATTAGTTAATTTGTTCTATCCTCCTCGCTCTTTAATTCCGTCCTGTTTTACATTAGGCAAACAGGCGGGCGCGGCCGTTATCAGCTTATCAGCTAATTGCTACACGCACACTCCGCCGAGACTGACCCTCGATTAGGGCTCGTTGAAACGACTCCAGTAGCTTACCTTTTACTCTTTCACCGACTGTCCACGACCGACTATAAATATAATGCTAGCTGTCTCGGCGAACTTCGTAGATTAAAAAAGAGATGGCAGGAACCGAAGCACGGATAAGCGATGGTGGCAACATTCAAAGTATATGCAGATTCAATTATGTGCTACCGCTGGGTTTAATCCTCGAGATCGAACGCGTTTTGCCCATGGGTTTACTAAAACACCGAATCAAAGAATATTTTAAAACGATTATTAATAAGATTGATTACATAATTAACCCCTTTTCTCAACTCGGAGCAAATATTGTGTGCCGGTGGTCAGTATGAAGCTCCAAACTGCCCTCCAAAAAAAGTTGAGTCAGAGGACACACGATACGAAATTATCGGCCTTATTTTTTCTTCCAAAATGTTCGTACACATAACCATACAGATAGGTATGATGTATTTAGATAGTTTAAAAATGTAATCGCATCAAGTAACCTCCAATATACGAAATATATTTCGTAGCAAATAAGGGTAAAATTATATGTTCGTAGCAAACGTAGCAAGAAGGCGTAGCTTGTCGCCGTAGCTCGTAGCAAGTTTCATTTTGCTACACGGCTACGTGACATTTGTAGCATTTCGTTCGCTACGACTTTATCCCGACCGCCCTACACAGGTAGTTTAACAGGTCGAACGATGCTACTTTGTAAGTTTGACCTACATTTATCCTAGATACAATATTCTATACTTTACAATACATTTTTTATTCGTTTAGATTTTCTATTAGGCATTAACTATAGGCCAAGCTTTAGCAATACGTATCATCCGCTGCGCAGTCTCTCTGCCAGAACTGCAAGCTAGAATACTGTTGAGACTATGTAATGTTGCCAGCAGTAAAAATAAATTGAATTTAATTTACGAAAGTAAATAATTTCTTTTTTACAAAAAGAGACCCGCCTTCAACAAACTGAATCATACATAAACTGAAAACTTCCTCTTTTTCGAAGTCGGTTAAAATAGGTGATAAAACCATCTCCTGAATGTAACGAATACATTTCTGAAAACCGCATCAAAATCGGTTCAGCCAAACGCGAGATAATCGTGGACAAACACATACATACATACATACATACAGGTCAAACTGATAACCTCCTTTTTTGAAGTCGGTTAAAAACCTAAAAAGGGCATCCCCCTCAGATCGAAACAAAAATAAAGATTTTGGGAGAGTTTGCTAAAATCGCCATGTTTAGCCGGCGGGTTGGCGATCGCAGTATGGCTCTTAAAGTTTTTCACCGTGATCGTTTTTTTAGATGAAGTCTCAGTCACCTTAAAAAGTGTATACCGCCACCACACGGCCAAGCTTCAAATAAATTCTTAAGAAAATGGTCGCAGGAAATGTACTGCCCAATATAATTTTGCAGATTCAGCAGCACTCAGTGTTTACTGTGTTAATGTAGCGCGTATTAAATATATGTTGTAAATATTTATACAACCTATATTTATTAAGAGTATTTTGCTATCCTTAGCTGGTATCCCTCGACCATTCTGTATTGGCACCAGCGCTTGGCACCTAGCGGGCCATTTGGCAACGCCGAGCTGATCGACGGTGCCTCAGATGACTGCCGGATTACTGAGAATACGTTTCTAGATTTGGTTTTAACTGAGTGCCCAAAGTGATTAAACTAAGTTGGTAAACTAACTTGCTAACATTCCGTCACTCTAGCTACCGAAAATTAGGTTCAGGACAGGTCTCATGTATGTCCATGTAACTTTGTCTTTGACCTTGAATGCGCAGAAATTAAAAATCAGGTGTCATAGGAAATTACAGGGGGGTGGGGCGGGTAGTGCATCGCGCGCTTGCGCTCCATTGGCTACTTTAATCGTGCTGCGTCCACGCAATAAACTTATTCGTCCCCTTATTTAACGGTCGTTCTGAGGGCCTATTACGGCCGCTTTTGCAATATTGCTTTTTGTCCTCTAAGTGTCAAAGTCAATACAAAAAAATGAAAGAGGACGCAAAGCATTATTGCTAATGTGGCCGTAATAGGCCCTCTGTTCGTTCGTTCGTTTTGTACAAATGCGCAGTAATGCCCTCCTCATTTTGCTCAGAGCCAAAGTTACGTGGCGGGACCTGTATAATTCTCTTGTTATACTCATGCTAGGCGACCCGGCGAACTTCGTACCGCCTCACAATATTGTTGTGGATGTATTAACTATAATGTTACCGGAAAATAATACTTTTCGTAAATTTATGAGCAACCTAACTTAACATTCGTTTGGTTATAAATATACACTTAGACATATACTTATCCATAAACCTTCCTTTTAAATCATTGTATCTAATAAAAAATCGCATCAATAAATTGCATGATTTAATAGATTTCAAAGTCGACTCGGCGAACTTCGTACCGCCTATTTTGCCTAACCTATTGCTATGTTGTATGTATGTAAATGTTTTATAAACCTTCCTCTCGAATAACTCTATTAAAAACCGCATTAAAATCCGTTGAACAGTTTAAAATATTTAAGCATATATAGCGACAGACAGACAACGGGAAGTTGTCGGGAAGTGACTTTGTTTTATTAGGTATGTAGGAGATAATCTGTGCTGAAACAGTCGTTACTTTTCCCGCCAAAATACCTGTCAAATACAACATTCCAATTCCAACTTAGCAAAACCTTCATCTTTACTTAAGACATTCCGACACAGTTTAATCTTGAGATATTGTGATATGACACCTCGAAATCTCATATAAAATTTTCATACGTCCATGGCCGTTACGTCATATCACATAAGTTTTTCAATAGTAAGCAAAAAATCTACCAAACCAACTAGGTTAAGCGTGTTGTGACACACAGTTCAAATTGTTATATTTTTGTATGGCGTTTTAACGGCCACAGGCGGTCTGCCATATCATGTACCTATCATAGCGTATATGATGACAATATAAAGCCTTGTAGTGTTTGTTATGACACCTACTAACACAGAAATGTGTGCGATACGACACCTGATCACGTGCTCCATACTAACTGTATGAAACTAAAACGGCTGTCGACGGTCAGTCCGCTAGGAGCACCTAAAGTCGACCGCCCACAGCCGTACTGTCAATTTACACACATACAAGATTACGTCGACAGGCGGAGTGTCAATTAGATTTATTTACTCAGTACTCTCACACGAAATAATAAAGAGCGTTAAGTAGGTGTATATATTCTATTAGTCGACTATGTTGAAGGAAAGCCAAGGTTGCCACGCACGCGTTCAGCTATTATTCTCTACAATTTCATCCCAGAGTCTTGCTTCAGAGAGCACTTATTCCTCAGTTTATAGTCTTCTTTACGATCCTTCGCTCTTAGCCAATTAATTGTGAAACTCGGTTGGTACGCAGTCTTTACTGCGTTTTCATGAAGTAATATATTCTTTATTAGGGGAAGAATTATTCTATTTTTAAAGATATACAGCCCTTTTTAAGCGACCTCCAAACAGGAGGTTATCAGTTTGACATGCAAAATTATGATATGTATGTTTGTCGCGATTATATCGGAGTTTAGCTGAACCGAGCTTGATGCGGTTTTCAAAAAAGTATTTGTTTTAGGAGAAGGTTTTAGTTTAGTAAGGATTTTAACCGTCTTTAGAAGAGAGGAAGTTCTTACTTTATGTTTGTATCAGTTTATTGAAAGCGGTTCCTTTTATTTAAAAAAAAAAGAAAATATTTTACAGTATTAGATAGAACTTGGCCGTGTGGTGCCAGAATAAAATACCAGCACCCCACCTCATACCATAAAAAGCGACTAATTCTATCTATCAAATAATATATTAACATAACACATAATAATAATAACACATCACACTCAGAGCCCCTAACTAGGAAGAACCTGTATCTAGAGCGCCCGAAACACACACAGAGACGTACATCACACCCAGACCGGAAACAAACATCGATATTCATCATATCAATATTCGCCCCGCCCAGGAATCGAACCCGGGTGCTCACGCTTACTCAGTCCACATCACTGCTAACTGAGCCACGGAGCACTCATATTAATATCTATCTATAATTCTATAAAATACTTGAAGAGCCACACTGCAATCGCCAACCGCCTGCCAAGCGTGGCGAGTACCACAAACTCCCTCCATAATGTTTGTCGGGCGATTTGTGGGAAAGACCTTTATTCAGCAGTCGACGTCTATCGGTTGTAATAATGATAAAGTATTTTCATACATTTTAGCTTGAATTTTCATCCAGAAACATCCGAACCAACTCTTGTAATGTATGCTCAAATATCCTTAACTTTGCCTAGGCTTCGTCTGCGGGGGTGTGGGAGGGGTGACCGCTTCATGAGGGAGGGGTGAGTAATAAAATAAAGGACCGGCGCCGCTGCCCCGCGGTGCTGGGTGAAGATAAAAAAAGCTTTGACTGTAATGTAACCTATATATGTATGTTATGATTTTGTTGATAAAGGAAGTCTATCATTGGAATTGTTTGGTGGTGGTTTATGTATTTTGTCGTAGTAAGATTTGATAATTAGGTTTTTTGCAAAAAAAACTAGGGATTTTGCGAAAACACAGATAATTTGATATAAGCATTACTTTTTTTTTCAATCATCCTGACATAAAGCAGTTTTTTTTGCAAAAAACCTAGTAAAATTTGGAAACTTTGAAACCTGCCTTAACTCAGATTGGCTATAGATTATTGCTTGCTGGTAAACTCTTATTCTGATTGGTTATAGTTGGTTGGTAGCGTAAAAGGATATTTTAACGAACCAATCAGAATAAGAGTTTACCAGCAAGCATAATCTAGCCAATCAGATTAAAGGAAGGTTTCAAAGTTTTCAATTTTACTAGGTTTTTTTTGCAAAAAAACTGCTTTATGTCAGGATGATAAAAAAACCGCATCATAGTTTTAAAGATATGAGCTTGCATAGAGACAGACGCGGGAAGCGACTTTGTTTTTTACTAAGTATAAATGTTGGTTTTTAGGACCCTTTTTTTTAAGGCGGAGAAACTCCTAACGAGTATCCTGCAGCCTCGGGAGGAGCCGCAGGGTTATGTGGGGTTCGCACCCACTAAAACCCGCCGGTGTCCTCCTCGGCTGATAGCAGGAGGGTCGCGGGTGAGCCTGTGGAATCCTCCGCGACCCCCCCCCCCCCCCAACCCAGCATTGGCTGTATAGCCTCTCCTCGGGGGGACATGCTGGTGGTTGTCCCCCCGGAGCGTGGTAGCTTTCCCAACGCTCAACGGCGGAAACGGGTTACCCGCGTTCCGCCGTCCTTCTCGAGCCGTTATATGACTACACGAAGCCCCCGCCTCGTGCACCCAACGACCCCGGGGTCCCCTTTTAGTCACCTCTTACGACAGGCAGGGGATACCTCAGTCCTTTTCTCCAGCCCGGCCTGCAGAACGTCCATAAAATGTAAAATTTTCTGTTCTTGTGAAATTTATCTTTTAATAAACCTACCTACTTTCGATATCAGCAGAAGTTCTGCCGAAAGGTGACTTCAAATTAATTATCATTCTCATTGTGACGATAATAGAAAATATAATTAAAAACGTCCCCTCAATGAGCAAGCGAGGTCTTACAAACAAACAAACTTTTCTAACAGAACATTATAATAAATATTAATTAAGTCCGTAAGATGACTTCGTGAGTCTTTTATTATGTAAAGGAAGAATAATTAAATAAACTTTCTTTCTTGCAGCGCATTCGTTGTTTTGATGAAAATGTTTTAGATACGTACATTTGCGGTCTAGGACGGTGTAACAGATTTATCTATAGTCATGCGCACCCTATACTGTATTACCAAAGAACAAACGCTATTATGCAATATATGCATAACTCTACTCTATCTGAGTTATCTGAGTACCTATATATAGTTTAAAACAAAATCACTTTACACGTCTGTCTGTCGCTATATATATGCTTAAATCTTTAAAACTATGCAAAAGATTTTGATGCGGTTTTTTAATAGATAGAGTGATTCAAGAGGAAGGTTTACATGTATAATACATGCACAAAATAGTATTTGGCTAGGCGATACCACGTTCGTCTGGTCGACTAGTTGTTAATATTCAACAGTTTAAAGTTTTCTACTTCAAGTTATAATTGTTTCGTTGTCAGTCGGTTTTTCAGGAAGAATATTATACATCTATACCAATATTATAAAATGGAAAGATTTGTTAGTTTGTTTGTTTGTTTGTAACGAATAGGCTCCGGAAGTACTGAACCGATTTGAAAAATTCTTTCACTGGTAGGAAGCTCCATTAAGCCCGAGTGTCATAGTCATCAAATAATATAACGCAAGGTGCAATATTTTTTCCGTTGTTTGACATATTTTGACAGGTGGTTTGTTGTTGTTGTTTAATTTTTAATCGGCCATTCTGGGCAGTCAAAAGAACATAGTCTATAGAGCCAAGTCTTTTGTAGTATCTTATATTCTATGGCGTAACGAAGTAAGCCGGGAAAGCTCGTATTATAATATTATTGATTGTTCAAAAGTGTTATTAACCAAAGTTGTTTGAGAACCACATCACCTGCGGCGTATAGCGTTAATAATTGCTATGCCAAACTTTGTGTTGGAATTTATGAGCGGCTGGCTTCTCAGTTTGTTTGTAGGGGAAATGGCTTGGAACAAAAATTGTGTACAGATTTGTCTATGGTCTCGTGAACCCTAGGCTGTATTATCAAAGAACAATAGCTATTTTCCAATACAGAAAAACCGGAAGTGTTACGCCGACCTTGACCGCCACTGTACCTAATTCATTTTATAATAAAACTAGCTATCCCGGCGAACTTCGTATCGCGCGTTACAATTTTAACTTCCCCTACGAAAAATGTATTTTTGCCCACCTTTTAAACCCCCCCAAAATTTGATGTAACGGCCCGGCCGAGACTAACGAACCACGATTAATTTTTATGTATAAAATGTAGATAGTAGATTTACAGTCAATAATCACTTACAAGTGAATCACGGAATAAAGATACTTATATACAGTATAGTAAATACTATTTTTCACTATATCCGATATACTTACATAGTGTATGAAGCTGCTGCACTCACCGTTATATTAAAACGAATAGCTTCTTTTGTGATGCTTAGTTTCCGCTAAGTTTAAGTTATGTGCGCTTGTGTAATGCACCTTAAAATTTTATGAGTAAACTTAGAAAGAACGAGCTTTCCCGGCTTACTTCGTTACGCCATAGAATATAAGATACTACAAAAGACTTGGCTCTATAGACTATGTTCTTTTGACTGCCCAGAATGGCCGAATAAAAAACAAACAATAACAACAAACCACCTGTCAAAATATGTAAACAACGGAAAAAATATTGCACCTTGGGTTATATTATTTAAGTTTAGGTAAGGGTCCCTAATTTTTTTGAAAATCTAATATAGCCTATGAATCTCGGGGTTAATGTAGCTTCCTACCAGTGTAAGAATTTTTCAAATCGGTTCAGTATTTCCGGAGCCTATTCGTTACAAACAAACTAACAAACAAATCTTTCCTCTTTATAATATTTGTATAGAAGATAAAGAAGCAAAATTCTGCTTACTCTCCTTTATTAAAATCTAAAGAAAATTTACCAGGCTACTAAGTACTCATATAGAATACCAAACCCACCTTATCTCCTCCCATTGGTGTGGTCAAAGAGCTATAAACCCTACAATTTTGGTCCTTACGGCGATTTTTCGACGTCTTTTCGGATAATAAGACGATGATTACCAGTTCGTTTAATTTATGTAATGTATTGTATTAATCAATATATATAAAACACTTCCGTTACTGACTGACTGACTGACTGACTGACTGACAGACAACGCAGAGCCGAAACTACTGGGCGTAGCGGGCTGAAATTTTGCATGCAGATTCCTTAGGGAGTGCAGGTCAGCACTAAGAAGCGATTTCCCGAAATTCCCACGGGAACGGGAATAAACGGGAATTTTGTGTTTATGAGAAATCTCCGCGGGAAAAACCGCGGGGCAGCCTCTAGTCGTATTATATTAATCGAACTTATATATCACAGAACGCAGGGCGCCAGACAAAAAAGTTTTTTACAAACGTACGCACAACTTTTATTATTATTATTATGAGCCTGTGCTGTCCCACTGCTGGGCAGAACCCTTTCTCCCCTTCTTCCACTCATCGCGTTCTTGCGCGGTCTGCCACCAGTTTTTGTCTACTGCTCTCAGCTCGTCGCTCCATCTCTTTTTTGGGCGACCTCGGCGCCTCTTTGCGTCTTTTGATAGCCATTCTGTCGCTTTTCCGTCCCATTGGGGGTTGGCTGCATTCGTAAAACTTTTATTACATAACCATACATACATAATCTCACGCCTTTTATTCCCCGAAGGGTTAGGCAGAGGTACCAGCTCAAGAGCCGGACCCACGTTTAGCCGAGTTTTTATGCTTTTATTACCAACGTGACAAGGGGCCAGCTTGTCGCCGCGGTTATAACGACCACTACTGCGGCCGGGACCAACGGCTTAACGTGCCTTCCGAAGCACGGAATCATTCGGACAATCAGGAGATTCAAGCCTGCAATGTCCTATCCAACAGAAAACAACCACAACGTGATTTTTGTGAGAAATCAATATGTGGTGTTTTCTGCGGGGATCGAACCCACAACCTTCCGTGCCCTAATCAAAGGCGCGACGCGCTACGCCACTGAGCTACGGAGGCTTTAAACTTTTAGTACTGTAATTAAAATTATTAAACCATATGTCTGGTTGCTCTGACCCATTTTGGAGGGGTCATATCAGCACGCGATCATTTAGATCGATACTAGCAATCACTTTAATTGAATTATTAGAAAATATTACTCACTCAATTTTTTTTTTCCTTTTTTCTGTACTTAAATTAATAGGGAGATCGAAAAAACTAATTTCTACACGCAGATAGTATAAAAGCTCGTACAGACAGCGAGCATTCAAGAGTTCAGAGATCTGCGTTCTGTAAACCGTTGACAGCCAAATGTTAGGGCTTATTACCTACATGCGAAAGAACGCAGAACTCAGGACTCAGAAATCCAGACGCTCGCTGTCTGCGCGCGCACGAATTACAGCGTAGCTACCTATTTAAATTCTTTTCTAATTTACTATATATTCTAACCCTCTTATTCATAAAAAGTTAAAGAGCATTTTAGTTATTTGATGTATGTCAATTTAGAATGGATGTCACGTATTTACCTTACAACAAACCAGAGAAGTAGACCTCCAGTAAGGCTACTTAAAATCTACTGTATCTTTATGAATAAGACGGTAATTATATACCGGGTGTTTCTGACAAGGCGGTAATAAATGAAAGGAGGGCTTCTGCTCACCATAACTAACAACTTTCCCAAAGCAACATGGGTCGAAATCTCAAAAAAAAAACAACTGTTCCATACATTGGTCCGATCAGCTGGCGGGGTCAATGTACGGGACAGCTGATTTTTGTTTTGAGATTTCGACCCATGTTGCTTTGGGAAAGTTGTTAGTTATGGTGAGCAGAAGCCCTCCTTTCATTTATTACCGCCTTGTCAGAAACACCCGGTATATAAAAATGAATCGTGATTCGTTAGTTTCGCTAAAACGCGAAAACGACGGGCCGATTTAGCCGTAATAGTCCAGGGAAGGTTTCAAAGATGAGAAAATATGGACATATGAAGGGGAAATTGTTAAATACAACATTATTTTTTTTCATATAAAACTGCACAGCGCAAAACGGAGTTCGTCGGGACAGCTAGTTACAGAAATAATTTCCAAAGTGCATTGTAGAGATTTACTAGTTCCTCTAACACTACATACCTTTAAGTATTTAGGTTCATACCAAAAGCTCGAATGGTAAAAAAAAAGTATTATTTCACATTGTTTGTAATCTATACCAATATTTATAAAGAGGAAAGATTTGTTTGTTTGTTTGTTTGTTTGTAACGAATAGGCTCCGGAAATACCGAACCGATTTGAAAAATTCTTTCACTGGTAGGAAGCTACACTAACCCCGAGTGTCATAGGCTATATTAGATTTTCAAAAAAATTAGGGATCCATACCTAAATTCAATTAATGTTACCCAAGGTGCAATATATTTTCCGTTTACTTATTTTGACAGGTGGTTTGATGTTGTTGTTTGTTTTTTTCTCAGGTTTTTTTAGTCGGCCATTCTGGGCAGTCAAAAGAACAAAGTCTATATAAAAAAAGTATATCTATAAAAGAGCCAAGTCTTTTGTAGTATGTTATATTCTATAGCGTAACGAAGTAAGCCGGGACAGCTCGTGTAAAAATAATTTATTTATATCAAAGAATATATTATGTTGATTATATACCTAATTATAAATGAAGATTAAATTAAGCTCTGATAACCCGACTCCTAAGCTATTAAACACGTGATTGCTCAATCAAAACCTTCCACCCATCCTATCACCAACCTACCTAAATAGTACAGTGGCGGACACGGTCGGCGTAACACTTCCGGTTTTTCTGTATTGCAAAATAGCTCTTGTTCTTAGGTAATACAGACTAGGGCTGACGCAACCATAGACAAATCTGTTACGGCCTCCTAGTCCGCCACTGTATATACTTTTACCTCTTAAAAACTTACTTACTATAAATATAAAAATAAATAAATACAAAAAGCAGGTGTTCGCCCAAGACGGGGTGGACTCGGCGTGGCACGCGACCCCTTGATTGATTCATTACATCGATACCTATTGCGGGCCGATTGATTGATTCGCCTCCGACCTTTCGATCAATCTGAAATGACCTCGTTTGCAGTTTTTACAAAGAAAAGTTTTTATTTCCTTTTCTATTTTCTTCTGTGGGTAATAGGTATTGGGAATTGTATGTAAAAAAAAAATTGTACCTATGATTTCGTTTATATCGTTGTTTCTTCTTCTTCTTATTATATTTAAACTAGTTGACCCGGCGAACTTCGTACCGCCTAACCTATTACAATATTGTGCATGTATTATACTCTTAAACTTTCCTCTTGAATCACTTCCTATTAAAAATTACTGCGTCAAAACCCGTTGCATAATTTTAAAGATTTAAGCTTACATAGGGACAGACGCGGGAAGCGACTTTGTTTTATACTATGTATTGATGTATGATAATCAAGCAGAGTTTTTGTAATGTAGCTTCGTTAACTTAAGTCGTTTCTCCATTGTTTCCTTCAATGCCTTGTAAGCCTTTTGAGCATCTACTATAAGGTGAAAAAATCCATTACTATATGAGGAAGTATAAATGTACATTATGAAATGTAAATGATTACAAATTTTTGACGAAAAGCCCTCGATAATGACCTGAACGTTGATAGAGGAAAATGCAATCGATTAAAACCAAAAGAAGCCTTTTTTTTAAATTAAATGTATTTATGACATTTCGTACAGAAAGAAAGCCTTTCTGTACGAAATTTCATTTCAATCGGTTCTGTAGTTTGGGCGTGAAATGAGACGGACAGAGTTATTTTCGCATTTAAAATATTACTATGGATAAACGTGGAATAAACGGATAGACGCACAATGATGACTTAAAAGAATTCTGTTTCAAATTTAGTCTACAGAACCCTAAAATTGATTGTCTAGAATCTAGAACCTCTATCGGCATTACCTTGAAACTTTGTAACAAAGCCAGCCTCAACTACCGGAAGCTTACCACATCCGGGTTATATTGTAGTTAACAACTTAGCATAGAGCAGTGAATAGGCTTTTGTTCTGATTGCCTAACTATACACACGGGTGCATTCACGTACAAAGCTGGGTAACAAGCGCTTGTTCCAGCGCGAATGTCCGCGCAGGTATTTGCTGTACATTTTTCGAACCGAAAAAAGAAAAACAATAAAATGAACACTAATCTATAAAATATACAAAAAAAAATCTCACGCCTTTTATTCCCCGTAGGGTTAGGCAGAGGCACCAGCTCACGCCCTGCAGTACCGGGTCGAAGAATAGGACTGAGGTATCCCCTGCCTGTCGTAAGAGGCGACTAAGAGGGGACCCCGGGGTCGTAGGCCGTGAATATATAACGGCCCCGAGAAGGACGGCGGAACGCGGGTGTCCCGTTTCCGCCGTTGAGCGTTGGGAAAGCTACCACGCTCCGGGGGGATACCATAATGTCCCCCCGAGGAGAGGCTATACAGCCAATGCTGGGGGCGGGGTCGCGGAGAATTCCACAGGCTCACCCGCGACCCTCCTCTGCTATCAGCCGAGAAGGACACCGGCGGGGTTTTAGTGGGTGCGAACCCCACATAACCCTGCGGCTCCCCCCGGGGCTGCAGGGTACTCGATAGGAGTTTCCCCGCCTAAAAAAAAAAAGAGGCACCAGCTCAAGAGCCGTACCCACATTTAGCCGAGTTTATGCTTTATTACCAACGTGACAAGGGGCCAGCTTGTCCCCGCGATTATAACGACCACTACTGCGGCCGGGACCTGCCTTCCGAAGCTGGGATCCATCTTACTTAAAAAAATATATATATCATCTTATCTATAAAATATTTTAATTAAATTTTTTTTTATAATAATATAATTTAAACACAGAAGGGAGACTGAAGGCCGGCCAACTCTGTATGTTACTTAGAAAAGATTTTTCAATCACCTCTATCGATACTGGACTGACCGATGACGTCACAGCGCGGTGGATCAAGTGCTCTTAACAGAAGCGAGGGTGAAGCCTGCAATGCTGGTCGATGGATGCTGAGCTGCCGAGGTCAAGAACACTCGATTATGCAGAGATTTATATAGTTTAATTAATTCATTGTAGGTAGTAGGGTTGTGGTATGGTTTGCGGCGTAGAATAACAGCACCCTGTCTCCTCCAATACCAAGGTTTTTTTAAAGGCGGCTAACGTCTTGTTGCACAATCGATACAATGCGATATAAAACTGTAGAAATTAAATAGTGTCAACACTGTATGAAAATTTTCGAAAATCCGACAATTTTTTTGTGTCACAGCCTACGTCTCGTCTCTATACTAAAATTGCCTACGAAGGCCCGAGAGAAATTGTAAAGTAGAGTTTGTTACCCCTTTCTTCTCTACGCTGTAAAATCATTGCGAAAGGGAGTAGAATCATTTGACAGAGGAGGGCTCGTTTGGGGGCGTCTCCAGGCGACCATTGTCGTAAGGCAAGGCAAACATTGTTTGCCCGAGCCAATTAGTGGGCACCCTGAACTACCTCGCCTCTATCAGTATAGGATACTTTACGAAATAAGGTATCAATATTAATTAGATTAGTCTAATTGACTTTCAATAAGCGATATCTTGTATCCTGTATTGAATAAATCATTTTTTACTTTACTTTACTTTAATAAATAGTACTTCATATAGTATGGGCACTCCCTGCCTTCCTCAGCAAGTGCGGCCCCCCGCGCTTGGTCACCTCTCAGTTACCGCTCAGTACAAGTAGCACGTCTCATCTCACTCACACAAGCGTGGTGCGCGTGCACGTACACGAGTATCCGCTGTGTTCTATGAAGTTTGTGACGAAGGTGATTCCCAAAATCCCCAAATGGAATTTATAATTAACAATATCGCATTCAAAGATACTAAAAAATTCAGAAAAAACCCTTTAAGGTAAAACAAAGATAACTAAATCCTATAAAAAACAGCGTCATTGTTTCCCTACGGGGTAATCCCCGTAGGCAAACAGAGCTGGGTTTTTGATGGTTTAAGCCGGCACCGCCGCACCGACAAGCCGATCATCCGCACAGCTGTTTTGAATATTAGACGGTAAAAAAGGAAACCGAATTTGCAATATACGTTTTCATATTCATTTATTCTGTACTTCCTGAAAAATCTTTCAGAAAGATCTAGGGCGTCATTGAGGCATATTTTTGATTTCGGCCATGGTTGAAAGATATTAATTTTTGTGGTCCCACATTTTACTCTATACATGGTTAGTTTTTTATTGTGGAGGAAAAATAAACGCCCGGTAGGCATAGTTATACAGGACTGATTCCTGAAAACAAAATTAAAAAATAATGAACCGTGCTCACTTGAGGTACTTTGAAAGGTTTTGTAAAAAAAACTAAAAATATTGTGTAGCATCAGAGCAATGACCTACGGTGGCTTAGCTGGTGCCAGGCCAGTCAGTGGGTGGAGGGCAATGCGCGGGGGGGTAAACAAGGAGTCCTTCGGCCTTAAATAAGTTTTTTTTTTTTTTTTTTGAAATTTTTCAAATAAAATTCAAAAGTAAAAAAAAAAATATGTTATTTGAGTCATATATCATGCAAAGACTTAGTCCTGAAAGTTTCCGACACGATAAAAAAAATTACCGTAGAAGAGGTGTTTAATTCAATACAACAAAGAAATCAATATATATAAAACTCTTCCGTTACTGACTGACTGACTGACTGACTGACAGACAACACGGAGCCGAAACTACTGGGCGCAGCGGGCTGAAATTTTGCATGTAGGTTCCTTAGGGAGTGTAGGTGAGCACTAAGAAAGGATTTCCCGAAATTCCCACGGGAACGGGAGAAAACTGGATTTTTGTGTTTAAGAGAAATCTGCGCGAGTGAAACCGCGGGGCAGCCTCTAGTAATCTATATATCTTCAAAAAGGTCCACACTCCAGCAGTATATCTTATGAAAAGAGTTTTTTTTTTTAATTTATTTAACACTCACGACACGTCACTAAGTGGAAACTCTAGTTTTATTATGTCACATCACAGTTGCGGCTCTGCGGGGCTTACGCAATCGCAACTATGCTAATGTAGCGCATTGCGTCTTATTAGCACCCCATAGCGCACCGATATAGCGCGGTGACTCATACTCTATTGTTGTAATGTGTGCTAAGTGGGAAAAACCATTCTTAAAATTAAAGCCTGATATTTTCCTGGGCACTAAAAAAAAACCTTGACGGCTCTACCACAAAAAGAGTTAAACCGGGTCTAAATCACTAGACTAGGTTTAAATCACACTTTCGTCATACAAATTGGCGATTTTAGACCAGTCTAACTTTTTTGTGGTAAGGGGGTAAATCAGCAACGACTGTCTTTGAATACAAACTAGGTTAGTACAGTGGGGGTCTTCGGCGTAACTGATTTGTCTATGGTCTCGTGCGCCCTAGACTGTATTAATACCAAAGACCAAGAGCTATTTTGCTCTACAGAAAAACCGAAAGTGTTACGTACGCAGTTCTAGACCGCCACTGTATGTACCTAGTCTCTCACGTAGAAATTAGATTCACGGGCTTCACCTAGGCTAGAAATTGCCGAAGACTTTATGCTTTAAGAATTATCACATTTTGCTGCCCAAACGTTAGGCGTCACTGACGTTTAGATTTATAGATAAAAAATTGTTCTTTAATCAATATATATAAAACTCTTCCGTTACTGACTGACTGACTGACTGACTGACTGACTGACTGACAGACAACGCAGAGCCGAAACTACTGGGCGTAGCGGGCTGAAATTTTGCATGTAGGTTCCTTAGGGAGTGTAGGTGAGCACTAAGAAGGGATTTCCTGAAATTCCCACGGGAACGGGACAAAACGGGAATTTTGTGTTTATGAGAAATCTGCGCGGGAAAAACCGCGGGACAGCCTCTAGTTAGGTATATTACATTGTATGTAAAGTTTCCAGAGTTTTTATGAAAAAAAAATTAACTTTTCGATTCCACTCAATAAATGTGTAGACACAGGGAAACATTTCATGAAAATTTTCAGTTCCATCCCCGCGTCAGAATAAAATTCACAGGAAAAAGTTTTGGTACAAATTGAAACAGAGCGACGTCGGCGGCGGCGGCGGCGGAGGCGGCGGCGGTGGCGGCGGCGGCGGCGTGTCGACACTCGATCGAGAAAGTTTCGGCTTCCAGTCCCGCATCAAATACAGGAATTTATTCAGAGTTATACAGCATTTTTGAATATTATTTTATGTGGAAACAGACTTTTCTTTAGGTGTTTACGTAATCTATTTTTGGTATTTGCTTTTAATTCAGTGTCGATTTTACTTTATGGTTTTGTAACATTGGTATTTATTTATTTAATAGGCACACCAACAGTACAAACAAATAACATTAGTACAAAGCATATTAAAACAGTGGTTCTCTTGTCTGCACCAATTACAGGTGTACACAGCATTGACATGATAAACTAGGTAGGTACCGTCACGGACTAGGAGGCCGTAACAGATTTGTCTATGGTTACGTCAGCCCTAGACTGTATTACCAAAAAAGGCAAAAGCTATTTTGCAATACAGAAAAACCGGAAGTGTTACGCCGATCGTGTCCGCCACAGTACCTAGGTAATTATACCAAATTAAAAAGTTCCCAATCATTATAAAGTGTATAATTATAAATGAAATATCAACCGGTTTTACAAAAAAATAATCGTTCAAATTAAATAATATTATACAGCAATCATAATTTAGGGCACAGCCAGCGCTGTATATGATTATATAGGTAGGTACCTATTATAATTGCATTTCTGAGGTACATTGCGAGTTATTTATAGGTATTAAAATCACAACGTAGGTTCATGCACAGTAGCTCAGTTGGCAGTGATGTGGACTGAGTAAGCGTGAGCACCCGGGTTCGATTCCTGGGCGGGGCGAATATTGATATGATGATGAATATCGATGTTTGTTTCCGGTCTGGGTGTGATGTTCGTCTCTGTGTGTGTTTCGGGCTCCCTAGATACAGGTTCTTCCTAGTTAGGGGCTCTGAGTGTGATGTGTTATTATATGTGTTATTATACTTTGTTCATCAAATTCATTTAAAAATCCTGTAAAAAATTTTTTCACTAACTTTTGTTTTCATGGAGCGACCTTTTTTTATAATTTACCTACCTACTCTAAATTATTTCGAAGCGAAAACAAAAAAAGGGTTTTGATTAAAAAAAAATATAGATACCTACCTACCGTTGTATCCGTCTACATCCATTTTAGTAAGATACCTACCTACCGCTGTATCTGTCTAAAATTCTACATCCATCTTAGTAAGGTAAGTCAGCATTAGCAAGTTTTTCCACGTAGCAGCAGCGGGTTTGTTTTCCCTACAATTAAGCAGCACATTAGCGCAGAAGCTAATGGGGCTCTTTCTGAACTCGGCCAGTCACAGACTAATTATAACACTACCAGGAATAGAAAACAAAGACTTTGTATTCAAATGTTGTACACGGGGGGTCATTTCAATATGGCTGACTTGGTTTAGCGAGCATGGCGTAATTGATAAATCATTTGATCTACTTGCCTCTTATCTTATTGATCGCGACCAACGGGTGGACATGGGTGGTGCGGTGTCTGCAGGTTGTCCTATCAAGATTGGTGTACCTCAGGGATCGATATTGGGGCCTTTCCTGTTCCTAGTCTACATAAATGATCTCCCTTACATGCTAGATAAACTTACTGATGTTGTACTCTTTGCTGACGACACCTCTTTAACATTTAAAGTTAAACGAGGTGATTCCCTTAATTTAGATATAAATAAGACACTAGTGGAGATATCTCAATGGTTTAATTCTAATAATTTACTTTTGAACGCAAAGAAAACGAATTGCATTAAGTTTTCCTTGCCTAATGTGACTGCTTGTGTTACAGACATACATTTGGACAATAACAAGCTTAATCTGGTAAATCAAACTGTATTCCTTGGTATCACTCTAGATTCGAAACTTCAGTGGGGCCCCCATATCTCAAATCTTGCGGCAAGGCTCAGTTCGGCTGCGTACGCAATCTGGAAAATCAGAAAATTAACTGATGTGTCTACCGCGAGACTTGTGTATTTTAGTTACTTTCATAGCTTAATGACCTATGGCTTGCTTCTATGGGGAAGAGCTGCAGATGTTAACGTCATTTTAGTCAGAGAAGGCGGACAAACCCTATACGAAGAGGAGGTAATAATTCTAGTGGCACTTTAAAGGCAGTGGAAAGAAAAAAATTCATACACCTATGGAGAATGGCGAAAGATACGACGGAAAAAGATATATTTAATTATATAAAGGAAGTACTTGGAAGTGGAAATGAAAAGGATTATAAAATAGAAAAAATAAAACCAAAAATAGAAAGGGATTATGCATCTTTTAAGATTGGAGTACCAGAATCGAGTTTTGAGAAAATATGTGACCCGGAGATATGGCCAGTAAATGCGGAATTTATTGAGTGGTTATTTCGTCTACCCACCTCTACACAAAACCACCAAGTCTAAATCAGAATCAGGCCGAAAGTTAGAAATTATCTACCAGAATGTAAGGGGCCTTAGAACGAAACTGGATGAATTTAATAATAGCCTGCTGTCATCGTCCTCTAAGGTATTTGCAATAACGGAAACAGGATGTTATGATTCAATATTTGATAGGGAGATAGCTCCAAAAAACTACACAGTATTACGCTGCGACAGAAGCGACGGGCGAAAGCAAGGAGGCGCCATGTTAGTGGCCACACCGGACGTTGCCATGAAGTTAGTGGATTTATCGCCGTGTAACGTAAACATCTCGGCGGCGCTGTTCGAAATAGTGTGTGCTACGGTCGGGAGTAGGAATAAGTTATTCGGTTTATTGTGCGTTTCTTATATTCCGCCCTCTAGCCAAGATTATGAGTACCTTAATATGTTTAGAATAATAGAGTATTTATGTACAAATTTTAAAAATGTAACAGTGATTGGGGATTTCAATTTGAACTCTTCCTCGGTTTATATAAAGAACTATTTTGAGTTCTTTTTAGCCTATTGTGAATTCATTCAACTTAATAATGTAACTAATAAAGATGAGAGATTGCTGGATTTAGTTTTAACTACCTCCGATAATGGACTGAGTGTTAAGCGTTCTGATGAGCCTTTGGTCAAAGTGGACGCGTATCACCCGCCTTTGCAGGTGACGTGGTCCTTGGGGCACCGTGACGACGGTCCGCGACCAGCGCCCACGGCCGCTAGTTCCGGTATGTGCGACAACAACAGCGAACCAGGTGCGGGGATAGCTAATGCTTGGAACTTCAAAAAGGCTGATTATCAATTGCTGTATTTTAAAATAATGACTGTAGATTGGACGGAGCTGTATGTGACCAATAAACCAAATTCGGCACTACATTTTTTTTATGAGATTTTATATAATATATTAGATGATTGTATTCCGAGAAAAATACGAAAGTCTGTTTATTCTAGATATTCATATCCAGAATGGTACACGGCAGAACTTATTCGTGACATTTCTCTAAAGGCTAGGCTGCATAAAATATATAAACGTTCCGGAGCGCAGGAGGACTACGAAGCTTTTTCAAGGCAGAGGGCAAAGGTCAAAGAATTAATTAAAAATGCGAGTCAAAATAATAATGATAAAATTCAATTTTTACTTAAACAGAATCCCAAATTGTTTTGGAAGTATTTAAACTCGAAAAGATCCAATTCAAATAAATGTAGCTTGGAAAAAAATAATAAAAAATTGACAGAATCGGAAAGTGCTTTGGAATTCGCGAATTTTTTCAAGTCCGTATTTAGCGATAGGGCGGCAACATTAAGCGTGGAGGAAGCAATGCGGGCGGAGGCGGAGGCCGTCGGTAGTACAGGTAGTGCGGCCCGTGTGCACTTGAACGCGCTGCGGCTGCAGGACGTGGCGGGAGCCCTCGCGCGCCTTGCACCCAAGACGTCTGCTGGTCCGGACGGTATTCCCGCTATCTTTGCAAAAGATTGTCGTTTTTTGCTGGTAGAACCGCTGCACTTTATTTATAATCTCTGCTTAAAGTTTGCATTCTTTCCTGATCTCTGGAAAATTACGAGAGTAATACCTGTTCCGAAAGGGAAGGCGGGTCCTGATGCGAACGATTACAGGCCTGTAGCGGTTCTGTCAGTGTTTGCAAAAGTTTTCGAGTCGGCAATACATCATGTTCTGTATACGGAAATTCGTGAGCAGCTGGCTGACTCGCAACATGGTTTTCGGCCGGGAAGAAGCACCACTAGCAACCTACTGAATTTCATGTCGTATGTTGCTCCAGCAGTTGATGCAGGTGAGCAGGTGGACGCGGCATATTTCGATTTTCGAAAGGCATTTGACACAGTGGATAGTGATGTGCTTTTATTTAAACTAGCTGCATTGGGATGCACCCCTCACACGTTATTTTTTTTTACCAGCTACTTAAAAGACAGGCGCCAATATGTTGATTACGGTAATAGTTCATCGGACCTCTATCATACGCTATCAGGGGTAAGCCAAGGAAGTAATTTGGGGCCTTTAGAATTCCTTATCATGATTAATGATCTTCCTCTGGTGGTCAAGAATTCTGTTTGCCTTCTGTTTGCAGATGACCTCAAATTGCTTCTGCGAATTAAGAGTGAAACTGATTGTGAGCGTTTACAGCAGGACATCGATGCGGTTGTGAGATGGAGCGAGGAAAACAAACTCCGGTTTAACGTGTCTAAGTGCGTGACTATCTCTTTCACCAGAGCTCGAGAGCCGTATCACCACCGGTATTGCATGGAGCGAAAAGCGCTAACTCGGGTAGAGGCAGTCAGGGATCTGGGGGTCTGGATAACGCGGGACTTGTCTTTTAGAGACCATATTTTGAATGTCTGCAAGAGGGCTTTTCAGATTCTGGGTTTTGTTTTGCGTAGGTCAAAGGGTTTCTCTAATATAGAGTCTATTAAAGTTTTGTATAACGCGCTGGTAAGAAGTAAATTGGAATCTAACGCAAAAATATGGTCTCCTCATGACCAAAAATACATTCTAATGTTGGAACGCCTGCAGAATAAATCGCACCCTTAATAATAAAACGCATTAACTCAAAATTTTGGGTTTTCGAGTTTTAATCATAAAACGCATTATCTTTGAAAGAAGAATATGATCGCTCCAACAGACACTTCGATACGACTTCAGTAGCCGCGATAGATGATCGTCCATCTCTTTTTGATTAAATATTGCTGTCAATCAGCAATTATTAAAACGACGAATTTAGTAATGCACCGGCACTGGTCAAGAAAACATCCCAAATTCGTAAAATGAAAACGTAATAAAATGGAATAATTCTTTGTTTGACTAACTGGTAAGACATTTTATTTGTAATGGCTTAATGATAAAGTGACGATTACAAGTTTTAAGGCACTTTATTGAATTTTTTTAAAGTTTTTTTTTGCATTATTGTGATAAATTTCATTTTATTTTTAAATATTTTTCAGTTGGTATGAATGATTGCAGTTTAATGCAGTTTCACATTGAAATTTATCTCATTATTTGATTCGAATGTGTTTTGTTTCATTGTAGCATTACAAATTTGATTGAAGACAGGGTCTAATAAGTTTTACTGCTTTTTATGATTTAAATACAAATAGAAGCTTTATATAATATTATGATTTGATTTACTTTATTCTTAAGGTAATAATTATTTTGGCTCCAAAGAGACTTAATAATATACTGAATCTTATGAAATAAATAAGGTTTTTATACCTATATCATTATTATTATTTTATTTATCTTTCTTGAAACGCCATCGAGACCGGATTATATATATGCAACAAAAAATGCCCAAAATATGCATGCAAATATGCAAGTAAAATAGCTAAAATATGCACGAAAATCCATAAAAAGGCCAAATATGCATACAATTAAACTAGAAAAAAAAGTCGTATTTTTATATATTTTATAAATGCTTGTTACTGACAATCGTATTTGTTAAAAAAAAACTATTATAATATACGTATACCTACTTAGGTAACAATTAAAATTTACCTTTAAAAATTTATCTGCGATCTCTTAATAAATGCTGTAAGCAGAAAAGGAGCGTTCTACGTCTACTGAGGTTACTGGGCAGAATTTAAATTTCGATGCAATATGTTTGGTATTACTGTGCCGGGCAAAATTTCACCCATCCAGTCGATGAAAGTATCAATTTCGCACCAAGGGTTCAAGCCCTGGGTGGTTGCTCAATATATTTTCAAACTTTTCTTTGAGTTTTGACTATGAAAAGCATCGAACAATGAGCGAAATCGAGCGTAAATATGCTTTATTTATTTATTTTTTCTAAAATATGCAACAACCGCTAAAAAGGTACTAAATATGCAAAAGCATATGCAATATCCATTTGCATATAATCCGGTCTCTAGCCATCACAAATCTCAATCTTCCTTTAATTTACGGATGTATTCGCGGGCTAGCAAAGATATTTAGATTGATAATAAGCGAGAATGATTCAATCAACGGGTCTTATTCCAAAAGCCGATTATTGTAAACAATATCTTGTGGGTTACATTTTTATAAACACTGTTTAGCATTCGTTTCTCAGATTTATGTTTCTCTCTCTCTCTCATTATTGAACAGATTTTTTTTAGTAAATAGAAATAGAAAATAATGGTCCGCGTTATATGGGAATAGACAAAGAATTACTAACGCAGGAATCAATATGCTGCAATAATACAGCTAATGAACAAGTAAAAGAGGTATGAAATATTATAAGTAGTAGTATAGTATAGTAATTAGGTGTGTCTGTCTATCAGTTTTTAACTGTCTGTTTGTTTTATGAGATCTTGCTAGATGCCCAAAAATAATTAACAATAGATACGTTCATACTGTATTCCACCGAAAATTGTAATACTAATAATACTAATATATAATGTAATACTAAGCAATATTTGTTACTGGTTCCCTCATCATGATCATTATTCAATTCAAGAAAGGCAATTCATCATCATCAAACTGAAAGTATTGCTAAGAAAATAACAAATGCTCCTACAATGCAGCAATTACGGAGTTATAGAGGTTTGAAGCCAAATATGATTTATTTATTAAATAAAACCTATTGTACTCGTAACCTGCAAATAATTAAATTTGTCTGTCTGTGTGGGGCACTATTACGGCCACATTTGCAATAATTCTTTTCGTCCTCCTTAAGTTTCAAAGTCAATACAAAAAAGAAAGAAGAGGACAAAAAGAAATATTGTAAATAACCTAGCCCACATAAAAAAATGCTAAAAAGTCGTAGCCCTTTCAATTTTCACTAGCTAATTTTCGAATAATTTTATGATCCGAAATTATTTCAAGATACAACTTTTCGAACAACACACAGAAGGCAGAATTGTCAATCAGAATGAAATAACAGTAGACGTCTTGTAGAAACTGTAACACGTCACCTTTGGCTTTAAAGTATAAAAACAAAATTCAGCGCGAACAACACCTTCCTACTATGCAAGATTTTATTATTCAATAATGTAGGTAGGCTTATCTACAGTATTGAATTAAATAACTAAATACTTGTTGCTGCTGTTACTTTAGCAGATTTTAAAGTATCTACTTTTTTCTGTTAAGTTTTAGTTAGATCCACAAAAATAGGCTTAAATGATTCTGTTGATTTCGTAATAAAATGCAACGTTTTTTTTTATAAAAATAAAATATTTCTGTAAAAATATACTGAACTAGTATGCGCCCCACGGCTTGGACAAGGCGGCTTGGACAAGGCAATTTCCCTTGAAATAGCAAAATCCCAATTTTTCCGGAAGATATTCGGGATATAAAGTAGTCCATACGTACCATTCTCACGCTCTAGACTAGACTATCTGCTTACCAAATTTCATTAAAATTGGTGTAGTGCCTTTTGGCGTGAAACGGAGACAGACAGAAAGAGTTACTTTTGAATTACTAATATTAGTATGGTTTCAAAACAAAACCTTAAGTTCAGTTCCAACAAAAAAGATAATATTTAAAGACGACGAATAGGTAAGTACTTACTAAAGTAACAAAATTTAAATTTTATTTCCTACAGTTTTGTATGGTAAAATTATTTTTTTGTAGGGTAAATATTTTCATTCTTTAGTTTTAATAATAGTTTACGTCTTTAAGACTGTGACCCAACTCAAATGTGGATCCATTACTCAGAAAAAATACAGCAATTGACATTCAACATGAACGCTGCGTTTTATTTGAAAATATATTTATTAATTTCATCACGTGATTTACTAATACACTAAATTATTAAGGTTTAATTGATTAAAAATATACATATTTTAATAACTAAACTGCGTCATTTCGAGTTAATCCATGTAAACTACTTATTTCTGTATGATAATTTAATAATAAAGTGCATTAAAAACGAACTTTTTTTTAAAATAATAATTTAAAATACTTACCTGAATATACGACAAAAATAACACATACGACTGTGTTACCTATTAATCAAACAAGCTGTATCTATTATTAAAAGTTTCCTGTCTATTTTATTTATTTTTTTATTGATTTTTGAAGTGTGGTAATCAAAGTTCACAAACTTTAAATGCGATTTCCCGAAAACTTCAAATTTCGAGTTAATGCTTTTTATTATTGAGGGTGCGAAATATTTACGATACCTCTATTTAAGAATGTATGGAGTGTATCCTTTTTACCCCTTGTCATATCCAACCTTATTTATATTGGGCATGGTTGGATACGACAAGCTGGAGGTTAGAAGGAAAGTAGCAGTGGCAGTAACATTTTTCAAAATATTTCGGGGATATCTATGCAATCCAATGCTGCTGGAAAATATCCAGCTTATAGTTCCAAGTTCGCGGATGCGGCGGCGGGCGGAGCGCACGTTCGCGGTGCCCGCGCGGCGCACCGGCCTGCTGGGCGGCGCGCCGCTGGCCCCGGCCCTGCAGCTGCTGAACAGGGTCGCGGAGAGAATAGATCTGTTTGGGTGTTCGTTGAATGAATTCACAAAGGTTACATTATATGTGGTGTGTTATACGTAATTTTTTTTTCTGGATTGTTTGTGATGTTTTTTATATTTTGAAATGTACATTATTGTACTTTATACTACACTATTTAATTGGGACTGTCCTGTAATGATAGTGTAAGTTATTGAATAAATAAATAAATAAATAAATAAATTTTTATACTACAAAAACGCGCAATCAGAAACATTTATCAGCTTAAAGCTCGCGAGTCCCTCAGAGAAAAATTCAAAGAAATAGATATTTTGACGCTTCCTTCCCAGTACATTTTCGAAATTATTATGTATACTCGTAGAAACATACATATGTTTGATAAAAAATGTGATAAAATTAAGGACCTTAGAACGCGTAGCAAAAACAAACTCAGTATTCCACAAAACAGACTAAAACGGACAAACAAATGCTTTATAGTAAGATGTAAGATTCTATAACAAGATCCCAGAAGAAATTTTGATCCTGAATGATAATGAGTTTAAAACTCGTATAAAAAAAGTTCTGATTAAGAAAGCTTATTACAATATTGATGATTATGTAAACGACAAAGACGCATGGAAGTAGTCTAGCTCTGCACTTAAGATATTTTTCATTATTTAATGTAAGGTCAATGTGGGGAAGTCCGTCTGGGAGGTAAGTCCGTCTAGCGGCAATAACTTCCGATCTAAAAGGAATTTAGCGGTTACGATTCGATCGGTAAAGCAGATCTGTAAATTACTTTTCAGCTAATTATCATAGATGTCGCTAGAAGCATTATCTTAGGAGAAATTTGGCAAACATATTTTTGCCTATTTGAACTTGAAGTTTAGCAGTGACGTACTTCCGAAATAATTTTGGAAAAAATGAAAATTAAAGGAGTTTTACCATTTCCTGTTTCTACATAGGTAATTTAATAATCCTTCTTTGTTTTTCTTACAGTAGATTTGATAAAATCACTTGTTTCAAACAATTTTCTCATCCAAAAATAATCAAAACATTCAAATATTAAAGTTGGGAAGTCCGTCTAGTAAAAATCGGAAAGTCCGTCTATGACGGAATTCCCTTAATATCAGATATTGTAAACCTTGAGTATAGTGCAAGTTATTGAAAATTAACTTTTGAACAGCTATGAGCTTGATTTTATTGTATAATGAAGATGGACTTCACGGCGAAATCGCCTTTAGCACAATTCATTATGATGGGGGACATTTATATACACAATTATTTATTTTGTTTAAAATGAAAAAAAGTTTACAACCCCTGCCTGCTTGGATATGACGGTCTTGCCCTAAAAATGATAAAATTGGATTATCATCGAAATCTCAACTGTATTTACAACGGAATTAAAACCATGTGCCAAGCCATTTGTCGTTATCATCTGAAAGAATTTCTCAAGGGTATTTCCATAGAAGATTTTGATAATAAACCACTAGACGGACTTGCCCTTCATTTGCGGGAAGTCCGTCTATTTTAAATTTTTTTTTTAAATAATCTATATCTCGAAGCTTATGACAGTGAATATATTTTCTGCATTGGTAAATAAAAAAGCATTTCATACTCTATTACCTTCGAGCACATAAATCGGCGTAGAATGCAAATATCAGTACTTATGTAATCTCAAAGTGAATTCGGAGAAAAGTATGTCGGACTTGCCCACACTGATCTTAATTTCATTTTTATTTATCTGTATAATGTTCATAGTATTGTCACTTAATTGTATTGTAAATATTGTAATATCACAAAACAAATAGAAAAAAAAAGAGAGATAAATTGTAAAGTAGAGTTTGTTACCCCTTTCTTCTCTACGCTGTAAAATCATTGCGAAAGGGAGTAGAATCATTTGACAGAGGAGGGCTCGTTTGGGGGCCTCTCCAGGCGACTATTGTCGTAAGGCAAGGCAAACATTTGTTTACCTGAGCCAATTGGTGGGCACCCTGAACTACCTCGCCTCTCACAGTTTAGGATACTTTACCAAATAAGGTATCAATAGCGATTAAATGTATAGTCTAATTGACTTTCAATAAGTGATATCTTGTATCCTATATTGAATAAAGAATTTGACTTTGACTTTGACTTTGAATCGGTCTTCTTATGCGTACTCTTATTTAGTACACTCCTGCAACCCCAGTTCGTTCTAGGGGTCTGTCTACTCTGCGTCTCCTGGTGTTCACTCGCCATTATAAGGGTAAAATTGATAATTGATAAATCAATATATATAAAACTCTTCCGTTACTGACTGTCTGACAGACAACGCAGAGCCAAAAATACTGGGCGTAGCGGGCTGAAATTTTGCACGTGGGTTCCTTAGGGAGTGTAGGGGAGCACTAAGGAATAATTTCCCGAAATTCGTATCGGAACGGGAAAAAACGGGATTTATGTGTTTATGAGAAACCTGCGCGGGTGAAACCGCGGGACAGCCTCTAGTTACTGTAAAATGAGCGAATCACTGGTAGTAATTTCTCAAGATAACCTGTTTTTGCTTACACGATAAATGAGATGTGGTGCTGGCAACGGATGGAGAGAATTAGCTGGAAGGACAAAGTTACCAATGAGGAAGTACTGAGGCGGGTGAAGGAGGAAAGGAATGTGTTAAAGACCATTGAGGCCAGACGGGGCAAGATGATTGGTCATCCGATACGACACGACACCTTCATCACTAAAAATTATTGAAGGCAAGATTGAGGGGAAAAGAGAGAGGAGACGACCAAGAAGGAGTTACTTTGATCAACTGAAGAAAAAGATAGGGGTCGTGTCGTATCAAGAGGTCAAGAAGCTGGCGGGAAAACGGGAGGTGTGGAAGACGCTCCACCGACAAGAGCGTAGCTTTTAAATTTGAAGAAGAAGATAAATAAAATAAAAAAAAAATCCTGTAATACGCTTTTGTAACAAGGAAAGTAGTCTTAAATAATCTATACCAATATTATAAAGAGGAAAGATTTGTTTGTTTGTTTGTAACGAATAGGCTCTGGAAATACTAAACCGATTTGAAAAATTCTTTCACTGATAGGAAGCTACACTAACCCCGAGTGTCATAGGCTATATTAGATTTTCAAAAAAATTTGAGATCCTTACTTAAACTCAAATAATGTAACCCAAGGTGCAATATTTTTTCCGTTGTTTACATATTTTGACAGGTCGTTTGTTGTTGTTGTTTGTTTTTTTATTCGCCCATTCTGGGCAGTCAAAAGAACATAGTCTATAGAGCCAAGTCTTTAGTAGTATCTTTTAATCTATGGCGTAACGAAGTAAGCCGGGAGAGCTCGTAATTTATAAATAGCTCAGTCAATTTATACCGCCTGCTACCTGGAATTGAACGTGAAAGTCACCTGAAAGTATCGTAAAATGAAAGAACCACCGAAACACCGACTGGCACCAGATTGCTATCAGCCTATCGTGGGGCGGACGCCGCGGCTGTGCGGAGACGTCGAATATTTATGTTTTAAACAATTTACTATTTTAAGATGACGTACCTAAGTAAATTAAAAGTTTAACGTACTTACGGAAATTTAATATCATGGTTAGTTTTTGCACCCTAAGGCTCCGCCCGTGAATTTTCCTTTCCAAATTCTAAATCCCTTGCTCCCTTCCTCGAAATCCATTAAACACTTTTCCATACGATTTCGAGATAAATATATAATGTGGTCGTCTCGTAGTTCTAATTTGTTCAGCTGTTTAGGAGTGAAAGTGAAGAGATAGCCATAGTTACTTTCGCATTTATTATTTTTTCAGGATTAAAATAATTAGGCTAACTTGTTACATTTAACAGTTTTTTAACATCACACTCATAGCCCCTAACTAGGAAGAACCTGTATCTAGGGTGCCCGAAACACACAGAGAGACGATTACACCCAGACCGGAAACAAACATCGATATTCATTATATCAATATTCGCTCCGCCCTGGAATCGAACCCAGGTGCACACACTTACTCAGTCCACATCACTGCCAACTGAGCTACGGAGCAGTCCTATTCCTATAGAAACCTTTTTAAGATAAAATCAAGTCCCCGATTGATAGATATAACCAAAATGTTTAGTCCTGTCTAGATCACCAATTTTAAATATTCTTGTGATATCTATAGGCTTCTACTCAAAGTTGAAACACAATAAATCAAAGCTCTGGGTGTATGGTAACTGCAAAATATTTGATACGATTTAGCGTGCGCATTCGCCATATAAATGTCACTTGATTTGGAATATGGAAACACAAAAAGACAGAAAAATAAACACAAAAGAAGTTCGCCGTTATAACAATATTTTACCATTATAAAATTTCATAGCAATAATCTTGGTTTGGCACGGATAAGTATGAAACAAATCATCAATACATAGTATAAAACAAAGTCGCTTCCCGCGTATGTCCCTATGTATGCTTAAATCTTTAATACTATGCAATGGATTTTGATGCGGTTTTTTTAATAGATGAATGATTTAAAGAGGTTTATAAGTATAATACATGAGCAACATAGTAATAGGTTAGGCGGTACGAAGTTTGCCGGGTCGACTAGTTAAAAAGAAGATTGTCTAAATTAAAATTACTTATATGTACTTAGATAACATTTTCATCTTTGACTTTTACATTTAAATGTTCAAGTTTCCAAAGATAAACTTGAGCATAACTTCCTCGTCTTGTTTTGCAATCAAAAGTTAGCACATAACTCATTAAACAATCCTGACAACGTTTGTTTAAGGCAATAAAATATGTATGAGCGCAAATATTACCCAATAATAATACCCAATTTCGGCAATATTTCGTCGGAAATTCCATCAGAGTACGTTAATATTCGGCTCCCAAGAGAGTTCTCATCGGGTATGCAGATGAAGGCTTTAATGCCCCCCCTCCTTCACTCCCTTCACCCCCTCCATCTACCGTCCCTCCCCTAAAGCCTTAAAGGGGAGTCGTTCTATGTCAGTTCAGTTACAACGAGCAAAAGTTTCTGTAGTTACATTTTAATTTAAACAATATTTTTTACACTTTAACGATGGACACTGCGGTTTTTACATGACCGTTCATTATGGCGATATGTGGGGAAGGCCTTTATCCAGCAGTCGACGCTTGACGTCTATCGACTGAGATGATAGTGAAATAGTTTTGTAATAGGTATAGTAAAAGTTTTTTTAGAGCGTTTTTACTTATGCTTTAATATTTACTTACCTACTTTACTATAATCCGTTCTTATACGTTACTTTTATATCATAAATTCAAATATTATTCATGATTCGTGAAAACCAAATTTTAAAATTTTAAGTCCTTCGACAGTTTTTGTAAAAACACAACTAAAAATATGTGTATAGCATCAGAGCAATGACCTACGGTGATTTAGCTGGTGGTAGACGAGTCCGGGGGTGAAGGGCAATGCGCGGGGGGGTGAACAAGGGGTCCATCGGTTTTTTTGACTTAAGAATTTATGCGAGATGGCGACTATCCACATCTATACATAAACGTTCTGTATATAATAAGTAGGTCTAGTCCAGCAGTTTACGCTATAAAAAAGTTATACCTAGCTAGTGGAGTTATTCGTTTAATCTTTTAACGAATATCTGGAGAATATCGGACACAAAGAGAATGCGAGTAAAACATTATGTTGTCTTTTTGTCCCTAGAGAATTGACAGATTGTTACATTGTCGCTCATGAATTATTTAACAAAGGGGCTTTACTCATGTCGATAAGTACTGCTGGCTATATTAAAAAGCCACTTTCACACAACATAATATGATGTCTTATTTATATTTTCTGTGGTCACTGTTTATCGATACCTTTTGCTACGCCGCACCGTAGCATGCTACGATCTTGCTACGCGCTACGTACTATTTACGACGTAGGCTTATTATTCGCGCTACGCACATTTTGCTACGTAAGCTTACAAGGACAGCTCATTATTTTCAGTGTTTTGTATATTGAAGAGCTGTTTAGATCGAATATTAAGGTTACTAAGGAAAATAATGTTAATAATTTATTCAGCGGCGCATCGGATTTAAAATGCAAATGACACGATCGACACCCCTGCTTCACGCGAGCATACACGCACACCTGCGACCTACTGACGCCGTAAAAATGTAAGAGGTAAGCTTAGTACTTATTGTTTGTATCGAAATTCAATTTCTATATATCCCTCGACAGTTCTTGCGTGGTGAAATTTCGAGATGTCTTTTAGAATTTTTAACGGGCAAAAAAGATCGAAACAAATTTAACTTATTTACCTAGTGAGATAAGAAACGCTTGACTGCCAAAATCAAAAAAGGTAGGTAGGTACGTAATAAATATTTTGTAATATAACAAAATGTTACATAGTATACAATTTAGGTACTTACAAAAAAACTAAAGCAATATTAGAATATTTACAGTAAAAAATAGGTGGTAGGTAGGTGGTGTGTGGCCTCAAAATTTGAAATTTACATTTATTTATTTATTTATTCATAAGTACACAAACAGCTATGCAGACATTGCACAATCAACAGTAGAATAATATTCTTATACTACTTATTATACTAACATTGTTAAATTATTAATCTAGTTCCATAGCCAAAATATGTGCACATAGCATTGTAGTAGAGAGAAAAAATAAAAAAAATAAGACGGTTACAGTATACATTTTTTTTTTTAATTAAAAGTGGCAGTAACAAAAAAACAAAAAAAATATATATATCAAGACAATTTAGTGGAGTGACTTAAATCCAAACTAGTTTTAGAATTTTGTTTTTAAATAGAGGTACCTAAGTAAACAGTTTCATAACAAAAACCTTAGTAACTTACAATTTTTATTCTAACTGCAAAAAAAAGGGAGTGCTGTAGGCGCCGCTGTGATTGAGAGCGAGCGAACACGCGACGAGCTCATTGCTAGTTAGTAGCTTATTACTAGCGGTTATTACACGTCACGACCACGAGCGGAGCGATAAACTGAGCGGTAACGATAATCTTCTGCATAATCTACTGCTCATCATCATTTGACCACCTTCGTGGCTCTCTGACTTCGGAGATCTGGGTTGGATTCCCGGCGTTGCCGAAAATTGGTATAATGGATCGATGTTAGTCCAAAGTCTGGGCACAGTATAATAAATAGTACTAATACAGTACGGGCACTCCCTGCCTCCCTCAGCGATTTGTGGCTCCCCCACTCTCGGTTAAGAGAAGATGGAGTGGTGGTGGTATTCGGTGTCGCCAACACACGTCATGTCCTGCACAATAATGTAGAAATTAAAAAGTGGCAACACTGGAAAGTTTCGAAATCCAACTTATTGTTTCCATACAGTGTTGCCTCTTTTTAATTTTTGTGCCAGATATTATGTACGATTCGCGCTACCCAACGCTTAGACCGGTTTTAAGTCGGGTCATAGCCTTTACTGGGAAACCACTAGAAACAATTAGCTGTTCTGGGACTCTAGTCTCTTAAACTTACGATTATACTTCTATTCTATTATTATTCTACTATTACTCTATTACGATTGTGTCAAAAATGGCGAGTCTCGTAACTTTGATGGATCATTATAGTATAGCAATAGAATATGAATAGCAAGCTATAGAATAATCTGTTTTTTTTTTTTTTACCTAAATAGTGAATCCTGTTTTATTAGACGAAATTGGAATGGGCGTAGTGCAACTGTCACTTAATATCAATCATTATTGACATATATAATGTCAGTCGAACGTAATCATAACATTATCTTATTGTGGAGCAGACTACCCTTTTTGGTCAATTCCAATCTGTTGCGATACTACTGCTAAAGTTATAGCAAAATTGATTACGAGACTACCAAATGTGTATTTTCTTGCGATTAACGTACTGTTTCTACTCTACTTTTATTCGATAGTTACGTTTTGCGCGATGGGACTAAGGGCCCTGTTTGGTTGATATCACGAATGTGGCTTTGGGCGAGCCGTGTTTGTGTTTGTTGGTGACATAATATGGCCACTGTGATGCGGCTTAACATGAAATTGATGGTATTAATACATATTACTTAATTAATGTTTGAATAAATACTTATCGAGATACTTACATAAATTAGTTTTTCTTTGGTTCATTGATTAAAAATTGTATAGAAGTGCAAATATAATTTGAGAAACCTATACAGTCTATATACATCTGTGTATTCGTATAAGAATCGAGTAATTGTATACGTATGCTAAAACAAGACAGCAAATGGATGTGCTCTTACTTGATTTGCAGCAGTATTTCAGACCACAATACGACAATTAGAAAATCTATAAACTTTTCGTCCGAAGGGTCCGAAATCACATATAAAGACACTAGAACCAGGAAAGAAGCATCGCTATTCATCATAGTACCAATGTAGCTATACCACCTAGATCTCTGGAATGGAATAATAATCTATATATATAAAACTCAAAGGTGACTGACTGACTGACATAGTGATCTATCAACGCACAGCCCAAACTACTGGACGGATTAAGCTGAAATTTGGCATGCAGGTAGATGTTATGGCGTAGGCATCCGCTAAGAAAGAATTTCCCAAAATTACCTCAGGAACGGGAATTACGGGACTTTTTAGTTAGTATGAAAAATCGACATTATTGAGTGTATCGACGTGAAACTGGTTGTACAGGTTCCTCAGTGAATGAAAAAGTGTTGAAAGAAAGGAATTTACAAAATTCCCACGGGAACGGGAATTACGGGACTTTTTTAAGTTAGAATGAAAAACCGACATCATTGAGTGTTTCGACGTGAAATTTGGTGTACAAGTTCTTTAGTAAATGTTGAAATGTGGAAAGAAAGTATTTAACAAAATTCCCACGGGAACTGAAATAACGGGACTTTTTGTGAGAATGAAAACTCGACTTCCTTGAGTGTATCGACGTGAAATTTGTGTACAGGTTCCTCAGTAGATAAAAAGGTGTTTAAGAAAGGAATTCACTAAATTCCCATGGGAATAGGGTTACAGGACTAAATATTTAGTATGAAAAATCGATTTCCTTGAGTATGCCAACGTGAAATTTGGTCTACAAGTGTAAGGATGTTGCAAGGAAGAAACATACTCAATTCCCACGGGAACGTAAAACGGGACTCTTTAGTTAGTATTAAAACAATGTATATATATTTCTTTATTTCCACGTAAAAATAGGAAAACGGGTTCTTCAGTGGGTGTAATTAGATTCAGAGTTCTATTAAGAAAAAATTAATCAAAATTCACATGGAACGGAACATTCCCAAAAACATAAAGCGCCTAAAAATCTTTAACTTTTTTTTACTCGAGTAGGTACATATATTAGGTATGTAGGTACATATATCCAACTACTTTTACCCAACCAGCTAATAGAAATGTTAGAAGTTTCAGTGTCTGAATGTTGGAGTGTAGAAATTAATTTATGGAGTTGCCACGGGAACTGAAATAAAGATATTTTCAGGGGGTATGGGTGCGATCAGAAATGATGTCACCAAAATCCTGAGTCGTAAATCAACCAGTAATTAACGATTTTAATAAAAAAAGCGCGTGCGAAGCTGCGGGCAAAAGCTAGTAAATAATAATAACACTATACTCAGAGCCCCTAACTAGGAAAAACCTGTATCTAGGGTGCCCGAAACACACACAGAGACGAACATCACACCCAGACCGGAAACAAACATCGATATTCATCGTATCAATATTCGCCCCGCCCGGGAATCGAACCCGGGTGCACACGCTTACTCAGTCCACATCACTCACAACTGAGCCACGGAGCAGTCATAATAATAAGCAGTGGTTTTGTAATGCCATCCTACTGAACATCAAAGTATTTTTAAACTCAAAGTTGCAGCAGAACACTCAAAGTCCCGGCCTGCATATTTAAATATTATTTAATTACCGTTACTTCGTTAGTATAAGTTAGGACGGGCGTGGTAAATTTCCGTAATTTCCCCCCACGCTCACCCCTTCACCCGCGGCTCCGCCTTGCCGCTGTTCTTCAATGAGAATGTAACTCAGTATAAAACTGGTACTTTCAGTAAAATATTGTTAACAAAATTACTATGATAATACTGCGCTTTTGTCCGAATAAAAATTTAGGGAGCGTGTTGGAATATCCAAAATCCTGGTCGACCTCCAACTAGTTCAATCCTACATTCATTATATCTACTCTACTTGTCTTTTCTTTTAATTTGTATGCAAAAAAGTGTTTCAATTCTATTCTATTCTACTTTTTAAATACTCAATAACATCTCTCTGACGTAATTCAATATTGGAAATTTAATTTTATTTTATTATTGTGTGTCTGACCTCTGACCCTCAAGTTGTGTTTTTATTTAAACTAAATAAGTTAAACCTGCGACACATTTCCAATAGAGCGTTTCGATTCGACTAAAGATGCGTAGGGAGAAATGTGTTTAAGAACGAATGAAATCAATTTATTTCGTTTAAATATTATGTGATTCTATCAATATACATAGTATAAAAAAGTACATAATATGCTACGTCGATGATTAATTTCTTAGTTGAAAATAGCGTGAGTTCAGCAGAATGCGGCATAAAGTCTTGTTCATGCAAATGTTCGCAAAGATGTTATCGCGTCCCTCATAATTCCGACGGTAATTAAAAATGGTAATTCAGGCTCGGAGCGCAGTTTGGAACAACACGCGATTTTACTGAACGTTTCTGAATAAGTAGCTGCTTGGTCGTTGTTATAAAATGTCGTTCGTCATGCTGTGACTGTTTTCTTTGTTCCATGCTGGGTTAACACGACATGAGGGTTTAATTCAATAAAATGACGTTGTTCTTTTAGAAAAGTCAATGACGTTTTTCTTTCGGAACAGTTTACTGTTTAATAAGAGCGGGCGCACATTGAGCAAAATTGGTAATTTGTCAATTTTAAGGAAAAAATTAAAAATAAAACATATACCTACAAGTAAAATATTTCGTTCAAATCGCCGCTACTGGTCGGAACCGTGCCCAGCAGGCTGGCTGCGTTTCCACGCTGGTTGGCCAGGCTTTAACGCTGGCCAAGATATGAGCCGGCCCGCTGGTCACCTGACTGGTCGATCAGGCGCGTCGACAGTTCTATATTCTATATTTTAAGGTATATCGTGGAAACAAATGATTTAGTATTGAAGCCACTAGTCGTGATCGTGACCACCCATGCAACCTTTAGTGTAGTTATTATGAGCCCTGTCTTGTCCCACTGCTGGGCAAAGGCCTCCTTTCCCTTTTTCCATTCATCGTGGCTCAGTTGGCAGTGAAGTGGACTGAGTAAGCGTGAGCACCCGGGTTCGATTCCTGGGCGGGACGAATATTGATATGATGAATATCGATGTTTGTTTCCGGTCTGGGTGTGATGTTCGTTTCTGTGTGTGTTTCGGGCGCCCTAGATACAGGTTCTTCCTAGTTAGGGGCTCTGAGTGTGATGTGTTATTATTATTATTATTATTATCGCGTAGTAAGTAAAACTAGAGTATCAAAAACTCGCCTACAATAAATGCCATAATATGCTAGAATAATAAAAAAATAACTATATTTTTTAAGAAGCTAGAAGAACTGCCAGAAGTTTAACTTTATGCGGCCTTTAAATCGGTTTCAATTCAAATAATTATCATCAAACAATCCTTATTATCATCGTCTAAGGTAAAAGTCGTCTACTGCTGGATATATGCCTCTCCCACAGAATTGTAAACGGAGCCCAAGGTGCGTGAGAATGTCGCAGATATAACAAATTATTTAAATTTTTACCGTGACTATAGGATTTTTATTTTTTAATAACATTCTTACGCGGTACGACGGGCGCCGATAATAAAAGTAAAAGTAAAAAATGATTTATTCAATATAGGATATAAGATATCACTTATTGAAAGTAAATTATACTAATACGAGTCGACCCGGCGAACTTCGTACCGCATAACTTATAATCATATTGTGCGTGTATTATACTTATAAACCTTCCTCTTAAATCACTTTAGCTACTAAATAAACCACATCAAAATCCGATGGAAAGTTTTAAAGATTTAAGCATACATAGGGACAGACGCGGGAAGCGACTTTATTTTATACTATGTATTGATGATATTGATAATTAATATTGATAACTTATTTGGTATAGTATCCTATACTGCTAGAGGCCAGGTAGTTCAGGGTGCCCACCAATTGGCTCAGGCAAACAAATGTTTGCCCTGCCTTACGACAATGGTCGCCTGGAGACGCCCCCAAACGAGCCCTCCTCTGTCAAATGATTCTACTCTAATAAAAAGCTATTGAATCGTTGAATCCTTACCCAACTCCCATTTCGATCCGAATGAATAGCTTCCCAGCTCTTGATTGTTAGCAGTTCAAAAACGATCAGCCATTGAAATTGATCTCTATTGCATGATTTCATTTGAATCTTTGATTACTTTTACTTTTCTGATTGAATACTTACCCTCATATTCATAAAAAGTTAAAGAGCATTTTAGTTTTTTGACGTATGTCAATTTAGACTGGATGTCACGTATTTACCATACAACAAACCAGAGAAGTAGACCTCCAGTAACGCTACTTAAAATGTACTGTATCTTTATGAATAGGACGGTTATTCTATACTTGAGGGGGTAATTTTGAGGTATAATAGCGAAAAGCGCTTTGCAAGAAAAATCATAAGCACTTTCGCGCGTTGCAGCATGGCATCGGCCCGCGCAAAAGTGATGTTATTAATAGTTTTTTTTTCTGGTTTTAGTAACGAAACGAAATTCTACAATATAATGGAATTTTCGCAGAAGTAATTCTGCTGAAAGCGGAAAGGCTGAAACAAAATTTAGTTTTGATTACCTATGTCTGTCGTAGTCCAGGGAAGGTTTAAACTTTTACCGTATTATTCATATGGATAAAGTACACATTTTAAGTAGCTTTCTTGGAGGTCTACTTCTATGGTTTGTTGTATGGTAAATACGTGACATCTAGTCTAAATTGACATACGACAAATAACTAAAATGCTCTTTAACTTTTTATGAATAACTTTTTATGAAAAGTCACTAAGTAAGTCTACGCGGAGAAATTGCGGTCACAGGCTAGTTATAGAATACTGTGTACAGGTGGCGGTCTAGGAGGCCGTAAAAGATTTGTCTCTGGTTTCGTCAGCCCTAGACTGTATTTCCAAGAACAAGAGCTACATATTTTTTCAATTCAGAAAAACCGAAAGTGTTACGGCGACCTAGACCGCCACTGAACATGTGAGAATTATGTGTGAAAATTCGCTCATATACTCATATATACGCCATTGATAACGAAAAATTACACGATAATACAGTACAAAACGGAGATCATTGTGTGAACGATCTGCATGACCTTTTATCAAAGAAGTAAAGCCATTTGGCAGGGCAGCCTTCGATAAATCTGTACCACCAAGGAAATATATTTTATGCCCTCCCGCGGTTCTTCGATGATTCATTACTACAGCTCGTGTGTGACTCTAAAGAAACAGTCACCACGTAATATACATTATACCCACGAAATATACTTACTTAATATTATAATGACTAAGTACACGCGATGACTGCTATTAGGGAGATAAAGGAAAATTACATTTTGCTTTATTATTGTTATTTTTAAAAGGTTTAAACGACGCTTTCGGTAGGTAACGTCACTTTTGCGGTAACTTTTGGGTATTTACTAAAATAAGAATAAATATTTCCTAAAATGTTTCGCATATAAATATTATCTTATAAAATTTTACTTTTACTAAAAAAATTACTGCAACGCTAAAAAATAAAAATCAAATTGATAATTTATAAACAGGTATTTATTTTCTTGTTTTTACCAAAAAGTAATAAGGCGTCTTTTACTTGCTTTACCAAAAAAAAATTCTTATTATTAAAATTATTATTATTATTATCCATTTTCGTAAAAATGGCTTGAAACTTGAAAAAGCGAGGGTTATAACAAAACTTGAAGCAGAATGGCTTTACGCCAGAGAAAATTTCCATAAAAAGCATTTACCTACCTAATTCTTTTGACCTTATCAGTCGTTTTAAATCGTCTTCGTAGATCAGGATTTAAAGTTAATAAAGAAAAGTGTCCGCGGACTCCAATTATGATACCTAACACTTTTAGTCTAGTGCGTGCTTCCATTCAGAACCTAGAGTGAACCTAGTTATACCTAAAGTGTCAAACATCCAGACAACACAATCAGATCAATAGGATCCCAGAATGGACTCGCTTCATTCCAGTTTTACTTCACGACGTCTGCGATAGAGTCATAACTTTTAATACGCTCTGCGGTAAGTTTAATTAAGTTACATTTCATTACGAGTTTTACTTAGAAGAATCCTTATTAAATGTATAGGAAACCAGCAATGGAGTGAATGTCAGGATACAAAATCATTAGAGTCGAAGGTAACAACGCACGTGGCAAGGGACACCGCGATCGATAGTAAGTCAAACAACTGTTGCGCTAAATCCTCCATCCCTTTCTATCATGAGCGGAAAGCGAACAACAAAACGGTACAGCCGTCAGCGTCTAGCGTTTACTTCAATGCGCAAATAATACGCACCGGTATCTCTGTCTCATTTACACTTATGTAGAACTATTGAAGTGGAAGAGAGAAGGTTGATGCGGCAACTGTGCTCCTAAACCGTCGGAAAAGAGGTCGACTAGTAAGTAACAATGCGGACTGCGGACACGATGTCCTTAAAGCTGAAAATACATGAAAAAAACTAGCTGTCCCGGCGAACTTCGTTACGTGCCTTACATTTTGTATACTTACAAATTTTCCATAATTTCTCACCTTTTAAACCTTCCCTGGACTACTACAAACATTTCAAAACCGAAATCAGCCAAATCGGCCCGGCCGTTCTCGAGTTTTAGCGAGACTAACGAACCAGGATTAATTCTTATATATTGCATAGTAGGTATACTGTATTATTTATAAAGATACAGTAGGTTTTAAGTAGCTTTACTGGAGGTCTACTTCTGTGGTTTGTTGTATGGTAAATACGTGACATCCAGTCTAAATTGACATACGTCAAATAACTAAAATACTCTTTAACTTTTTATGAATAACAGGGACAGATATGATGGCGAGTGAAGTTAAATATTCATTAAACTGTCATTAGGGAGCGTTAATTACGCTCAAAGAATTAGGGGAGAGTGGAATTTAATATCTTTTCGTTTGAGGGTAAAAAGCGACGTAAACACAGGGCAAGCCCTGGAACTAATTTGTTGATTACGTAATGGGCCGGCGGCGCTGCTCGACCGAGGAACAGGGTCGAGACAAGAGGCGTTCTTTGCTAGAGATAGATTATTTGGGAAACATTGTTATATTTTATTACTTCACTAGTTGACCCGGCGAACTTCTAAACCGCCTAACCTTTAACCATGTTATGCATGTATGATACACATAAAACTTCTTCTTGAAACACTCTTTTTATGAAAAAACACTGCATCATAATCCATTGCGTAGTTTTAAAGATTTCAGCATACATAGTGCATAGTGCAGTTAACATATGCGTCTGTCCGCGGGAAGCGACTTTTTATACTATGCATTGATAGTATAAATGCTGAATAACCTATGCTGAAATGCAATAAAATTTTCTGGTTTTTTTAGAGAGTAATCAATATATATAAAACTCTTTCGTTACTGACTGACTGACTGACTGACTGACAGACAACGCAGAGCCGAAACTACTGGGCGTACAAAGCTGAAATTTAGCATGTAGGTTCCTTAGGGAGTGTAGGTGAGCACTAAGAAAGGATTTCCCACGGCACGGGAAAAAACGGGATTTTTGTGTTTATGAGAAATCTGCGCGGGAAATACCGCGGGGCAGCTTCTAGTACATAATATTTTTTTATAACCTCTTCTCTTAATCACAGGCCTCAAAGCATCTTGTACAAGACGTTGTACATGTACACTTACTGAAATTTGACCTGATGACCTCCAGGAAGCCGTTGAATTTGTCTAAATAATAAATTTTCTCATCACGAGTGTGCCGGGGTAGGGTCCAAGTGAGGGTGAGGTGAGGAGAGGGGAGTAAGAGGCCGCACTTTTTTACAAGTGGGTTCCAAGTGGGTTGCCTGGAAGTAATCGCTTTCAGCGATAAGGTCGCCCGTTGCATGCAAATTCAAAGGTTTTTTATTCTTTAACTTGATAATTTACTTACTTTTTTATCTTACTTTGTGTGCAATAAGGTGTTTTTTCCTTTTACTTTAAATTTGGATTGATTCTTCTTTATGAGTTTTAAGTTAGATAGTAGAGTGCCTTCGGTTTTATGCTATATGGTAACCTGAGAGAACTAGAATAAAACTCTCAATAGATGTCAAAGCCAAGAAAGTATTCATACTTAGTTGAATTATATTTGTTCAGAAAACACGGGGTTTCTTGCGCGAGCTAATGTTACGCTACGCCACCGTGCTACGTGCTACGCTTTTACTATTTGTTACCGGTCTTTTGCTACGCGCTACGACTTGAAGCTCGGGAGAATTTTAATTAGAAAAATGTACTGTGGCGGTTTAGGACGTCTTAACACTTCCGGTTTTTCTGTTTTGAAAAATAGCTCTTGTTCTTTGGTAATACAGTATATTGCGCACGAGACGAGAATTCTGTAACGCCGTCCTTGACCGCCACTGTACTAAGCCAAACCACGAGATAAGCAAGCGAAGTTTACTTATATGGTAAAAAGCTAAAATATTTGAAATAAGCTTCTGTTATCGTACGATAACAATAGTTTAAACTTATAAGACTGTTTATATAATGAAAGAAATTTGCGAATTTCTAGATTTATGATAATTAGTTTCTCGAAATACCAGACTTTAGGCAATTTAAAAGAAAGCTTTCCCCTGGACTACACTCTAGAGCATTTTTTTCATAAGTCCACATAACTCGGCAAGTGGGTCGGTCGCTTTAACCCCCCTCCTCCCGTGTAGCGGACTTCACCCCCCCGCTGCCCGGTGGGAATTGCAAATAGCCGAAACAAAGCGCGATAACAAGTAACCTTGTTAGGGAACTAGGGATGTCTGGCTGTTTGTATCGATTATCGATATCGATTTAAGATTATTATTATTTAATTTACAAAATAAATATGTAAATATCTTTTGTTTAATTAACTTTCAATAAAATTTTTGACTTTATAAGTGCTATTTTTAATAAAATATTACTATAGGTTTTTAAACTGATCTGGAATAAGTAATATATTATAATACCTACCATCAGGACTAGGTATGACCACATCATTCATCAGTACTATTAATTTGTATCATCATCCTTTAATCAATGCAAATATCTAAAACAAAACAATTTTCTAACAATATTTAGATAAAACCAATTCAAAAGTTAATTACATAACATAATCTCACGCCTTTTATACCCTGAAGGGTTAGACAGAGGCCACCAGCTCAAGAGCCGGACCCACGTTTAGCCGAGTTTATGTTTTATTACCAACGTGACAAGCGGCCAGCTTGTCGCCGCGGTTAGACCACTACACTGCGGTAAGTAAGTAAATAATATTATAATCGACTAATTTAATCGATATCAGTAAATAACAGAACAACACTAGTATAAAAGAACTCGAAAATCACAATCTACATGTAAGCACACTCGGCCGGAGAGTTCAGGAGGAAAATCTTTTAGAAAAACACAATGGTGCCGGAAAGCAAATATCTTACCCTACATGACGTACCTTCGGAGTAAATCTCTTGTGCAAAGTGGGTCAGAAGATGCATAGGGTAAAACGAACTATTACGGCGGAAGCCAAAATCACGCCCTAATGCGGGGGCATTTTGCTTTAGAACTTAAATGATTTGTGTCTTTTAGTGCATAACTAGTCGACCCGGCGAACTTCGTACCACCTTACCTATTAGTAATTTGTACTTTTGTTATACTTATAAACCTTCCTCTTGAATCACTCTATCTATTAAAAAAAACCGCATCAAAATCCGTGGCGTAATTTTAAAGATTTAAGCATATATAGGGACAGAAGCGGGAAGCGACTTTATTTTATACCATGTCCACAATTATGTTATTTGCGTGAAATTATAACCCTAGTTAGTCGAAAGACGGTCGAATGGATGGCTTAAATTACAAGCTCAGTAATTAGATACTTTGGGAAAGAAACCATACAAATATTAAGTTAAAATCTCAAATATACTTAGTTTGAAAAATGAGAAATACCATTTGTAGTTTGTACTCTAATTTGTACGTATTGTAAACTCGTTCATCGTAAAGCTTCCGCTATTTCTGTATTGCATAATAGCTCTTGTTCTCTGGTATTACAGTCTAGTGCGTATGAGCGAGACCATAGACAAAAATGTTACGCTAAATAAGGCAGACACGATCGGCGTAACACTTCCGGTTTTTCTATATTGCAAAATAGCTCTTGTTCTTTGATAATACAGTCTAGGGCTGACGAAACCATAGACAAATCTGTTACGGCCTCCTAGTCCGTGACCCATTACCATAATTCCTCCAAAAGTTGATCATCATGGCGATATGTAGGAGTCTTATGCCTAAAAGTAGACGTCTCTCAGCTAAGATAAACTTTTTAAAATAAAATTCCTTACTTTACTGCAACAGACACATTTTCCATACCGGCTCGTATTTATTTTATCGCTCCCCTCTTAAAAGTTTGATATAAAATTTAATGCCAAATGAATTAGCCAAGTGGTCGCTGGCTGTGCCGAGCTGCAGTGTTGCCAACGGTTAAAATAGCAATCCACCAGATAAGGCTCCTCAAACCACCAGAAAACCACTAACAAAAAGATGTCCCCTCTGAAAACCGCTAAAATTTCCACTAGGGTGCATGACAGATGAGTGGACATACGTAAATAGGGTACAGTGGTGACCCTTTGCTATGCGTTCTACCCCTGATGGGCAAGCAATATGACCTGGGGGGGCAAGTTTCTCAACTAAAAACGATCGACTCGTAATTGACTTGTTAGCGAATTCGTTAACCATTGCCGCTTTAACAAATGTGATATCTGTTACACACCCAAAGAAAAAAGCAATGGTTAACGAAGTCACCAAAAAGAACAAGACAATTACGAGTCAATCGTTTTTAGTTAAGAAATTTGCCTCCCTGGGCCCCCTTTTTTTAAGGATTTTTTAATGTTCCATTTTTAAGACTTGAGCCCTAACTTGAACTTGAAACTTTAAGGTGGTCCCTCTCGGTATGGCGAGCAATTCCAATTTTTTCGCGTTTTTTATTTATTTTAGCGAAAGTATTAATTTAATAGTTTAAATGAATTCGCTTATGTAAGAAATAAGAAACCATCTCCCACATTGTAAAAAACGCGTTTTTTTTTATTTTGCACCATACCGAGAGGGACGACCTTTTCTTAAAATTAACCAATTCGCAACCTTAAAATTTTATTGCCAATGCCATCTAGATCTTAAACGATCGTCCTTAAAAACTTTAATCAGGTGCTCAAGACAGCTACAAAGAAAACTAAGGGTCCTCGAAGTATGGACATCTATACATCGACTTTGTATTTAATTGAAAAAAAAAAAAAAATTGTTATTATACTAAATTGTCTAAAACATCTTTAGTTAAACGCTTTGTAACAGCATACCGCAATTCCAATTTATTCGAAAAAATGCAACAGTTCTTGGTCTGATTTTTCCACTAAAAAAATCCACTAGCCACTAAACGCAAAAAATGGCCACTAAATGGGGGTTCCAATCCACCAGATTTAGTGGAAAATCCACTAAGGTGGCAACACTTCCGAGCTGGCTGGCGCTCGCTGGCGCACTCAGGGTTTGTGGTCTGCGTCCACTAAGTAGGAAGCTAGAGGATGATGAATTTTGTCTAGACTAACTAAGACTTACTGACGCGACAGACTCAATACTTCCCTTGTTCACGGCATCAAGCGTAACAGCGAGACTAATTTTACTTACTATTTTTGATGTGAGATGAATTTGAATTAAGAAAGCTGAGTAAAATATAAGAATTTTTTTAATAGTTACCTAAATCAACCTATCAAAGATAAAATACAAAATCATCGAAACCATTTGGCTTCTCATATAATGGATGATCTCCTTACACCCAGGAGACTTAAAAGCAAACGATTGCCGCAGGAGCAGGACATTATTGACCAATCACACTAACATCATGAAGAATATGTGGGCATACCAATGGGCATGCATCACAAGAGACTCCAAGAGACCCGCCAGACAAATAAGCTCAATGCCTCTTTTGGGCAGATTGCTATTATCTAAAAGGAGACAAAAAAACAAATAGTTACCTAATATAATATTGTGGCAGCGATCTGGACGAAATATTTTATTTGTAGTTAAGTATGTTTTTTTTTACTTAACCGGAATTTTATACTCTAAATATGTATTGTATTGTAAATATTTTTGAGTTCCTATTAATAAATGATTTCCCATACAATATTAACTATTCAATTGTTAACTTTAAATACAACATATTTTTGGTCAACTCTTATCTAAAACTAGTGTAAATGGTCCACAGCCTTGACAATGTTTTTTTTATTAAACAAAGATTTTAACATTATTATACCTAGTAATTCGAGTCTAACAGAACAAAATTGACAAATTCTTGGTATTTCTTAACATGGTAAGTGTCCTCAAACGACGCGAGGCGAGCGATTTTAGCTCTAAAACCTGTGTTGCTATAGACTACAATTTGTTAAGAGTAAGTCTGTCTACTCTTTGCACAGTGGCAAGCCAGCACAATAACTAGACCAAAGTGCCAAGTTGTATTTTTTTTTGTTAATTGCCGAGCCTTTGTCCGGAAGTGGATGTGTTTGGCAGAGCGGATGCCGCATGCGGGACTTCCAGAATATATGAGCAGGCATTATATTGTTTTCAAATTTGGAAAGGCTTTTAGGCATTTAGATTCAATCGTGGTTGCGTAATTTCAATGGTTTGTTTGTGCGGCTTGGTTTACTGTTTTGATGTGGTCTGAGGTTACAGCTTATTAGCTGATGGCTTTTATATATTTCACTTGCAGTTGTGATGTAATGGGTGATGAATCACAATAAAACGCTTTTAAAGCCGTGCCGTTCACATCGTTTTGTATTTTTATTTTACAGCAATGTTAGGTGTTATGTTGTATTAATAATGCTCATAAATATAAAATAACACAGAATAATAGACTTACCCTGTTATTCAAGTGAAAGAGTATTTTAGTTATTTGACGTATGACAATTGAGACTGGATGTCACGTATTTACCATACAGCAAACCAGAGAAGTAGACCCCCGTAAAGCTACTTTAAATGTTATTTATCTTTATGAATAATACGGTATGTTCATTCATATTGCGATACATAGATAGAGAGATTCAAGAGGAAGGTTTATAAGTATAATACATGCACAAAATTACGAAGTTCGCCGGGTCGACTAGTTAAATATAAAAATTTAAAAAATATATAGAAATATCCTGGGCCGTTATTATCTACCTATCCGTAAATGGGTACTACCTAGTATAGAGTAAAGGGTATAAAATAAGTTCATTAACTACAATGTAACATCCTTGAAATGTCTAGCAAACAAAAATTAAATAGAAAAAAATACTATTTCTTTTGTCTTCACCGTATTCTTGTAAAAATACTCACTTTCGTTTAGGCATACATTAGCTTGTGAAGCGGCGTTTCCCGTCATCCTGACTGTGTAAACATTACCTCATTTGTAGTCAATTTCACATTCATGTCCCTCCACCGAGCCGCGTAGAGCATACTCTCCCATTTATCACGGAAGGCGCGTCGCGGAGGCGGCTAAAGGTCGTAGCCCACTTAGACGACTCTGCTCCAACACCGCTTCTACCCAACATCTCCTTAAACTAAGACGACTGCTCGCAGTTCACGCGGCGACAGCTAGCAGGAACCCAGCAGTTCATGCGGCGACATCTAGAGCTAGCAGCAGACGTGCGGATTGTTGGTAGATACTAAATGACTGAGCGGCGACGACAACGGCGCGCTCGGCGGCTGCTAGCAGACACCGCGCTGGCCACTCGTCTATAACATGCGGCCAGCGCGGCATCAACTACCGAGCAGTCTGCGGGCGGTAAGCTTGCTGATAGCAAGCTGTCGCCAATGTAAAATACTTAGTTGTAAAGAGCAATATTAAAAGCCTTTATTTTTTCAAAATATTTTTTGAAGGGTGGATGCAGAGTCGTGTAAGTGGGCTAAGACCTTAAGGGCGCTGATTCTTGGATGTAGAGATGTAGGATAGGACGTAAAATGTTATACGGTACGGAGGTAGTCAGAATCACGCCCTAATAAGACGTGAAACTCTTTCAGGCCTAATACGAAATATTTTTTGTACCTCTAATATAAAATACCTAATTTTTCTCTAGTTGTTTTTTACGTAACACGGTAAGTACTTAACTACTTACCGATATATCTTTATGTATATGTCAAAGCATAATTTACCCTTTACTAAATTGTAAGGACTTGATTTTTTTAACGGCCGCGGTAATAGGTCGTTTTACCCTAGGTTTGAATTAACTGCCAGCGACAATTTGGCCTTGAAGTAAATGTAAAGCGACTGTACCTTAGAAATTTGACCTGACCTTAATCATTAGACAATTAAAGGGTTAAATCACGAATGGGTACGATGAAATCGTGATTCTTGATGTATCGCGTGACCAGTCTTACGATTTTACGACAGGCTGTACTTTTGATAAAATTTCAGGAGATTGAAATTTACAATGTTGCGTTTTTCCCTGGAATCAAAGCCATCAAACTAAATATTAGCATAAAACCGTCACTTTGTCGTTTATTTGCAAAAATTGGAATGAGTAGGTACATTAGAGTTTACCGAAGGAGAGCACTAGTTTGTATGATTTGTGGTAGGGTCTAAGCAATTTAACAATAAATTGACACATACATTAAACTGAGAACCCGCTTTTCTGAAGTTGGTTAAAACAGGTACTAAAACGTTCTGAATGTAACAAAAACTTATCTGAAAGCCGCTTCAAAATCGGTTCAGCCAAACGCGAGATAATCGCTGACCAACATTTATAAATACATACATAAAGGTCAAACTGATAACCTCCTTTTTTGAAGTCAGTTAAATTTTTTGAAGTCGTTTCAAAATTAAAAAAATATTTTGTACAAAAACATGAAGGAAATAAACGATTCATTATTACTCCTTACCACAATGTGTTCCGCAAACGTCTTAAGCTGTATAAGAGAACCGCTGGGCTATCTTAAGCAGCTATAATTCGCGCATCGTAACCGCGATTGTACTCTGCAGGAGGAAGCGGTTATTGAGGCAGTTTTATGACTTCCCGCGCCCTCCTCGCGCCGCCACCCTCTCCCTCCTAGGCTGAGGTGGCCGTATGCTTGTGATAGATAGTTATTGTGTCGTTATAGTATCGCATTGTCAAAGTGCCTTAGAACGAACGAAGTATGTTAAAAGTAAGACTTAAAGATAAAATAACACATCACACTCAGAGCCCCTAACTAGGAAGAACCTGTATCTAGGGCGCCCGAAACACACACAGAGACGAACATCACACCCAGACCGGAAACAAACATCGATATTCATCATATCAATATTCGCCCCGCCCAGGAATCGAACCCGGGTGCTCACGCTTACTCAGTCCACATCACTGCCAGTGCCAACTGAGCTACGGAGCAGTCAAATCAGACATGTCAACATTAGGCAGAAGACAAAAGTTATAGATGCACTGTCTTGCGCAAAAAGTCTAAAATGGAAATAGGCTGGGCACTTAGCCAGATATACTGATGATAGATGACACAGAAGATCACATCTTGGGAAGGTCCCGCGGCCCCGGGGTCGTTGGGTGCACGAGGCGGGGGCCTCGTGTAGTCATATAACGGCCCCGAAAAGGACGACAGAACGCGGTGTCCAGTTCCGTCGTCGAGCGTAGGAAGAGCCATCCGCGCTCAGGGGGGACTATCACCACCTGTCCCCCTGTGAAGAGGCTAAACAGCCAATGCTGGAGGGGGTCGCGGAGTTGAACACAAAGTTCGAGAGATCTTCCGTGACCCCCTTGCTAACAGCCGAGGAGGACACCGGCGGGGTTTTAGTGGGTGCGAACCCCACATAACCCTGCGGCTCCCCCCGGGGCTGCAGGGTACTCGTTAGGAGTTTCCCCGCCTTAAAAAAAAAAAAGGTCCCGCGGGCTCCAGGCGCCCCGGCAGACCAAAGGCTAGATGGAAGGACGAGTTAGTATCTATAGCGGGTACTTAATGGATGGACACAGCTCAAGACAGAGAAAAATGGATGTCGCTAGAGGAGGCCTGTCCCCGAAGAGGGGCCTTACAGTAATTTTTTTTCTTTTTTATAATTTATTTTTATTTTATTTTACTATTTATGTAGTATCGCAAAGCGTGGCGATTAAAGAAAAACCTCGCATAATGTTTGTCCTTGTGACAATCTGTGGGGTAGACCTGTTTCCAATGTTGCACGTTCTTCGATTGTTATGAATTATTAAATACTTAGTCGACCCTAAAAACATCGTAGCGCCTAACCTACTACTATGTTGTGCATGTATTATACTTATAAACCTTCCTCTTAAATCACTCTATCTAATAAAAAAACCTCATCTATATCCGTTGCATAGTTTTAAAGATATAAGCATACATAGGGACAGCCGCGGGAAGCGACTTAATTTTATACTATGTATTGATGATGTATTGAAGCTCCTGTTACTTTAAATCAGATTCTGAACCATACTTATTGTAAGAATCGCTTTAAAATATATCTTCATCTTTATCAATTATTATAATAAATATTATTTATTGCTAATTTTAAAAGAGAATAAGACTGTTTGTCTCCGCTGGTCCCCGTGCGAACCCCGCACTGCGCTTCCGTTTCCTAAAAGAAAAGTTTTCTTTGCCTTTTGAGCGTCCCAGCTCGGAGTAAAGTGAGCTATTCATAAAAACTTTTTAAACATGACTAATGCTGACAAACATTGAAATGTAAATTTTGGTTGAAGGTAGGACACGATAAAATTTTGTTTTGAAGTACCCTATCACATATGGTTTAACTCCTATATCGAAGCTATTGTTTCCTCCTTTCATTACGTAAACAATTTTGTTCAAAATTTGCATATAGAATGTTTGTCATCCCATAAACAAAAAAATAAATGCTTGCTACTACACTGGATAAGGGCCGCGCAAGATCGTTTATTCAGTATGCCAATCTATTGAGAAGGCCAGGGCCTATGTTCAGCAGTGAGTAAACTTTTTTTGGCTGTATTAATGATAGCATGGCTGTATGGACCGAAATACCCGCTCAGATAAAACCCGAACCAGTAAAAATAACAACACAGTATATTACTCTCCCTTTTCGTCCTAAAAAAACACAGTACGCTAAATGTTAATTTATATTTATGACTCTATTAAATTTAAACGGAGGTAGCATGCCATCTGTCCCTTTCACACGCCACCTTGACCCGGATCCTGGGGGGTGGGATAGAGGGGGAGGCAATGCGGTATTACTTACTACGCCCGGGATTGTAAAATGGAAGAAATTTTCAGTACTATTTTGTTTCTTTACGAGTTTAATTTTGTACAAGTATTGTTTTAGAACGTTTGCTAAACCTTGTTTTAAGTACAGTAGCGGACTCATTCAGCTTAACACTTTTAGCTATGGTCGTGTGGGCACTACACTGTAATACTAAAGAACAAGAACTATTTTGTAATACAGATAAACCGGAAGTGTTACCGTGTCCGTAACTGTACCTCTATGGTTGGTTGCTCATCAAGCTAAACTTCTCGGTTGCATATTCGTCCATTAATAAGCTATCATCTTTATCTCAGCCGTCAGCCGAAAGACGTCCACTGCTGGACATAGGCCTATCTCGCAAATCGCCTCATCGACCAGTCTTGTCCGACTTTAATCCAGCTTTACTTCTCCTGCAACGCAAATCAAATCAAATCAAATAAATCTTTATTCAATATAGGATACAAGATATCACATATTGAAAGTAAATTAGACTACATCTAATCTAATCGCTATTGATACCTTATTTGGTAAAGTATCCTACACTGCGAGAGGCGAGGTAGTTCAGCGTGCCCACCAATTGGCTCAGGTAAACAAATGTTTGGCTTGCCTTACGACAATAGTCGACTGACCATGACTGAGCTGAGCTGATTGACTGAGCAAAGATCGTCTGACCACCTTGTAGGGGGTCTAATAGTCTCTGGGGCCAAAAGGGTGGCGACCGAGCACCGCAAGAGGGAGAGTGTGCGGAACACCCCCTAAAGATCAGAGGATCTGGTGAAGATTGCATGAGTACACTGGAAACCGGTCGGTATGATGATCGATTGATAGAGGAGACCATGTCTCTATTAGTGGACGCGTTTTTGGCTGTGATGATGTTGATGATAAATACATTGATTCCAATGTGAGTTCTCATCACTTCAGAGCCAGTTTACAGCGATGCTAGCGCCATTCTCGAAAAAAAATTATTATCTTCTAAACTAAGGCAAATATCAAAAATGTGGCACTGTATGACACTAGATAATATATCCTAGTATTTTTAGGGCACTGTTGTATAGCTTTTAAGTTAAAGACCAAAGAAAGCTACAAAGTGTTACTAAAAGTGGCCACTTTTAGCAACAATCTGTTTATAATTTTGTTCTTTTAAGTTATGACTACTTTACTGTGCTCAAAAAATACTAATCAAGATTATCTAGTAATATACAGTGCCACATTTTTAATATTTGCCTTAGTTTAGAAGATATTAATTTTTTTCGTGAATGGCGCTAGCATGGCTGTAAACTGGCTCTTAAAGCAATTACTTCCAGGCAACCCCTATAAAGCGCAAACCTTTAACTAACTTAGATGTCTTGCAATTTCAGCATTGTAAAGTAACTTTACCTCTCTCTCGCTTCGCTACATCTCTAAGAGTGAAAAATGTATGCAAACCTCCCCCCCTGCCTACCCTGCAGCCACACCCCCGCGGGCCGCGATCGATAGTTGCAACTAATAAGTTAGTTTTACGTTGTACGTGTACTGCGCCACGTAACATGCTTGTTACGGTGAACGTACAGTAAAAATGTCAAAAGCATTAATGTGCTCCCCGAGGCTTCGCCAGTACAATTTCCCTTCGTACCTCCAAATTCCAAATCATTACTTCCTGTGGGATTTTTCGGATGAAAAAAAGTAGCGTATTTACATAGGCTTTGAACTATCTTTGTATCAAATTTCATTTAAATCGGACCATTCGTTTTTGCGTGAAAGCAAGACAGGCAGTAGGAAAAAGTCACTTCGCATTTACAAAACATAATTTTGTATGGATTAATGCATCAAGGACTGCCTTCAAATCGATATTGAAACGGCTGCTCCAATACCTGTTACGAAATTAATGACAAAACTTGTACAGTTACCCATAACACAGGGGAGACCCTATTTTGGAAAGTAGAGGATCTCAACCGTTTTATATATGTTATCTGTTATAGATAACATACATAAAACGGTTGAAATCCTCTACTTCCCAAAATAGGGTATTATGTAAAATGGTTTTATGTATCATTCAAAGAAATAAAAATATATTATTATTATTATTAATACACGAGCTTTCCCGGCTTACTTCGTTACGCCATAGAATATAAAATACTACAAAGGACTTGGCTCTATAGACTATGTTCTTTTGACTGCCCAGAATGGCCGAATAAAAAACAAACAACAACAACAAACCACCTGTCAAATGATAATGTCAAATAATATGTAAACAACGGAACAAATATTGCACCTTGTGTTATACTATTTGAGTTTATGTAAGGATCTCTAATTTTTTTGAAAATCTAAATAGCCTATGACACTCGGGGTTAATGTAGCTTCCTACCAGTGAAAGAATTTTTCAAATCGGTTCAGTATTTCCGGAGCCTATTCGTTACAAACAAACAAACAAACAAATCTTTCCTCTTTATAATATTGGTATAGATTAATACATCATTAATTTCTTTGATGTTTTACTAATAAGTGTGTGTTGGCAATTATTGCTGTAAGACCTTATTGTGTTTTTGAAATAAATAAATAAATGTAATGTAAATGCAAGTAAGAAAGGCCTTAATTGTCCAGGAGTCAGCACAAAGGAAGTTCCTCCAAACCACTTCTCCTTGCGTCGCAACAAAGTCAAGTCACAGATAATGTGGTTTTATTGCTCCACGATAAATAATTACGTGAATTCCCATTCGTAGCGTCTACAATCTACTACGGCGCTACGCAATTGATTGTCTGACTATAACTACGGCGTAGCATGGGCGTAGCAGCTACGCACCTTTTACAAAGTAATTGAACTACGCGAATGAATTACGACTTTTCGAGGGCAAAATAAAATAGTACCTACCTAAATGTTTCTGGGATTGCCTAGACCGCCAAAGTCTAAAATTATTTGTCGTGACAAAACCTCGTACCCTGCAGACCTGAAACCTTGAAACTAAATAATTTCGCTGGCATGGCACTCACACATTTCCAAAACTTAAAGACTTTCTAAATCTAGCTATAGGCTCTATGGTAATGTATAGTTTCGAAAATGACATTAAATTTTTGTTTTTCCAAAAAGGTATTTTATATACTAACCGTCTTATTCATAAAGATCTGGAGGTCTAGATCATTGGTTTGTTGTATGGTAAATACGTGACATCTAGTCTTAATTGACATATGTCAAATAACTAAAATTATCTTTAACTTTTTATGAATAACAGGGTTAGTTTATTTAATACCCTAATGTAGTTCATTGACTGCTCCGTGGCTCAGTTGGCAGTGATGTAGACTGAGTAAGCGTGAGCACCCGGGTTCGATTCCCGGGCGGGGCGAATATTGATATGATGAATATCGATGTTTGTTTCCGGTCTGGGTGTGATGTTCGTCTCTGTGTGTGTTTCGGGCGCCCTAGATACAGGTTCTTCCTAGTTAGGGGCTCTGAGTGTGATGTGTTATTATTATTATTATTTGCAAAACCGTCGTTATAGGAGCGTTCGCTCAGTTCAGGCTTTTTTAGTAGTGTAATTTGGGTACAGATTTGTTTGAACTCAATTGTACAGATTATGATTACGACGACGGGTAGGTAGGCATAGACGGCGCAAGAGCGTCGTAATTCTTCAATGTAATACTGTCATAGTGAACAGTACTCCAAAAGTGATAATGAGCATAGAAATCTTCGTCACTGTTCGACAACGGCCGTATTCGGAAGACGACATGTATCTAAGTTGGTTAAGTGTATTTTCTTGATGCGTAATATAGTATAACTAGTCGACCCGGTGAACTTCGTACCGCCTAACCTATTACTATTTTGTGCTTGTGTATTATACTTTATAAACCTTCCTCTTGAATTAACTCTATCTACTAAAAAAACCGCATCAAAGTCAGCGTTGTGTAGTTTTAAAGATTTAAGCATACATAGGTACAGTCGCGGAAAGCGACTTTATTTTATACGAGCTTTCCCGGCTTACTTCGTTACGCCATAGAATTTAAGATACTACAAAAGACTTGGCTTTATAGACTATGTTCTTTTGCCCGCCCAGAATGGCCGAATAAAAAACAAACAACAACAACAAACCACCTGTCAAAATATGTAAACAACGGAAAAAAATATTGCACCTTGGGTTACATTATTTGAGTTTAGGTAAGGATCCCTAATATCTTTGAAAATCTAATATAGCCTATGACACTCGGGGTTAATGTAGCTTCCTACCAGTGAAAGAATTTTTCAAATCGGTTCAGTATTTCCGGAGCCTATTCGTTACAAACAAACAAACAAACAAACAAACAAATCTTTCCTCTTTATAATATTGGTATAGACTATGTTTTTGATTCGGGTGTTTCCGAGAAAACGCCAATTAGCAAGGATCTGCATGCGCATTATTAATTTTGGAGTACTGTACATAGCAAGTCGAAGCTAAAGCGCTGTCTGTTTGACAAAGAGTTACCCGCAACAACTGCAATACAATAAAACGATAATGCAGATAGATAATGCGTCCATCATTACCATACCGGAGATACTGCAGGAGCCTGCGCCGTGCGCTCCGCGCTGCTCATGAATGACGCAGGGCGGGAAGCGAGGGCGGCCTGGGAGACTGGGTCAATGCCAGGGCGGATCCGCCCAGTACAGGTGCCCAGGGATCAGGGATCAAAGACGATGCCTCTTTATGGGAATTTTATTTTGTTGTGCTTGTTCGTAATATACTAACATAAGTAATTTTGTACTATTATAATTATTATGGTTTCCTGGGAGAAATTGTTTTAACGGATAAGGCCGTCTGTAAATCTCTTTCTTGCCTATTCGCAATTTGTATTTTTAATAAGGCGTTTTAATTTTTTTAAATTATTTTGAGGCAATTTTTTATTTGTAAATATTTCTTTGTTTAGTTTTTTTAAAGTATGTAATAAGATATAATGTATGTAAAAAAATAATATACTTAAAAATTAGACAATAAATATGAGTAAAAAAAAATTTTTTTACTTACCTCCACAGTCCGCACTACACAAACCCTGGTGGGAATGTGCCCAGGATAGTGAGAAGTCGAGAAAGGGGAAAGGCCTATGCCCAGCAATGGGAAGCTTCAGGCTGTGAATAATAATATAATAATTTAAATTAAAACTTGGCGTTGATAGGAAGGTTTTTTTATTACGGAATCCATAATCTTCCTTCACTGTCTGACTTGATCTGTAGACAACGTACAGTCTAAAGTGCTTCTAAAAATTTAAATTTAAAATGTATTTTTATAGTGGGTTTGTTAAGTCCAATAAATGTATGGCAACCAATATTTTCCGCATTAAAGCATGAAACTTGGCACAGTTGTTGCTTAGGTGGCCCAGACTGAGAATCGCCCGGGAGGGAGCGGGAGACCCCCCTCTGGGGGGCGGGGGGAGGGGGTGAAGTTTTCTTCTACCGCGCGCGCTATTGATCCCTATTGCTGCTATTTTATAGCTACTAGGGCAAGTGTGGTGTCATTTTCGGATAATTTAAGGATGAGGAATCCATTTCTGGAACAATTTTTTTACATTTCTATACAAAAAAATTGGAATTTACCATAAAATAGATAATTGTCGACGCAAAAAAATTCTTCTAATGACGATATTTTTTGAATGAGTATAGATATCAGCAAAATAAAAATATATTTGAAAAGCTGCATTCATGCAGTTTTAAAAAATATAGGGTTCGATATACTTTTTGTTTATATTTATGTGTTAAAAAAAATAGTAAACACTGCGCGGAAGAGGATGTAAAAATATTAAATGCCTAATTTCGGTTTGAAAATTACTTGGTTAATTCAAATTACTACCAAATACTGAACAGGGTATTTCAACCTGTGATAAATAACAACTTTCTGTATTAAAACATAGGTTGTATTAGTACAAAAAAATACATTTCTCATACATTTATCTACCCAATTAGCTGACAAGTATGTATGCAACAAAGGAATTTTTGTGCTTTTGCCACTGAAAAGAGTTGCTATTTACGATATCGGAAGACAGCTTAAGGAAGCGAGAGCATCGGAAGTGGACCTGCATAAGTCTCGACGGTGCACTCAAAAAAGAGAAATAGACTTAATCCATCATGTCGACATATAACCTATATTAAAAGATGTCTGTGATCAATGCGGTTAGAACCGGAAGCAATCACTGTTGGTACAGGACACATTGATATCAATGTTAAGCTCGAAAGGTCGCGACTGGTAAATACATATATTAATAACGAGCTTTCCCGGCTTACTTCGTTACGCCATAGAATATAAGATACTACAAAATACTTGGCTCTATAGACTATGTTCTTTTGCCTGCCCAAAATGGGCTTGATAAAAAACAAACAACAACAACAAACCACCTGTCAAAATATGTAAACAACGGAAAAAATATTGCACCTTGGGTTACATTATTTGAGTTCAGGTAAGGATCCCTAATTTTTTTGAAAATCTAATATAGCCTATGACACTCGGGGTTAATGTAGCTTCCTACCAGTGAAAGAATTTTTCAAATCGGTTCAGTATTTCCGGAGCCTATTCGTTACAAACAAACAAATCTTTCCTCTTTATAATATTGGTATAGATAATAATACATTTATTTTAAACACTCAGACCGGCAAAACCGGCAGACCGAAACCCAAACTCGGAACACTTTCAATTAGAACTCCAAAACCGTTTCGATTGCCTAGGGCACAGCGTGGATGATGTAAGTAAATAATGGGTTCTTGAGAAGTTGTCAATGCGGTTGGAGGTAAGTAAGAACATCGACATTAGATCTCATCATATCCGATCAAGCAGGGAAACAGCTCTTTCCATGTCTTTGTCCTCCAGTGACCTTGTACTTTCTAACCTGGCACTGTTTGCAACCGTGTCCCTGTTCCGTAAGTTATCACTGGTAAGGCACATTGTTCAAAGACTTTCGTCAAGACGATGATGCACCTCTGGCCTTAAGACGAGATCTGAACCTGCAACTCGGATGAGCATCGGTCGGTAAGCTTAACGATGCTCATCCGAGTTGAAGTCGACGGACGAACAGTTTTCCATATCAATGTTAAGCTCGAAAGGTCACAACTGGTAAAGTCTACACTCAGACCGGCAAAACCGGCAGACCAAAACCCAAACTCTTTTAATTAGAACTCCAAAACCGTTTCGATTGCCTAGGGCGCAGCGTGGATGATGTAAATGAAGGGTTCTTGAGAAGTGTCACTGCGGTTAGAGGTAATTACTTACTACTAAGCACACTTGATCTGATAGAGAAGAGGCGTGATACGTCTTAGCAGACAACGGCACCGGATGCCTTTGCCTGCAGGCAGCTGAAGAGACAGATCTTTATATCAATTACAAGAGACATCAGGCGATTTTATAAAAAAAATATTAAGGTGAAGAGCCATAGACCGAAACAAAGCCTCCAAAGTTTTTGCTCGAGATCTATTTTTTCGGCAAAGCCAGGCATGGCTGAAGACCGAGGATGGTTGGTAGAGTACTATATCCACACCTGAGATTGTGGGGGAATTCGAGAGGTTCTATGGACAGAACTTCTATTATACACGTCGACACGACAACCCATCACTGACAGTCAAGATAAGGTCCCGAGAGCAACATGGACCCGACACTATACCGAGGACATCTCGGCCGTCATCATCTTACAAACAACAAGACTGCATGTAAAGTCGCATCAAATATGTTTGAATGTATGTCTCATTGTTATGTTATGTTATGTTTGCGTGACAAAGGCTGCTGTAAATAAATGATTTCCTTCTTTTTCGTTTTATTTATTTCATCACAGCCGAACTTCAGAAGGCAAGTGGTAAAACCAGCGTTTATGGCCCGTCAGAAATTCTTCAATTTCATTATACGCTAATCATATTCCCAGAAAACTGTTAACCGCTGCATTCCAGGATGTCTTCAAGACTCTGGACTGTAAGGAACTAGGCATAATTATAAACCGCGACAACATTACTCATTAGTTACTAGTTATGGCCCAGACCGCGAAGGATCTAGTACAATGCTCGATGTCCTCACCTCAGTTGGGCTTCCGATCGAGTTGGTATTAGAATGAACATGGACATAACAAAGATAATGTTCAGCGCCCATGTAGGAACAATTCAATCCACTCCAAATCAAAGATAATGACGACCATACACTAAATACACTCGAAGTTGTTAAAGAATACATACCTGGGACAAACTGTTCGTCCGTCGACTTCAACTCGGATGAGCATCGTTCGGGATGCTTAGCTTAACTTGAATAAGCTTACTGAACGATGCTCATCCGAGTGGCAGGTTCAAGTTTTGTCTTGAGGCAAGAGGTGCCTCAAGACAAAAGTCTTTGAACAATGTGCGTTACCAGTGGTAACTTACGGAACCGGGATACGGCTGCAAACAACGGGCCTAATTAGAAAGTACAAGGTCACTGGAGGATAAGGACAAGGAAAGAGCTGTTTCCCTGCGTGATCGGATATGATGAGATCCTACGTCAATGTTACTTACCTCCAACCGCATGCCTCCACGGTGCCGTTGTCTGCTGAGACATTTCACACTTCTTCTCGATCAGATGAAGTGTGCTTAGTAGTAGGTAAGTAATTACTTCCAACCGCATTGACAACTTCTCAAGAACCCATTATTTTCATCATCCACGCTGCGCCCTAGGCAATCGAAACGGTTTTGGAGTTCTAATTGAAAGAGTTTCGAGTTTGGGTTTTGGTCTCCCGGTTTTTTGCCGGTCTGAGTGTAGACTTTACCAGTTGCGACCTTTCGAGCTTAACATTGAAATCAATGTGTCCTGTACCAACAGTGATTGCTTCCGGTTTTAACCGCGTTGTTCACAGACATCTTTCAATATACGGTTTTATGTCGACTTGATGGATGAAGTATATCTCGTTTTTAAGTGCACCGTCGGGACTTATGCAGGTCCACTTCTGATGCTCTCGCTTCCTCAAGCTGTCTTGCGATATCGTAAATAACAACTCATTCCAGTGGCAAAAGCACAAAAATTTCATATGTTTCATACATACTTGTCAGCTAATTGGGTAGATAATGTATAAGAAATGTATTTTTTTTTGGTACCTATACAACCTATGTTTGAATACAGAAAGTTGTTACTTATCACAGGCTGAATGGCCCTGTTCAGTATTTGGTAGTAATTTGAAGTAACCAAGTAATTTTTAAACCGAAATTAGGCATTAAATATTTTTACAACCTCTTCCGCGCAGTGTTTACTATTTTTTTAACACATAAATATAAACAAAAAGTATATCGAACCCTATATTTTTGAAAACTGCATGAATGCAGCTTTTCAAATATATTTTTATTTTGCTGATATCTATACTCATTCAAAAAATATCAACATTAGAAGATTTTTTTTTTGCGTCGACAATTATCTATTTTATGGTAAATTCCAATTTTTTTGTATAGAAATGTAAAAAAATTGTTCCAGAAATGGATTCCTCATCCTTAAATTATCCGAAAATGACACCACACTTGCCCTACTAGCTATAAAATAGCAGCAATAGGGATCGATAGCGCGCGCGGTAGAAGGAAACTTCACCCCCACCCCCAGCCCCCCAGAGGGGGGTTTCCCGCTCCCTCCCGGGCGATTCTCAGTCTGGGCCACATAAGCAACAAGTGTGCCAAGTTTCATGCTTTAATGCAGAAAATATTACCTTTGGTCGTTAACAAACCCACTATTATTCCATTCGGTATGGTTGTATAGTACCCAAGCAAGATATAACAAAGAGATTTTTAACAAATTTAAAGAAAGAAAACTTTCAAGGCCCTGCTATTCTGAAAGCTCCACATTGGTTTGAGCTTATGGTGTCACGTGACTATAAGTCGTGAAGCTCTGTGTCGTGCTTCGAGGGCATCGGGAGCTTTTATGTTTGCAAATTGCCGCAACGAGCTTTCAGTGTTGACTCTGATAGCTTTTGTTGCGACTTTGGTTCTTTAAGTGATAGTTGATGTAGACTATGTGGCGGCATTGTAATGTTATAGATACTAATTTTTTATAAATGCGAAATTAAATTTGTCTGTCTGTCTCGCTTTAACGCCAAAACTACTGAACCAAGGAAATTTGGTACACAGACAGTCTAGAGCTTGAGAAAGGATATAGGCTCCTTTTTTTTTTGGTGGGCACCCTGAACTACCTTGCTTCTTACTGTATAGGATACCTTACCAAATAAGGTAACAATAGCTATTAGATTAGATCTATCCTATTGACTTTCATTAAGTGATATCTTGTATCCTATATTGAATAAATAATTTTTTGATTAAGATTTTTTTTCATTTATAAAAAAAAATATGGGAACTGAAAATTGGGATTTTGTTGTTTCAAGTATGTAATTGCGCTAGCAAAGCCTGCGGGGCGCACGCTGGTAAAAATAACGCTTTTATTTTGTTTCAGAACATAGCATTTTGCGCATTTTGACTTCAGATATGCTTGTTAAGTCGAAATGCGAGAAATCAATCAAACGACCGAATGAACAGAGATGGAGCTTCGATATAGCATACTGAGGGAAAGCGACAGTCATATGTCAGTCGCCCACATCGGTTACTACTTACTTTTTATTGGAAAAGGTAATAAATATTGAATATCTTTTTAATTATTACTTTTAATCAAATCTAAATTATCAGAATTTTATTTTCTTTAATATCATTATTCCTAGGTAGTTTCAACAGAAGCTAGTAAGTAATTTCGAAGAACTAGCTATTCCCGTATTTTGGAAAGGTTATCTTTGACGAAATAATGTATCGAGGTTTTTTGATTCCACTAGCGTTTCTCTAAATTATAAAAAACTTGGTTATATCCTCAAAAAGGTTATAATTATATTAAAATTTCAGATCTTTACTTACTTGATTTAAAAAAAACCTTCAAAAAACACATATAGCGTTTTAAGGGTGACTTTATTTACCTAAGTGGGTACCTATACCTATCTAAAGAGTGGCCATGACAAGCCAGGGTCTCTAGACTCCGCAGTCTGACAGCTTTGGTTAATTCCCAAGCATCAAGGCTACCCAAAAGTCGTGACCTTGCTTACGTACAAGGCAGTGATGTCGCCAGTTGCCACATTTACACAGATGTCGGTACATACAAACAAATTGGTTGGTTTGTAAAATTATAATTCTCAAAATAAGTAAGTATATTCCGTTTTAATCTGATTAAGTATAGTGGTTTTTAATTTATTGGTTTCGTGAAGCAGTGGTTTTTGAACGTTTTGCAGAGTTTTAATAAAGTACAGTGGCGGACACGATATCGGCATAACACTTCCGGTTTTTCTGTATTGCAAAAAAGCTCTTGTTCTTTGGTAATACAGTCTAGGGTTGATGAAACCATAGACAAATCTTTTACGGCCTCCTTAGTCCGCCACTGTACCTAATTCACTGAGCCGAAAAGTTCTCGAGTGGCGACTATCGAAGGAATACCCCCTTCAAGGTGGTAATAGGCGACCTGGTAAAGGTCGCGGGAGACAACTCGATGAGGATAGCAGAAGACCGGTTTTTTTGCGTTCTGGGGGAGGGCTAATGTACCAGCAGTGAACGTTTTTCGTATAAGATGATGATAATGAGATGAATAAGCAACAAAAGTTTTAAGTTAAGGTGGTAACTCTCGCTATGGCGCGAAATTCAAATTTTTTCGTGTTTTTTATTTATTCTGGCGAAAGTATACATATTTTTAAAAGTTTAAATGAATTCGCGTATGTAAAAAACCATTTCCCACATTGTAATACAACGTTTTTAGAAGACAGACCTACTGATTTTGTGCCTAAGGACATTAAGGCCAAAAATCAAGTTAGGTCCTTAGACACAAAATTAGTAGGTCTGTCTTGGAAATACGTTGTATTACAATGTGGAAAATGGTTTTTTACATACGCGAATTCATTAAAACTTTATTAAAAATGAATACTTTCGCCAGAATAATTAAAAAACGCGAAAAAAATTGAATTTCGCGGCATACCGTGACTTACCGCCTTAACATAAAACTTTTGTTCCCTTGAGCCCAGCTCACTTCTTGGTTGGCGGTCCGTTGACCGCGCCAGCGTGTGAGGATCTACGCAGCACACATCTGCATCGCCTGACACACACCTGGGCGAAGGATGATGATGAAGATGGTCGAAGGAGTGTGGATACGCGCACAAAATGGTCGCGGTAGAAAAATCGTTCCGCTCGCACCACCAAAAACAACACCACAAGTTTGGTGGTACCGCAGTTTTAGTGCATATTTGAACAGACTTCGAAAATTAGGAAGTGCTCAGTTGATGTATTATGTATCAGTTAATTGAAGGCGGGTTCCTTTTTTGTAAAAAAGAAATTATTTAGAAAGAGCCTTGCTTTCAATAAATGGACACATAAATGAACTGACAACTTCCTCTTTTCTGAAGTCGGTTAAATTAGGTACTAAAACCTTCTCCTGAATGTAACAATAAATACTTACTTCTGAAAATTGGTTCAGGCAAACTTGAGATAATCGCGGACCAACATACATACATACAGGTCAAACTGATTTTTTTTAAAGTCGGTTGATAAAGTCGGCAAAGATTAAAATCGCCTATTTTTATTTTTTGTTTAAGTACATAAATTCAAATTCAAATTCAAATTATTATTTATTTGTAAAATGCAGGTGAATCAAATTATTTACATAAAGCGATTTAGGTGGTAATCTTATATAAGTACACTACATTTTGCCATTAAAGCATACAATTTTTTTTTTTTACTTAGGTATATTTATATACTTTGCATTGAAATGATCATATTGTCTCGGTCTAAGTGACGTGTGTGTGCATGATTATTAAAAAACATAATCTCACGCCTTTTATTCCCCGGAGGGTTAGGCAGAGGCACCAGCTTGAGAGCCGGACCCACGTTTAGCCGAGTTTATGCTTTATTACCAAAGTGACAAGGGGCCAGCTTGTCGCCGCGGTTATCGACCACTACTGCGGCCGGGACCAACGGCTTAACGTGCCTTCCGAAGCATGATTATTACTGCCACACTAATCCACCTTTATCCCCTGCTCAAGGCAGTTCGACCTTGGAGCTCTACAGCTCTTACCCTTGACAGCTGTCAGGCTGAGTCGGCGAGCCCTAAGCTAAGAGTAAACCTTCGTTGATAGAATGGATAATCTTGGCTTAGTTCATGTTACTTGCAAGGACAAGGCGTTTGAGTTCACAATAATCCTCTTTAATAATAATAATAACACATCACACTCAGAGCCCCTAACTAGGAAGAACCTGTATCTTGGGTGCCCGAAACACACACAGAGACGAACATCACACCCAGACCGGAAACAAACATCGCCCCGCCCGGGAATCGAACCCGGGTGCACACATTTACTCAGTCCACATCACTGCCAACTGAGCCACGGAGCACTCTAACCTGCAGTTAGCTCAGTTAGCAGTGATGTGGACTGAGATGCGTGTGCACCTGGGTTCAATCCCGGCTGTGATTCCCGGCGGAGCGAACATTGTATGATGAATATCGATGTTTGTTTCCGGTCTGGGTGTAATTTTTGTCACTTGTATTATGTTTCGGGCAACCTAAGGTTTCTTCCTAGTCAGGGGCTCTGAGTGTGATGCGTTTTTATTAAGGTCAAGGTCTCGTTCAGCGAAACACTTTCGATGTTTATTAATTTCAAAAAACCTTGTGTTCTCTTGTTTTATTATAGTCTAGTGCACACGATACCACGAAATGAGGGTGTGCATCTTTACCATCCAAGTTTTACACGGCCAAGTTTTGTACAGCAGGGTCGTTCGTGTCATTCACTAAAAACTTGGCTGGTAAAAGCCCTGTCGTGCAAAACCTTTACGGCAAAAACTTCCTGTACGTCCGAGAAGTTTTTCACGACACAGTCTTTCGTGTTACCACTAAAAACTTGGACGGTAAAAACTTGTCGTACAAAACCTTCCGGACATAACAAAGACAATTTCTATGCGTATAGACCCTATTTGAAATACATCGTTTTGGTTGGTCGGCACTAAATTTATATTGACCAATCAGGAAGAAGAAATAATTTACACAAATCAGAATTAAATATTCAATGAGAACAAAAGATTATTGTCAATCAGTCTCAGTCAATCAACCAAACAGAAAGAAGATAAACACTACCGATTTAAGAGAGCCCACTCTAGCAATATTTAAGTGTTATTTAAAAAAGGAGCGAAAATAAGTTTTAGCATCGTTATATTGGCACCGTTGACTATTGTATTTATTAAACGACTTCAAAAAAGGAGGTTATCAGTTTGACCTGTATGTATGTATGTATGTATATTAGTCCGCGATTATCTCGCGTTTGGCTGAACCGATTTTAATGCGGTTTTCAGATATGTATTCGTTACATTTAGGAGAAGGTTTTTGTACCTATTTAAACGACTTCAAAAAAGATAAGTTCTCAGTTTATGTATGTTTCTCTTTGTAAAAAAGAAATTATTGTTAATTATTTTAACATTTTATGAATAAAATTAAAAAAAAATTATAGTTATGTTGTTTTTAAATTAATGAAACCTGTAATCATTTATACACTACTAATTTGTGCCAGCGGGACATTTCCATACAATACATACAAATATGTATACATTACTAAGGAACGTTTCTAGCGTAGCGAATATCACGGCCGGATAAATGATCACTGGATGCAATTATTTTGCTATTTCTGTATGGAATAAAAACTTCACTGTACGTTTATAATTATTCGTTTCGTTTTCGTGTAGTATTTCATTTCAGTTTACCATTTTGAACTAAATAAAACAATTAAATTATTTTAATGCACTTGTTATTATACATTTTAGTATGCTTGCATAAAAGAATAAGAGAAAAGGAATAAGAAGAATAATAGAAAAATATAACTTAATATATTGAAAATTAAAAAAAAAAAAAAAATTAAAGGAAAACGACACAGTTTGTCATACTGAAAGCCTCATGTTCGCGACAACTACGGCTTATCTATATACCGGTTGTTCTGACAAGGTGGTAATAAATCAAAGGAGGGCTTTAGCTCACCATAACTAACAACTTTCCCAAAGCAACATAAGTTGAAATCTCAAAAAAAAATAACAGCTGTTCTGGCGGGGTCAATGTACGGGACAGCTGATTTTTGTTTTGAGATATCGATCCATGTTGCTTTGGGAAAGTTGTTAAGTATGGTGAGCTGAATCCTTCCTTTGATTTATAACCGCTTTGTCAGAAACACCCGGTATATTGTAAATCAATTATTACATAGTATAAAATAAAGTCGCTTCCCACGTCCCTATGTATGCTTATATCCTTAAAACTATGCAACGGATTTTGATGAGGTTTTTTTTATTAGATAGAGGAATTCAAGAGGAAGGTTTATAAGTTTATTACATGCACAAGCTAGTAATAGGTTAGGCGGTACGAAGTTGGCCATGTCGACTAGCAGATTATAACTTTAGCCTTCAAAAGTATAAATATAGAGCATTAAATAGATAAGTAAGATAGTTTATAAAATGGTGGTTATTAAAAAAAAAAGGTTCAAGGTAACCGGTTGGTTGGTAAAGGTTTTGGAAATACTAGAAGGTACATAAACCTTATAGGAAACCTATGTAATAGATACTTAAATGCTTAACATAATAATATAATAAACGAGCTTTCCCGGCTTACTTCGTTACGCCATAGAATATAAGAGACTACAAAAGACTTGGCTCTATAGACTATGTTCTTTTGACTGCTCAGAATGGCTGAATAAAAAACAAACAATAACAACAAACTACCTGTCAAAATAAAATATGTAAACAACGGAAAAAATATTGCACCTTGGGTTATATTATTTAAGTTTAGGTAAGGATCCTTAATTTTTTTGAAAATATAATATAGCCTATGACACTCGTGGTTAATGTAGCTTCCTAGCAGTGAAAGAATTTTTCAAATCGGTTCAGTATTTCCGGAGCCTATTCGTTACAAAAAACAAACAAACAAACAAATCTTTCCTCTTTAGATTATTGGTATATTCGTTACAAACAAACAAACAAATCTTTCCTCTTTATAATATTGGTATAGATTGAATATTTAGATTTTGGAAATAAGATAGTTAGAATCAGTCTAAATAACAACATTAGAAAGATGGCCACCTGAATCGCGTGGGATGACACCTGTCTCTATACAGTATTCGGGCTGATCTGTCCGTTATCTGTGGCAAACCAAGTTAAGTCTTATGTAAATAATATAGTTAAATAATAATAGCAAAAACGGTGGGTCTATATCCAGCGGGAACATAGTGTATTTTGAAAATATTTTTTATACTAAAACTAGAGGCTGCCCCGCGGTATCACCCGCGCAGGCTTCTCATAAACACATAAATTCTGTTTTTTTTTCGTTCCCATGGAAATTTTGGGAAATTATTTCTTAGTACTGCCATACACTATCCGAGAAACCCACGTGCAAAATTTCAGCCCGCTACGCCCAGTAGTTTCGGCTCTACGTTGTCTGTCAGTCAGTCAGTAACCGAAGAGTTTTATATATATTGATTGATGTACCTTATAAATTGTTATAAATAAATAATAAAGATATCATTTGTTCAATGTTATTTCTGCCGTGTTCTATCTATAAAGTCGTTAACTGACATTTTGCTCATTTTCACTTTTTGATGCACTTTTACTTAGAAAAAAATTCTCTATCGATCTGTATTACTAATATATTCGTATCATTTATAGATTCAAAAATAGACTAAGCAAAAATGTCGCTAAATGCATTATTTCTATACCTTTGAATACCTAAAATAACGTTAAGTGACATTGCTTAACTGTAAAGTCGTTAAAGGACGACAACTTTTTTTGTCGTTAGAATTTATTATCAAAATACTACACTTAAATGCCGTTATCTGGAAATCATTATCTATAATGTAGTTAAAGTACAATAAAGATTTTCTTGTCAAGTAAAATTTGACATCGTGTAATGAGATTGCTACACTTTAAGGTCGTAAACTGAAATTGTTAGACTTAGATGTAGTCATGGTCACTTAACGGATTTATAGCGATTTTTTTGTTAACACATTAAGTATGTTTTATGAAACGTTATAAGCCAATAACGGCAATCAAAAAGTTTTTTAATTTAAATATTCCAAATGTTAGACTAAAGTGCGGCTAAAGTATTTTTTTACGCTATAATGTCGTTATCTGAATTTCCTTTGGGTGAGTGGGGTAATTGACGTAGTGAACCAAGTTCAACGCAAGCGCTCCCAGGAACAGACGAAATAAGGATACTACTTCCCGGGCAGGGTAAATACGTGTTCCAGCTGCCCATACCTATGTAAAGCACTCACATTTTTGCTTTAATACCATTAATATAATCACGAATAAGTCGCATCGCATTATCACTAAATATACGGCTGGACTATTTAATTACCGAAAGATATAATATACAGTCTCATTGCTAGACATTACTTTATGACCATAATACAAACTTCAGATTATTTTTAAGAAATATCATAAAAAAAGTGACATTAGAAAGCATTCATGAGAGATGGTATCAACTCGTGTGTATGCAACTCATACGCCGATGAAGCTCTTTCTACTCCTCAATTGTAGTTTGCCCTCTTCTAAATCTGAAAAAACTACTGTCCATAAACAGTATAGACACGGACAGCCATGGAGACGCTACCCGACACAGCCCTGTCTAACACACCTCGAGATATTAAATGAATCAGTCTATATAGGCCCAGTTAACCCGGATGTTTTTCTACGACTTGCTCCTTGCAGCGCTTATCACGACTTATCTATACATTCCATTCCTTACCCGAAACCTTAAACAATTTATATAATCTTACGTTTGTGGATCACTTTTGAAATCAGCATTATTGCATACGTTTTCCAACGTTGCTGAAAAGCTTTATCCCCTGGTAGCTACTGCATTCCTGGCTGGGGTGACACCTTACCCTTGTGCAAAGGGACCATAACGGCCAGTCTTCAGGCACATATTTGCTCCGCCAGGCGGTAAAGCACGTTACCTAACGTTACTACGCACGTTAGCACGTTTACTGCTCCGTGGCTCAGTTGGCAGTGATGTGGACTGAGTAAACGTGTGCCCGGGTTCGATTCCCGGGCGGGGCGAATATTGATATGATGAATATCGATGTTTGTTTCCGGTTTGGGTGTTATGTTCGTCTCTGTGTGTGTTTCGGGCACCCTAGATACAGGTTCTTCCTAGTTAGGAGCTCTGAGTGTGATGTGTTATTTATTTATTTATTTACCTAACGCAACTGCCTTCTTCATCAGCATTTCAATTGACATCCTGTCATATCCGACTGCCTTTCCTGCTTACATCCATTTTATAACTATAATACTAAATTACATATATAACTCATTTTTTACTGGTGGTGACAATGGCGTTGACCTCTCTTCTTCACATTTGAACAAAGAATTCAAATATTCCTTCAATCTGATCATCTGCTGACGTTTTTTATTCAAACAATCCCTTCTGCATCCCTTTTACTTTTATATCAGTTTCTTATGACTTTTTTCTGTTTCACCCTAAAAACTTCCAGAAAAGCCTCTTCCACAAATGGTCGTAAATACGCATAGCAGCCTTACTTCTTTATTTTAATCAAAGCATTTAACTAACTTTTTGTGCTATCTACGCAATCCTCGATTGGTCCTAAAAGACAAGAAATCTAACCACGCTCTCTTTTTATTATTCATATAATTCACAAACCTAATTTTTCAATTCACCACTCAGGCTCGATTTACGTTACTTTCCTTATCTTTGATAGTCCTCATAATACGATGTGTGTGATGTGATCTTTCCGTTTGTTCAACACCTTTCAATTTATCCTTTATATTTTCACATTCTTCTTGTTAATTTGGCTTTTGTTTTAATCATCCCAAGCCTTGTAAATAATGTAGTAGAAAGACCATACATTCCAAACAAGAAGATAATTATAAAATTTGTTATTTGTATCCACAAATTTCTTGGGCACATATTATTAACTTCTATCGGCTCTCATGACAACCAATAACTTGCACTCGACATTGGGTCTCCACCGGTTACAACCTAAAGACGGTCAGGAGCGTCCGTCGTTCAAATACTTGAAGAGCGTGGCGATTGATGCAAATTCGCTCCACGTGTTTCTATCAGCTATACCCACATAAACGCAGCAAAGTGACACCACGGATGGCCAGCTTTATCGTTGACTTATGTTGCTACTGTGTAAAAGTTTCCTACGACATAGTTTTATTAATAACTAGTAGGCGCTCCGCGGCTTCGCCACCGTATTAAAACCCTTGAATCATCAAATTCACAATTTTCTTATGTAAATTTGACGAAAAAAAGTAGCCCTATGTCCTTTCTCAGACTCTAGACGATACATTTACCAAATTTTATTTAAATCGGATCAATAGTTTTATCGTAAAAGCGATCAGACAAACAAAGTTACTTCCGCATATATAATATTATTATAGAATTATGGATTGAATACATTATTACATTTAATGGTTCACTAAAAGTTGAAGTGATAATTAAATTAGTTTAAGTCCATTGTGATTTTAATATATATAAACAGATAATCAGATAATTACTTATTTTATGACAAAGACATTTTATAAAAGACTAGAGGCTGCCCCGCGGTTTTTCCCGCGCAGATTTCTCATAAACACAAAATTCCCGTTTTTTCCCGTTCCCGTGGGAATTTCGGGAAATCCCTTCTTAGTGCTAACCTACAATCCCTAAGGAACCTACATACAAAATTTCAGCCCGCTACGCCCAGTAGTCAGTCAGTCAGTAACGGAAGAGTTTTATATATATAGATTTTAAGATAATGCTATTTTCATTAATTAATATTTATGATCTAAAATATTTTTTTGACTTAAAGTTATTTTTCTATAAATAGAAAGGATATCAATACATAGTATAAAATAAAGTCGCTTCCCGCGTCTGTCCTTATGTATGCTTAAATCTTAAAACTATGCAAAGGATTTTGATGCGGTTTTTTTAATATAGAGTGTTTCAAGAGGAAGGTTTATAAGTAAAATACATGACCAACATAGTAATAGGTTAGGCGGTACGAAGTTCGCCGGGTCGACTAGTATAATATAACAAGGACATTTCCTTATCATATTTCATGAATATATTATTTGAAAAAATTTATTAACAGAATTACTACGCTATAACACCGCTAAAATTTTGGGGTTCTTATTTTAACGGTATTATTGCTAAGCATTTTATGATATATTTTTTGAAAAAGTTAATTGTTTTTAGGATTACTTGACTTAATAGCCGTTAAGTATACTAAGCCATATTAAAGCTTAACAAAATAATTCACGTTAATGTCACATAACGACATTTAAGTTAAGTATTGAAAGCATATTATTTAGACCTTTAATCTAGTCAACATTTATATGTTAATGTTAAACTAAAACACCGCTAAGGTATACTTAACGGTATTATAGTGGTTTATTTTTATATATTTTATTTTACTAATGCTTGACTAAAACGTAAAAATTAAATTATTGTATAAATAAACTAATCTCTGCTAAATAAAATTTAATTGCGTTGTAAGCGCATCACCAGACCTACATTTGAATGGCTCTAAGTCTGACATAAGTTCATTTGTTTAAAAGCAGCAACGTTTTAAAAATTTCGCTCCGTTTTTTCGCGCTACTGTAAAAAAGTGGTTTGGTAGATAACGACTTTATAGATAGAACACGGCAGATTTGCTGAAATATTTGTAGTTTATAGAAACCTATAGGCAGCGGGAAACTTTTTTATCCGAATACGAATCTTTTTAAAACCTAGTTTAATAATTAGTGCTATACAAGCTATACACACAATTTACAAAACAAATACAAAATCCATTTAAATATTAACCTATTAACGTAAGCTTTGTTAGTTTGAAAAATCTGTTCCCAGAGGGAATTAATTTTATTTTAATACGAATCGTTTTGAAAACTATCTAAATATAAATGAAATGAGTGCCTTGCAAATTATGCACTTGACTGCGTACATTACTATGAAATTTAAATATTAAGGTGTCAGTGGTGCCAAAACAGAAATACTAAAAAAAAATTCGCTCCCTCGGATATAAAAAACATATCCCACCCTAACTATCTCATAAAACGGTTAGTGCTTATCTTCTCTGTGAACAAAATGTAAACAAACAAACAATGTCTGATCCTCAGACTCTGAAGGGAACGCAGAACAACGTTGGAAACCAAGAAAAATGTATTTCTTTTATTATCTTCCCAACCACCTGAACACAATTAGTAGGTACTGCCCTGGATCGTTCAAGCAGTTACCTCTCTTCTCTAAGAAAAAAAGATCGATCCATCGCGAGCTGAAAGCCACAGAACATATATACTCTGCCGAGCTGAAAGCGCGCCCTGAAGATGGATACGGGTTTTGATCTCTTTACGAGTCAAGGTAATACCTAATGTTTCGTTAATTAGTATGGAATGCCAATATTTTCGCAAGCTTTAATTGCTCATAGATAGTGACTTCATTTCTACAATAATAACGAAGTAAAGAACGCCCAAACGCAAACTAACATCACATTTGTACAGTTTAACTAGTTGTTTTAATCTGATCTACAAGTAATTTTTTACTATTTTCAGTTTCCTGTACGATGATGTTCTCCAACTTTTAAGGTGATGGTTATCAGTCAAACATTGAAGAATTTGATGAAGAGGATGAGGAAATGCATCCTTAGTTTCTTGGAAAACATGTAGTGAAAAACATTCCACTGAATAAGATCCACAGACTCAAGAGGATTTTTCATACCAGCCTTGTATGATTTTGGTTTTACCAGATACATTAATCTCCAAGCTAGATATGTATTGATTGTGAAGTAGGGTATGTTTCTAATATTTTCTATTGTTTATGACAATGAAAGAATATCTGATTGTATTTTGTTGCTAGATGTAAGATTTTATAGAATTCAAATGTTCTTATTCTGTCCATAACATCTGTTTTTTGCATATAAAATTATAATATTTGGCATTACAGTGATGTTGTTTGTAATTGATTGTCATTTTCAGGATTATTGTTTTAACGTTGGTTCCGAAACCACATGTTTTGTTAGCGGGCTTTAAAACAATAATAATCCAATAAACTTATTAATAACCGTACAACGTTGCCGGGCTTTATGCCCACCCTTTTAATCTAATTTGTGAACTTGACATTGGCAAAATACTCCACTGAAGTGGAGTCAAGTCCATTACATTAAAATAATAATAATAAATGTCATTTTCAGCTCAGTTGGAAGAGATTTGAACTGAGACGTGGAAACACTGGGTTTGATCCCCGCAGGGCAAACATTGTTATGATGAAATAGATTTTAGTTTCCCGGTCTAGGTCGCTGTACCAGGGTGTTCTAAAACTCGTAAGTCCTACAAAAAATTGTTTATTTTGTTCTTTTCTATCATTCTAAATTTTAGTATTGTTTCCACATAATTCGATTCAAACAGCAAATAATGGCATAAAATAGGTAAGTAATAAGAACGATAGACAGATTCTTTCCTAGCTCATAATGTATCATTGATTCAGTGAGAAGTACTTATTGTAAAGTATATGGGGCGGAGAACCATATCTTCTGAATCACGGAACTGATGATTAGCAACAAGCCTTAAAGATTCTAGCATTCCTCAGGGGATCAAACTCACACCACGGGATTAGGTCATTATGACAAACATAAACTTATTTTACAAACATAATTATGGCTTTAAAAGTACAGTAACCATTAACAATAATAAACAAAAATCTTAATTATTCATATTAATTTCAGGTTTGCCGAACCCGGAGAGACAACCAGACAGATTCCGCACATGGTTGTATAGTATTTTTAACCGACTTCAAAAAAGGAGGTTATTAGTTTGACCTGTATGTATGTATGTTTGTCCGCAATTATCTCGCGTTTGGCTGAACCGATTTTGATGCGGTTTTCGGATGAGTATTTGTTACATTCAGGAGAAGGTTTTAGTACCTATTTGAACTGACTTCGACAAAGAGGAAGTGCTCAGTTGATGTATGTGTCAGTGTATATTAAAGGCGGGTTCCATTTTTGTGGTGATATTTTGGCACTAGACAACTAAAAAATATTCAAATACAGAAAAGTTTGCCATTCTTACTTTGAATCGCAATACAACAAACCTCAAGCAAACATGAAAACATGGTGTAGGCACACGAATAGAATTTTAAAAGGTAAACGCTGTGATTATATAGATGATTTTCAAAAAATTGCAAATGATTATTATAAAAAAAGAAGAAAATAATAAATATTGTTAATTAAATATAGAATTTTCATTTTTAATTAAGTTTGAGTTACATTTATTGAAATTATTGTAAGATAATAAGCATGCAAACATCTAATGTTGAGATTAATCTGTAAAGCGAGATAGTAGTAAAATGTAAACTTGGCTGTCAGCTTGTGCAATTAATCTCAACCTAAAAAGGATGTCTACATGAAAAAAATACCTACATAGGTACCAACTAGCTAGGTGCGGTAGGTGCCTATCTAAAGGATATAATATGTTGTATGACGTGGTTTGGAGAATTACCGCTTGGGGCGCTGACGTCTAAAATGCAGACTCGCATAATCTATTTGTATGTATTCAATATTATCATTAAGGGTAGGGATCCAAATAAGTTCTAAAATAATTTGCTCTACATATTTTTATTTATTTATATTATTTACAAGTTGTTTTTCCTAATTTATTTAATGTAATTTTATTTAAGTCCTGTTTGTTAAGTCCTGTCACCTACCAGTAATTTTTCTGAAGATCCATTCACAACAATAAAACACAAAGTGCCACATCATCACTGCACTATAATGAAGGTGGAAGCAATACAGAAATCAATGAATGAGTTGAGTTCCATGTGCAGCAGTTCTCTTCAGCTCTTCCAGAGCAAGTTGCAGCAGGCGTCAGCAACCCCAAATACATCTTTAGTTGCCACAGGGTTTACCGTATTCCGCACCTTTGTTCTCTCTGCAATATCGACACTGCAAAGGCAAATTGATTTGCTTGTTCGACAGCAGGATCAGCAGGAGACCCAGCGACGACACAAGATGATGTTCATACATGGCGTGCCTGAAGAGAAGGATGAGGACCCTTTAGCTGTGCTGACAACTATTCTCGAAGGCAAGTTGCAGTTGCCCGTTGCGGCTGGAGATTTGAAGCGGTGTCACAGGCTTGGAGGTACGTCAAAAAGCCGGCCCCTGGTAGTAAAATTTTCCAGCACGACGTCTTCATGGCGGCTAGGCAGCGACATGGCGTAAAGAACGCCTGGACACGCAACGGCGTAGTGTTCGTATTAGCACCGGACGGCTCTCGCCATAGCGTAGTCAATCTGGCTGAACTCGACGCGATTCCAGCTCCAGCTGCCCCAGCGGCGGATCATACTGCTGCTGCTCCATCGACAACAGCAAAGACCCAAGCCACTAAGCAGGGCGTGAAGGTGAAGTCGCAGTGAGACCTCGGCAAAAACGGCCTACGTAATTTTTCAATTGTTTTGTGCAACTGTGTTCTTAGATACTTAATGTATTTTCATTTTTCATTAATTATTTGCCTCCCGTCTTTTTTCTTGTTTTCGTTTTTTCGTTACGTTTGTTTGATTGATTGGAAGTTAGGTTTCATGTTTCATGGTTTCACCACGTTTCGCTGAACTGCTCAGTCACAGTTCAATCCCGAGGTTCAATCAATCAATCGAATATTACCGTTTCGTTCCACTTCCACTCTGAGGTTCCACTGTTCCACTCTATGCATTTTCTCATGATTTTCTCTAAGGCAAATTTTTTAAAACCTAAAACCTCAGAATAATAATAATACAAGAACAAGCCTATTACAAGTCAATTACTCAGTGCGCAGCGTAGACAGATGAGCTATACATAATGCACCTATAGAGATATATGTATGACAGCTAGGGATATAAAGGAGCGATTACAATTCTCCTGAATCAGTATCTGAATAAGCAACCTAATTAGCTTCCTTTTTAGGAAACTTTTTAGGCAGCGTAGTTTGCTATCTCACCTTTTCTTAGTCAGTCGCGATCGAAGCACAGTGTTGCCACCTTAGTGGATTTTCCACTAAATCTGGTGGTTTGGTTGGATTGGAACCCCCATTTAGTGGCATTTTTTTTTTTGCATTTATTGGCTAGTGGTTTTTAAAGCGGATTATGAGAATTATCTTAAAATAAAATAAAAACTACTATTTAGCTATATTTTTACTTTCAAAATAAAAACCTTTATATTTTTTTTTTTTCGAGGGGGTTAATTTTCATTAAATCAATATATATAAAACTATTCCGTTACTGACTGACTGACAGACTGACAGACAACGCAGAGCCGAAACTACTGGGCGTAGAAAGCTGAAAATTGGCACCTGGGTTCCTTGGGGATTGTAGGTGAGCACTAAGGGATTTACCGAAATTCCCACGGGAACGGGAATTTGTGTTTATGAGAAATCTGCGCGGGAAAAACCGCGGGGCAGCCTCTAGTTTTTAATAAAGTTTAAAGTGATTCTCGAAATTAAAAAACCATCTCCAATATTGTAATATATCGTTTTTGAAAGACAGAGTTGCCGATTTTTGTGTATATACAAGGGACTTGATTTTTTTGCCTTCGAACCTTTAAACACAAATCAGTAGGTCTCTCTTCCAAAAACGTTGTATTACAATGTTGAAAACGGTTTTTTTTTCTTACGCGAAGTAATTTAAAATTTATTAAAAACTAATTCTTTCGTCATAATTTCATAATAAATAAAAAACGCAAAAAAAATTGAATTTCGCGCCATACCGAGAGTTACCACCTTAATCATCAATATATATAAAACTCTTCCGTTACTGACTGACTGACTGACTGACAGACAACGCAGAGCCGAAACTACTGGGCGTAGAAAGCTGAAAATTGGCACGTGGGTTCCTTAAGGAGTGTAGGTGAGCACTAAAAAGGGATTTCCCAAAATTCCCACGGGAATGGGAAAAAACAGGATTTTTGTGTTTATGAGAAATCTGCGCGGGAAAAACCGCGGGGCAGCCTCTAGTGTTTTATAATCTTAGTGAGAATTTTAGCGGTTTTTAGAGAGGGACATCTTATTGTAAGTGGTGTTCTGGTGGTTTGAGGAGTGGTGGGTTACTCAGTAATTTAAAATGAGGATTGAGGAAATGAGGTCCTCATTTTGAGGTGAGGCATTTCAACCCAAAATCAGGACCAAACCTTCCCGCAGTGGGACTAATCTTACAAGCTATTTACATAAGTTTTTTTTTTGCCTTCTATAGACATGCACAAGTTTATAATAATGCAGCATAATAATTATAATAATAATAATTTTATTAACTATAAAACACAGTTTTCTGATCTTAAATATAAATTACAAATTGATATTTTGCAGGTAGATTTAGATATGCAAAGGTTATGTTTAAATAGAAAAGAGAATAATTTTTAATTAGTTTTAGTTTAAATTGTGATTGCAATACCTATGTTACCCAATACCTACATAATTGAAATTAAAAATAATTTTGAATTCATGGGCTAAGTAGCACTCTGCCTGTCGTGGTACTTGCTTGAGCGTACTGTGCCTATTTATAAATTTGCCTATATTGACTCATTGTAAAATGACATAGGATTTCAAAATTATTGTCATTTTCGTTATCAGCACCCCCATAAACCTATTAAACGACACGCATATCGATTTTTCAAAAAAAAAAACTGACTGCCATGTTGGATTTTAAATTGATTGTAATTTTCGTTATCATCGCCCCCAAAAACCTATAAAACGACACCCATATTGATTTTTCACGAAAAAAATTTGTCCGCCATCTTCGATTTCAAAATGATTGTCATTTTCGTTATCAGCGACCCCAAAAACCTATTTAACGACACCCACATCGATTTTTCAAAAAAAAACTGACCGCCATCTTGGATTTTAAAATGATTGTCATTTTCGTTATCAGCACCCCAAAAACCTATCAAACGAAAATCATATTGATTTTTCTGGCCCGAAAAGCGACAGAATGGCTACCAAAAGACGCGAAGAGGCACCGTGGTCGCCCGAAAAAGAGATGGAGCGATGAGCTGAGAGCAGTAGACAAAAACTGGTGGCAGACCGCGCAAGAATGCGATGAGTGGAAGAAGGGGAGAGAGGCCTTTGCCCAGCAGTGGGACAGTACAGGCTCGTAATAATAATAATAATAAGTCTACACATACAAAGTGGCGCCCCCATTATTTTCTAGTTATCTGTGCCAAGCTGTATGTAATGTATGTAGGTACCTACCTATTGGTTTAAAATCAATATAGTAATATTATGAATCTTAAGGTTTCATAAATTGCTTCCTTTGCCTGCAAAAAAAAAGGTAACTGACCATAGACACGTAAGCCTAATAATTTTGTAAATGAAAACAAAGCTAGACAATATGATTGATGTGCCGAGCGTTGTGATTGGTCCAAATATAATCCAATTTGTGACGGAAGGGACACCAACGACACCTCTGTACAGCCGGGTATGAACGACACGTACGTGAAAAACTTGGATGTGCAAAACTTGTCGTACAAAACTCTGTCGTACAAAACTTGGGTGGTAACGACACCTTCGTGCAAGTTTTGTACGGCCTGTTCATACGCGTCAATGTTTTTGCCATCCAAGTTTTACGTAGCCATGTACACAAAAAACTTGGCTGTGCAAAACTTGGCTGTGCAAAACCCGCACTCCGAAATGAGACCGCCAGACTTGGCTGTATCGACTATGTTCTTTTGCCTGTCCAGAATAAGAGAATAAAATACAAATGCTGTCAGTCAGTTCAGTCAGCTTCGCTGACCCGCAGTGTTGCCAAAATGGAGTTTTAAGAGCTAGATACAGCTCTAATCGTATTGGTGAGCTCTAAATCTAAATAATAGGGTTTAGCTAAGCTCTTTTTTTTATTTAGCTTATTTTCTTTTACACTTCGAATAATATTTTAGTATTATTTTTAGCTCAAAATATTTGTTTCATTAAGTAAATTATCAATTATGACTATAATCGGTCTATGGTTATTATGGATATGATAGCGCCGTTGTACATGGTTGAGTTGGAAAATTGGGAAATCCAATAAGTTTCTTATAATTTCGGCCACTGAAAAAGCAGTATTATTTTTACCTAGACACATAGTAAGTGATTGAAGTTACTCATTCAGTGTCAGGGGTAAGTTCGCAGTTATAAACATTCGCTTCAGATTATTTGTCAACGCGTGAATAGTTTATAATATTATAGTTAGTAAGATGGCACAAAAAAGGATCAAAATACTTGTTTCCATAGCTAAAATAACGTAAATGGTCTTCATCTCCTTTTTCTATTACACCCAGCAGACCGGAAACAAATATAGCTCTTTTTTGCTATATATAGAAATAAAAGATACAAGATATAGAAATAAAAGCAATAAATTCATTGAAACAATTTAACAAAGAACTTAAAAAATATCTAATAGAAAACTGTTTTTATAAAATTGATGATTATTTAAATAAAAAGATAGATGATAAATTTAATATTTAAATTTTTTACCTAAGTTTAAGAATAATTATATAAAGGTACTTACTAGTTATTATTATTAAAATATTAACTCTGCGTTAGATAACAAGTTTTTAGTGAGATTAGTTTGATTAAGAAGTGTATTGTTTAACTCTGCGTTAGTTAAGAAGCTAATAAGTACTAAGTTTAGTTATTAAGTTGTTATGGACTAAGTCCAAAATTGCTGTACCCTTGCCGGGTTACTAAGTCGTAAGTTTTATACATACTTTAATTAAGATCTTCCTGTACACTTAGAGCAATAAATATCTTGTATCTTGTATCTTGCTTTTTTTCAGACATGTTCGAGCTCTTTTTAAAAATCCGAGTTGGCAACACTGCTGACCTGTCAGTTTTATATTTACATTGATTGATTTGATTGATTGAGCAAATTCGAGTTTCGTTCGTCTCGTCTCGCTCGTCGAGGTTTTTGCGAAATTTCGATATAATTCCGTAACCCTGAACCCTGAAGAAAGCTGGTTTAGCTGATCGATGGTTAAAAAAGTGTAGACCCTGGAGCTGGTACCATGACTTCTAAAAGCAAGAATGCCGTGCGCTCCGTCGAATTGGATATTGAGAAAAGTCGTGAAGAATCCAACTGGAGGAAGGCGTTGGACCTGGCCCAGCAGTTGAAGGCCAGGTCTCCACAGTACGGTTAGTACACCAAACACAATCCTTTCCACTTACCTATATAACGGCAGTTGAAGTGGTTACAAAGTAGTATTGATAAACATGAATGCAATTTTATCAAAGGATATTCTTATCAGTGAGGTAAACAGTGCTTCAGCTGCTTACCTTGTATGATGAGTGTAGGTATTGTTATAGTGTTATGTTTGGCTATAACGTAGTTACGTCTTCTTGTCGGAAAATATGTGGCATAGGAGGCATATTGGTGGTAAGGTTATGTCTAAAACGTATGCTGTTTTACTTTCATGTTTTCATTGAGATACAATTGATTACATAAATTGTTTCATTCATAATGAATTTATTTACGCACCCATTTCCCATGAGGGTAGGCAGAGACAATTAATTTCCACTTGCTACAATACTGATGTAGTTCTTTTGCCTCTTCTTAATTTTACCTCTTTACACAAACATGTCTATTTTATAAACACAACCTGACTTCTTTTGAGGACATTACTCATTTAGTCAATGAAGTTAGCAGTGGCCATCCCTCTATTCACTCTATTAAACCTCACCACGTCGTGTGCACATAAACTGTGCATAATTTAAATGCGTTTGAGGGTAGGCGTTCCACAGGTTAAATCAATATATCTATTGACTACACCACTTAGTAAGTGTCTTTATTTTATTCATTTAGTAAAGTGGCAGTAGCATGACAGAAAACTTAATTTTAATGAATTAATTTACATGTAAATGTAATTTTTTCAGAAAGCCTCGCCTGCTTCCTAATAGGCGAGGGCAAGCTGGAAGCCCACCTTGAAGAATGGCCGCCAATCAAAGACAATATAGAGCGTGCCCAGCGAGAGCTCTCGGATGCTCGAGGCTACCTCACCCTGGCCACTGATGAGGCGGGGAAGAAAGCTGGTGTAGCGCTTGATGCACACCTCCTACTCGGAAAGTTGCATTATGCGTGCGGAGAGTATGATGAAGCACTTAAACACTTTGACTTGGCTGAGCTGAGTACGCTGACTGAAAAGGATTTACCTGTGTGAGTATTCAAGATTTTGTTTTTAAAGTTATCACTCTGCACATATTTGATTTTTTGGAGCCCCTGTGTTAATAATTAGGCTTATAACTAATATTTAAGGATAAATAAGACTATAGATGTGAAAAAGTAGGAATAATTCCATAATAATTATACACTTCAATACAGTTCAAATCACTAACCATTAAAAATTAAATGAATTATTGAAAAATCCACCTAAATTCTTGTATAAGTTTTGTCAAATATTAAATTTTGTTGAACAGTGTTCAAAAAGTGTACCTATACCATAATGTATTAAAAACTTACATCCAAACAGAATTATGTTTAAAGACAGCAAACCAGTTATTTATCAGTTTGCTGTTCAAGTAAGTAGCTATTATGATGTCATGCATGTGAGTAAAACCTACATTCATCACACATGTTAACGACTTGAATAAAAAAATTGAATCCATGCTTAACATTAAAACTTATAAACTAATATGTACCTAACTTAAGATTAGTAGGACCATGGGCCTCGTACATAGGATATTTTTTTATTTATTCCAATATCTCATGGAAATGAAAAATTGAGTTTAATAGTTTGAAGAGAACGATTTTGCTGATGAAACAGCAAAATTATCAGAAATCTTATCATTTCTTTTTTGTTCATTTTTATCTACAATCAGTCATAAACTATAAGTAGATATTTGGTTTGGTGTCATTATCTTGTAGAGTGTGCCCTCCAGCGAGGACAGCTACTCTGTATTGCTAGGGACTAGTCCCGTTCTCCCAGGTCCAGGATGTTGCCAGGATGTATCAAATTTACTTGAATTTTTATTAAGTATTCATCAAATAATACAAAAAATTCTTTTGAATGAATAAATCCTCAGAAAACAACTTTATGTTTTGGCAAACAATTTATATACATAATCATGGTTGCCTGACATTTTTTTTTTTTTTAATGAATCTTACTTATCTAATTGGTATGATATGTCTGCTTCTAAATACAAAAAACTGAACTAGCTTGGCTAGGTTTTTTTTTTATTTGAATTCCAAACCAGTTTTACCAGCCAGTATGGTTGGTTATCTTTCTATCACAAGCTCGAGGCAACAAAGAAAAGTTTTAAAAAACCATGACAAACATACACTGCTGTCTTGCTCAGATATATTAATTTGGGAAGAGGTTGCATGGGGTTGTCTCAAAGGTGTTTTTTTTTTGCACAAGTAAAAGTACCTTTTACATTGCATGCTAGATAAGCCTGCGCACAGACAAAATATGAAACAAATTAACAACAGCTATTTGTTTTGAATGACATGTGAGACACGTACGTATACTGTAGCGCCACCATCGCTTGACGCAAACTGTTGCAACCAACCACCAAGCATTTGAATATCGATGTTTTTTTCCGGTCTGGCTGTAATGTTCGTCTCTGTATATGTTTCGGGCACCCTAGATACATGTTCTTCCTAGTTAGGGGCTCTGAGTATGGCGTTATTATTATTATTAGCTAGGTAAATAAAGCTGTGTTCCCACGGCGTCCACAGCCGCAGCCTGCGTATAGTGGCGGAGTCGTACGCGATCCGCGGCCTGTGCCTCGAGGAGGCCGCGCTGCCGCCCACCAGCAAGTACAAGCAGGCTGAGAGAGAGGCTGAAACGGTAAGCTTGCCTGTTTTTGGTCCACGCTCTGAGTTTTCTATGTTCTTTGGTAGCCGTAGCCACAGTATAGATAGGAGCAGTAGGTCATCTTCATACAAACGGTCGTCGCGTCGAATCTCAGCATACCTCGACCAACCATTAGTCGCGAGTGCTTCGCAGTTATTACATGCCGTTGATGCCTGTCGCTCTCTCGAATTTATTACGCATTTAATTTGCCTTATTGCGTTTATAGTTTCCTAAAATTCTGTTTATTTTATCACTTTACGAGCTGGCCCGGCGAACTACGTTACGCCATAGATCATAAGTTAACACGATTATATACTAGTAAAAACTTGACTGTATGGACTAGGTAAATAAAGTTCTTTTGACTGCCCAGAATGGGACTGAATTAAGAACCACTAAAATCAACCCACAAGATATTATAATAAAAATTGGAATCGCTGTTTTTAGATTAAATGCGAAAATGTTAGTTTAGTATAGAAAAACATACAGAATCATTTTTTCAGCCTCTAAATGAAATGGTGTTAATAATTGAGAGGATCACAACGAATGAGTGGTTTACCCTATTTATCTATTTCCTAATTCCAGATCCGCAGCTACGAGATCTCCTCCGAACTGACGCTACTATACCTCCAGCGGAGCTCGTCGCGGGGCGCGGCGGGGGCGGGGGCGGGGGTGGGGGCGGGCGGCGTGGGGGCGGGGCCCACGCTGGAGGCGGCGCTGCAGCGCGCGCCTGCGCTTCACTTCCGCGCCGGTCGACCGGAGCGAGCTCTGCAGCGGTGCGTATGAAGCTGGATAGCTACGTTTTTTTTCCACTATACAGACGCCTTTCTTCCTTTTTTTTAAGGGGGTAACTCTCGGTATGGCGCAAAATTCAAATTTTTTCGCGTTTTTTAATTAATCTGGCGAAAATATTCATATTTAATAAAGTTTAAATAAATTCGCGTATGAAAATAACCATCTCCCACATTGTAATACAACGTTTTTGGAAGACAGACCTGATTTTGTCTTAGGACATAACTTGTTTTTTTTTTGAATTTCGCGTCATACTAAGAGTTACCACCTTAAAAAACTATATTAATAGGAATATACAACTTTGGTGTAAAGTTTTTCTGCTTCGGATGCTGTAACAACCCTCGCTTCAAGTTTAGCGTTTAGCTAAATGGTAGTAAATCAGTAGGTGCAAGTATGAACTAGGTAAGTGTATAAATATTGAGCGGATAACGATTTTAAGGTTACATTTTGACACTTTGAAATGCATAGTAATAGTAGCTTCACTCTGAACTAAATTGGTTGGCTACCAGCCTACGTCAGCCTAGTGCGTAGCGAGATCGTAGCTGCAGCTACGGCGTAGCGACGTAGCTTCGACTCATCGACTGATGATGAAAGACGGCGAGCTGACGCTACTATATATGCAGCTTGCTCGGCGCGGGGCGGGGCGGGGTGGCGGGAGGAACGTTTCTTAGTCAACTGTATACCACATAAAAGGCTAAAAAAAACCTTACCAATCAATATACATGGTGTTTCTGACAAGGCGGTAATAAATCAAAGGAGGGATTCTGCTCACCATACCTAACAACTTTCCCAAAGCAACATGGGTCGAAATCTCAAAACAAAAATCAGCCGTCCCGTACATTGACCCCGTCAGCTGATCGAACCAATGTATGGAACAGCTGTTATTTTTTTTGAGATTTCGACCCATGTTGCTTTGGGAAAGTTTTTAGTTATGGTGAGCAGAAGCCCTCCTTTGATTTCTTACCGCCTTGTCAGAAACACCCGGTATATAAAACTCTTCCGTTACTGACTGACTGACTTTCTGACTGACTGACTGACAGACAACGCAGAGCCAAAACTACTGGGCATAGCAGGCTGAAATTTTGCATGTAGGTTCCGTAGGGAGTGTAGGTGAGCACTAAGAAGGGATTTCCCGAAATTCCCATGGGAAAGGGAAAAAACTGTATTTTTGTGTTTATGAGAAATCTGTGCGTGTGAAACCGCGGGGCAGCCTCTAGTATTATATAAAACTCTTCCGTTACTGACTGACTGACTGACTGACTGACTGACAGACAACGCAGAGCCGAAACTACTGGGCGTAGCGGAATGAAATTTTGCGTGTAGGTTCCTTAGGGAGTGTAGGTTAGCACTAAAAAAGAATTTCTCGAAATTCCCATGGGAACGGGAAAAAACTGAATTATTTTTATGAGAAAGCTGCGCGAGTAAAACCGCGGGGCAGCCTCTAGTATATATATAAAACTCTTCCGTTACTGACTAACTGACAGACAATGCAGAACCGAAACTACTGGGCGTAGAAAGCTGAAAATTGGCACGTGGGTTCCTTGGGGAGTGTAGGTGAGCACTAAGAAGGGATTTCCCGAAATTCACACGGGAACAGGAAAGCGTTTCTTAGTCAACTATATACCACAGAAAAGGCTAAAAAAATACAATGCTGCATAAAATACAAAGCAATCAAAGCACATACAGCCAAGTCTTCGTTTAGTTTTTGGTTATCATTGTCTAGTATTTCAATGATTTTCTGTGCAAATAAATTTTAAAGTATTATTGCCTTGTTCCGCCTCAAGCATTATTTATATGTTTTATACTGTTGTGTATACTTATAAATAATTTTTATCTTAATATCTGTTATTGTTTTTAAAAATCAGTTTCCTCTCTTTAATGTTGTAGCGGATATAGGGGTGAGGATGAGAATAAAACACCGAATTACAATTTAAATCAGCGTTGACCGTGCGTTAGGCTTGGGTAACTCCGGACAAAAAGACTTAAATGAGCTAGATCCTCTCCCGGATCATAAAATCTAAATCACTCCACAGTTTTCTTATCGAGCCGGATCCCAAATAAGTCCGGAGCGAGAGCTCGGCTCGGACGAACTCGCAAGTCACGTCGTCTCAGACTTCTGAGGAAGACTGGGATGGGATGGGAATAAGAATAAGATTAGGATCGTTCGGAAACTGCGCTCGCGCTCGCTCGGCCCGGCGGCGGCGGACGGCGCGGCGGCGGGGGCCCGGTCGACGATTCGGTCACACCCACTGTCAATGTTCGCGCGGCGGGCTGAGATTAGACGCGGACGGATCCAGATTTGATGACTCGCGCGAAGTCCTTGGAGCGTATGGGAATCGGAATAAGAAAGGGGACCCGGCTCGATAAGATGAGTAGAATCCCAGAGCGGATCCGGACAAGATAAGTCCAATCCCTCTCCGGAGCTGGGAGTACCCAAGTCTACCGTGCGTCGATGCAATTCGAAGGTAGACTATCTCCCCGCAGGCAGCGGCCATCGATAGCTCATTTTTACCCCGCACCGCCCCGCAGTCCCCTTCGACATCATCGAACGCTGCGCTTGCGCATTTATTTAACAAACAAAACGCAAAACAATACAAAGTGATCACAGATGTTAACATTTTCAGTTTTATATGAAATACGTGTGTCTGTCTGTTTGTCTGTTCGTCATAACTCAAAAATAAATTAAACTTATTCTAAGTAAACCCTACGTGCCGTGGTTCGTGTCGCCAACAAATGTCATATTCCTATCTATCTTCTATCTTAATTAAAATAATTGTCTTCTTTTTCCTTATGTATAAAAAAAAAACAACAGGTTACCTGGAAGAAATAGCTTAAAGCGATAATAAGGTCGCCTTTTGTCAACTTACTGCACTTAATTAATGTTCTTGTTTTTGTGTTTTTTTGTGCAATAAAAATATCATTCATTCATTCATTCATATATGTTTTCAGGTACCGATCTATGCTGAGCGCGGTGGAGTGCCAGTTCACTCAGGCACTGCGGGTCACGCTCGCCTTGCGGCTGGCCGAGGTACTCGCGAGGGGACTCGCCGGAAAGGTACTGCAGTTCCTCAACATAATACGCAGTTTTTTTTATTTGTATGTACGTCTTTACGTCTCTGGAGTTGATTATTATTTTACTAGTCGACCCGGCTAACTTCGTACCGCCTTACCTATTACTATGTTGTGCATCAAATATCAAAATATCAAAATAGTTTATTTAAGAAAAATGTTGTTACAGTTTGTGTTGAGATTCCCCTTTTAAGTAACAAATACCTGTGTTAGGGGTGCATGAATTATACTTATAAACCTTCCTCTTGAATCACTCTATCCTTTAAAAAAACCGCTTCACAATCCGTTGCATAGTTTTAAAAATATAATCATACATAGGGACAGACGCGGGAAGCGACTTTGTTTTATACTATGTATTGATTATGAAGTTGCTACATTAACGGAAGTTTTCAATATACATAAGGCCTCATTGAGGCGCACGCGGAGAATCGTGCGGGGCGTGTTGCAATTAAAACAAACGTAAAGCAATGTATGAGACCGTTTACAGAAGCGTTGGAAGTCAATGCGGATGTTCTTAAACGATAAAACGCGTGCCGCACAGCACCCCGCCCCGCGCAACGCGCCGCGTGGCCCTAAATGAGGCTTAAAATGTTTCGTACAAAATCATAACTCGCACCCCAACGCATAAATGGGAAGAACTTTAATATTATCAGCACATGCGCTGTGGTTGCTTAAGCAAGCAACGAGTGAGACGTAGGATATCCGGCGCTCCGACCCAGTACATACATACATAATATCACGCCTTTTATTCCCCGGAGGGTTAGGCAGAGGCACCGGCTTGAGAGCCGGACCCACGTTTAGCCGAGTTTATGCTTTATTACCAACGTGAGGCGGGGCCAGCTTGTCGCCGCGGTTATAACGACCACTACTGCGGCCGGGACCAACGGCTTAACGTGCCTTCCGAAGCACGGAATCATCTTACTTTTCGGACAATCAGGTGATTCCGACCCAGTATCTAGCCGAATATCCGGTATCCGGTATCCGGCCAAACCACTATTCGTTTCAAAATGAATTTCCTTTAGACGTACACCCCGCCGACGCGGCCGGCAGTTCCGCCGCAGAACTCCCTGACGCGGCGTCGAGAAGAGTATGTGAGCGAAGGGCCTTGGAAGCCTAACAAATACGCTGCTATTAACCAGGTAAGCTTATGAATTCGTGTTTTATAAACTACAAGCTGTCCCGGCGAACTTCGTATAGAGCCTAACAATTTTATATGTAAAATTCAATGTTTGTTTTTACTAACTTTCCCTAAATTTTTCCATATTTTCTAAACTTTTAAACCTTCCCTGGATTACTAAGAACATTTCAGAACCAAAATCAGCTATTTCGGCCCGGCCCTTTTCGAGTTTTAGCGAGACTAACGAACCATGATTTTAGAGATTTAGATTAGATGGTAGATAGTAGACTAGTCGACAGCAAGAACTTCCTACTTAGAAAGCTTATAACAATGTAAATGAATACGTAACGTACTGCCACTGTTGCTCTAATTCTTCTTCCTTTCTGATTCGATCGTGCAGTGAAAAACTACGAACTCAGCCCTCTTAGGGATGCTCGATGATCATCGATGTTCGATGATCATCGATTTTAGGAGCCAAAATATCGATGTTTTTACATCGATGTTGCGTTATATCAAACATAGAAACCTCGGTTCTGCATTGTAACAACGATGTTACAAACACAAAATCGACATCGGGCCCCTGGCAGATATCGATTTCTCAAAGCTACGATTTACAACCCTCAACAAAATCTGTTGTCTATGAAAAAACGCTTCCGCAGATTATTCTTTAAATTTCTGATATTTGTTAAAATCATCGATGATGCCTAAAATCGATTTTTTGGGTTCGATGACAATCTTGTAGGGGGCACACTAGCGCCACCTAGTGATTCATTGTGAAAGCGGAGATAGCTCGATCAGCAATTCCTACATCGCGCCAACGAAGTTTCTGACGCAGCTAGAATAAATAGAATTTACAAAGTAGAAGCAACGGGAGTTATTGGCCATTTCCTCTTTGCTCTACCTAAAATCTAACATCGATGTTGAGCTATCGATGTCAACATCGATGTTTTTTCAATATCGAGCATCCCTAAATCTTTATTGCTCTTTGGGCGTTCTTGAAATTCTTGACTCAGCCCATAGTTAGCGACCAATGTCCCAGATCCGTAAGTCATCACTGGCAACACACTTTGTTAGAAAAGCTTATTACAATGTTAATGATTGTAATGCGTACCCAGTTAATTTTTATAAAATTGCCCTTTAAGGTACCATTATCATATTTATATTTATTGAGTGACCTAAGCTTTCTAATTAGGCCATATTTCATAGGTTAGCGACCATGTCTCGGTTCCGTAAGTCATCACTGGCAACTATTGAAGTAAGGCAAGCCAAACATTTGTTTGCCTGAGCCAATTGGTGGGCACCCTGAACTACCTCGCCTCTCACAGTATAGGATACTTTACCAAATAAGGTATCAATAGCGATTAGATTAGATGTAGTCTAATTGACTTTCAATAAGTGATATCTTGTATCCTGTATTGAATAAAGATTTTTTGTTTTGATTTTGCAACATACATTGTTAGTTGACTTTGTGACTTTGGACTAGAAAATTAGAAAGCTTATTACAATGTTAATGATTGCACTGTGTACCCAGTTCGTCCCAGCCAACGAGCTGCAAATTATCTTGAGGCTTTGTCAAACAGACGGCGCTTTAGCGTCGCGCTAGGAAGCTAGTCTGACGCGGCGCAGGAGCGTCAGGCAAGCGCTCTAGCGCCGTCTGTTTGACAAGCGCTTTAATTTTAGAAGGCTTATTACAATGTTAATGATTACATTCGTATCCCAGTTCGTGCCAGAGAACGAGTACGAAGAGACGGTGCTGGCACTGCTGGTGGCGGAGGCGGGCGCGGCGCGCGGCGCGGTGCTCTCGCAGAGCGCGGAGTTCGGGGCGGCGCGGCGGCGCGCGCTGGCCGGCGCCGTGGCCGTGCACGACCTGCTGGCCGTCGTCACGGCGCGCTGGCGGCGGACCTGTCTCTTGAGGGAGGTTAGTTAAGACGATATACGAGAAATAAATAGAACGACCAAGAACAAAGGATGTCCTTTTCCCTCAAACATACTGAGGGAAAAGGACAGTCATATATCAGTCGCCCACATCGGTTACTACAATTTATTGGAAAAAGTAATAAATATTAAATATCTTTTTAATTATTACTTTTAAATCAAATTTGAATTACCAGAATTTAATATACTTTATTATCTTTATTCCTAGTTAGTTTCAACAAAAACTAGTTAATAATTTCGAAGAATTAGCTATTCCCGTTTTTTGGAAAGGTTATCTTTGACGAAATAATGTATCGAGGTTTTTTGATTCCACTAGTGATTCTCAATTATAAAAAACTTTGTTATATCCTCAAAAAGGTTATATTAAAATTCCAGATCTTTACCTATAGATTAAGAGAATGACTTCATCTAAAAAACCTTAAAAACTCATATAGCGTCTTAAGTAGAAAAATAAATGGATGGAAAGATTATTAGTTTGGTTATTGAGAGATTGATTTATTGATAGATCGATGGTTGTTTCTGACTGAGTGATTGATAAAATGAATTGATTGATTGCTTGATTTATTGAGGATTGATTGAAAATTTATTGATGATTGAGTGATTGATGATTGATCACTGATTGATTGCGGATTTAGTGATTAATTGATTGATAACTAATTTGATTGACCAAGGAATTGATTGAGAGATTCATTGTATCCAAATTGATTGAATGATTGCTTAAGATATTGTTTAAGATTGATAGTTTATTGATTGGTGATTTGATTGATCATAGATTGCTTGATTGATGGAGTGATTTATTGATTGATTGATTTCTGATCATGTGACTGCCTGATTTATAGATTGATTGCTTGAGTTATTGAAATATTGATTCCCTGCTTGATAGATCGATGATTGATAGATAATAAATAAGAAAGAATAAGAATAAGAAAACATTTATTTGGTTCACAAACACATAGGCATACAAAAAATGAAATAAAAAATAATAATAAGATAAGTAAGCACACCTAGGCGTCCGGTGAGCCAAACGGGTTACCGTCTCAGCATAATGTCGCACCTGGGCCGGCAGGCGACCCAGTTAAGACGCTGATCATTCTGACGGCCCCTTTATTGTGTGAGACACGTACGGAAATCAGACTGCTATTTAAATAAATACTAAGTATACAGTATAAAAATATTGTAGATTTGAGACCTAAAATTTAAATATCTGAGTACCAAATAGGATTTAGATAAGAGCATAAAATTATAAACATAATAATAACTGAAAAATTTAAACTAACAAAAATAAAAATAAAGAAATGTTGTATGTGTATAAATGTGTGGTGTGTAAATGTGTGGTGTAAAAAACTGTCTTACTTAAACCTGTGAAAAAAAAGAGATTTAACGTGCTTCACGACGGAGAGGTATGTAGCAAGGGTCTGCCTTTTGAACATCAATTAGATGTTTTCTGTAGCGAGATTTAAATGTATTAATGGTTTTTTTTGATTTTAGATGTCGTTACTTAAATTTTTTTTTTAAATTTCCACCCATTTTAGTCATACTTTAATAACCGATATTGTATTCCAGTCATTAGAGCGGGCGATGAAGTTCTCATTTGGGTGTAGTCACGTGTGGCGCCAGCGCGCGCTGGCGGCGGCGGCGGACGCCTCCCGCGCCCCCGACCAAGGCGACGTCACCGACTGCGCCGACAGCGACTACGACGCGCCTGTCAGAGGTAGGCAGGGCTACCAGATCTACTATCTACTATCCAATCCAATGCTGACTCAGTGCCATTTGACAGCAACTGCGACACACAATAACTAACCGATTCTTATAAGTATGTTCTTACTATATTTATTTTACTCATAATTGTTTTGCTGTTTTTGTTATATTTTGTTTTTAATTTTATTATCTTTTTGGCTTCTAACTGTATTTTTGTTGATTGCAATTTTTATTGTGTTTATACCGGGTGTTTCTGACGAGGCGGTAATAAATCAAAGGAAGGATTCAGCTTACCATACCTAACAACTTTCTCAAAGCAACATGGGTTAAAATCTCAAAACAAAAATGAGCTGTCCCGTACATTGACCCCGCCAGCTGATCGAACCAATGTATGGAACAGCTGTTATTTTTTTTGAGATTTCGACCCATGTTGCTTTGGGAAAGTTGTTAGTTATGGTGAGCAGAATCCCTCCTTTGATTTATTACCGCCTTGTCAGAAACACCCTGTGTATAGAAGACTAGAGAGGCTGCCCCGCGGTTTTTCCCGCGCAGATTTCTCATAAACACAAAAATCCCGTTTTTTCCCGTTCCCTTGGGAATTTCAGGAAATTCCTTCTTAGTGCTCACCTACACTCCCCAAGGAACCCACGTGCCAATTTTCAGCTTTCTCTACGCCCAGTAGTTTCGGCTCTGCATTGTCAGTCAGTCAGTCAGTCAGTCAGTAACGGAAGAGTTTTATATAGATAACGTCACGCCTGTATCCTATCGGGGTAGGCAGAGACAATTGATTTCCACCTGCTACGATCCTGACACACTTCTTTCGCTTCTTCTACAGTCATAAGCCTTTTCATACACGCCCGTCGGTTTTATATATATTGATTAAACTGAATGGATATATTGTATGTATCAGGGTCGGCGGCGTGGCGCCGCGGCGTGGCGGCGTCCGCGGTGGCGGCGCACGCAATCAAGCTTTGCTCTGAAGACGTAGCTTTACGACTTGTAGCCGCCAGAGGGCGCTATAGGATGGGCTGGGTGAGTTCAAATTCATGACTGACATGCATGTTTCTATTATTGCCATGGTACACTGAATATAGATTATTGCCATTTTACAGCATTAAAAACAAAACAAAAAGTAAGTAACTTATTTTTTATCCCATCCACTCGAAAGGTAGACCTTGTTTATTACTGTTCACAGGTCGTAAAGTTGCTCATTATTCACATTCGGTTTGTAGCCGGTCAATAATGAATTTCCATACATTGTTTATTGACCTCTGGGCAATTATGATGTACTTATTGTATTATTGTTACGAAAATAAATTATTGAAGTTAAGTGGGATAAAGTGGGAAAATAAATGATTAAAACAAACTAGCTGATTAGGTCAGCAAAATTAGCTAGGTACATAGGTTCTTCTTTTTTATATGTAAATTTTCTCGTGGGATGGAAAAAAAGCAGTAATACAACTTGGTGGTAAAGTTATTCTGCCTCGGGTGAGGTTAAAATCCTCGCTTGTTCAAGTTTCAAGTCATTATTCCCTCACTACGTTCGGGAATGAACCCTTGAAACTCTCTCTGCGCTCGGGTTTTAACAGACCACCCTCGTACATACTACATCACTTTACACCCTTGTTGAAAAAAACTACTATTAAGGCGGTAAGTCACGGTATGGCGCGAAATTCAAAATTTTTCGCGTTTTTTAATTATTCTGGCGAAAGTATTCATTTTTAATAAAGTTTTAATGAATTCGCGTATGTAAAAAACCATTTCTCACATTGTAATACAACGTTTTTCGAAGACAGACCTACTAATTTTGTGTCTAAGGACCTAACTTGATTTTTGGCCTTTATGTCCTTAAGCACAAAATCAGTAGGTCTGTCTTCTAAAAACGTTGTATTACAATGTGGGAAATGTTTTTTTACATACGCGAATTCATTGAAACTTTTAAAAATATGTATACTTTCGCCAGAATAAATAAAAAACACGAAAAAATTTGACTTTCGCGCCATAGCGAGAGTTACCACCTTAATGCTGTAGCATGCTAATAAACCCATAATACTTAGCCTCGAAATGGACCATGCCAATACTAGGAAGAGGGGCCAAGAATAGGAAGTACTTACCTAATATAAAAAAAAAACTTACAGATAGAAGAAGGTCTAGAGATGGCGGAAGAAGCCCTGGCGATAGAGCTGGAGGCCAAGGGTCCTCTGCAGGCTCGCTGCCGGCTGCTGTGCGGCGTCGGGTACCAGATGAAAGCTCAGGTATACTTACTTCTCAACGGATCAGGATCGCGGGGTCTTTGTTCTAAAATGAATATGTATCATTACGAAAGGGAGTAGAATCATTTGACAGAGGAGGGCTCGTTTGGGGGCCTCTCCAGGCGACCATTGTCGTAAGGCAAGGCAAACATTTGTCTGCCTGAGCCAATTGGTGGGCACCCTGAACTACCTCGCCTCTCACAGTATAGGATACTTTACTAAATAAGGTATCAATACCAATTAGATTAGTCTAATTGACTTTCAATAAGCGATATCTTGTATCCTGTATTTAATAAATAATTTTTTACACTTTACTTTACTATGTAGACTGCCCCGTGGCTCAGTTGGCAGTGATGTGGACTGAGTAAGCGTGTGCACCCGGGTTCGATTCCCGGGCGGGACGAATATTGATATGATGAATATCGATGTTTGTTTCCGGTCTGGGTGTGATGTTCGTCTCTGTGTGTGTTTCGGGCATCCTAGATACAGGTTCTTCCTAGTTAGGGGCTCTGAGTGTACTGTGTTATTATTTTTATTATTATCACAGTCTAAATAGTGCCTCTGAAATACATTTAAAAATATATGTCTAGGAGGCCGTAACAGATTTGTCTATGGTTTCGTCAGCCCTCGACTGTATTTCCAAAGAATAAGAGCTATTTTGCAAAACAGAAAAACCGGAAGTGTTACAGCGACCTAGACCACCACTGTACGTTGAATATGAATTTCCATACGTTACTGAAATGCATTTTGTAGTAGCAGCAGTAGTTTTTTTTTTTTTATTTTTGTTTCAAACAAAGAAAACAAAAAAAGTTATTTTATCTGTGCCTAAACCAAAGAAATTTAGCTACTATGCTAGCTCCATGGCCTAAACTGACATTAAAAAAAAGGCGGTCAAATACTTGTTTTTGTATACGTGTTCTTTAGTATAATAATATGAGAATGCAATTAAAAGACAATTGCAAAAAATTTCTCTACTCTATCGTAAAGTATTCTGCTTCGGGTTTTGTTATAACCCTCGCGTTCAAGCTCGCAGCAACTCTCACAGCACTCGGGTTCGAACTTGAAACCCTCATACATAATACATTACTTTACGCACTTGTATTATACTATAGAGGCTGCCCCGCGGTTTTTCCCGCGCAGATTTCTCATAAACACCAAAATCCCGTTTTTTCCCGTTCCCGTGGGAATTTCGGGAAATCCCTTCTTAGGGCTCACCTACACTCCCCAAGGAACCCAAGTGCCAATTTTCAGCTTTCTACGCTCATTAGTTTTGGCTCTGCGTTGTCTGTCAGTCAGTCAGTCAGTCAGTCAGTAACGGAAGAGTTTTATATATATTGATTGTACTATTTTTTTGTTACTATGACTTAGTTCTAAACTACGAACAACCAATACTCAAGAACCGTATCTGGTCCAATAAAATGCTCACACGGAAAAGAAGCCCCGGTGGGCGGGGCTTAGGTTACGGACACCATGCCGCGTCAGTTCCTAGTGGCACCTTGAGTCGTGTGGCTGCAGCGTCGGGAGCATATTACTGTGTTTTTGGGTATTTCTGACCTTGTTTTATCTTTACAAATATGCCTTCGTGCATTATAAAGTGTTGTAGAAGCCATAAAGACAATAATTAAAAAAAATCAATAAATATTTTGTAAAATAAAACTTGACCGCCATCTAGTAGCGATAATATTTACCAGCCAAAAGCAGGGGGCTAGCTCGCTGCTTTGTCGACAGACGCGAGCGAAGCGGCCAATAGCGTGCAAGCTTGTCTATGAGAATGTGAACACTACCGGCACTGACTGAAAACCAGCGCTTTGGGATCAAACCCATAGCAAATGCTGAGGCAGTGCCCTTTGCTATAGTGGCATATTGTTACCGTTAATTGTTTTTGTTTACCTTTTTGTGTATTTTTGTAATGATGTGTCACTGTTTGGCAATAAACGTTTTCTATTTCTATTATTTCTCTTTCTATAGAATGTGTGAGTGTTTGTTGCAATAGGAGTTCCTGTGTGTGCGTAAGTGGAACCAAAATCGAAGCGGTTTTGTAGGAGAGTTACGCTTCCTGAGTATTGTTGTTCGTAGGTTCTAAACAATTTGATTTTGTTAAAGAAAACAAACTCCCGTCCAGAGAAGACGTCAGCTCAGAACTCAGCCCTGAGCGCGCTGAGACTGGCGGCGGCCGCGGACCCGCGCGACCACCTCGCCTTCTACCACCTGGCTCTGCAGCACGTCCGTATGGGGCAGCTGGACGAGGCCATGGTAGGTGCCCCACGTATTAAAAAGTTACAGAAGGGTATCTAGGTTCCCCGTGAACAGTAGCACAATATCAATCAATATATATGTCGTAGTAAGATTTGATAATTAGGTTTTTTGCAAAAAAAAAAACTAGGGATTTTGCGAAAACCCGGATAATTTGATATAAGCATTACTTTATTTTTCAACCATCCTGACATAAAGCAGTTTTTTTTTTTGCAAAAAAACCTAGTATAATTGAAAAATTTGAAACCTTTCTTAACTCTGATTGGTTAGATTATTGCTTGCTGGTAAACTCTTATTCTAATTGGTTCGTTAAAACGTGTATACTCGAGCGAGTAGTCTCCAAAAGACTGACTGCGAATGTCAGCCTAATACAATCAGTGACGAAAAACCCCCACGACTACCTCGCCTTCTACGACCTAGCTCTTCAGCACGTCTCTATGGGGCAGCTGGGCGAGGCCATGGTAGGTGCCCCATGCATTAAAAAGTTACAGAAGGATATCTAGGTGCCCCAGGACTGCTAGGCGGGAAACGTGAGGAAGACGTCAGGCTTTTGTTTTGTCAATTTGCTAAATAATGTGCCCGTTATGGAAAACTGTGTAGTGAAGTGAGAAATAAAGGTTGCTGCTCCCGAATAATTCTGATCGATGCCCCGTGAAGTAGTCGGTGTGAGCATTGAAATGTGAGAACACCCTCACATTTCAATGGGTTAGGTTAGGCTAAGAAAACAAAGTATTTAACTACAGAACACTTGAATACTAAGAAATAAGGAAGAATGTTCTCCCCGAATAAAATACTATTTAAGCCCAAAGTTAATCAAAATCAAAAATTAACAAATTCATGATCTGTTTCTTTACTAGAAGTTATATTTTTATTAGGTTTTCCAACTTAAGATGAAAATGGTTTCGTGTCAAGACACCGTTGCCAAGCTGTATGTACGCTCGTCCACTGGCTAAAACCGTAGCGATTTATGGGGAAAGCCTATGTCCAGCAGTGGACGTTGGTTACGCCAAAGGGATTACATAAGTTATTTGTTAGTTTTCTTTGGTGCATTCCTATTTCTTTCCTTTCCGCCATCCCCTTTCCATAAAATGCAGTCAAACGTAAGTGGGCATACTGAAGCGCCCTCTGTAGAACTGCCTGTTTGGAAACTCGCGTAAATGGCGGAATACATGCCTCGTGTTCGTTCAGCTTAAAAAATATAAAATAATGTACTATAATCACTTGTGATCAATAAGGATCATCGGTGAAGTGTTGCTATTTGAATGGTCGTGTTTTAAACTAAAAAACTAGAAGTTGTAGACATTTTGTGAAGACTTTGAGAAGTGTGTGCGAGAAACCATCTGGATTGCCTTGCCATGGATGGTAGATTTCTGATCGAGGACATCAAGTATCAGTGAGTACTGCATCCTTCCACTTTTCCCCTGTCTTTCATTGTCTGCATCTTTTCAATAAAAAAATACAGTCCACTTTTATCGTTGCGAACCAATTGCGGTTCCTTCAAACTTTTGGCGCGACCCGACGTCTTTCGGTTGAAATAATGGTGATGAACCTAGAGTACGCGCTAAGTTTACGCGCGACTAGTGGCACCACTGTTTTATAAACACGCGTTTATAGCTAGCACTGTAACTTGAAAGTTGAGAAACCAAAAGATTGACGTTGATTGATATGATTGCCAGGATGCAACCCGCTCGTGCCTGGCAGAAAACTCAGAGTGCGCCGGCGCACTGAGACTAGTGATGACGCTGTGGGCGCGCCCCGCCCCCGCCCCCGCGCCCGCGCCCGCCCCCGCGCTCGCCCCCGCGCTCGCCCGCGGCCTCCGCCCCGCGCCCCCGCACTGCTCGAGTAACGAGGTTAGTTAACGACACACATACACTAAAGATATTGTCAAACTACGCTAGGACGTGCTAACGACGCGCTAGCACGGTTAGACGCCGGGCGCTTTAAGTGACAGTATAATACTGTCTTAAGTGAGCGATGAGCACCTTTCATCGGATCCGGATCGAAGGACCACATTGTCGACTTATCTGACCCCTCCCCTACACTATCTAAGATGCCTGGTAGCTGCAGCGCAGGTGCTTTAAGACAAGTGCCGGCCCCTGCCGCGCCGTCGCCCGCCCTAGGCCAAGGTTCCCGCCCTGAGCTCTCGCACTGCACTAGTCTAGTAGAATGTAACAAATACTTTTGTGAAAACCGCATCAAAATCGGTTCAGCCAAACTAGAGATAATCGCGGACAAACAAACATACATACATACAAACATACATACATACAGGTCAAACTGATAATCACCTTTTTTGAAGTGGGTTAAAAAGACATACCTAGTGTCCTTTATTGAAATTGCTGTTTTTTCTACATGAATGTTTAATATTCAGGAGGCGTTAGCAGCAGGCAAGGCGCTGCTGGCGGCGCTGTACGGGCCCGAGGCGGAGGCTCGATGGAGCGAGCTCGACGACCCGCAGGACGACGAACCAGACAGTAAGTAGAAAAGTCATTGGTCCTTCGAGCCGGATACAACCAAAGAATACTTAAAATCTATACTAAAGTACAGCAGGACTCTCTGGACTATTTAAAAAAAAAACTGCGTAGTAGTAGTAGTGGTTCCAAACCCGATGATTTTAAAAATATCGAAATTGCTCTGATATTGTGCTCGGAAAACATCGGAATTCCGATATAGGCCTGAACTTTTCAGAACATGAAAAAATCTTCTTAATAAGAAAATTTTGCTTACTTACTAAAAGTTGGGTAATATTTTTTTCACCATTTACCATTATTAAATCTATATATATAAAACTCTTCCGTTACTGACTGACTGACTGACTGACTGACAGACAACGCAGAGCCGAAACTACTGGGCGTAGAGGGCTGAAATTTTGCATGTAGGTTCCTTAGGGAGTGTAGGTGAGCACTAAGAAGGGATTTCCCGAAATTCCCACGGGAACGGAAAAAAACGGGATTTTTGTGTTTATGAGAAATCTGCGCGGGAAAAACCGTGGGGCAGCCTCTAGTCAATATTATAAAACTCTTCCGTTACTGACTGACTGACTGACTGACTGACAGACAACGCAGAGCCGAAACTACTAGGCGTAGCGGGCTGAAATTTTGCATGTAGGTTCCGTATGGAGTGTAGGTGAGCACTAAGAAAGGATTTCCCGAAATTCCCACTCGAACGGGAAAAAACGGGATTTTTGTGTTAAAAAAATCTGCGTGGGTGATACCGCGGGGCAGCCTACATGCAAAATTTCAGCCTGCTACGCCCAGTAGTTTCAGCTCTGGAAGAGTTTTATATATATATTGATTTGAGTACAATAAAGTGTATATTCATTAATTCATTCATTCAAGATTTAGAAGAGAGACCAAGCTTCGGATTTTCGAGTCCAAAGTGAAATTTGTTCTGGGCTAGTCTATGTCTAGCGGTGACTGACTGGTACTGTTCTTTACTACATGCTCTTGTAAATAATAGTGGTTTATTCATCATGGGTAAAGTGATGTAGTATGTACGAGGGTGGTCTGTTAAAACCCGAGCGCAGAGAGAGTTTCAAGGGTTTATTCCCGAACGTAGTGAGGGAATAATGACTTGAAACTTGAACAAGCGAGAATTTTAACCTCACCCGAGGCGGAATAACTTTACCCCAAGTTGTATATATACTGCTTTTTAATCCATCCGACGAGAAAATTTAAATATATATAAAACTCTTCCGTTACTGACTGACTGACTGACTGACTGACTGACTGACTGACTGACTGACAGACAACGCAGAGCCAAAACTACTGGGTGTAGAGGGCTGAAATTTTGCATGTAGGTTCCTTAGGGAGTGTAGGTGAGCACTAAGAAGGGATTTCCCGATATTCCCACGGGAACGGGAAAAAACGAGATTTTTGTGTTTATGAGAAATCTGCGCGGGAAAAACCGTGGGGCAGCCTCTAGTTTACATATAAAAAAGAAGCACCTATGTACCTACCTAATTTTGCTAACCTAATCAGCTACTTGTTTTCAATCCCACTTCACTTCAATCATTTATTTTCGTAACTATAATACAATAAGTACATCATAATTGCCCAGAGGTCAATAATGAATGTATGGAAGTTCATTATTGACCGGCTTCAAACTTCATGTGAATAATGAGGAACTTTACGACCTGAGAACAGTAATAAAAAAGTCAACTTTTCGAGTGGATGGGATAAAAATTTGTATTACTGGTCCAACAGCAGTATCAGTAGTAGCAGAGTCGTCTCGCGCGCGCAGCGAGGCGGGCCCCGGGGCCGCGGGGCGCGGGGGGCCGCTGTCCGACTCGCTGTCGGGGGCCTCGGGCCGCGGGGCGCGCGCGGGGGCCCCGCTGGCCGCGCAGCGGGCAAAGGCCTGGCTGTACCTCGCACAGATATACATCAAGTTAGTATACTTTATAGGGAAAGCCATCTCATTCTTAATTCCCGTTCCGTTTATTGGCTAGGTTCTTTTTTTTTCTCGTGAATATAAATATTCTTGGCATTTAACAGCATTACAAATAAAATTTTATAAATTTGTGGTGATTTAAACCTCACCGCGTCGTACGTACATAAATTATGCATATTTTTAATGTGTTTGAGGGTAGGTTGACGTTCCACGGTTGATGTAAAATTCCAAGAATATTCAGTCTCTAAAAGAACCTTCCAAATAATAGGAACAGGAGCTAAAATTGGGCGGCTTACCCTACTCTCTGTTTATAAATAAATGCTTATAAATTTAAGTAGTAATGGGGTTGCACACGGAAAACTTTTTGTAGATGACGCTCTATATACCTAAATTATTCTTCATCTCTTTATATTAACTATATTATATCTATTATGAGTAATCTATCCTTTATATTATATGCAAAAATCTTATTTATTTTTTTAGACTTGTGGAACCATTATTATATTGTTAATGTTGAAGTATATATGTAGTTCTTTACACATCTTAGTATCTCTTTACATTATATTTTCTTCTTTATGTTTCACCTCAGCCTCACTTCATTTTGGTGCCGGCAGAATACCAGCGTTACAGGAAACTTTGACATGATGCTGAGTCGGGGCCTTTTTTCAGTTGTAATACTTTTCGCACCTTTTGGAACTGTACATTTTATATGTAAAATTGTTATTTGTCTTTTTAGGTGTATTTTATTTTTTTTTTTTTTTAAACACTTTATTTGGCCATAAGTTACAATACTTTTTAAACATAAGTTCGCCAAACTGTTCACACAGTTTGTTGGCGGAGCACTCTTTACAAATATCAGTTAACTTATGATTAAACATAACAACAAAATGATGAGTGTAAAGTTTAATTACATACTTATGCTTATATTACAGTTTCTTGAGATTATCTAACAAACATTGTTTTAAATTTTTCTTGAGCGTTTGCTTGCACATCTTTTTTGCAGTTTTATCACTATCTCGTAACAATGCAATTTTATTAAACAAAGACGGCACTAAATAAGATCTTGTCCGTTGACCATAATAGTTTTGTACTTTAGGTTTCATAAACAATCCCTGCTTAACAGATCTTAGCTGATAACGACTAGTTTTTGGAATCTTGTAATCATCTTTATAATACTGTTCTATCGCTATGACATAACTTACTTTAGTAATTATAGGAAGTATCTTACATATAGGAAATAATTTGTCGTAATCTCCATTACATTTGTTCTTAACTTTTCTACTTACCAGATACTTAATGAGACGAATTTGTAATTTTTTTATTTGGTCTAGATAGGTTTTAAAGGTTCTGCCATAAGAACTCAAACCGTAACCAATTACGAAGTCAGCCAGTGCATAATAGACCATGTACATAGATTTTTTATTTAGAACTGTGCTTAGGTGGTAAAACTTGCCTAGTACGCTCCTGAGCCTCCTGCATACATCATTGACATGTAACTTCCAATTCATATTATAGTCTATTATCACACCTAAGTATTTAAAACTAGTTACAAATTCAATTCGTTGACAAGTACAAGTTGAGCCGTCATTGTGTAAACATTCGTATGAATGCCCGACAATAGTTAACGAAGATGCAGGGACGGACTTAGCTAACTTATTATAAGGAGAATATATGTGCATACCCTTCGTTTTAGCAAAATTTATTATAATGCCATTATCATGAGCCCATTTTGTAATATTATCAAAATTCTGTTGTAAATTAGTAATAATTTCCTTAATATTTTTAGATGAATATAGTAAACACATGTCATCAGCATACATAAACACCTTACATGTATCTATAACATTACATACACTATTAACATGCATTAAGTAACCCACAGGTCCGTAGACTGATCCAGTCGGGACTCCGCTGGTCACCGCTGCCTCGGGACCTCGAGTGCCACTGATAGACGTTAAAAGGGCCCTGTTCCGTAGATAGCTCCGGAACCAGTTATTAGTGGGGCCTCTGATACCACATTCATTCATCGCTAGTAACAGCTGATCGTGATCAAGAGTATCAAAAGCTTTTTTGTAGTCTATGAACAGAGCCCCAACCTGATTCCCGCCGTCCAGGCACCCGTTAACGTAATCAGTGAACTCGGCCAGCGCGCTCGCCGTGCTGCGGCCGGACCTGAACCCGTGCTGCGCGTTGCTAATCACCTCACGGCTTTCTAAGTACCTGCTTATTTGCTCAATAACAACCTTCTCAATTATTTTATTAATAACCGAGAGTATTGCGATCGGCCTATAGTTTGCATAGTCCAGATGACTACCCTGCTTATAAATTGGTCTAATTATTGATTTCTTTAAGTTATCAGGGTAGACACCGGTGGCTAGGCATAAGTTTACAAAGTGTGCAATAGCAGGACTAATACACTCCTTTACGGCCTTAAGATCTTGCACTCTTATCTCATCTATACCTGGGGACTTATTACACTGCAAGCTATCAATGATTTTTTCAATCTTAAATGCGTTTACTTTTTTGAACCTAAATGAAGTATCACTCTCTTTTACATAATTATTTCGGTTTAAAAATTTTTTGTTACATTTATGTTTTACTTTATCTATTTCCTGTGTAAATGTTTCTGAAAAGTTTTTACATATATTATAGCAACTGTCTGTTTTTCCAAGGTATTTATTTATAACATTATCAAGACTTAACTTCGATTTGCCTATCCAGTTATTAATATGAGTCCAAATTTTTTTCAGGTCCCCATTACATTTTTTAATTTCATTCTGTCGGAATTTATTCCTAGCATTAAACAATACCTTATTAGTTTTGTTTCTAAACCTAGTATACTCTAGTCTTAGATTCATATTTTGCGTGTCAGCTTTCCAGTTTCTAAATAATTCGTCTCTTTTATCTATCATTTTTTCTAGTGATTTAGTTATCCATTGTTGTGTTTTTCTTTTATTACTATTTTTTACTTCTATTTTACATTTATTGTATATAGTTCCGAAAGTAATACATAATGTTTCATATAATTGTAAAGGACAATCAATAGCCAACAGGTCGGACCAGTTTTTTTCTTTAAGTTCTTTTGTAACTAAACTATTCTGCCGTCGTAATGGTAAACGCAGTAATCGCCATTACTGCGGTTTAAGTTTTATTGCATAAATGGCACCTATAGGCGGTTATCTACCTATAAAAAAAATATTATCACCTGAAAAGTACTCAAATACTGAAAAACAATAAGCAAAAATGCAGTACTTACTTGCAAATTTGTTACATTCCTAGCGTTAAATGCAGTATTCGACAAAAACTAGCTTGAAACGCAGTAATTACACACTTTTACTAAGAAAATAATGTCTTATTTTGGTATATAAGTACGAAAAACTTGTTTTAATCACTATTACAGATGTTTTAAAATTGAAAAGAAACTATATCAGAATATAATCTTCAATTATTATTTTTTTCATTTTTTATACCATAAGCTGATTTATATGGGAAAAAGTTAAAATATAAGGTAAAAAAAAATAATTGTTATATGAAGATACTCAAGCATTGCAATAAGCGGCTTTTCTACAAAAAACTATATTTTAGGACAAGCTGTTATAATAATTAAGTGCTGGGTAAAAATTTTAGAACTAAAGTTCCATACTTCACATGCAGTATTTGAGGGACGCGCGACGTCTTTCCCAGGAAAGAATGCAGTAATAAGCGCAAGTGCTGCATTTTGGCGTAGGAATACTATCAAAAATGTTCGGTTTTGCTAGGTTGGAATGCAGTTACCAACATTTATTTAATATTCCTTATATATATTTAATTTTAAAGTATGAGATTTTGTCTACTGATTTTTTTAAAGAATTTAACATACTTCATAAATACATAATTCTTAACAATATCAGCTTTAAAATTACAAAAAACTGTTTTTGCCGCTTTTCTCAAAATCGCCTTTTTGCAAGTACTGCATTTACCGTTACGACGGCAGTATTGTCTAATATAATACGAGTACAAGTGTCAACATTGCAACTGTTCATTCCATCCTCCGTAGGCCGGCCAATGCTTATACCTATCAGATGATGGTCCGACAACTTACAGGTAAACTTATGCGTGTGTAGGTCGTGAGCACCCGGTACTCGCGCCCAAGCGTGATCAATGCACGACTTCTCATATCTACCGTCCACTATAGCTTCACGCGTAATCTCCGTCGTAGGTATCACTAGTTCGAGGCCGAGTTCACACAAGGTGTTTTTGTAGTCAACACTAATATTGTTCATGTTATCATGAAGCAAATCAAGGTTGGTGTCTCCGACTACAATTAGTTCGTCTCTTTGCGGGATGCACTTGATGTAAGTATCTAGTTGTTCTATAAATAGTCTTTTGTTTGTAGAAGGAGGTCTGTATAAACCAAGTACGTGTAGATCGGTCTTTTTAATGTGTATTTTGGCATGTATTCCTTCCATGGTTCCTCCACCTTTTCTTTTTTCTCGTGTGTTTGCATACATATTGAAACCATCTATTTTAAACAAGCAGTGCTCATCGCTCTTTATATTTACTTCGGATAATATTATTAGGTCCAGGCTATCCTTACAGTTTTGCAGAATAACTTGCAAGTTCAAGAATTGCTTACGTAATGATCTTATATTTAAATGTATTATGTTTAAGTACTTAGTTTTCTGTAATATAAAGTTTTGCCACGCATCTATATTATCGTATTTATCATAGTTGTAGCATTCTGTTAGGATCGTTTGATCATTGAATTTTATAAAGTTAATTTAAACAAATACGCGTAGTGTGAACCGCGCGCTTTAACTACTCTGTACGTTGACTATTATTGCTCGCAAGTAGGTTGTCAATATCAGATTCATTACGAATATAGAACCGTTGTTTGTCTCTGTAGTGTCCCTTGTTACCCGTAGTATACTGATATCGGCTCCGCACACACACACTGCTGGTAGACACGTCCGTTCGGTACGGCGTCCCGAGACCGACTGCCCCGAGGCTTGTAGGACCGCGCCTTTTATAGACCTTTGACTCACTTACCACAGCATGTGCGACCGAGACGACAGAATGTATTTAGTGTCCGTGTGCACTACTCTAGTGCACACAGACACCCATACACTACATCCCTTCCTTATTTTAATTGAAATAAAAAGAAAGCTTTCCAAGAATTAATCAAACCCTTTTTTTTCTTCTCTTCTCCATTCACAAATTAAATACATTAGCTTCTTTAACTTTTCTAATTTAATACATATTTAGATCTTCCTTCGCTTCGCTATTCACAAATTAAATATTTTATACTTCATTCTATTTTCCAATTTAATGCAAAGATCTTCCATCTCTTCTTTATTTTCTAATTAAATATTTTATATCTTATTCCGCTTCTCTGTTCACAAATTTAATTTAACTATCCTCCCTTTTTCAATTTTGTTAATCTTCGACCGCGATCTTCAATCGCGTCTGCTCACTAATTGAATATAGGTTAAATATTCCTTAACTTTCTTTTTTTTTTTTTTTTCAAATTTAATAAACAGTTTTCTAATCATATTACTCCTCTTTTTCTTCATTGTTTGCTTCGAAGTCATGACCTATTTCTTCTTCTGTGCCTTGATTTTCTTTGCCAATAATTTTCCACTGTCCTTCCACTCTTTTAAGGTGTACGACATTCCGTCTTATTTGTTGGCCAGTTAAATCATTCTGAACTTCAACATCTCCTCCCACACGCGCTTTTACTGTGTGTGTAATTGGTTCAAAATTTGAACTTAACTTACTGGTTTTATTCATGTTTTTTATATAGACTTTGTCTCCTGGCTGTAGGTCTCCTTCCAGAGCTCTTCTCTTTCTGTCTGCGTATTGTTTGCCCTTTTCTTTCTGTTCTTGATCCATGTCCCTCATATCCATATCTTCTGCCTTGTGATTCACGTCGTCAATCATGGGAATCTTGTCTCTGAATTTCCTTCTAAAGAACAATTCTGCCGGGGGTGTACCTGTGACTGTATGGGGCGTGCTGTTGTACATAGTTATATATTGCAGGAGTGATTCTTTCCAGTTCTTGTTTCCTTCAGCATGGCAAATTTTAAGCCTTTTCATGATGTCTCTATTTTGTCTTTCCACTTCCCCATTTTGTTGAGGCCAGTACGGTATTGAGTTCAGCAACTTGATGTCGTTGGCTCGACAGTAGGACTTAAATTCCCCACTAACAAACTGTTTGCCATTATCTGATGTTATGGTAACGGGGCTACCTAGTCGACTAAAGATTTCACTTAGTTGCTTTATCATTTCTTTACTGGTTATTTCCCTGCAGATTTTTATTTCTTTGTACCTTGAGTAGTAGTCAATCACTACAAGTAGATAGTCTCCCGACGGCAATGGACCTAGAAGATCAATAGCAATATCAATCCAAGGATGAGTAGGCAACTCCCTCCTTTTGAGAGGGTTCGGAGGATTTGGCGCAGCAACAAGCGTGCATCCTTTGCAGGATTTGACCATCCTTTCAGCGTCTTTGTCGTACTTTGGCCACCAGACCTTGGTTCTTAGTCTAAGCTTCATGGCAACGATGCCAGGGTGGCCTTCGTGTGCTGCCATCAGTACACGATCTCGTAATTGTTTTGGTATTACTATTTTTGTTCCTCTCAGTAAAACGTCTCCATAAAAACAAAGTTCATTTGCAAATACTTTGTATTGTTTAATAGTTTCGTTCCATTTGTTGCTATAGATTCCTTCTTTTACTAATTTGATATCTGTGTCTTGTTTAGAAGCTTCTTCGATTTCTGTAAGAGAGACTGCAACGGGTTTGAATTCTTGAATGATACTTTGGATATAGTCCTTTTCTCGTGTGTCTACTTGTAATTTGCACAATCTTGATAAGGGATCTGCAATATTATTTTTTCCTGGTCGATATATAACCTCATATTTGTATGATTGTAAGCGCAGTATCCAACGTTCAATTCTTGCACATGGTTTCGATTTAGGTCCGAAAATTATTTCCAGCGGCTTATGGTCGGTTATCAAGTCAAACTTTTTTCCATATAGAAATATATGGAAGTGTTCAACTGCCCAGACAAGCGCCAAAGCTTCCTTTTCAGTTTGGCAGTAGCGTCTTTCGCATTCACTTAGTGTTTTATTTCCATATGCGATGATACGAGGTCCATGCTCATTGACTTGAACTAAGACAGCGCCTAAGCCTACAGGACTGGCGTCTGCAAAAACAAGAGTTTTATCTTCAACATTATAATAACCTAGATTAGGTATGTCACCAAGTGAAGCCTTTAATTTGCTAAAGGCTGCTTGCTGACTGGGTCCCCACAAATCCTTGATATCTGCGTTTCTGCCGGTTTTCTTCCGAAGCAGTTCTTTTAATGGTTCGGTTGTAGTGGCAAGGTTGGGGATCCACTTTCCAACGTAGTTAACCAGTCCCATAAAACTCTGAAGTTCTGATATTGTTGTTGGAGCTCTAAAGTCATTAATTGTTGCCAAGTATTTATCCAAGGGTCTGACTCCATCTTCTGATAATTGATGTCCCAAAAATTGAACCTTGTTGACATTAAAAACGCATTTCTCTTTTTTGAGAACAACATTATTGTCAGTAAGTGTTTCCATGACCTTTTTGAGCCTTTTGTCATGCTCCTGCTTAGTTTCCGCGTGTACCAAAATGTCATCGATGAAATTTATAGCCCCTTCACATTCTATCAATATTCTTTCAAGTGTTTTTTGAAAGATTTCTGGAGCGCAAGTGATTCCAAACATCAACCTCTTGTACCGATATAGTCCTTTGCTTGAAATGAACGTTGTTATGTATCTCGAGTCGGGGTGTAACATGAGTTGATGGAAGGCGTCTTTAATGTCAAGCTTGCTGAACACCTTTGCGTTCCTGATTCTTGGAAGTAAACGATCCATTGTTGGCAATGGATGGTTCTCACGTTTAATGGCAGTATTAGCGCGTCTCATGTCAACGCAGAGCCTGACATCACCGTTCTCTTTTAGGATCGGTACGATCGGTGATATCCAGTTTGACGGTCCCTCCACCTTTTCAATTATATCTTTCTTCAATAGTTCTTCTATTTTAGCATTAACTTTGTCTTCTAAGGGGATAGGTATTCTTCTATAAGGTTGTATTATGGGTCTTACTTTACTGTCTATTGGTATTTGGATCAAAACATCCTTTATTTTTGGAAAGCTCTGAAAATCTACTTGGTTAACACCAATCCCAATTTTTAGTACCCCTAGTGCAATTGCTGTGGCCTTTCCTAGCAGATTGCGACTACCTTCTTCAACCACATAGAATGTCGCATCCATTTTCGTTCCTGCGATTTGGATTTCAGTTCGAAATGAACCTAACAATTTCAGGGGTATTTTGCTTCCATATGCATAGAACGTCTTCGTCGGTTTTGACACTTGGTCGGTGACCTTGACCTTTTTTTCTTTCAATTTTTCCCAGGTTTTATCAGTAATTAAATTGTAGTTGCATCCTGAGTCAATTAGCATCTCTACTTCTGTTCCTCCGACTATACAAGTCAAAGTACACGTGTCGTTGCCAATGTTAAATACATAATGAACTGGATCTTCTTTTTGCTCGTCAACTTCCTCAATGTGCCTGACTCTATTATTTGTTTCAAGCTTTTTATTTTTTTCTGTTTGTCTGTTTTGATTTTTGTATGTTGTTCTTTTAAATATATTTGTTTGGCACTTTTTCTTGAAGTGTCCTATTTTGCCACATCTTTGACATTTTTCATTTCGTGCTGGACATTTGTCGTTATACGAAAGATGGTTCCAACTACCGCATCTATAACATTCTTTCTTAGATCGGGTTTCATTCCTTGGTTTCCGTAAATTTATTTTATTAACGGCATTTCCTGTGTCTTGTCCTTTTCGTTCAAAAATGTGAAGTTGCCGATGAATTGCTTCTAATGCGTTTGCTTCAGCTATGATCTGGTTTAATGTTATCTGGTCTCCTGTTTTGAGTATCTTCTTTCTCAGCTCTTCAGAATAGCACTTTTCTGTAATTTGGTCAATTAGGTGGTCTTCTTTATCTTCAAATCCACATTTGTCTGATTGCTTGCGTAATCGAATAAGGAATTTCTCGAATTTTTCATTTTCATCCTGTTTTATTTGTCGAAAAATGTGTCTTTCAAATCTTTTACTTTGTTTGGGAGAAAAGTATTCATCAAGTTTTTGTATTGCTACCGCATATTCATCAGTTTCATCCCCGTCATAATCTTCCGCAGTTATGTCAGCTCCCGGTATATTGTAATAAATCTCTTGAAGCTCTAAACCACCATAATGCAAAAGACATGCCCTTTTTTGTGATGCTGATTCAATATTTGCTGCTTCCAAATAGATGGCAAGGCTCCTTTTCCATCGCTCCCATCGCAAACCAACTGAACTGATTTCTCCCTCACATTCAAACTTTTGATGTCATTGTATCTGAAAACATATTATTTATTCGCTGTTATTATATGTCGCTTGTAATCTGTTCAAATATTATTATTTTGTATCTTGTCCAGTAATAGTTTAAATTACAGTAGTTATGTATACCGATTCCTTTTTATTTATTATTATTAAGTATATATTTTATTTTTATTTATCATGATAATTATTATTATTATTATTTTTTTTTGTTTATTATTATTTTTTTTTTTTTTTTTGTATATATATTTAATTATTGCTTTTTACATCTTCATTTATTATATCATATTACTTATTTCCGTTTTTTATGACTTCATTAATCTACAGCTGCAGCCCGCTATAGCATACCGAGGGAAAGTGACAGCCATATGTCATTCTCCGGCTTTGGTTTCTGATGAATATTGAATATCCTTTCAAGTAATACTCCCAAATCAAAACTGCATTACCAGAACTTGATATTCTTTACTATCATTACCCCCATGTTACTTCAACAAAACTATAAAGTAATTTGAAGACTTGCTATTCTCGCTGTTTTGGAATGGTCATCTTTGACAAAACCATGTATTGAGGTTCCTTGATTCCACTTACTGTTTCTCAATTATAAAACCTTGTTATATCCTCAAAAATACCATATCATAATTTAAGATCTCAGACGGATTAAGCGAATTACTTGACTAAAAACCCCTTCGAAACTCATATATAGCGTCTTAATTACCTAATGACCGAAACACTTTCAACATTTTGTTTAGAGAACTTAAATTAGTTAAATAATTTCCTACGTCTATCACTGTTCTGTATTTTTATTACAGACTGAAAATGACAAACTGTGAGGAAAACATTTCCAGATTATTATTTTAAAGTTGGTATTGGGTGCAAAGTATTAATGAAATCACCCGTAAACAACCATACAACTCTACAGAGTTCCATGCCCACTTTTCATCTCCGGCTTGTTCAGGAGTGTACTGTTGCTCACTGATACTTCAGGAATAACCTACTTTGTGAACTAGATACAGGCAAAACACACCCCTGCAGCTGAGTCTAGTCCACTAATAAATCAAACAATTGATTCAAATCAAATTACTAAAGAAAAAGTACTCTCTCTCTGTCTGACTAAACAGGTAAAAGTAATGGTAGTAGTTTAGGTATGTACCTAGGTATACCTCTGATGTAAAATCTATGTTTTAATATAAAATTAAGATTGCATTTGTTTGCAAGTATATAATTTTAATTGATTCGCTCCCATAGTGTAAACTGTATGTACGATAATCATATAGTATTACTACATGTAATGAACTTAAACACGTAAAACTAGGTATAAAATTTATTTTGCTTACCTCTGTTTGGTTTAGAACTTAGCCACTTTCATTCCTTAGAACAATATTGGTTAACTCGATGCGGCTATGGTTCCCTTAGCCTTTAATGTAGCTGCTTCGCGTTACTGACGTTCCTTCTTCACAATTTTACTAAATAAATGGAATTTAACTTTCGCAATCCACACGGATGAAAATAACCTCATTTGTACACACAAATCAACAAAGAACAACACCGGCCGGCCGCGCCGCAGGCACAGGCACGGCACAGATTATTGTTGTTGTTTTTTCTTTTTTTTTTTTCGTCGACACTGGCAGGCCAAGGAATACAGTCCATACAGCCAGAGAGAAAATTTACTTAAAACATCAAAGAGAAAAACAACCACTGACTTTTAAGATAAAACACCTACCTTGTCCTGGGCTTGTCCCTTTATGGTCTATGCCCTGATTCTGATGTGCCTCAGAGGTTATTTGACTTATGTTTTTACTTGACCTATCTGATTTAATGCAGCGACTCGCTCGATATGCGCTCTAGGCACTATTCTATTATGAAATAGTGTTAAACAGTAGATACTTTTGGGTCATAATATTAACTGATTAACTATGTGAGTGCTTATACTACTTTATATGTTTTAATTAAAGTCTGAAATGTATATAAGTAATAAAAGTTTAAAATATAGCTAAATTGATCTAAGTAGGTTTTTATTCTCTTTAAATCTACCAGCTGAATTAACACTGTGCGATTATTTCCCCCGGCATAGTATCTAGTAGAACTTATAGGTATCTATAAAATGAGGATACACACGGAGTTAAGCGGTTAAAAATAAAATTCACTTACAGCTTTCTTCCTTTGTAATTTTTTTTTTTTAATCCTCGTCGCCATTTTGTAGTGTCCCTTGTTACCCGTAGTATACTGATATCGGCTCCGCACACACACACTGCTGGTAGACACGTCCGTTCGGTACGGCGTCCCGAGACCGACTGCCCCGAGGCTTGTAGGACCGCGCCTTTTATAGACCTTTGACTCACTTACCACAGCATGTGCGACCGAGACGACAGAATGTATTTAGTGTCCGTGTGCACTACTCTAGTGCACACAGACACCCATACACTACAGTCTCCTTCTTTTTTGCGTGCGTAAATTTTTGAATATTGTGTCCAAATGAACTTAAAAGAGTGTTTCAACTTTTGCTTAGCATTCCATAGAAGCTGTTTTATATATTTAGGAAGTTCTTCGTTTACAAACATAGGGTTTTGACTGCCATTATCATATATGTTTCCGTTATTAAGACGTACTTTGCGCTGATTTTTAATCCACTGATCCCGGGCTTCCTTCGAGCGTAGGTGTACCAGTACTGGTCGAGGCCTATTTTCGCCCGGTTTCTCTGCACCTACCCTCTTAGCCTCTAGCACGTCGTCAGGATTTACATCCAACTTGTTAGCAATTATTGTAGTGACAGTCGTTATGATTTCGCTATCCTGTTTTTCTAATCCAATAATTTCAATATTTTTTTCTTTATCCTTTTGCTCAACAGAAATAATTCTTTCTTCCAACGATTTACTGTATTTTTCCAAGTAAATATTTTGTTGTTCAAGAGCTTTGATTTTTTTCTCAGCCAAATCTTCAAATTCTATCATATTTTTATATTTTTCGGCATAAAAATCCACAGAGTTCGCTAAATCCGTCATCTTTTGCTCCATCTTGAAGATGATTTCCAGTTTTTTGTTAACTTCCGCTAGTAGCGATTCGAGAGTTACCTTTTTTGGATCGATATCAATCTTCGGTGGTTTCGGTCGGGAATTCGGGCTGTTTTCATGTTTCTGGCATTCATCACACAATTCAGTTTTAGTAAACTGCTTTAGATTTTTTGCGCACTTCACATGAAATATGGCCTCACACGAACCTTTACATTTTATAACTTCGTCTTTAGTCAGCGACAAGAACAATTTACATTTCTTACACTGCACCATAATTAACAATCGATAAATCAACTGTTGCTGCTCAGAAATTTTTAAACGTTGTTCACGCGTCGAGTGCAACGAGAGAACTGCTGTTATGTTGTGTTGTGTGTATTAGTATTATAAGTGAAAATAAATATGTTATCTATCTATCTATCTATCTATCTATCTATCTATATGTTGGACCCATAACAAATAAGTGAAATACAATAACCAGGCAATTTTTTGTGTTTTTAGACGTTATTTTACACTGTATTAGATTGTATCGTATGGAACGCAGAAGAAAACAGTTTCTAGAAGAAATTAATGAATAAGAAGGCTTTTTACGTGGCAAAAACGCGAACTTCGTGAGCAGGTAAACAATGGTTTAACTTAAGTTAACGTTAGCTAGGACTATTTGCTTGTCATTATCTCAAGTTCACATTTAATTACTAGGGTGTATGGACACAAATTCATACGATTCAAGATTTCGTTTGGACCCATTTTTTTATGGAATGTGTAATTAGCTGTCCCGGCGAACTTAGTATAGCTCTTAACAATTTGTATGGGAAAATGAAATTGTTACTTTTATTAATTTCCTTTAAATTTTTATACTACATATTTTTCACCTTTTGAACCTTCCCTGGACGAACATTTTAAAACTAAAATCAGCTCAATTGGCCCGGCCGCGAGACTAGCGAACCACGTTTTTTTTCATATACAGGGTGTTTCTGACTCGGTAAAAAATCAAAGGAGGGATTCTGCTCACCATACCTAACAACTTTCCCAAAGCAACATGGGTCAGTCTCAAAACAAAAATCAGCCGTCCTGTACATTGACCCCGCCAGCTGATCGAACCAATGTATGGAACAGCTGTTATTTTTTTTCTCGAGATTTTGACCCATGATGCTTTGGGAAAGTTGTTAGTTATGGTGAGCAGAATCCCTCCTTTGATCTATTACTCTAGTTTATAGATGATGATGATAATGTCAATGTAATAATGATGATGATGATGATATTTGTCGTCAGGATGGGTCGCGCGGCGGCGGCGGGCGGCTGCGTGTCGGAGGCGGCGGCGCTCACGCCGGGCAGCCATCACGTCTTCTATACTGTAAGTTATATTGAAAGGGTACTTTATTACTTTCACAGCATTGGGAAGCAACTGATTTTATTATCTCGCAACGTAAATATTAATAACGAGCTTTAATATAAGATACTACAAAAGACTTGGCTCTATAGACTATGTTCTTTTGACTGCCCAGAATGGCCGAATAAAAAACAAACAACAACAACAAACCACCTGTCAAAATATGTAAACAACGGAAAAAATATTGCACCTTGGGTTACATTATTTGAGTTTCTAAAAATATCTATCTTGATTTCAGTTCCCGTGGCAACTCCATAAATTCATTTCTATCACCATTCAGACACTGACGGCTCTACCACAAAAACAGTTAAACCTGGTCTAAAATTCTAAATCGCTAGACTAGGTTTAAATCACGAATTCGTCATACAAATTGGCGATTTAGACCGGTCTAACTTTTTTGTGGTAAGGGGGTGTAACTTCTAACATTTCTATTAGCTGGTTGGGTAAAAGTAGTTGGATATACATACGTACCTACATACCTAATATATGTACCTACTCGAGTAAAAATTTGAAGATTTTTATGCGCTTTATGTTTTTGGGAATGTTCCGTTACCATGTGAATTTTTGTTAATTTTTTCTTAATAGAACTCTGGTTCTAATTACACCCACTGAAGAACTCGTTTTCCTATTTTTACGTGAAAATAAAGAAATATATATGCATTGTTTTAATACTAACTAAAGAGTCCCGTTTTACGTTCCCGTGGGAATTTAGTATATTTCTTCCTTCCAACACCCTTACACTTGTAGACCAAATTTCACGTTGGCATACTCAAGGAAATCGATTTTTCATACTAAATAATTAGTCCTGTAACCCTATTCCCATGGGAATTTAGTAAATTCCTTTCTTCAACACCCTTTCATCCACTGAGGAACCTGTATACAAATTTCACGTCGATACACTCAAGGAAGTCAAGATTTCAATCTCACAAAAAGTCCCATTATTCCAGTTCCCATGGGATTTTTTTAAATTACTTACTTTCTTTCAACATTCTTACATTTACTAAGGAACCTGTACATCAAATTTCACGTCGAAACACTCAAGGATGTCGATTTTTCATTCTCACTAAAAAGTCCCGTAATTCCCGTTCCCGTGGGAATTTTGGGAAATCCTTTCTTAGCGGATGCCTACGCCATAACATCTACCTGCATGCCAAATTTCAGCTAAATCCGTCCAGTAGTTTGGGCTGTGCGTTGATAGATCACTATGTCAGTCAGTCAGTCAGTCAGTCAGTCACCTTTGAATTTTATAAATATAGATATAAACCCTTGAATCTCTCTCTGCGCTCTCTCGCTTGTTTTAACAGAAGAGACCACCTTGTTACATTCTACTATTATGTGGGTAAAGTGGGTCCAGCCCGATGCGTGGTGCCTCTGGTTAACTCTTCTAGAACTCTCTCGAACTCTTGGTCATAAAGGTGTGAGATTATGTTAAACTAGAGGCTGCCCCGCGGTTTTTCCCGCGCAGATTTATCAGAAACACAAAAAACCTAGTTATTTTCCCGTTCCCATTAGAATTTCGGGAAATTCTTTCTTAGTGCTCACCTACACTCCCTAAGAAACCTACATGCAAAATTTGAGCCCGCTACGCTCAGAAGTCTCGACTCTGCGTTGTCTGTCAGTCAGTCAGTCAGTCTGTCTGTCTGTCTGTCTGTCTGTCTGTCTGTCTGTCTGTCTGTCTGTCTGTCTGTCTGTCTGTCTGTCTGTCTGTCTGTCTGTCTGTCTGTCTGTCAGTCAGTCAGTCAGTCAGTCAGTCAGTCAGTCAGTCTGTCTGTCTGTCTGTCTGTCTGTCTGTCTGTCTGTCTGTCTGTCAGTCAGTCAGTCAGTCTGTCTGTCAGTCAGTCAGTCAGTCAGTCAGTCAGTCAGTCAGTCAGTCTGTCTGTCTGTCTGTCTGTCTGTCTGTCTGTCTGTCTGTCTGTCTGTCTGTCTGTCTGTCTGTCTGTCTGTCTGTCTGTCTGTCTGTCTGTCTGTCTGTCTGTCTGTCTGTCTGTCTGTCTGTCTGTCTGTCTGTCTGTCTGTCTGTCTGTCTGTCTGTCTGTCTGTCTGTCTGTCTGTCTGTCTGACAGTCAGTCAGTCAGTCAGTCAGTCAGTCAGTCAGTCAGTCAGTCAGTCAGTCAGTCAGTCAGTCAGTCAGTCAGTCAGTCAGTCAGTCAGTCAGTCAGTCAGTCAGTCAGTCAGTCAGTCAGTCAGTCAGTCAGTCAGTCAGTCAGTCAGTCAGTCAGTCAGTCAGTCAGTCAGTCAGTCAGTCAGTCAGTCAGTCAGTCAGTCTGTCAGTCTGTCTGTCTGTCTGTCAGTCTGTCAGTCTGTCAGTCTGTCAGTCTGTCAGTCTGTCAGTCTGTCAGTCTGTCAGTCTGTCAGTCTGTCAGTCTGTCAGTCTGTCAGTCTGTCAGTCTGTCAGTCTGTCAGTCTGTCAGTCTGTCAGTCTGTCAGTCTGTCAGTCTGTCTGTCTGTCTGTCAGTCTGTCAGTCTGTCAGTCTGTCAGTCTGTCAGTCTGTCAGTCTGTCAGTCAGTCAGTCAGTCAGTCAGTCAGTGAGTCAGTCAGTCAGTCTGTAACGGAAGAGTGTTATACTGGGTTTTTCTGACAAGGCGGTAATAAATCAAAGGAGGTATTCAGCTCACCATACCTAACAACTTTCCAAAAGAAACATAGGTCGAAATCTCAAAAAAAAATCAGCTGTTCCATACTTGGTTCGATCAGCTGACAGGGTCAATGTACGGGACAGGTGGTTCTCGTTTTGAGATTTCGACCCATGTTGCTTTGAGAAAGTTGTTAGGTATGGTGAGCTGATTTATTACCGCGTTGTCAGAAACATCCTGTATATGTATATTGATTGATGTATGTGTGTATTGTATTGTGTATTGTAGCGCGGCGTGGTGCACGCGGCGCGGGGGGAGTGGGAGGCGGCGCGCGGCTGCCTGCAGGACGCCGCCGCGCTCTGCCCCACGCACGTCGACACTCTCACTATGCTGGGTACTGTACTACTATACCTAGGTAATAATAATGTCCACACCATACTCAGAAATATAAACCTTATTTAATACTCCAGGAACAACCTACTACGAGCTAGGCTGGCTGTGTCTTGCAGAAAAATCACTCCGCACGGCGATCTCTCTGTCTCCCTCTCGCGCGTGCAGCTGGCGGCGCCTGGCGCGCGTGCTGGCGGCGCGCGGGCTGCACGCCGCCGCCGCCGACGCCGCCGCCGCCGCGCTGCTGCTGCTGCCTCACTAGAGCAGTCGCTCCGCACGGCGATCTCTCTGTCTCCCTCTCGCGCGGGCTGGCGGCGCGCGAGCGCTGCTGCTGCTGCCTCACTAGAGCAGTCGCTCCGCACAGCGATCTCTCTGTCTCCCTCCCTTCCCTTCAGCTGGCGGTGGCTGATTCAGGTTTGATTAGGCTACATTGTGGTCCTTCGAGCCGGATACGACCCCAATACAGTAAGTGTCTTTAACAGACTCTAAGAGGCCCATGGGGTTGTTAGAGTCCGGGTGGCTGTGGAGACAAAACATCATTGTGGTCCTTCGAGCCGGATACGACCCCAATACAGTAAGTGTCTTTAACAATAAATAATGCTAAAACAAATCTATAATAGTAGATTGTATCACAAGGGAGCAAAATAATATTTTTTCGGCGACGGCGCTTTTTTGAATCCAGGGCGAAGGAGGGATTCTCAATATCTAGTAACCCCACAGCCTTCAGTGATCTATAATGATTGTTGAATATAACACTTGGTGTCTTATGCGGATCGAAGGACCATAAAATAGGTACTTATCATTAATTATGTAGCACAATAAATGGTTTTATGGTATTTTTGTTCAGTGGCTTATCCGGTAAGAAAGAACTTAGTCAAATTCCCTTAAAAGTACAATTGTCTTTTAATATTTCAGTTAAAAAAACTAGCTTCATTACCAAGATAATGTTAATTCTGAGTTAATTAAGGAGTTATCCCTTATCACAAAAAATTAGATCGGTCTATATCGCCAGGTTGTATGACGAATTCATGATTTAAACCAGGTTTAACTCTATAGGTAAAGTCGTAAATGTTGGGAAATAAATGGCGTGAGATTAAGTTTTTTTTTTGTTATGTAAATGTTTAACTTTGATCTAACCTACCTTGAACTTAAAAATATATTATGATAATTTTTATCCGACTTCAAAAAAGGAGTTTATCAGTTTGACCTGTATGCATGAATGTATGTATGTTTGTCCGCGATTATCTCACGTTTGGCTGAACCGATTTCGTCACGGTTTTCAGATTTGTTACATTCAGTAGAAGGTTTTAGTAACTATTTTAACCGACTTAGAAATTGTTGTATGTGTCAGTTTATTTATGGCGGGTTCCTTTTCTGTAAAAAAAATTTTTTTTAGTTGTTACTTTACAACCAATATAATCCTTCATGTAAATATCAAAAATATCTTTATACGTAAACATATAAATATAGGGCTTCACTATAGGGCTTATGAACAGGCTCCGAGTAGCTCAACGAGCCATGGAGCGGGCTATGCTCGGGATTTCTCTGCGGGATCGAATCAGAAATGAGGACATACGTAGAGAAACCAGGGTCACCGACATAGCCAAGCGGATAAGCTCGTTAAAGTGGCAATGGGCAGGTCATATAGCCCGCAGAACAGATGGCCGCTGGGGCCGAAAAGTTCTCGAGTGTTCGACCACGGATCGGCAAGCGCAGCGTAGGACGTCCACCGACCAGATGGACGGATGATCTGCGCAAGGCTGCGGGTCCACGCTGGATGCAGGCCACCTGCGATCGGTACAGATGGAGAGCCTTGAGGGAGGCCTATGTCCAGCAGTGGACGTCCTACGGCTGAAATGATGATGATGAAACATATAAATAATAAAATTAATAAAGACCCCAGTAGAACAAATAAATAAACTTTAATAAATATTAACTGTACATAAAGAATAGAAATTGTTGTAAATCTAAATGTTGTTAAATATTGTTGACCAAATGTAATTTAATTATCTTTAAACAGTGTTGCATTGTATTTCACTTAAAAATTATCAAATGGCACTTGAACAGTGGCGGTCTAGGAGGGCGTAACAGATTTGACTATGGTCTCGTGCGCTCTAGACCGTATTACCAAAGAGCAAGAGCTATTTTGCAATACAGAAAAACCGGAAGTGTTACGGCGACCTTGACCGCCTTTACTCTCTAGCTTAGGATAAACCTAAATTTGTCCAAAACAAAAAGTAACTAGGTATTGTAATTTTGAGTATAAAAATAAGGGCACTGGCCGGGAGTCGAATACTGTTTCGATAGCTACCTGTTAAGGGGCGAAACGGTGTGAAACTCGCGCCACTCCGGATAAATAATTAATATCTTCCAGACCATGTTGCTTAAAGCGGATACTTTAGTTTCATAACGGGTTTTTCTTTGATTATTGAACCTAAAATAATAATAACACATCACACTCAGAGCCCCTAACTAGGAAGAACCTGTATCTAGGGTGCCCGAAACACACACAGAGACGAACATCACACCTAGAACGGAAACAAACATCGATATTCATCATATCAATATTCGCCCCGCCCGGGAATCGAACCCGGGTGCACACGCTTACTCAGTCCACATCACTGCCAACTGAGCCACGGAGCAGTCTAAAAGCCTTAAAAACTCTAAGCAAGATTATCTAGAGAGTCAAGGCGCATATTTTTGACTAGAGTCTGCCCCGCGGTTTTTCCCGCGCAGATTTCTCATAAACACAAAAATCCCGTTTTTTCCCGTTCCCGTGGGAATTTCGGGAAATCCCTTCTTAGTGCTCACCTACACTCCCTAAAGAACCCACGTGCAAAATTTGAGCCCGCTACGCCCAGTAGTTTCGGCTCTACGTTGTCTGTCAGTCAGTCAGTCAGTAAGGGAAGAGTTTTATATATATTGATTTCGGCCGTGGTTTAGAAGATAACAATTATTTAACGAAGTGGCTCTATTTACGCACACAATGCGATGGCCATTTTAACCATTCAAATATTATATATAGCCTAGGCGGGGCGATTTTTTTTAATTTTTTATGATATTGATGTATTTTATGATCGGTTTTGGTATAAACAATTGTTTAAATGCTAGTTTTCTGTAATTAGTTGGCTGTGGTATCTTTTTGTTGTAATAAATGTTAAATTTTAATAAGTATAATGTAATTTTGTTGTTTTAAGTTACCTGTTCACCAGTCCTTAATAGGATTATTTTTGTGAGCTCTTTCATGTAATGCACGATAGTGTTTATATACCATAACACTGTATCTATGAATGAGGTATGAAAACCTCGAACATTTTTTTTGGTCTAAAGGGTTGATATTGTTATATACTAGTCGACCCGGCGAACTTCGTACCGCCTAACCTATTACTATTTTGTGCATGTATTATACTTATAAACCTTCCTCTTGAATCATTCTATCTATTAAAGAATCAATCAAACCGCATCAAAATCCCTAGCGTACTTTCAAAGATCTATGCATACATAGGGACAGACGCGAGAAGCGACTTTGTTTTATACTATGTATTGATGATATTGATATTGATGGCGCTATCTTTCATTAATATAAATATAAATATAAGTAATTTTATTGTAATGGGCAATAAGGTACTTAATATTGATAAAATTTAATAAATATTGGTGTTTTAAATCTCTACTTATGTACGACATAAAATAACATAACTTGTATCTGTTGTGTAAATAAAATTTACACTTAAAATCTTTAAAAAAGTACAATAATTTTGATTGACTGTATTCTGTAGGTATGTTATATTGAGAAATCCATCTTTAATTGTATCATCTTGTATAATGTTATTAGTAATTGTATTGTGACTGTGTAGACAATTTAACTTTACATAGCTAGGTTGAATTTAAATTGAATTATTTTGTTCCATTCCGATCAAGTCTCCTAACCAAATCTTTTGTAGATTTGTTGAGTAAGTATTATGATAATGTGTTTAGCCGTACCAAAGATTTTCAGAAGACTTGGACCGCTGTTACGTGAGTAACTCTTAAACAACTGAACCGAATTTTATTAAACTTGCTGCATTTTAAGAATTATCTAAGTAAATTTATTTTTATCGGTCCAGTAGTTTTGTCGTATAGCGCGTGCATAAATAAAACATAATTTTTTTTATTTTTTTCTATATAATCAAACAAGATACTTAGATTTGCTCTGTTACAGCTTTAAAATAATAAAAATACTAGTTGACCCGGCGAACTTCGTACCGCTCTACCTATTACTATTTTGTGCATGTATTATACATATAAACCTTTCTTTTGAATTACTTATGGTATAAAAAAACAGCATCAAAATTCCTTGCATAATTTTCAAGACATAAGCATACATAGGGACAGACGCGGGAAGCGACTTTGTTTTATACTTATTGAAAATATTGATCTTGTTAGTTGGTTGGAACTTGAAACTACAATACCGTTCATAATGTATTTACCTACTCTTATTAGTAGTGTGTTTCGACTTTTGATGACGACTGTACGTGTACATAGTGGTTTAAGCAAATAAATGTTTAATATAATAATGATGTTACAAACACTGTGTTTTATTAATGGTTTAAGTGGTTAAGGTGGTAACTCTCTCTATGGCGCGAAATTCAAATTTTTTCGTGTTTTTTATTTATTCTGGCGAAAGTATACATTTTTAATAAAGTTTAAATGAATTCGCGTATGCAAAAAACCATCTCCCATATTGTAATACAACGTTTTTTGAAGACAGACCTACAGATTTTGTGTCTAAGGGGTAAAAGGCCAAAAAACAAGTTCCTTGAATATACACAAAATCGGTAACTCTGTCTTTCAAAAACGATATATCACAATGTGGGAAATAGGTTTTTACGTACGCGAATTCATTTAAACTTTATTTAAAATGAATACTTTCGCCAAAATAATTAAAAAACGTGAAAAAATTTGAATTTCGCGCCATACCGTGAGTTACCGCCTTAAATGTATTTATTTAAAGTTTAAATTATAGGAAAATTAGTCCTAATAATACTAAAGTAGGTAGCATGGCGCAGTTAAGATCTAACAAAAATAATTAAGCCGTTATTATTAATTTAAAAGCTATTATGAGCAAGTTTATCGCGATGCTAGCGCCATTCTCGAAAAATTAAGTATCTAAGGTAAATATCAAAAATGTGGCACAGTATGACACTAGATAATCTCGCTTAGTATTTTTTGAGCAAGGTAAAGTAGTCCTAACTTAAAAGAACAAAATTATACACAGAAGGCGCCACTTTTAGCAACACTTTGTTGCTTTCTTTGGTCTTTATTTTAAAAGATATACAACAGTGCCCTAAAAATACTAGGCTAGGTACATTATCTACTGTGTCACTTTTTTGATATTTGCCTTTGTTTAGAAGATATAATTTTTTTCGCGAATGGCGCTAGCATCGCTGTAAACTGGCTCTTAATAAAAAGTACCCCTGCTTTGAATAAAAAATCATAAAATTGTACTAAAATGAAATATAAAAAACTAGAGGCTGCCCCGCGGTTTTTCCCGCGCAGATTTCTCATAAACACAAAAATCCCGTTTTTTCTCGTTCCCGTGGGAATTTCGGGAAATCCCTTCTTAGTGCTCACCTACACTCCCCAAGGAACTCACGTGCCAATTTTCAGCTTTCTACGCCCAGTAGTTTCGGCTCTGCGTTGTCTGTCAGTCAGTCAGTCAGTCACTCAGTCAGTCAGTCAGTCAGTAACGGAAGAGTTTTATATATATTGATTAAATAGACTACAATTAATTTTCGCGTAGTTAGTAGATAAGTAAAGTAGGTAGCTTCAGAATTTCGGCATCCTCTTATAATTCACTGTTTAAACTTACGACTAAAATTCAAGCTCCGTAAAAAAACTCTTTTGTGGACCTGTGTCTCGTAAAACTATAGGTATAAGTACTGTAGATTACTATAGATACTTACCTTTTAAAGGCAACTGTATAGTAAATATAACTTACTAAATAAAGAAACAAGGATCCTTATAATTCAGCAATCTTAATAATTATGTTATCGTCTGCGACTATCAATAAATTGGCATTGATCTACTAAACTCGGTTGTATCGTCGCATTTAGTATAGACTGTTAAATTCCTTGCCTCTTCAGTCATCATTGATAATAAGTAAGTATAAGTATAGGTATATCGTTAATCGATATAGAATAGAATAGTTTATTTTCCTTCATGTGATAGGTACAGTGGCGGACTAGGAGGCCGTAACAGATTTGTCTATGGTTTCCTGAGCCCTAGATTGTATTACCAAAGAACAAGAGCTATTTTGCAATATAGAAAAACCGGAAGTGTTACGCCGGCCGTGTCCGCCACTGTACAAAAGGTGTTCAAAAATGTTTTGAGCAGCACATGAACCTTGTAAGGGCACTGGAATATCTTACAAACTAACCCTGTTATTCATAAAAATTTAAAGAGCATTTTAGTTATTTGACGTAAGTATGTCAATTTAGACTGGATGTCACGTATTTACCATACAACAAACCAGAAAAGTAGACTTCCAATAAAGCTACCTAAAATCTACTGTGTCTTTATGATTATCACTGTAAGGATATAGGATGTTTTTGTCAAGGCGGTATTAAATCAAAGGAAGGATCCGCTCACCATACATAACAACTTTCCCCAAGCAACATTGGTCAAATTCTCAAAACAAAAATCAGCTGTCGCGTAACATTGACCCCGTAAACTGATCGAACCAATGTAAAGAGTGGATCAGCTGTTTTTTTAAATGATGAATGATATATTTATTCATTGTAACAGTAGGTAATGATACAATACGTTTTCGTGAAAGTTTGACCCATGTGACCTAAACTTACTTGGGAAAAGTTGCTAGGTATGGTGAGCTTCGGAAGTTGATCATAACGATCGAAATATCACCAGTGACCGCCTTGTTAACAGCCGAGATGGACACCGGCGGGGTTTTAGTGGGTGCGAACCCCACATAACCCTGCGACTGTGCGATTCCCCCTGGGGTCGAAGGGTACTGGCTAGGAGTTTCCCCGCCTTAAAAAAAAAAGGTATGGTGAGCTGAATCTCTCCTTTGATTTATTACCTCCTTGGGTAAGAAACAACCAGTAAGTATACTTAATAGTAAATCGAGTTGGTATACACAAACTTTTCCATAAGGCTGCGTTTCCACCAGAGATGCGTAGCGAGGAATGTGTTTTTAACGACCAATAGAATTACTTTATTTACCTAGCAACGAGTAAATAAAGAGTTCCATTGGTTCTTAAAAACACATTCCTCGCTACGCATCTCTGGTGGAAACGCAGCCTAAGGTATGTGTATGTCTCCAAACAAACAAGATGGCCTCCCGTTTACCTGCTTCCTCCAAGTTGCTAATTGCTGAGGAAGTGGTACAGAGGCCGTTGCCATTTTCCTGTTTCAATTAAACAAATTCTTTAAAGCCCAGATCACACCTGGTGAGGACGATAACTATTTAAGAGCCAGTTTACCGCGATGCTAGCGCCATTCACGAAAAAAAAAAAATTCTAAACTAAGGCATAATATCAAAAATGTGGCACAGTATGACACTAGATAATGAAGCCTAGTATTTTTAGGGCACTGTTGTATAGCTTTTAAATTAAAGACCAAAGAAAGCTGCACTCTGTGTTCAATTTTATTCTATTAAGTTAGGACTACTTTACTGTGCTCAAAAAATACTAAACAAGATTATCTAGTGTCAAACTGTGCCACATTTTTGATATTTGCCTTAGTTTAGAAGATATACTTAATTTATTTCGAGAATGGCGCTAGCATCGCGGTAAACTGGCTCTTTAACTTGGGGTCAAGTTACCTAACTAAAAGCGATCGACTCGTAATTGTATTGTTAGCAACGTCGCTAACCATTACTGTTTTCTTTGGGCGTGTAACAGATTTTGCCTCTGCTAAAGCGGCAATGGTTATCGAAGTCGTTAAATACAATAACGAGTCGATCGTTTTTTTGAACCCCTTGTCTCTCAATTTAATGGGGTCAAAAAGCAATCGCAAGCCATTTGTCTGGAAGCTTCGAATAAATTTCGATCGAAAACATGTTCCGCTCTACAGAATAAAAATAAAAAACAGTTTTTCTTGTCGTATCCTCTCGCTATCTCATTCGCGCCCAGCCAGACAGATGTGCAGTGGGCTTAAGAATTGCACGATTAGGTATGTACATACCTATTATGAAATTATTTACTTTATTTAAATGCTATTGTAATGAAAGTCTGGAATTCGAGGTACAAGATAATTTTTAAATTTATCATCTTTCTCAAAGAGTCAACTTCCCAGTTTACCTACTTTTACATGTAGGCTTAGACTACCTGTAGGCTTTGCGTTGGTAAGTAGTAATCGCATCACACTCTCTAAGCTCTAACTAGGAAAAAAACCTGTGTTTTAGGCTAGGGTGCGAGGGACAAAACGGGCGTCAGGGAAATGGGGTAGTTAAGGAATTAGTTAAGTGCATTTTTAATTATTGAACTAGCAAGGATTAAAAGAATGACAGCGCGCGGTGAGAGACGTCAATGCTGTTTCGTGACTTTGTTTTCACAGCTGTAGGTAGTGTTCGCAAAATGTAAATTAAACAAAACAGTAGGTAAGTACTTAAGTAAAGTAGGTAGGTACTTAGGTACTTAAATTATTCTAATAATTCACAGTTATACGTAAAATTATGAAATCTTATCATTGTCATACGTATAGCAGGTAAAGCCATTTAATACGTTATCATAGGCTGAAAATCATTTTAGGCTTGCATGTGAATAATAATATACTTAAGTACATTACATTAAATCGAATCGCTTAAAGAGATAAGGTCGCCTTTTGTCACCTCACTTATATATATTGTTTCTTGTTTTGTGTTTATTTGAACAATAAAGAGATCATTCATTCATTCAAACATTACCGTCCAGAGGCTCTAAATTACCATATTGGAAAAAAATATTTTCCTTCATCTGAAGGAAAAAGAAACTAAACGTTATATAAACCAAAGTGGTTCAGCAAATAAAAGCAATTTGTAAGAATTTAATTTCATCAAATACCTAAGTAAGTACCTACTTACTTTACACAGAGGTAATAGGCAAGTTAGTTGCATGAACAAAATTGTTTTTATTATCTACTAGTCGACCCGGCGAACTTCGTACCGCCTAACCTATTACTGTTTGGTGTGCATGTATTATACTTATAAACCTTCCTCTTGTATCAATCTATCTATTAAAAAACCGCATCAAAATCCGTTGCGTAGTTTTAAAGATTTAAGCATACATAGGGACAGACGCGGAAAGCGACTTCATTTTATACTATTTTTATTATCTATACACTCGCACATTAAAATTAAAATATGTTAAAAGGAACTTCTAGAATGGAAAGGGCAGGGCATCAATATTAACGGCGAATACATCACTCACCTTCGGTTTGCCGACGACATCGTAGTCATGGCAAGGTCGATGGAGGAACTCAGCACGATGCTCGAAGGCCTCAACCGAGTCTCCCAACAGGTGGGCCTTAAAATGAACATGGACAAGACGAAGGTCATGTCTAATGTCCATGTTCTGCCTACCCCAGTTATGGTTGGGAACTCGGTTCTCGAAGTTGTCGACGAGTACGTATACCTAGGACAAACCATCCAGTTAGGTAGGTCCAACTTCGAGAAGGAGGTCAATCGCCGAATCCAGCTCGGATGGGCGGCGTTCGGGAAACTACGCAACGTCTTCTCGTCCAATATTCCTCAGTGCCTGAAGACGAAGGTATTTAACCAATGTGTGCTGCCAGTGATGACATACGGTTCTGAAACGTGGTGCTTCACTATAGGGCTTATGAACAGGCTCCGAGTAGCTCAACGAGCCATGGAGCGGGCTATGCTCGGGATTTCTCTGCGGGATCGAATCAGAAATGAGGACATACGCAGAGAAACCAGGGTCACCGACATAGCCAAGCGGATAAGCTCGTTGAAGTGGCAATGGGCAGGTCATATAGCCCGCAGAACAGATGGCCGCTGGGGCCGAAAAGTTCTCGAGTGGAGACCACGGATCGGCAAGCGCAGCGTAGGACGTCCACCGACCAGATGGACGGATGATCTGCGCAAGGCTGCGGGTCCACGCTGGATGCAGGCCACCTGCGATCGGTGCAGATGGAGAGCCTTGAGGGAGGCCTATGTCCAGCAGTGGACGTCTTACGGCTGAAATGATGATGATGATGATGATGTTAAAAGGAACATTATAATAGTTAACCTAAGTAATACTTAATTATTATTATTTTAATTTAATGGACTTGACTCCACTTCAGTAGAGTATTTTGCCAAATTAGATTAAATAGGTGGGCTTATAGCCCGGCAACGTTGTACGGTTATATAACTTTATTCGATTATTGTTTTAAAGCCCGCTAACAAAACACGTGGTTTCGGAACCAACGTTTAAACAATAATCCTAACTAATACTAAATACCAAAACTATTTTCTGAAGAAACCAGCCAGCCCAACCTCTAGCAAATCTGTCAATTCTGGCAGGTCAATCACCTGATTGATACATGATTGATCCCTCTCCCTACTTCTTCTGCCAATGTTATTGTTTTGGTTCTGAATCGATTAAGGTTTTTAGCTGGTTTAATCATGTTTTAAGTTGTATCTGTGGGTTCAAGTGGGTTATTAATTACAAAAACATTATAGTTAATCTCTTATCAATACCGTTATGGCCGGTCTATCCAATCAGTGTTAGTACTGTGTCCTAATCAAGGATGACCACCTGTCCCGATCGTGATCTTTTTATTCCAATTCGAGTCACCGCGGCGGCAACACGCGTCCACTTAACCAAATCTTGCCGACTTTTTCCCGCTTTAAAATTTCAACATTGTTGTTTAGTGAAGTGAAATGACGAAGCCAAGGGAGGGAGTGGACTTGGACGGTATTTTGGCAGAATTGGGCCAGTTCGGAAGATACCAGGTCCAGACTTACTGTTATATTCTGCTGCCTATACTGTTCAGTGCTGTCTACAATGCTCAGTACATATTTAATGCCGCTGATGTTCCTTACAGGTGATTTGTATAACATTTGTAACTTACAAACAAGTTAAAAACTACGCCGGTAGTGGGTGCAGTCGTGAGATTAGTAGGTTCATTTTTTTAAATATATAGTTTGATGTAGGATTCGTTAAACATCTTAGTTTAGGGAGCGGTCGGGGGGTCGTTTTAGGGCTAAAATTTTTCTAGATGATTATTGGAGGTGTTTTTTTAGTGGTTTAAAATGTTATGTTTAAAAAAAAGTTTATATAAGTAGGTAGGTATATAGGGTATGCTGAAGCTAAAGATTGCGGGAGTTCATAGGATGCTCACAAGATCGGTTATTTTGGCGATCTGTTGGAGAGGCCTGTGTTCAGCAGTGTAGATCTTTCAGTTGAGATGATAATGATGATAATACAAAAGTTTATAAATAAGTAGATGCTTAGATAAAAACTTTCACAAGACTTGTTAAGTAAGTAGGTAGCTGTACAACATAATAAATACGATATTTCATTAATATTTTATCAGTTTATCAATGAAAAAATATTTAATGTAAGAACTCAATTAGATTTCGTTTAGAGATAAAAATAAGATAGGTATACTAAACGTCTGTATAAATGATTATTTTTATAATTTTTTTAAGCAAGCTCAGGCTGAGACAGGATTTTTTGACTTTTATAATAAATCAATATTTAAAAACCTATAAGATTTTGTAGTTTTTTATTCAAATAAAAGTAGCACTATGTAGCTTAATTTTCACGTCATATGCGTAATTTTGTTTTTTTTTTGCATTTGAATTTTTTACAAAGTACCGACCAAACAAAGTACTGACTAGTGCGCAAAAAAAAACCATGTCCAAAATAAAATTGTGAGCCTATGGTTTACTTACTCATAAACTAGCTCCCGCTGATAATCGAACTCAGTGCTCCCGCGCGTCGCTGCCGACATAATACTTTAATAACGCAACTCACTCAGAGCCCCTAACTAGGAAGAACCTGTATCTAGGGTGCCTAAAACATATACAGAGACGAACATTATACCCAGACCGGAAACAAAGATTGATATTCATCACAACGATGTTCGCTCCGCCGGGAATCGAACCCAGGTGCACACGCTTCCCAATCCACATCACTGCCAACTGAGCTACGGAGCAGTCAAAATATAAACCTCGAAGGTAGTCAAAATGTGTCTTCAAACAAATTAAGTAGCTGGTAAAGTAAATTAAGCTGCAAATAAACTGACACAAACATCAACTGAGCACTCAAACTGATCCTCCTTTTTGAAGTCGTTTAAAATAATGACTTTTTTTTACAAAAAAAGACCCGCCTACAAAATTGACACATATGTATAAAACTGAGAACTCCCCTTTTTCTAAAGTCGGTTAAAAAAAAGTACTAAAACTTTCTCCTGAATGTAACAAATACTTATCTGAAAACCGCATCAAGATCGGTTCAGCCAAACGCGAGATAATCGCGGACAAACATACATACATAGATACAGGTCAAACTGATTACTTACCTCCTTTTTTGAAGTAGTTTTAAAATAATTAATTTTTTACAAAAAGAGACCCGCCTTCAAAATTGACACATACTTACATAAAATTGAGAATTCTCTCTTTAATAAAGTCGGTTAAAATAGGTACTAAAACCTTCTCCTGAATACATTCAGAATACATACCTGAATACATACATTTGTTACAACAAATACTTATCTGAAAACCGGATCAAAATGGGTTCAGCCAAACGCGAGATAATCGCGGACAAACATACATACAGGTAAAACTGAAAACCTCCTTTTTTGAAGTCGGTTAAAAAAAAGAACGCCTTACTTACATAATAAAGCATATGAAACCGGTCTGCGGTGATAAGCCGGCGCATTGTTAGTAGCGAGAACCACCTGCTCCTTACGGAGTGAGCCTTGCGCTTGCGTAATGCCACTTTTGCAACTAATTTTTTTTAGCTCGACCTTATACCTACTTACTAAATACTAGGTCACTAATCAGCATAGATTTGTACATGTCGTTAGAAGATTTGATAATTAGGTTTTTTGCAAAAAACCTAGGGATTTTGCGAAAACCCGGATAATTTCATATAACGATTATTATTTTCCAATCATACTGACAAAAAGCAGTTTTTTTGCAAAAAACCTAGTACAATTGAAAAACTTGAAACCTTTCTTAACTCTGATTGGCTAGATTTTATTGCTTGCTGTACAAGTCTTATTCTGATTGGTTCTCTGTAGTGTCAAAGGTATTTTAACGAACCAATCAGAATGAGAGTTAACTAGCCAGTAATAATCTAGCCAATCAGAGTTAAGGAAGGTTTCAAATTTTTTAATTATACTAGGTTTTTTGCAAAAAAACTACTTTTTGTCAGGATGATTGAGAAAAAAGTACTTCTATTATCAAATTATCCGGGTTTTCGCAAAATCCCTAGTTTTTTTTGCAAAAAAACTAATTATCAAATCTTCCTACGACATACATAATCTATCCGATCTTTGAAGGACAATATTATATTATTTTATTATTACGAAAAGACGTTGACTCTTGGATATACACGGTTACATTTTTGCGTGGAGGAAAATTTAACACACAGTAGGCTAGTTAGTTATACAGGACTGATTCCTGAAAACATTATTATTTTCTTTTTTACAAAAAAGGAACCCGGCTTCAATAAACTGAAAAATAATGAACCGCACTTGAACTAGAGGTCCTTCGAAAGTTTTTGTAAAAAAAACTAAAAGTGATGTGTAGCATTTGAGCAATGACCTACGGTGGCTTAGCTGGTGCCAGACGAGTCAGGGGGTGGAGGGCAATGCGCGGGGGGTTGAACAAGGGGTCTATCAACCTTAAATAAGTTTTTTTAATCCGCAAAAAAAATTTAATAAAAGTAATTTTTTTTTAAAAGTAATTTATTCGAGTCATACTTATATCATTGCACAGACCACGTCCTGAAAGTTTTCGCCACGGAAAAAAAATACCGTGTATAATTTGGACATAGGCCTCTCTCACACATTGTCGCAAGGACCAAAATTCCCTAAAGACACCTTTTACAAAATTCATGGGCGAAGATTGAGTGTTGCCGCAGCCACACTGCAAGCAATTTAAACAGGATGTTTCTGAAAAGGCGGTAATAAATCAAAGAAGGGATTCTGCTCACCATACCTAACAACTTTCCCAAAGCAACATGGGTCGAAATCTCAAAACTAAAATCAGCCGTCCCGTACATTGACCCCGTCAGCTGATCGAACCAATGTATGGAACAGCTGTTATTTTTTTTGAGATTTTGAGCCATGTTGCTTTGGGAAAGTTGTTAGTTATGGTGAGCAGAATCCCTCCTGTAATTTATTACCGCCTTGTCAGAAACACCCAGTAGAAAAAACTAGACATTTGTATTATGAAACTTATAGAAAACTACCTATACAAACCCATGTGTTGTGTATATAGGTACTTGACGAGATTCTGTCCTGGGAGGATCTTGATCTTGAAATAAATAAGTTCACAATGCGATCTAAATCAAGACCGGAAAAAACATGTTACATTGCAGACTGCCAGTTCCATTTGCATTATCTGTGCTAAGTAAAGTAAAGTAAAAAATGATTTATTCAATACAGGATACAAGATATCGCTTATTGAAAGTCAATTAGACTAATCTAATTAATATTGATACCTTATTTCGTAAAGTATCCTATACTGATAGAGGCGAGGTAGTTCAGGGTGCCCACTAATTGGCTCAGGCAAACAATGTTTGCCTTGCCTTACGATAATGGTCGCCTGGAGACGCCCCCAAACGAGCCCTCCTCTGTCAAATGATTCTACTCCCTTTCGCAATGATTTTACAGCGTAGAGAAGAAAGGGGTAACAAACTCTACTTTACAATTTATCTCTTTTTTTTTTTTTTTTTTTTTGTTCTTATATATATGTGACATTACAATTCAATTTACAATACAAAGAACATAAATTAATAAGATTTAAAGTACATACATGAAATAATGAAAATATCGTGCAGAGCTAGACTACTTCCATGCGTCTGCTGATTAGCGAGTTAACCCCCATCGTCGATTTAGACTTGAATCCTTAGTGTGGCAATCTGGGTACGTACTCAAAGCTTTCTTTAATCAGATAACAAAGATCCATTTCTCTATAACTAAAATAATCCTATTCTAAAAACTATTTACAAGTTTTGGACAGTCAAACTTGCCAGCGATAGTGCGGAGGATGATGCTGCTGCTGGCGTTTATTCGGCGAGAGATGGAGACGATACTTTTACGCATAACAGCGTAAAAGTCGTCCGTATGCATTTCCGCGAACATTGCCGACGCACTACAAAACCGTGAACGCCCCAGCAGCATCCTCATTATGTTATTATGTCTTCAGCGTGTATTTGACCCACAGGCTGCATGTGTAAAAAGTTTGACAGTACGCCTTGAATTTATCTTTCACTGTACTGAACACTTTGCAAACCTGCGGGCCAACATATTGCCTCTGACTGCCAACGCTCTGCGCTCTCTCTCCATGTCATGGTCATCACTCTGGTCCTCAGATACAATGTGCCCTAGGTACTTAAATTGGGCAACCCGTCTCAGTTCGTTCCCATTAAGGTAAACTGGTGGAACAAGCTGTGGCGGTTTTGCACCCGATTTAAATATTTATAGGGAGTAGAATCATTGACAGAGGAGGGCTCGTTTGGGGGCGTCTCCAGGCAAACATTATCGTAAGGCAAGGTATATTTGTTTGCCTGAGCCAATTGGTGGGCACCCTGAACTACCTCGCCTCTAGCAGTATAGGATTTTGCCAAATAAAGTACTTTTACCAAATAAAGTATCAATACTACTTTACCAAATAAAGTATCAATACTAATTAGATTAAATAGTCTGATTGACTTATAATAAGTGATATTTATAGTATCCTATATTGAATAAATATTTTTTTCGCTTTTGACTTTGACTAATATGAGTAGATATGTAGATACTTTACTGTTCTGTGCGCAGGGTCGTTATGGTCATGCCGATTACCGCATCCCTGCCCAGCTAAGGCAATGGGGGATTTTAGTTGTTATGGACACCCAGCGAAAAAACCCAGAGGCCCATTAGTAAAGTAAAAAAAAAGTAAAAAATGATTTATTCAATACAGGATACAAGATATCGCTTATTGAAAGTCAATTAGACTAATCTAATTAATATTGATACCTTATTTCGTAAAGTATCCTATACTGATAGAGGCGAGGTAGTTCAGGGTGCCCACTAATTGGCTCAGGCAAACAATGTTTGCCTTGCCTTACGACAATGGTCGCCTGGAGACGCCCCCAAACGAGCCCTCCTCTGTCAAATGATTCTACTCCCTTTCGCAATGATTTTACAGCGTAGAGAAGAAAGGGGTAACAAACTCTACTTTACAATTTCTCTCTTTTTTTTTTTTTTTTTTTTGTTCTTATATATGTGACATTACAATTCAATTTACAATACAAAGAACATAAATTAATAAGATTTAAAGTACATACATGAAATAATGAAAATATCGTGCAGAGCTAGACTACTTCCATGCGTCTTTGTCGTTTTCATAATCATCAACATTGTAATAAGCTTTCTTAATCAAACCTTTTTTGATACATTCCCGGTGGTCTACTGAATACTCATCAGGAGTTTCCCTTTCTTAAAAAATGGTTTCTAAGTATAAACTGTTTCGCACCACTACCAACGGTGACGACCATCTACTGTCCTTTCGTCCACAATCTACGAAGCAATTTTTTTTTAGGGTGGGAAACTCCTAACGAGTACCCTGCAGCCCCGGGGGACCTTCTCGGCTGTTAGCAGGAGGGTCGCGGGTGAGCCTATGGAGTTATCCGCTCCGCGACCCTCCCCAGCATAGGTTGTAGAGCGGGGGGACATGGTTGTTGTCCCCCCGCTATATGAGACTACACGAGGCCCCCGCCTCGCTCACCCAACGACCCCGGGGTCTCTTAGTAGCCTCTTACGACAGGCAGGGGTTACCTCAGTCCTATTCTTCGGCTTGGTACTGCGAGAGCGAGAGCGTACAATCTACTAAGCCCTACCTAACCTTAGAATCAAATCTTAATTTCCTCAGATGCACAGTCCCTCCCTGCGAGTTGAGCCCTCCCTCCTACGACAGCGGCGTGTGGGGCGCCTGGGCCGTCCCCCAAGGGGCCCGGTGCCAGAGGTTTGTCCCCCTAGACCCGGACACCTGCCAGCCGGCCTCCTTCCACGACAACCTGACGCAGAGCTGCGACAGCTGGGTCTATGAGAATGCTGATTCTATTGTTACTGAGGTAAGGCTTTATCTTAAATATCTTATGACTTGTAATCTCCAACTCGGTTAAAATTGCTTCAGTAGCAAGCTGCTGCTCAAGCTGCAGCTTGCTAAAAACGGCCACTTTTGGCAACAATCAGTTTCTTTCTGTGGTATTTAACCTAAAAGCTATACAACAATGCCCTAAAAATACTAGGCTGAATTATCTAGGGGAATACTGTTCCATATTTTTGATATTTGCCTTAGTTTAGAAGATATTTATTTTTTTCTCGAGTGGCGCTACTTTAGCTGTGCTATGGCTCTTAATATTCTTGCTTAAAATTTTTATCGCCCTGTTGTGTAGCTTTCAGGTTCAAAATTGAAGAAAAACTGTTCTGAAACTAAAGTAGCCGCTTTAGGCAACAAACGTTTTTTTTTTTTTTTGAACCTGAAAGCTACACAACAGGGCCTTAAAAATTCTAAGCAAGATTATCAAGGGAGTCAAAAGCGCTTATTTTTGATTTCGGCCGTGGTTTAGATGATATCAATTATTTATCGAAGTGGCCCTAGTTTCGCTCTTAAACCGAGTTGGTATTACGGGTCTTAGAATAATAAAGAATTGGAAGGTCGAGGTGCTGTTAAAAAGATTAAGAACACTAACCACTAAATTGTAATTAAGTTGATCGATTGCGATAAAGAGTCTTTCTTTCTAACCTGAGTTCCTAACTAGGTGCCTCAATTTATAATGGGTGTCCCTGGAAACAATCCTTCTCAACGATAAGACCGCCTGTTGCAATAAACGTATTTATTAATTTAAGAAAATTAAAAGTTGATTAATTGCGACAAAGGTTTATAGGAATATGCATATATCTATTTAATTTCTTTATTTGGTCTAAGGTCTGTTGAGGCGCAGAAAGACATTAGTATCACTTTGCTGAGGTAAATGATTTCTTTATACCTACCTGACAAAGCAAGATTGTCTCATTGGAGTTCCTGAGATTTGCAAGTCATAATTTGTATGCAAAATAGCAATTTACCGTTTCCGTTTGAATATAATTAGTTGCCATCTACCTAGAATACCATGGTTTGCCATAATTTTCACACTGACAGACGGGTTGGCGAGCGCAGGTATGGCTCTTAAGAGCCAGTTTACCGCGATGCTAGCGCCATTCTCGAAAAAAAATTATATCTTCTAAAGTAAGGCAAATATCAAAAATGTGGCACAGTCAGTTTGACACTAGATAATCTTGCTTAGTATTTTTTGAGTAAAGTAAAGTAGTCCTAACTTAAAAGAACAAAATTATACACAGATTGTTGCTAAAAGTGGTCACTTTAATCAACACTTTGTAGCTTTCTTTGGTCCTTAATTCAAAAGCTATACAACACTGCCCTAAAAATACTAGGTTACATTATCTAGTGTCGTACTGTGCCACATTTTTGATATTTGCTTTAGTTTAGAAGATATTAATTTATTTTCGCGAATGGCGCTAGCATCGCTGTAAACTGGCTCTTAAAGTTTTTAATGAAGGACGCTGTTGCGCATCCCTTAGCGGTCAAACAGACGACGCAACCACAGCGCCGCCGCCGCCGCAACACTGTTCACGTGATAAATTTTTTATTGCATTGATTGCTCTGCGGCCTCCTCCATAGCTCAGTAGCGTAGCGCGTCGCGCCTTTGATTAGGGCACGGAAGATTGTGGGTTCGATCCCCGCAGAAAACACCACATATTGATTTCTCACAAAAATCACGTTGTGGTTGTTTTCGGTTGGATAGGACATTGCAGGCTTGAATCACCTGATTGTCCGAAAAGTAAGATGATTCCGTGCTTCGGAAGGCACGTTAAGCCGTTGGTCCCGGCCGCAGTAGTGGTCGTTATAACCGCGGCGACAAGCTGGCCCCGCCTCACGTTGGTAAGCATAAACTCGGCTAAACGTGGGTCTGGCTCTTGAGCTGGTACCTCTGCCTAACCCTTCGGGGAATAAAAGGCGTGAGATTATGTTTATGCTCGGCGGCACTGCGGCAGCGCGGTGGCGGCGTGGTCTGTTTGAGCGCTTAATCATGCCACCCATGGGAGGAGATGTCAAAATTTTGTAGAACAATTTTAGAGCTCTGACACGCATGCATGTTCCTGGTTTCAGTTCGACCTGGCGTGCCAGGAGTGGAAGCGCACCCTGGTGGGCACGGTGCACAGTGTCGGCCTCTTTGCTGCACTGCCTCTCACTGGATACATATCTGACACGTGAGTTGGTAAACTAACGAAGTAGGTATACATCAATTTGTCTGGAATGGAAACTGAGAGGAAACAATGATAAATAAAAAAGAAAGTTTATTGATTAGTACTCGTGAAGTATTCAGGTAGCGTTAAAAATGTAAGGCTTCAAACGCACAGGCGGATTTTTTTCCGATCGGTTTTTTATCCGGGCGGATAAAAATCCGCTGTTGTGGTTTTATTTCCGCGCGGCTTAAAAGGTTGGTATATTCATAGGCCCCGATCGCACAGGCTAGTTTTTATCCGCGCGGAAATAAAACCACAACAGCGGATTTTTATCCGCGAGGTTTTTTATCCGCTGGTGCGGCCACTTCCATAGGATTCAATATGTTACATAAAATTCGCGCGGAAAAAAACCGCCTGTGCGATCGGGCCTATTAGCTAGGTACTTAGCTAATTAAATAGTAATTCTATTCTATTCTACTTAGGTACAATGTTATTGACTGCACTTTAGTGTAGTAAGTACCTATTTGGCTAATGTCAACTTTATAAATTAAGTTAAGCATGTAATAGCCCGGCAGCATTGTTTAATTATTGTCAAGATAATGGGTTATTGTTTTAAAGCTAGCTAAGTAAACACGTGGCTCCGGGACCACGAAATCAATATATATAAAACTCTTCCGTTACTGACTGACGTACTGACTGACTGACTGACAGACAACGCAGAGCCGAAACTACTGGGCGTACACAGCTGAAATTTGGCATATAGGTTCCTTAGGGAGTGTAGGTGAGCACTAAGAAAGGATTTTACAAAATTCCCACGGGAACGGGAAAAAACGGGATTTTTGTGTTTATGAGAAATCTGCGCGGGAAATACCGCTGGGCAGCCTCTAGTCAATATATATAAAACTCTTCCCTTACTGACTGACTGACTGACTGACAGACAACGCAGAGCTCAAACTACTGGGCGTACAAAGCTGAAGTTTGGCATGTAGGTTCTTTAGGGAGTGTAGGTGAGCACTAAGAAAGGATTTCCCGAAATTCCTACAGGAACGGGAAAAAACGGGATTATTGTGTTTATGAGAAATCTGCGCGGAAAATACCGCGGGGCAGCCTCTAATAAAACACTAATTGAGCGTCTTCCAGCGACACCATCGTTGGTTTTGCGGATGGGTCTGATCTGATCGGCGGCAAGGTTCAGACTGGCTCGTGTGGCATGACAGCTGTCTCCGTACATTCCTTGTGCTGATATTATAGCTGATCTGCCTTTTGTGGACTGATTGTTTATGATTTACTTGCAGCCACATTAGGGGCGCCCTTAAACCACTTCGCCTCATGCAGTATTGAAAACTATGTTTTCTAATCAATATACACGTCAACCCGGCGAAAATCGTACCGCCATTATGTGTGCTGTGCATGTATTAGACACCTACATATACACCTTCCTCTTGTATCACTCGTTACCTATTAAAAAAAAAAACGTATTAAAATCCGTTGAGAGCTTTTAAGCAACTTACATGCACACAAACAGCGGCGGAAAGCGACTTTGTCTATACCAATATTATAAAGAGGAAAGATTTGTTTGTTTATTTGTTTGTTTGTAACGAATAGGCTCCGGAAATTCTGAACCGATTTGAAAAATCATTTTACTGGTAGGAAGCTACACTATCCCCGAGTGTCATAGGCTATATTAGATTTTCAAAAAAAATAGGGATCCTTACTTAAACTCAAATATAGTAACCCAAGGTGCAATATTTTTTCCGTTGTTTACATATTTTGAAAGGTGGTTTGTTGTTGTTGTTTGTTTTTTATTCGGCCATTCTTGGCAGTCAAAAGAACATAGTCTATAGAGCCAAGTCTTTAGTAGTATCTTATATTCTATGGCGTAATGAAGTAAGCCGGGACAGCTCGTTTTAAAATATGCAGTGATAAAGTTTAGTAGATTACTTAACTATCGATAAGCGATACCCTTGAGCTTAAAGAATGTTGAACCAAATATGTTTTTTCAGGTTCGGTCGTAGAACAGCCTTCATCCTGACCTCGGTGTCGGTGGCGGTGGTGGGCCTCACCCGCTCCTTCTCCGTCAACTACGTCATGTACCTGGTCTTTGAGTTCCTTGACGCCATGCTTGGCTCGGGGGTATACAGCACTGGTTTTATACTTGGTAATAATTGCTAAAATACTTAAGAGGCATAGCTAAAGTAGCGCCACCTGCGAAAAATTTATGTATCTTCTTAACTAATAATAATAGGCCTTAACATCTTTGACAGATTTTTCATTGATCATGACATTTCCGTTCGTGGCTGAAAAGGCCAATACGAGAGTGAATACCGCGACCGCACTCTCGACAGGTGTACGAGCCCCCAGGTGGTCGGGGGTGTAATATTTGAAACCAGGCATTTTCTTAACTAAGGCTATCAAAAATGTGAAACAGTATTGCCCTAGATAATGTAGCCTAGTATTTTTAGGGCACTGTTGTATAGCTTTTAGGTTAAAGACCAAAGATAAGTACAGGTTGTTGACAAAAGTGGCCGTTTTTAGCAACACTTTTGATATCACATTTTTGATATTTGCCTTAGTTTAGCTACATTTTTTGGAAGTAGAGCAGGGTAAAAAACATTAGCATGTTCGGACATTATAACTTAAAATTTTGTATGACGATATTTCAGTATTCTAATTTATTTACATATTTAAGACACTATATTTTTATATTTTAGTAAAAACCATTTAAATAAGTAAGAATTTAGTATTAAAAAAAAATTATATATGCCTTAAAACTATTTCCTGTGGTCTGTTCAGATTGACAGTTGATGGCTATACACCCGTTAAAAAAATATAATTAATAACAATATCGTTACTATAAATACTGTTACTTACTTGTTCATATTTCTATATTTCTTCATCAATTTGATAATTACAAGCAATAGGTATTTATTAATAATACTCATCATAAACAATCGGTTATACGTCCTAACGACTTTTCTGTGGACCTTAAAAACGACTATAAACATCCAGAATACTAAAAAAGTTGGACAATTTGAGAATCATGCACTAGCAACACCGATCAGCTGTCCTAAACCATTTCGTTTTCACCGGAGCGCGTCGAAATGTTTCTTGAATGCAGCTGATAATATTTGTTTTTAGAAATTTGTCAAAGATCGATGCAACTTTCCTGTTCTATGGATTATTTGGTAAGTTTCAGTATTATTATTGCAATGACTTAAGTTCAGTGAACCTTTCTGGGAGTAGTATTGCAAATACAGTTTTTTTTCTTTCTACCCTAAAAATTATAACCGTTATCGATGTTTTAAAACTGAATTGTATTTTCTGTGGACATCTTTTCTGTGGACTAGACGTCCACAGAAGAGACATTTGACCACGGAAAAGTCGTTAGTATGAGATTTTAATATTTTTCAGTTATTTTCAGCGTCATTAAGCCACTGGAAACCTTAAGTCTCGTTTAGGTACCTACATTTTAGCAAAGAAGAGAAAAAGAAACGCCGTAGAGTATAAAAACAGATTATTATGAGGAGAGTATTTCTATGGAGGAGAGCAAGAGCTGACTGAGGAAAAGATGACTGAGACTTAGAAAAAAGACGCAGAAAGCATAAAGGAATACTAAGAAGGAATATATCGGATGAAACCATAAAAAATAAGATTATTCTGAATTGATATTACAGCAGATGTTAAATTTTTTTAATATATTGCAGATGCGATTCATACTTGGGTATAAGTTACCTTTTCAAGGGACCTTTCAGGTTCAGATATTTTACATGCTTTTAGGTTAAAATATCTGAACCTGTTATGTATGATATGTTCAGCCCATCCTTATCCCGTAGGATCATCAGGCGTAGCAGGATTCTCCAGGGGGAGAACCCTGCTACGCCTGATGCTCAAGCCTACCCTACCTATCATATATCTAGATTCATATAAAATAAGAGCCTTAGGATCTCGTGAAATTTGATTATTAAGTAGACCTATCTTGTCAGTCCATAGATATTCCATAAGCTAATAGATGAAACAATGTAATGCCGTTACCGTACCTACATATAAACAACGTTTTAAATGATGTACTGAAACAACGTGACTTAACATTTATTAATTCAATACGGCATCTTCAAGCTAATAATCACTAAGGATAGATACCGCTTCAACGGCGTCAGGTCAGGTGGTATCAGAACACTATTTTTGCAATTATCTGTAAAACACACACCACCGTCTGCGTCGTCGGTTTCCGCAACCACTTCCACTAACGCCGAAAAAACCCTCTACTTTGAAGATCTTCACTTTGATGCCTCTTTAATTTTTCTAAAGCTAAACTAATAACAAATCAATCTTTCTTTGATGATTCTGATGAAAATATTTTTTCAGTAAGTAATTGTACAACGTTAAGTGTCCACAGAAAAATATCTTCTGAAGACCATATATATTTTTGTTGTATTAAGTGGTTCTAAGGATTTAAGGAAGTTATTTTGTGTCAAATTTCATCCTTGATTGTTTTTAGTTACATAATTAAAAGTAGAGTACGAAATATTAAAACTGTAACTTGATTCTTTCTTTCCTGTGGAGTTTGGTCACTTCTGTGGACCAAAAAAAAAGTAAATGGTTAATTAATCACAGCCCATGCGTGAATGATCTCGCTCACTATTTTATTTATGTTACATATGTCATTAGCAATCAATAAAGTCTAATTTTGAAATTATAGCAGCATTTTTATTTTATTTTTTTTCAGAGTCCGCTTTTGTTTTTTACCCAGCAGTGGTTTCCCGTTGCCTTCTGCCCCGCAGTACTTTTGCCGTCATGCTGTTCTAGCTGCGCCCAAAGAAATCTACTTCAAAGCCGATTTTGGTCCTCTTCAATCGCCTTTGGGTAGTTCTGACAGTTACTGCTGCCCTCTGTCAGGATTCAAGTTAAAGTCCTTGTGACCTGCCTCTTCCGCCTACATTGCCGTACTTATGGATTCCATATCCGCCGCTGCAGCCGTTGAGGTCTTCACCCGTAACCCTGGGCAAGGGATCTGCGTTATACCCCGCAGAGCTGGGTCCCTGTCGTACTTGGCCACCATTCCATACCGGCCTACTGGCATGGCTGGTGCCCACCCCCGCGACGTGGACGCGCCGAACAGGAATTCCCCAAGTGGGTAATAGAGAAGTTGCTCTACACCCCAAGGGCCGGGTTAATGCCTGGGTATCTTGTCCCCAGGCAAAGGCAGGGGCTCGGCTCTTAAATAAAAGAAGAGAAGAGCCATAGTTTAGAAGATATATTATTTTTTTGTTACGGGTGACGCTACTTTATCTGTGCTATGCCTCTTATTAGCTATCATTAGATTACACCAGCAGTGCGCTTTCATGTTCATCTATCTCGTTGCACACGAACCCATCAGTAACGAGCTTGCGTTAGCGGCATGCGCTGTGGTTACTATGGCTTGCGTCAGAGGAAGATGCAAGATCAACGAGAAAACACACTGATTAATGATGAAATCGTACTGTGAAAGGTCGAACGGGGCTTTTTTTTTATGTGGATAAGCTGTAAAATAATTTAGTATTTTGTTCTATTGGTAATATCAATTTAAGGAACATCACATACACAAGCCTTTGCTTTCAAAGTACAAACTTACCTATGCTTGAGTGAATCAAAGCATGATTATAATACTTTTACTCAGATATATACCGATTCAACAAGAATGGAATTTGATTGTATTAGTTTAAAGCTTCTATAAGTGCTTTCTTTACTATTATCTACTTCTTCCCTATTGAAACAAGTACTTGTAAACTATGTCATATTATCTTAAGTGGACTTATTTATCTCGTACATTCGCGTGCTGTCGAGTATACATTTAATACCTACCTATAATATTTAAGGTAAAACACTAATAGGTCATCCTCCGATCCACCATTGATTTTAGGTAAACAAAAAATTGCTAACGATTCCAATAAATTATTTCCAGCTCTAGAAATGGTAGGTCTAAACCGTCGAGTCCTCGGAGGGAACATAATCTCGTGCACGTACGCAATAGGACAAGTCACCCTCGGCCTGGTGGCCTGGGGCATCCCTGAGTGGAGGACACTGACCAGAGTTCTGTACGCGCCGTCCCTACTGTTCGTTCTATACTACTTTGTGATAGAGGAGAGCGTGCGATGGCTGCTCAGCAAGGGAAGGAAGGAGGAAGCAGCGACAATAATATACAAGGCAGCAGAGATTAACAAAAAGAAACTCTCTCCTGAATCAATAAAGCAGCTTTCAGATGATTTATCAGCTGCCTCCCTTCCACACGTCACTTCGCAGTACAAAACGCTAGACCAATCTAAGATTGTTGTGATAGAAAACGGGAAAACGAAAAAAGAAGTAATACCAGCGCATAAGGAGCCGAACAGGTCGTTGGCATCTCAGGTGTTGAGATCCAGGATAATAATGTCGAGGCTGTGTATATGTTCGTTCTGGTGGATTACGGTGACATTTATCTACTACGGATTGTCGATCAACAGTGTTTCTCTCGCTGGGAATAGATACGTGAACTACATTCTGACCTCCCTGGTCGAGATTCCCGGCTACTGCCTCAGTGTGCTAACGCTGGACAGGTTCGGAAGGAAGAGTTCAATCATCACAGCGTTCTTCATCTGCGGGATATCTCTTGTCATCCTGCCTTTTATTCCTGAGTGTAAGTTTTTTTTATTATGTTTTAGTAGCTGCATGGATGTGGTAAATTAGATGTAGTTTACGTTTTGTATGTTTGTGTATTTATTTAGATTAGTCATAGAAGAGTTGTCGAGTACGTACAACCTTCTACCTACTTATGGTTACTACATTGGTAATGTTTATACTATTCCAATCACGACCTACACTAACATTACAAAGAAAAAGATTAGATTGTTTGAATCGTATTAACTCTTGAACTACTAGATCGATTTTAGAAAGTATTTCAGAATTAACATTCCTTTACTATCTCTGATAAACAAGGGCTGTAGAATATTTTCAAATTTTCAGAAAAGCACATGTATATAGGCAGTAAAAAGTTCACCATCTTAGCTAGTATCTATCTACCTAGTTACCTAGTACCTAGTAGTTAGCTAGTGTCTACCTACTAGCTAGTATCTAGTAGGTGTTTACATCACCCTTGATACCCTGTAGCAATAAGCAGTACCAGTAGATGAGTAGTTAGAAGTAGCAACTCCTTTCAGCCATCCCCTGGCTGGCGACGACCCTCAGCATGCTGGGGAAGCTCTGCATCAGCATGACCTTCAGCAGCATCTACATTTACACCTCGGAGTTGTTCCCCACTGCTGCGAGGCACTCTCTCCTGGGCTTCTGCTCGATGGTGGGACGGGTCGGGTCCATTGTGGCACCGCAGACGCCGTTACTGGTGAGTTGGTAATTGGAAATTGGCTAGAAGTTGCAAGCTAGATACTTTATTTGGTACTTATGTGGTTATTTAGAAATTGGCTAAAAGCTGCAAGCTACTTGATCAAAAGTTAGGCTGAAATTCTCAATCAGTGTTTGGAAGGTTACTCACTTGAGTTGCAACTCGGACAAGTGGTTCTCAAGTACAGATTAACCTGGCTCGATCTGTCTTATTCACCAAGCGTATACTTTACTTTCTCGTAGTCTGAACTCGATTATCTATATCAGTTTGGAGTGGAGAAGACACTTTGCTACCTGTCGTACTGCAACTCGAATATGAATGTCAGCCTAGCGGACGACCGATATCGTCTCTTGAGGAAACGTTCGACAGCCAATCACGCAGGCTTCGTGGATGTACGAGCGATTTCTATTGGCTGTCGAGCCCCTTTCGCACGAACCGATATCGCCTCTTGAGGAAACACGCTTAGTGTAGCAAGAGATGACAAAATAGAATGCTGCGTATTAATAAAATTAAGGATCTATAACAAGAAGGATAATAGGGATCAATTTAAGGACAGTAAGATTACCATAATTTTATGGTTAACCTTTCATTTTAACTTATTTTTATACTGTTATCCCTAGTTTTTCTTTTCCTAAATATATTGGGCACACGGCTTCAATAATTTTCTCCACTTAAGCTGGTCTTGAGCTACATTGGTTAAATTCCGCCCACGTAACCTACTGTATCGCTGAAAAGCAGCGTTATTTAAAATATTTACACCTGATTATTTTAAAGAAATGGAAATTAAGTACTACACTGATGGCGTTGTTCTTGAAAATAAACTTGCTACAGACTTCACCGTGAACGTCCTACATTAAAATACGGAAGAAATAAATCAAAGAATACTATTCGACCTTAAAATTGGGTTGTTACAAAATATTCCTTAATCCCAACTAGACTAGGAAGCGAGAGATTACCCGGCCCTGGCACACTTCGTGAACTAACTAGTTTAAACATTATCCTGCCATTGTCGCCCACGTTGCGCACGTCCAGTTGTTGACCATTGTACTATTTATTTTCCTTTAATTTTAATGTTGTCGTCCTTAAATTACGTGAGTGTCTCAACTAAAGTTCTCATTTCCGTGATACATACCTAAACGCGATTAGAGTTAGTTTCTATCCGTCTTATTCATAAAGATACAGTAGATTTTAAGTAGCGTTACTGGATGTCTACTTCTCTGGTTTATTGTATGGTAAATACGTGACATCCAGTCTAAATTGACCTACGTCAAATAACTAAAATGCTCTTTAACTTTTTATGAATAAGAGGGTATACCTATAACATACCATTATATAAAAGAAACACAAAAATTATTTTTATTTTTTTATGTTTGTAAAAATAAGTTTCTTTTATGATTACCTATAAAGGCAATTTTAAAAATCTCCCTTTGTTGGGTAGATATACTAATATTACATACATACATTCATAACGTCACGCCTGTATCCCATCGGAGGGGTAGGCAGAGACAATTGATTTCCACTTGCTACGATCCTGACACACTTCTTTCGCTTTTTCTACAGTCATAAGCCTTTTCATACACGAACGTCGGTTTCGTGAACTCTTCACGCGGCCTTTCCTCAGAACCATCCGCTCTAAGTGACCAAACCACCGAAGCATACCCTAATATTATAATACTTTATTAAAGGAAAGAATCGAATGTGCTCCGTAACAACTGGTCCATTTTGAAAAAATATGTTATGAAAATCCCATATTATTCTTTATGATCACACTCAGATCTCCTAAATAAGAAGAACCTGTATCTAAGGTGCCTAAAACATGTACAAAGAAGAACATTACACCGAGACCGGAAACAAACATTATTCATCATAACAATGCTCGCCCCGCCAGGAATCGAACCCGGTGCACCCGCGTCTCAGTCTAGATAATTGCCAACTGAGCTACGGAGCAGTCAAAATTAATTGGGCTCTATAGAACTATCAATGAAACGTAACGCTATAAACCCGGTCAGCTATAGTTTTTCATTGCTCGAATCAATATCAAGTGTTCATCCTTCATTTCTTCATTATTCCCCATTCCTTTCTCATTAAATTCCATATACTTCCTCCAAACCCTCCTTTCCTTCTCCAGACCTGGCGATTCCTCTCTCAATGGTCGGCAAGCTGATGATCAGCATGACCTTCGCCTCGGTCTACATTTACACCATCGAGCTCTTCCCCACAAGTGCCCGGCACTCCCTCATGGCTACTTGCTCCTTCGTGGGAAGACTCGGCTCGGCTGTCTCCACGCAGACGCCGCTGTTGGTTGGTCAGTCGTTTTTTGTTAGATGTCCCGTTGTAGCATCGTGTATTTTAGACTAGTCTTGTTTTTACGGGCTTAGTATAACATAGTGAAAATTATGCCATATATCCAAATGTTGGTCAAAGGTCTATTTAGTCCTGAAAATGCCAGAAAACAGGTGTAACGGTTATTGTGGCGTACATAAACGGACTGAAATCATGTTTCAGCTGATAAGGCGCCTAATAACCACGGCAAATTTAGTAAACCTATGATCTTTTAGTAGGTATGTAGTAGAGCGTCTTCTGAAACTGCCTTAAACCGTATTATAGCCTACTGAAAAACTACTACAAAGCTTCGAAATTTCACTTTATTCCGCTGGAATACTTAAACCTCACCGCGTCGTGCGCACATAAACTGTGCCTAGTTTAAATGCGTTTGAGGGTAGGTCAACCTTCGATAATCTATACCAATATTATAAAGAGGAAAGATTTGTTTGTTTGTTTGTTTGTTTGTAACGAATAGGCTCCGGAAATACTGAACCGATTTGAAAAATTATTTCACTGGTAGGAAGCTACATTAACCCCGAGTGTCATAGGCTATATTAGATTTTCAAAAAAATTAGGGATCCTTACCTAAACTCAAATAATGTAACCCAAGGTGCAATATTTTTACCGTTGTTTACATATTTTGACAGGTGGTTTGTTGTTGTTGTTTGTTTTTTTATCAAGCCCAGTCTGGGCAGGCAAAAGAACATAGTCTATAGAGCCAAGTCTTTTGTAGTATCTTATATTATATGGCGTAACGAAGTAAGCCGGGATAGTATGTTGTATTATTTCGTACATCGAAAAGGGATGGCACATTGAATTACTTATCGCTACCTTATAGGTTAGAAACGTTTGTTTTGATTTCAAAGTATTGGGACCTATTAAATCAAGAATTCAAGAAAAAAACACGCTTTACATAATGTAATGGAATGCCAGTGCTTATCTTTCGGCTTCTTCATCAGACCTTGAAGCCCTAATCGTGGTCAAAGTTCATTACAAGACTTTTTTAACAGCTTCACACACAGCTTCGATAGGTACCGATGTTTCATAAAGTTCCAATTTAAACCCTCCGGCTCCATCATCAGATCAGTTCTACAGTACAATATTATTGTATTGTCATCAGAAATACACACTGCTGCCACTTTTCATGACGCTTCGCTACGACCCTTGGAAGATGGTTAATTTTTTTCCAATTCATAAGGAGCAAAGCCAAAACGACCCACTGACCAAGCCATCCTCAAATGGAGAACAAGAGATGGGAAAAGAAGTGCAGGCAGACCACCAGCCAAATGGACCTACGATATAATGACCGTTGCTGAGGAAACATAGATGAGACTGGCAGCCGCTGGAGCGAACTGGAAAATACTTGGAAAGGCATTCGCCCAGCAGTGGGCTTATCTATACCAATATTATAAAGAGGAAAGATTTGTTTGTTTGTTTGTTTGTTTGTTTGTAACGAATAGGCTCCGGAAATACTGAACCGATTTGAAAAATTATTTCACTGGTAGGAAGCTACATTAACCCCGAGTGTCATAGGCTATATTAGATTTTCAAAAAAATTAGGGATCCTTACCTAAACTCAAATAATGTAACCCAAGGTGCAATATTTTTACCGTTGTTTACATATTTTGACAGGTGGTTTGTTGTTGTTGTTTGTTTTTTTATCAAGCCCATTCTGGGCAGGCAAAAGAACATAGTCTATAGAGCCAAGTCTTTTGTAGTATCTTATATTATATGGCGTAACGAAGTAAGCCGGGATAGTATGTTGTATTATTTCGTACATCGAAAAGGGATGGCACATTGAAGTACTTATCGCTACCTTATAGGTTAGAAACGTTTGTTTTGATTTCAAAGTATTGGGACCTATTAAATCAAGAATTCAAGAAAAAAACACGCTTTACATAATGTAATGGAATGCCAGTGCTTATCTTTCGGCTTCTTCATCAGACCTTGAAGCCCTAATCGTGGTCAAAGTTCATTACAAGACTTTTTTAACAGCTTCACACACAGCTTCGATAGGTACCGATGTTTCATAAAGTTCCAGTTTAAACCCTCCGGCTCCATCATCAGATCAGTTCTACAGTACAATATTATTGTATTGTCATCAGAAATACACACTGCTGCCACTTTTCATGACGCTTCGCTACGACCCTTGGAAGATGGTTAATTTTTTTCCAATTCATAAGGAGCAAAGCCAAAACGACCCACTGACCAAGCCATCCTCAAATGGAGAACAAGAGATGGGAAAAGAAGTGCAGGCAGACCACCAGCCAAATGGACCTACGATATAATGACCGTTGCTGAGGAAACATAGATGAGACTGGCAGCCGCTGGAGCGAACTGGAAAATACTTGGAAAGGCATTCGCCCAGCAGTGGGCTTATATATGATAAAGTAAAGGAAGAAAATGTTTCATACAGGTCAACTTCATAAAAGTGTTAAATAAAATGATAAAATTTGGGTTTTTGGACTCATTTTGTGGTAAAATAATTATATTTATAAAAAAATTAAATTTTTTTATTTTTAATTAATAATTCTAACTAACCTAAACAATAGCTTACACACAAGCATAGCCTGTATTGTTGCAAATAATAAATTTTAGTTAGCGGGCCGCTGTTAAAAATTTACAGTATATTTTTTTTTATTTTGGTTAGTGGGATGTGTAGTAATTATCTATACCAATATTATAAAGAGGAAAGATTTGTTTGTTTGTTTGTTTGTTTGTTTGTAACGAATAGGCTCCGGTAATACTGAACCGATTTGAAAAATTCTTTCACTGGTAGGAAGCTACATTAACCCCGAGTGTCATAGGCTATATTAGATTTTCAAAAAAATTAGGGATCCTTACCTAAACTCAAAAAATGTAACCCGAGGTGCAATATTTTTTCCGTTGTTTACATATTTTGACAGGTGGTTTGTTGTTGTTGTTTGTTTTTTATTCGGCCATTCTGGCCATTAAAAAGAACATAGTCTTTAGAGCCAAGTCTTTTGTAGTATCTTATATTCAATGGCGTAACGAAGTAAGCCGGGAAAGCTAGTATTGTTAATACGTGTATGATCCAGTAGGTCGTTTTCGGTCGCACTGCACGCTGACCCCAAAGGAAACGATTATAAAAATTACTTTAAAATAACGTTTCTTCCGCCAGATGAACTACATGGCCTCACTGCCCTACCTGATCTTCGGCATCATGGCGGGCACTTCCGGCCTCCTGATGCTGTTCACGCCGGAAACCCTGCACATCCGGCTTCCGGACACCGTCGCCCAGGCTGAGAACATCGCCACCGCGCCGCCCACCAAGCACCGCACTGACATCCTCGTCACTTAGGATGGGCTAGGGAAGATTTGGAGCTGATAAAATATGGTTTAGGGTCAACTAAATACGTAAAATACAGAACGCTAAAAGTTCGTTTATCGTTCATTGTAAAGTTCGTCTAAATTAATGTCAATTTGTCTTGCTGTGCGATTTGTGAGTCAGTAAGTTCTGAATGTCAAAACCACAGGTAAATTTTATAACTACGTACCTACGGATTGTAACTTTCAGCATGCCGCCAGCAGCAGCCGTAGCATTACCGATCATTTGTCAAGTCTTTCTGTCTCTTTTGACATCTAAATGCAAAAAAAATGTATTGAGATTATGTCTTAAAAGTAACAGAAAGATTTGGCAAAATTTCATATTACGGCGTCAGAAGGGGTTTTAAATTTCAAATTCAAATTCTTTATTTAATATAGGATACAAGATATCACTTATTGAAAGTCAATTAGACTACATCTAATCTAATTGCTATTGATACCTTATTTGGTAAAGTATCCTATACTTATATAGTCGCCTGGAGAGGCCCCCAAACGAGCCCTCCTCTGTCAAATGATTCTACTCTTTTGTGTGCTGGATATGCCTTCCAGCTTCCAGAGGAGCCCTGTGTAGCTTTGTGATTTATGAAGAAAACACGTTGGAATAAGATACTATAGTATTAAACTAACGTGAGCTACCTAAAGTTAGTGAAAATTTTTTTTACCATTCGAGACAATTCTGTATAATACCCTAGGTAGTTATTTTATATTACTGTGTAAAAGTATAATTAGTTTTAATTTATTTTTAGTTATGTGCCATTTTATAAAGTTTATTTATTTTTGATTTAAATTGTTGAAGTACCGGTACGTTTTATTATTCATAAACTTTTAATTCCTGGTTATTTGATGATAATATTAACCAAAAGCTTTATAAATTTTGTCACTAGATACCTGTTATGTAGTACTGTACCCCCTGTACCTATACCCTACTTATACCTAATACCTACTTTATTCTGTTTAAGATACTTAAAAAAAGGTATTGAATTTAAATATATCATTTTAAGTGAGATATGTTTAGTAAGTTATAATAAGAATGTTATTTTATTCAGTTGATAAATAAAGAATTTTTTAAAATTTTCGCTTTGCTTTTATTTATTTTCCCCAATTTATAATTCAAATCAAAATACCTATATACAATTGCTTGTTCGATAGCCACCATTTAAAAATATCGTAGGAAGACATAATTTTAGTTAGAACCTGACCCGGCAAACGATGTTTTGCCATATAAATATTTTTTAAGTCAGAAAAATAGATGTTAGCCGATTCTCAGACCTACTCAATATGCTCACAAAATTTCATGAGAATCGGTCAAGTCGTTTCGGAGGAGTATGGAAACGAACATTGTGACACGAGAATTTTAATTATAAGATTAACAGAGTGAACCTCAAAATGATAAGAGCTACTTAAAAGCGCGCCGACCGCGTTGTGGCCGAAATAAAAAAAAGTATAATAACATAATATAATATAATAACACCTCACACTCAGAGCCCCTAACTAGGAAGAACCTGTATCTAGGGTGCCCGAAACACACACAGAGACGAACATCACACCCAGACCGGAAACAAACATCGATATTCATCATATCAATATTCGCGCCGCCCGGAAATCGAACCCGGGTGCACACGTTTACTCAGTCCACATCACTGCCAACTGAGCCACGGAGCAGTCAACCATGTATGCGTTGAATTATGCACAGATAATCTTGCTTATAATAATGTTGAAGGCACTGTTGCGTAGATTTCAGGATAAAAATCTTAGATAAGTATATGTACGGTTTTAAAGCTATAAGTTGCCACTTTAGGCAACAAACAGTGTGGTCCCTTAGATTTTGAACCTGAAAGTGTCTTAAAAAATTCTAAGCAAGATGATCTAGCTAGAGCATCAGACCCATATTTTTAATTTTGGCCATTGTTTAGAAGATAATATTTTTTCTCTATTATAATAAGCATAAACGCAAATCGACAGGTTTTTATCTTATCGACTACATAATATCTAGTATTTAAACAAGCAGCGGAATTTAAACATCAGAGGCTATGTACTGTAATGTCTGTGGTGAGACTAACATAAAAAATAATTTACATAGAAATCTTATCACTTATTAATACTAATAAGAGATTAAAACAGCAATCAGTAAGTTGACAGAATAAAATGATAAATAACTCTTACATCGAGCCAATCTTATCAGAGGAATATCTTATAATGCGGTCTAAGGACAAATTCTAGGAGCTGACTCCAGGGTTGGCGGCCTAGGGAGTCGCACGTGGGGACAGCACAAAAAAACATTTAAAAATGGCAGACTTGGAGGCAAGAAAGCCAAGCTTGGTTGGAGATAGGAAACCAAGTCTGGTTGACGGGAAGGATAGGAAAGCAAGCTTTGCTGCTGAAGGTAGAAAGCCTAGTTTTGCCGATGGATCAGGAAGAAAACCAAGTTTTGCAGATGGGCCAGGTAGACCAAGTTTCTCTAACCAAGGCCGCAAGCCAAGCCTGGCGGAGAGACGTGAGAGTATGAAACCCAAAGTCTTGGATTTGGACGATGTGCTGGTAAACGAGCTGGGGCAATTTGGCCCTTTCCAACTGAGAAATATTTTGCTGGTGGCTATACCGATCATCATGTCGGCATTCATGAGCGAGTACATCTTTTCTGCTGCTGCTTTACCGCACAGGTAATTTGAACAGATGTTACTTTTCGACTTTTTATCTAATTTTGTGCATCATCATCATAATCTTAGAGAAAAAGTCCCTAAACATCGGCCTCCTCCTGTCTTGAGAAAACCTCATCCAGTGAACTCTCGCAGCCAACACCAGCCGTCTGTACACCTTGTGGGGGTCTGCCTTCTCTGCGTCTTTTGGTGCGCCGTTGCCACTCGAGATCTTTTCGGCCCTAGCGAGTACTGTTCTTCGAGCGATTCGTCTTGTCCATTGATACTTACTTAAGTTTCACAATTATTTGGGCTTTGTCGGTGAATTAGTTCTTCTGCGGATCTCATTATTTCTGAATTTCTGATTTGATCAACAACACAAAAACAACGTTACGTTATTGTCAAATGCAGGTGTGAGATCCCAGAGTGCGACAATGCGACCAGCCCCATCTACGAGCCCGAGTGGATCCTCAACGCTGTTCCTGCTACTAGCGATGGCTTCTCCAGTTGCCAGCGCTACGCTCCCGTGACCGGAGTCAATACTTCCATTGACTTCTGCCCCGCCAACGCTTTCAATCAGGCCAACCTTTTGGACTGCGATAGCTATGTCCATGGAAAGACCAATTCTGTTGTATATGATGTAAGTAGTTAAGAATCTGGAAGTTTTTTCTTTGTTATCCAAACTTCCATAGTAATATTATATATGCGAAAGTAACTATGTCTGTCTATAGATTTGTCTGACTCGTTTTCAAAAATAATAATGAACCGATTTTAATGAAATTTGGTACACGGTAGTCTAGTGCCGAAAATCCCACGGCAATTTTGAGAAATTGCTGTTTCAAGGGAAATTGCACTGGCAAAGCCACGGGGCGCCCACTAGTCTCTAATATTTTCAACTTTAAAATTCTTTTTACATTTTTAGTTTGGTCTCGAGTGCAACGAATGGCTTCGAGCCCTGGCTGGAACCCTCAGCAGTGTAGGAACTCTTCTTGTCTTGCCCATCACGGGCTACATATCTGACAAGTATGGCAGAAGAGTGGCCCTGGTCATCAGCATCTTCAATCTGGCCCTCTTTGGGTTGATAAGAGCATTTTCTATCAACTACCCCATGTACTTGGCGTTTCAATTACTGCAAACTACTCTTGGAGCTGGGACATACAGTTCCTGTTACATTTTTGGTAATTAATTACCTTCGTTAGTTCGCTTATTTGGTAATTCCACATAAACTCCAAGTATTTAACATGGATTATCTTTCGCAGCTGCTGAATTGGTGGGACCGAAGTACCGTGTCGTTACTGGTGCAACTTCAGCGTCCATGTTCGCAGTCGGCCAAGTGGTCCTTGGTTCAGTAGCCTGGGTTGTCCAACCCTGGCGTTACATGATCTTGGCGCTGCATATCCCTTGTTTCTTGGTAGTTTCGTACTACTGGTTCCTGTCTGAGAGTGTACGCTGGCTACTTTCCAAGCACAAGTATGAGGAGGCTCGTGAAGTCCTCGAAACTGTGGCGAGGGTCAACAAGACTGAGATCAGCGAGAAGTCTATGGCAGCGCTTACAAGCCCGCCTGAACCGCAACTAAAGGTGACTTTTAATTATACTTTATGCTTATTACAAGTGGAATAGTAACCACTCCTAAGTATTAGTTGGAGATCTATGGAATCATGTTTCTGATGAGGGACTACAATATGACATCATCATGAGCACTGTTAAAACGTCTCCAAGATTTCTTTCCAGACTTTCTCTCTAGAGTCTAGACTGGTAACTTGCTTTAGATAGATTAAGATCATTCTATTATTCCTTTTATTGTTCTTGACTTATGAAGTTTTTCTTTAACAGCTCGAAAACGAGAAGCCACCGAGTGTAATCAAAACCATATTCAAGTCAAAGATCCTTTTGCGCCGTGTCTGTACCACACCTATTTGGTGGATCACCGCCACATTCGTCTACTACGGCCTCTCGATCAACTCCACTGGTCTTTCTGGCAACATGTATCTGAACTACATCCTGGTCTGTGCCATCGAGATCCCTGGCAACTACACGGCCGTGCTGCTGCTGGACAGGATCGGGAGGAAGGCGACCCTGTGTGGTGCCTTCTTCCTGAGCGCTGCATGCAACATTGCTTTTGCTTTCATTGATTCAGGTTTGTTATTTTGTGGTTGTGGTATAACTTAAATTAATAATGTATCACTTTCGGATCCCATATTTGGAAATAACCCGTAGCTAGGGTGCCAAAACATACAGAGACAAACAATACATCCAGACAGGAAAACAAACATCCATATTTATCACACAATGTTAGCTCCCTCCGGGAATCGAACCCGCTTCCTACTATGCTATAAAAATTAGTTCTTGCACATCCGTGTTAAGAAATTTGAGAGTTTTACGTATGTTAATTAAGTACATTATCTATCAAAATAGTATTATCATAAGAATGCTTTGATCGATTATAGAAATTGTAAAAAATAATCGCAATTTATCATAATTTATCATTTTAAGTCCAAGGAATGAGTATAATAATGTGATAAAGTGAGCACGAGAATAAATATTATTATGTGATTACATATTTTCGGATAATAATAATAACGTACTACGCTTAGAACTAGGAAAAACCTGTATATAGGATGCCCGTAAAATATACTAAAATATTATGTTGTAACAATACGAAAAAAAAACATAGATATTCATAACGAGCTATCCCGGCTTACTTCGTTACGCCATAGAATATAAGTTACTACTAAAGACTTGGCTCTATAGAATTTGTTCTTTTGACTGCCCAGAATGGGCGAATAAAAAAACAAACAACAACAATAAACCACTTGTCAAAATATGTAAACAATGGAAAAAAAATGCACCTTGGGTTACTTTATTCGAGTTTAAGTAAGGATCCCTAATTATTTTGAAAATCTTATATAGCCTATGACACTCGAGGATAGTGTAGCTTCCTACCAGTGAAAGAATTTTTCAATCGGTTCAGTATTTCCGGAGCCTATTCGTTACAAACAAACAAAATTTCCTCTTTATAATATTGGTATAGATAACAATGTTTGCCCCCGCCGGCTATCGACCCTGTGTTCCCGCGTCACAATCAACATCACTGCCCACTGATCCACGGAGGCAAATTAAAAATGTATCCTATAGAAATCTCTATTTTAAGTACTTAAGTAGTAATAATAGGTACCTAACCTAACACTAGACTCAAAATACTAGTATACCTACTTACTTACTTACCTATTTGAAAAATAAAAGATGGTAAAATAGTAATCGACTTTTAGTTTTAACCCAGCGGTATTAGAGAAAACTCACATAAAATTATATAAAAAGAAAATTATTAGAAAATGAAATTTCGTTTTTCTGGTATTCTACCGGGTGTTTCTGACAAGGCGGTAATAAATCAAAGGAATGATTCAGCTCACCATACCTAACAACTTTCCTAAAGCAACATGGGTCGAAATCTCAAAACAAAAATCAGCTGTCTCGTACAATTGACCCCGTCAGCTGATCGAAATTTCGACCTATGTTGCTTTGGGAAAGTTGTTAGTTATGGTGAGCAGAAGCCCTCCTTTGATTTATTACCGCCTTGTCAGAAACACCCTATCCAAAATAACCACTTATCAACACCTTGGAGGAGATAACATTGTGGTTTGACCGTGGGAATCCGAACAACATGCAAATCATCTAAAACAACCTTTTTTCATCAGATTTAGCCACACTTCGTCTAATCCTGTTCCTGGTGGGCAAGTTCGGCATCTCGGGCGTGATGACGTCCAACTACCTGTTCACCTCGGAACTGTACCCGACGGAGTACAGGCACACGCTGCTTGCGTTCTCTTCTATGATTGGACGCGTTGGATCCATCACTGCCCCGCTCACACCGGCCTTGGTAATAAACAAGCCCTTATTTCGAAACTGTAAGATTGACTGCAGGCTTTCAACATTATCACAACCTTACGGCAATTTTTTCCAAAATATTCTATCTACGTATCTTTCGATGAAGGGAAGACATTTTAACCTGCCGACCTACCAAATTGAGTTCTATTATAGAGATATCTTTAATGCGGTGGTGAAGTTGAAAGCACTTCGCCTTTCAGAGTTACGGAATAAAGATGCTGTTAAATTTCCACAGTGTTACCCTCTGTGGCAGTTTTTCTTATAGATCTGTCTTTCATCAGCTTAGCTACTTGGGTGAAGAAAAATCTTAAATCTTGAGTTAAGTGAACTTCTTCTGATCAGTTTCTCTCTGGATGAAACTACCAATTGTTGATCTTATAAATTCTTTCTCCCAAATTATAAGAACAATGATTGTACTTTGCTTAAACCTTCTCATGCTTGCATTCATTCTACACACCTCTAATATTTTCCTTTATCCAAATTTTGCAGATGACCTACTGGGAAGGCATACCATCCCTGATGTTCGGGTTCATGGGCTGTCTGTCTGGTCTCCTGGTCCTCACGCAGCCAGAGACCCTGGGCACCAGCATGCCCAACACCCTGGCTGAGGCTGAGCGACTTGGCTCTCCGGAAAGCTACAGGCTACGATAGTAAAGATTTGATGATATGGAATATATCTGTAAAGACATTTTAGTGAGATGTTTCGTAAAAATGTGAAATATGAAATTGGGAAGCTATAGGCTGTGAATAGTTTACCATTGAGTGTGATTGATATGAGAAAAATACTAAGTATGTTTAATATAACTTTTTGTATAAAACGAATTAACTTTTTTTTTTTTATTTACCTATTTTTTTAAATCAAATATAATGCATTATCCTGTCTGTCGATCTATCAGTTAGTGTAAAATTAATAATAATGATCTTAACAATAAAATAGGTATAGGTACTAACTACATATGTAAAAATTGTCCTAAAAAGCTCCATGATGGCATGGCAACGCAATCACGCGTCGTTACTTAGTTCAACGATGTGCAACTAAATTTACAAATTTTCAACCTGTTATGGTATGTACACATCAAACAGAATGTTAGTTAGATCAAGTGAGGAAATGTGTTAACTCTTTCTCGTCCAATAACTTTTACAATACTAAAGAAGAAATTTTAATGCCCCCCTAAACATTTAAATAAAATAAATTAATAAATAACTCATAAATAGATTAAAATAACGATAGGTGTTCTTTACGGCACTGCAGTTAATCTTATCGAATTAAATTTAAACTAAAAGGCTGATTCCAGGGCTCGCCGCCCAGAGTGCAGCACGCAAATCTAAAAAAATGGAAGAAAATAAGGAAAGAAAGCCAAGTTTGACAAATGAGACCAACAGGAAACAAAGCCTTACTAGTGGACCTGGAAGACCAAGCATCTCTGGTTATGGTCGCAAGCCAAGTCTTGCTGAAAGACGCGAGAGTATGAAGCCAAAGGTCTTAGACCTGGATGACGTGCTGGTGAACGAGCTCGGCCAATTCGGACCCTTCCAGTTGAGGAATATCTTACTGGTAGCCTTTCCTCTAATCGTCTCTGCTTTTGTTAGCGAATACATCTTTTCCGCTGCCGCACTTCCTCACAGGTTTGTGTTCAATGTAAACATTTTCCTGCAAATAATACTACTATTCGACTCAGTATTAAAAGTAACTCTGTCTGTCTCGCTTTCATGACAAAACGACTGCACGGATTTGAATGAAATTTGAATTGGATAGTCTAGCTAGATGAAAAGGACACTTTTTATACCGGAATTTCACGGGAAAATTGAGTATTTGATGTTTTAGTGGAAAATGCGTTAGCGAAGCCGCGGGGCGCTTACTATTATTACTATTAGTAGGTTAGCCTATGTTGTCCCTTTGCTGGGCAAAGGCCTCTTTCCCCTCCTTCCACACTTCCCTAGCCTGGGCATATTCCTACCAGTCCCTATCGTGTGCTTCCAATCGGTAACTCCCTCGCCTTCTGGGACTACCACTACTAATTAAAAATGTATAATTCTAGATGCGCTATCCCCGAGTGTGACGATACCACTAGCCCAGTTTTTGAACCAGAGTGGATCCTCAACGCGGTACCAGATGCTTCTGGAGGGTTTTCTAACTGCCAGCGCTTTGCCCCTGTAGTTGGAGTCAACTCTTCAAACGACTCCTGTCCAGCCAACGCCTTTAATCAGAACAACGTGCTTGATTGTGAAAGCTACGTCTATGAGAAAACCAACTCGGTTGTTTACGATGTGAGTAGATATTTGGAGGCTTCTTAACTGTGCAACCGTTGGTTTATTTCTCTGATTGAGGACCAAGTGCAACCTTATTTACTTACATAGCTATTTGTCTCGAGCTGGTCTGTGCTTCTCTGAACTATTGGTTTCAAGTTTCAAACATTTGCATTGTTTGGATTGCAGCCGAATGTAAGGACGACCCTGAACAGTATTGCTTCATCAAAGCATTGTAGTTTACTAGACATATAATAAGAGATACCTTACTGTATCCTAAGTATTTTAAAAAATAATGTTTAGATTTTGATATACTCCACAGTTTGGTTTAGAATGCAACGAGTGGCTGCGTGCTTTGGCTGGAACTCTTAGCAGTGTAGGAACACTATTGGCCCTTCCTATCATCGGCTATATCTCGGATCGGTACGGCAGACGCATAGCGCTCATCATCAGTGTCATCAACTCCGGGCTTTTCGGCCTCATCAGGGCCTTTTCTGTCAACTACCCCATGTACCTAGCCCTTCAAATTTTGCAAACTACCTTCGGTTCCGGGACATTTAGCTCTGCGTATATTTTTGGTAAGTTATTGATAAAATCTCAACATGTTACTTACTACCCTTGCACAGGGTCCGTAACTTTATGTCGAAAGTCATATGTTCGATTAACGAAACCAGTTTCCCGTTTTCTTCAACATCTAACTAGACGAATTCGCTATTAAATTTTAACGAATTCGTGTTTAAGCTAGCGTACGCACGAGCATCCCGCAAGCTAGAATATACAATACAGGTATATCCAACAGGATCCTGCAGAAAATGGGAAACTGTACCTAACACGTCAAAATAGGTCTCATAAGACTAAGTAGGTATCTTCCTTATTAAAATTTTTATGTTGAACTAGTTGACCCCGTAAATTTCGTACCACCTTACCTTTACTATATTGTGCATGTTTTAGGTATATATTTAAACCTTCCGATTGAACCACTCTATCTTTTAAAAAAACGCATAAAAATCTGTGGCATATTATACTTACGGACAGACGCGGGAAGCGACGTTATTTTATACCATGTATTGATGATGATGATACTAAACACGCACATTCCTTTTCAGCTGCTGAATTAGTTGGACCAAAGTACAGAGTTCTAACAAGTGCGACATGCAACTCGATGTTTGCAATAGGGCAGGTCGTAATGGGCTTTGTGGCCTGGGGTGTCCAGCCATGGCGGTACATGATAATGACACTACACATTCCATGTTTCCTCATCATCGCTTATTACTGGTTTCTGTCAGAGAGTGTTCGATGGCTGTTGTCCAAGCACAAATACGAAGAAGCCCGTGAAGTCCTGGAAACCGTTGCGAGAGTTAACAAGAAGGAGATAAGTGAAAAGTCTATGGAAGCCTTGGTGAACCCTCCTCCTCCAGAACTAAAGGTATTTTTTTTTATTTTTTTATTAGCCTATATTGTCCCACTGCTGGGCAAAGGCCTCCCTCCCCCTCTTTCACTCCTCTCGCTCTTGCGCGGTCTGCCACCAGTTCTTATCCAGCGCACCCAGCTCGTCGCTCCACCTCTTTTTCGGGCGACCACGGCGCCTCTTCGCGTCTCTTGGTACCCATTCTGTGGCTATGGTAATGCTGGTGAAAATCAACAGATTATTAAACCAAGCTCTGTTATTTTTAGATTAGCCCATAATTACAATAAAATGCTTTCAAGACTACCGGAGTTTGGGCAACGGAAGCTTGTCGATAAGAGAATTTGATCGTCGCTCGGGCTCCTTATTGACGCAGAGGCTCTCCATTTCTGTTCAGCGTGGCAATGGTACCTGCGTTATGAAAGACTTTGAGCCGAGCCCAAGGACTGGGGAGTGATTTAGTTAAGTCTTTTGTTGAAGCATGTGCTGAATTTACTCTGTTTTAAAACTCCACATCCAGGTACAAAACGAAAAGCCACCTGGTTTGTTCAAAACCATACTGCAATCCAAGATCCTTCTACGCAGAGTCTGCACCACTCCCATATGGTGGATCACGACCATCCTCGTCTACTACGGACTCTCAATCAACTCCACTGGTCTTTCTGGCAACATGTATCTGAACTACATTTTGGTCTGCGCCGTGGAAATCCCTGGATATGTCACGGCTGTGTTAATTTTGGACAGAATTGGAAGGAAGATAACGCTGTCGAGTGCTTTCTTCTTGAGTGCTGCGTGTAACATTGCATTCGCTTTCATTGATTCAGGTATGATTATAAAATTCTTTTAAGAAACCCATTTTTTATTATTTAGGACTAGCTGACCCGGCAAACTTCGTACTGCTAGCAATAATGTTTTTTTTTATCGATTTCTATGTTTTTGAACGTGTTCTTCAAAACGGTCCAGCACCTTCGGGTCCTAGTCGAGTCCCACAAGCAAAAATTTAAATCTTCCTTCTTTATGTTATTTAAGAATGTGTAGATTTTTGAGATTACTTATTTTACTATCTACAGAAATGACTACAGTCCGCTTGATCTTGTTTCTACTGGGAAAGTTCGGGATATCTATAGTGATGACGTCAAACTACCTGTTCACCTCAGAATTGTACCCGACCGAGTACAGACACAGCCTCCTCGCTTTTTCCTCTATGATCGGCCGTATTGGATCAATCACTGCCCCGCTCACACCAGCCTTGGTGAGTTGGCGCCTCTCCAGGCGACTATTGTCGTAAGGCAAGGCAAACATTTGTTTACCTAAGCCAATTGGTGGGCACCCTGAACTACCTCGCCTCTCACAGTATAGGATACTTTACCAAATAAGGTATCAATAGCAATTAGATTAGATGTAGTCTAATTGACTTTCAATAAGTTATATCTTGTATCCTATATTGAATAAAGAATTATTTGAATTTATTTGATTTTGAATTTGTTGGCTAATTACGAAACTTATATACCTACTTAATAACAAAACGGCTTGACCTAAATTGGGATGAATGGGAGCAGCAGTCTAAAGTTCGAGCCCTATGTCCCTGATAAGCGATAAAAGGTATAGAAGAAGTAGATGATTGACTGAACGGAGAAAGACAGGAACAGAGTATTTTTAGAAGTATTTCGGACACACTAGTCACAAGCACAACTTATTTTATAAAGATTTTCCATTTCTTTCGTTTAATTGATTGATTTATTATCAAAATGATCCCCCTCTTAAACCACGTTTCCCTTTCCTGTACCTGATGGTTGAGAATCCCAATATAAAAAAACTTTATATCCTTTTCAGATGGAGTACTGGCAAGGTATTCCATCCCTGATGTTTGGCTTTATGGGCTGTCTGTCTGGTCTCCTGGTACTTACGCAGCCAGAGACCCTGGGCACCAATCTGCCCAACACCCTGGCTGAGGCTGAACGACTGGGTTCGCCTGAAAGCTACAGACAACGATAGAAGACGATCCTTTAAGGAGTTATTCCATCAATTTGACGAATAAATGTTTTTTTTTAGCAAGTCAAGGTTTTATTGCAGATATCACGGCTGTGGATTTTCTGGGGTGGGTGACTTCGACTAAGCAAACATTAATTTTAGTACGTGTAAAATACGAAATTAATAATTTCATACGTAACCCACGTTAGTACTGATTTCAGTCGGACCTATTGAGATTACATTAGAGTAAGTCAGTAAAAGTTTCGTGCGTTCAAGGCGCTGACAGATGAATGACCAAAATGTTTGGACTATCTAGCTTGTGAGTCTAACTTGGACTCTGAAAGTGCGAGGACTTAATTGCGTGCATAGAATCACAAGCAAACACTTGGGAAAGCTCTAAGCCCAGCAGTGGGAGACATCCAAGTGATATAAATAAATCTTGCCCAAAAACACCCAATACAATAGAAAGTGGTAATGAAACTCCAATGAAAACTTATAAATAATATTTGGTAAAAATTTATTATATACAAAAATTATTGCTTTTTTAGAAACTTAAACATTGTTAAATAAAAACTTAAGAATATCTTAGTAACCTAGAAAATATCTTAGAAACCCTTATCAAATTCACAGCACCTATATCCCCTTTCAATCACAGTTTCACACAGATCTTCAGAGATTCACTAAACATTTAGACCACCAATCGTCACCAGCAACTCTATCATCTTATACAGTGTCACGAGTGTCTTCATTCTTGCCATCTCCAGCGGCTGGCTTGTCCATGTTCTCGGCAGCCCGTACATCATCAGGTAGAGCTACCTTGCTGCTGTCTGGTAGCAGAAGGGCGAGCATGCTCGCTACCAATGCCGCCAGGCCGAAGACCACGCTAGGTAGGCCTGCCATGTAGTGAGCCTGAGGTAAAAAATAAAGAAGAATCTTTAAAATTGAAGATAAGGCCTAAGGTCAATCAGTGGTAATAACGATTTTGAATATTTAAAATACCTTAATAACCGTTTGAAGAGAATCGTAAAATTTGGGGCAAATATTTATCTATCGACATTTCAGCTAAAAAGGGTCAAAAGTGACCTCACATGGTTCCTGTACACGCGCGCTTGCCAGTTCCTTTTACTTGATTTGCGCTTGAGCTGCACATAAAGATAAGTATATTAAATGCTAAACAAGAAAAAACTTAGGAGAAGGTGTGCGACTTAACTGGGAGTAGCTGTACCCGCTGTTGATCAAGACCGTTAAATTTTGAGGGAAAGACTTGAAGCCATATGTCCCGCTGAGATGTCCCGTTATGCATAAAAGGATAAGAGGAACAAGCAAAAATAAAACATACCAACAAAGGAGCCTGCGGTGCGAGCACGCTTCCCAAACGGCCGATGGTGCAAGCGATGTTCACCAGGGAGTTCCTGGAGGTGGTAGGGAACACCTCCATGGCGACCACGTTTAGGGAGAAGATCCCGTAGCTGCTGCACATCTTCCCAGCCAGGTAAAGCATGACCGAGGACCACCATATTGCTGGGAAGAGAAGACAGATGATAAATGTTATTATTTTTCTGGTATAACCTAGAGCCTCAGACCTCTAAAAGATATACTTAGACGAGATGAGATAGACGTAGATAGCTTGTCAATTTATACTTACATCACGCCGTTTTTTAAAATAAGCGACTTGGGTATCTTAACATCGTTTATGTAAAATCGTTAGAAAGTGACAGCTCTAAATCTGGATTTAACAATTTAATCTATCGAGATAGAAGTCATAGCTTCGCAAGATCGCACCACGAAGTTGACTAGTTTTGTAAGTTTTTGTTTTCAAATTTTAAATGTTTATTGCAATCATTTGTTTAGATAATCGCAATAAAGTGAAATTAATTCAATGACATATAATCGCTCTTTATCTAGAAAACCGATATTGACTTGATATTGATAAATTAGGGCAAGTGCACTAGAAAAGTGAACAATTTTAATTGACGTGGAAAATTTGCAGATCTTTGGTAATTTAGAGTAAGCACCACTTATAGTTCTTCAATATAAAGACCCTTATGTGCCTGCGCGGCGCAGACTGGACGGCAGCAAATTAAATCAATATATATAAAACTCTTACGTTACTGACTGACTGACTGACAGACAACGCAGAGCCAAAACTACTGGGCGTAGAAAGCTGAAAATTGGCACGTGGGTTCCTTGGGCCGCCTCCGTAGCTCAGTAGCGTAGCGCGTTGCGCCACGGCACGGAAGGTTGTGGGTTCGATCCCCGCAGAAAACACCACATATTGATTTCTCACAAAAATCACGTTGTGGTTGTTTTCGGTTGGATAGGACATTGCAGGCTTGAATCACCTGATTGTCCGAAAAAGTAAGATGATTCCGTGCTTCGGAAGGCACGTTAAGCCGTTGGTCCCGGCCGCAGTAGTGGTCGCTGTAGCCGCGGCGACAAGCTGGCCCCTTGTCACGTTGGTAATAAAGCATAAACTTGGCTAAACGTGGGTCCGGCTCTCAAGCCGGTGCCTCTGCCTAACCCTCCGGGGAATAAAAGGCGTGATATTATGTATGTATGTGGTTCCTTGGGGAGTGTAGGTGAGCACTAAGAAGGGATTTCCCGAAATTCCCACGGGCACGGGAGAAAACGGAATTTTTGTGTTTATGAGAAATCTGCGCGGGAAAAACCGCGGGGCAGCCTCTAGTACTTAAATATTTTATTTTCTAACTGTGACAAAATTTTACCTCATCGTAAGCATGCTCATAAGTTATGGAATGGCCATAACGGACTGGTATTTCATAGTTGTTTGTATGTTCAGTTCGACCTTATTGAATGGAGTGGTTAACAATTTTCATAATAACAAGTACACACTTAAGTACATTAAACAGGTGTACACTTACATTTAACAGGTGTACACTTATATTTAACAGGTGTACACTTACATTTAACAGGTGTACACTTACATTTTACATGTGTAAACTTACATTTAGGCACAAATGCTGAAGAAACGAAGCAAATAGCGCACAAACAGTACGCGATGCAGATCGGCTTCTTCCTTCCAAACCTGGTCAGCGTCAGCGCTGTGATGACCCTAATGACAAACCAACATCATTTTACTTTAAAAATGCACAACTGAAGTTGCATAAATAATAATGCAGGGCATAATATAGCTCGAAGAACAGATGGTCGGTGGAGCACAAAAGTTCTTGAGTGGCAGCCGCATACCGAAAGACAAAGTAGGCAAACACCCTACAAAGTATAACTAGACTAGTCGACCCGGCGAACTTCGTACCGCCTAACCTATTACTATCTTGTGCATGTATTATACTTATAAACCTTCCTCTTGAATCACTCTATCTAATAAAAAAAACCTCATCAAAATCCGTTGCATAGTTTTAATGATATAAGCATACATAGGGACAGACGCGGGAAACGACTTCATTTTATACTATGTATTGATGATGATGATCTAGTGAAGGTAGAGAAGGAGAGGTAGTATCATTCCAAGCTGGAAGCGCTAAAAACAACTCTGATCTTCATCTCAAACCTGATGGGATCAAAATCTTATCAACCAGGGAGACTTCCAGGTGCCCGGTACATTTCAATGTTGAGGTGACAGTGACAGCAACAAAGTTTTAAATCTTTTATTTAAGGGCTCACACGGTGCGAAATTAGCGCCATTCCCGATAAATAATTATTATCTTCTAAACCATGGCCCAAATCAAAAATATGCTTCTTTGGCTCCCTAGATAATCGTGTATAGAATTTTTAAGGCCCTTCCAAATCAAATAAAAAAATCGTTTGTTGCCTAAAGTGGCCACTTTAGTTACGCCCCTGAAAACAAAAGGCGAAGATATGTTCGTAGATATTTCGTCTCAAACCTTTACCTGGTAGGTATAGAAACCAGCAAAAGCAGCGAGAAGTTGAGGTACTTGCTGCCGGAGAGGCTGGTGCTGTTGATGATGGCTCCGTGGAAGACGAACATGCCGCAGAAGAAGCAGGCCGAGCAGAGCGCCACGCGGAACAGGATCGTGCGCGACTTGAGATCCGAGATCAGGTGGGATCGGACGCTGATTGGCTTCGTTTTTGTTAGCTGTTTAAAAAAAAACATATAATTCATTTTTTTTTCACTCGTCCACTGCTAAACATAGCTCTCTTCCACATATTATCACAAGGACAAAACAATGTGGAGGGGGCTTGCCGTAATCGCCACGCTTGGGAGGCGGATTGGCGATCGCAAGAGTGACTTGAGTTTTTTACGCTGCTGCCCACCCTTCGGCTAATCCTTTAGTCGCTTTTTACAACACCCACGGGAGGAGATGGTGATGATTTTTGCCACTTCCCCGTCTAGTCCTTCCAACCAAATTTGTTTCCATAGAAAATAGCATTAAAGTAAAAAAAAAGTAAAAAATGATTTATTCAATACAGGATACAAGATATCGCTTATTGAAAGTCAATTAGACTAATCTAATTAATATTGATACCTTATTTCGTAAAGTATCCTATACTGATAGAGGCGAGGTAGTTCAGGGTGCCCACTAAGGCACTTGTCTCACCGGCAACGATTAACGAGTAACGAGTAGAGCTAGAACTAGAAACGAGTTAGCGAGACGCGGGGAGCGAGTGCGTAGTTCCGATATTTAAATTAGTAAATCACGATATGGCAATGCCAAAAGATATTACAGCGTCAACACTGTTCTTGTCCTCGCTGATCCTCTCCAGCATTTCCCTGGCCTTGCTGGACAGCGTCACGTTGTTGACCTTGGCGACCTTGTTCAGCACTCGCACCGCTTCGTTCTTCTTGTTGTGTGCTAGCAGCCATCTGTTGAAGAAAACCATTTTGCTTTTGTAATAAGTATTCGTTTTAAGTGGTCTGGATGGCAGTGTATTTGCTTTGAAGACAAGGATTCCTTATCTTAATTAAATGTATATTCACTTTTCTATGAGATTTCACTTGCAAACTGCTGCCAGAAAGATTGGCTGTCGATTCTTGAGGAACTTCTGTTGCAGATAGAAACGCTGCCTTTTCAAAAATTCTATAGTTTGGTAGAACATACCTGACCCCCTCGTCTATGAGGAAGATATAGAAGACGACGACAAGCAGCGGAGCATAGATGGCCCTCATCAGATGTCGCCAGTAGGGGACCTTCCAGGCGATCAGGCCGAAGAACGCGCCGCCGAAGTTGGACATGATGTCCGCGATGCAGGAGAACACCACGCGGTTCTGGTGGTGCACCGTCTCTAGAGCTGGAATTATAAAGGATCAGAACTAGAAGCTAGAATGTTCTAATACTCATTATAAAAAAATGATATTGATGAGGAACTTGATAAAAATTAAGAAGAACTAATGCGATTGATGTTAATATTTTGTGAAAACAATAAGATACCATCGAAAAGTTATGAAAGCCATGCTTGACCTACAAATCCATACTAATATAAAAAATGCAAAAGTATACTCTGTCTGTCGCGCTTTCCTAAGAAAACTACATAACCAATCTGAATAAAATTAGGCACACGGATAGTCTAAAGCCTGATAAAGGACATTGTCTATTTATTATCCCGAAATTCCCACGGGAAAATTAGGAATTTAATGTTTAAAGGAAAAATACGCTGGCGAAGCCGCAAGACGCCCACTAGTAATAAAATAACAACGCATAACAAACACACCCTAGGTAGAGTATCTTTAGGTTGCGCCAAAACACATAATCAATATCAACATTAACACACAGAAGTAGTCCACAAGGTGGTCAGACGGCTTGTGAAGGTTTCACTTGATGTATGAATCGCCTAAAACCAGTCATTGTAGCGATTTGCGGGCATAAGCCAAGCAATGGTCGTCTTTCAGCTGAGATGATGAACTTCAATTCACTTACAAAGCACCATAGAAGCGTTCCCATATCCAAGAGCAGTTTCAAGGAACTCCAGCACGATGAGCATCCAGTAGTGTGTGGAGAAGGACTTCAGCAGCCCCGCCACGCCCACCATCAGCGGCGTGCCCACTATTATCACCTTGCGACCGTATCTGGAACATTTGTGAAGTTATTAGCTAGTTATAGAATAAGGCTAGAGTCCTTGATTCGTATATACTTAGTAATGCCACGCCATCAGCGATACTAGCACCAATCTCGTAAAAAAAAAAAAAAACTTATTTTAAAGTTTAGAATCTAAACCATGGCCAAAATCAAAAATACTTATTTGTCAATTTGCTCTAGTCAAACATAATTTGACAATTTTAAGGCACTGCGTTGTGTAGCTTCCAGGATAAAGATCTTGAAACATACGGTTTTTTTTCTAAAAGTGGCCAATTTAGGCAATAAACCGTGTAGAAAGCTACACAACAGTGCCAAAATACACAAAATGCCATGGATTAGTTAGAAGAAATTGGCGCTAGTTTCGCGGAGTTCGCGGACTGAACACTCTTAACAGCAAGAGCTAGGTACCATTAGGCATTAACCAACCTGTCCGAGATGAACCCTGAAACAACGAAGGAGAACACCAGGCCGAGGTTGTGCACGGTGCCCACCAGCGTCCTCTTCCACGGCTGGCAGCCCAGGTCGAACTGAAAGAGACAACGAAATTGTTACTTTTTCCGATATTTTCAGGATTCCATTCCTTAAAGTGGGTGAACGGAACCCTAATAATCTAAATTGTGCATCTGTCTGTCTGTCAGTCATCATTGGATTTTTCATAGAAAACTTAGGATTTCAGGCACATCTCGTGCTCTCCAATAAAAAAAGCAGTGCAACGAAGAAATTGGCTGGTGAAATAAGTCAAAACGTAAGAAAATATTCATGTCTCTGTCTAGTCATGACTTTGAAAATTTACCCATTTTTCTATTTTCTTTTTACTTCATAAACTTCCAAGTGTGCAGAGGGAATTAAGTTCTCGGGGTTGTAATTTTTTACAATTTTTAAAACATGAGGATGTCCCTACACCTGAAACTTTAATCTACAGCCCATCTGGCGTTTTGACATTGAACTTGGTCTCCACAGGGCAGCAGCGTCGGACTGCGGCGACCTGGCACCGTGACCGACCCGCCATTTACCGTTCCGAGTCCGCTAACGAGCCGCTCTGATCGCATAATCACAATACAATAATGCCTGATTGTGATGTGACTCGTGTGCAGCACGAACCGTGATTGTGCGTGTAATGAGGTGACACGCTTCTGGATTTACATTGTTGTCGTGTTCAGATGCATTTTACGTCGGTTTGTAATGTTATAAGATCAATCTATTCAGGAGATAATATTATATTGTTTATCAAAACCTAACAAATTGTTGAGATGATCTAGGGTAAACCTAAACCAGAGGACCTTTTTTTTTTTAGGCGGGGAAACTCCTAACGAGTACCCTGCGACCCCGGGGGGAGTTGCAGGGTTACGTGGGGTTCGCACCCACTAAAACCCCGCCGGTGTCCATCTCGGCTGTTGGCAAAGGGGTCACGGGTGATCTTTCGATCGTTATGTTCAACTCCGCGAAAACCAGAGGACCTCGCTCTGTCATAGCTTATAAGTTACAAATTATAGGGAAACAAGATAAAAACCATGCAGAACAAAGGAACTGTAAATATTTTGCAGGTAAGTACATAAAAATTTAGAGTACTATACCAACGAATAAATACTTTTGTATCGATACTAGTGGGGGTTCGCGGCTTCGACAGCGAATTATAATAATAATAATAATAACACATCACACTCAGAGCTCCTAACTAGGTAGAACCTGTATCTAGGGTGCCCGAAACATATACAGAGACAAACATTACACCCAGACCGGAAACAAACATCGATATTCATCATATCAATATTCGCCCTGCCCGGGAATCGATCCCGGGTGCACACGCTTACTCAGTCCACATCACTGCCAACTGAGCCACGGAGCAGTTAATTGTCAGTCAAAACATCAAATTTCCAATTAACCCGGGAGATTCCGGGATAAAAAGTAGCCTATGTCCTTTCTCAGGATCTAAGCTATCCATTTACAAAATTTCATTCAAATCGGTGCACTCGTTTTGTCGTGAAAGCGAGGCAGACCGAGTTACTTTCGAATTTATAATATTACTAGTCGACCCGGCGAACTTCGTTCCACCTTACCTATTACTATGTAGTGCATGTTTTATACATAAAAACCTTCCTCTTGAATCTCTCTATCTTTTTAAAAAACCGCATCAAAATCCGTTGCACAGTTTTAAAGATATTAGCATACATAGGGAAAGACGCGGGAAGCGACTTTTTTTTATACTATGTATATTGGTGATGATAGAATGTCACAGAACAAGGAAGATGATCTCTCTTTTGTTCTGTGTAGAATGTTCAGAGAGCCCGTGTCTGTTACATTAATCCTTTCAAAGCTCGAAAACTTATCAATATAATAAAAATTTCTAAGCAAATTCAGTAAAACACTCAATGTACTTAATTGTAATGAGCCGTTCCATTTTATATTCAGAGATTGGATCCTATAGATATGAATGGCGGTGGGTATGTGACCGCGTCACCGGTCGCCCAAGTCAACACCATTCATCGCGGTACGTGCGTCAACTAGCCGGAAAAGTGGTGCTTATTGTATTTGTTTGATAAGTCTACACGATTTTGACATGGAAGATGAACACGATTACCCTTTGTTTCTAGGCTGGCAATAAACGTTTTGCTTACAGTGATGTGTGACTTTAATAGTAAAGAATTTGAAAATAAACGTAATAGCTTTGAGACTAACCAAGAATTATGTAGCTCTACTCTTACTCTATCGATGAAAAATCATAAGTTCTAAACTAAACTTAGACAAATAGGTACTTTCTTGCTTGTAGCTCGATGATTTTTTAAGGAAATTTTAATTTGTCCAGTAGAGATGAATTTTGAAATCATGAAGATTTAGAAATCCTTTGAGATATTTTATACTTGAAGTGCTTTAACAATACCTCAAGCTCCAAACATTAAAAGATTTGACTGCCTTCAAAGTTCACTTGGTAGTGATGTGGACTTTTATAAGGGGACACTGAGTTGTCGCGGAGTTGAACACAACGTTCGAATGATCTCCCGTGACCCCCTTGCTAACAGCCGAGGAGGACAACGGCGGGGTTTTAGTGGGTGCGAACCCAACATAACCCTGCGGCTCCCCTCGGGGTCGCAGGGTACTCGTTAGGAGTTTCCGAGGAAACTTAAAAACAAAAAGGGACATTAGGTTTAATTCCCGGCAGGAGCGAACATTGTTATTATCGATATCGATGATTGTTTCCCGGTTTGAATGTTATCTTTATATATTAGCACCCTAGATACAGGTTCTACCTAGTTAGGCTCTCTGAGTGTGATGTCTTATTCATTTTCTATCTCGAACTCTCACCTCAGCCACAAGACTATTATAGTCTTCATAGACCATACTCTCGCAGGGTATGGTCCCATTTTCCCGGTATGCTTCTGGCACGCAGTACGGATGAGACACGTTCTCATCAGCTCGTGATCCGTCCAGGTTTGGCGCCCGACGGTAGCACATCTGTGTGTCGTTCTTGAGGACAAAACGAGTCCAAGAAGCGTTGAAATCTGGCTGGACGAGGGACTCGCACTCCGGGACGTGGCATCTGGGGAAATGGAAACAGTTTCTTTAATGATTCGTTTTCTGATCAACAATAATACTTAGTCTTATTGAGATTAGGTACATAATAATCCTAATTATGAAAGAATTTCTTCAATAAAGAATTCTTCTTATTGAAAGCCTATTAGTACCTAACTACTTAATTAATATACATAGTATAAAACAAAGTCGCTTGCCTCGTCTGTCCCTATGTATGCTTATATCTTTAAAACTATGCAACAGATTTTGATACAGCTTTTTAATAGATAGCGTGATTCAAGAGGAAAGTTTATAAGTATAATACATGCACTATATTAAAGGTTAGGCGGTACGAAGTTCGCCGGGTCGACTAGTTAAAAATAGGGCGGTAAAAATGATCAAGGTGGTTCAGGGTACTTCATGAGAGTCCAATTGAGTAATTGAGAAACCAACAGTTCATAGAGGATAAGAGAGCAGCCCGGATTAAACTTTTCTCGTGCTATATGACTAACGCTTATTTAATTATAGGTAGTAAGTAAACTAGGTATAGGAGACCCATGGTAACATCTTCAAAACAAGACATCAATAAAACAAAAAGCAGAATCAAACGAACAATGAAAAAGTTAACTTCTAGTGTACAAGTAATAAACTAAAACACCAACTAACATTAATGAAGAAATTGTTTGTGTACTTTCGTTACTAAATAACTACTTCATTGTCAATTGTTTCTTGTGATGTTCTATTAGCTACGTTATGACTCTCATTAGTCAGCAGTTGTTGCATACGTCATTATTGTACATGCGTCTAGCATTTAATACCTACAGGTTAAAAAGCTACATCATCATGATCATCATATCAGGTGAAAGACCATATTGCCATGATGACTTTTCTTAAGGGACCTTCACTTCATCCAGTGTGTTAATGAGCGGACCTGTCGTGAACTGTAAACTTTACCAAGCACTGGTTCCTACTTATTATTCCAAAATCTCCATTAAAAATCCTAATTTTCTAGCTCAAAATAAAACCCGTGCAACCATGTTTTCCAACTGACATGTAATTTTATTGCTTTTTTTAATATTTACACATGTTTCTCTATGCCTCGCCAACACAGTGCTTTCCCGTACCCTTTATCTGGTCGTCTGACCATCTTGTGGGGGATCTGCCTACACTGCTCTTTGCTTGTTTTCTGATTAATTACGATAGGCTTAAGATATTTAAAAACTGCAAATCTGCAAGATTTCTTTGGTTTCTTTTTTTCAAAAAAGAAACCCGCCTTCAATAAACTGTCACATACAAAGACTGAGCACTTTTTTTTTCGAATTCGGTTAAAATACTTACTAAAACCTTCTCCTAATGTAACAAATATTTATCTGAAAACCGCATTACAATCAGTTTAGCCAAATGCGAGATAATTGCGGACAAACACACATACATACATATACACATACATACATACAGGTCAAACTGTTAAAAAAAAAAAAGTCTAACTGAAAAAAAAAAATAGGACAATCTGATAATTTTTGAAGTCGGTTAAAAAGGTACAAATTTTTGAGCCTCTTATCGAAGTAATGGCTATTACATGGCGGCTTCAGTCGTAAAGCTGCCTCATTTTGCAAATTAAATTGTTTCCATGAGAGCCAGATTTAATAGGTAATTAATTACTGACATTTGAGTGTGTTTTTTTTGTATGGGAAATCGGTAGGTATACTTTGAAAATATGGTAATAAATAAATGGCCGGAGATCGCACAGGATCGCGGTGCTTGGGGACGAGAGGGGGAGGCCTTAGCCCTGCAGTGGGACACACAAATGGCTAGTTAAAAAAAGTAAATAAATAATTTAAAACGAAAAAAAACAGAAAGAAAGAAAGCGAAACACAGATTTAACCATACCATGTATATGTCGTAGTAAGATTTGATAATTAGGTTTTTGGCAAAAAAACTAGGGATTTTGCGAAAACCCGGATAATTTGATATAAGCATTACTTTTTTTTCAATCATCCTGACATAAAGCAGTTTCTTTGCAAAAAACCTAGAATAATTGAAAACTATGAAACCTTCCTTTACTCTAATTGGTTAGATTATTGCTTGCTGGTAAACTCTTATTCTGATTGGTTCGGTAAAATATTCTTTGACGCTACAGAGAACCAATCAGAATAAGAGTTCACCAGCAAGCAATACTCTATCCAGAGTTAAGGCAGGTTTCAAATTTTTCAATTATACTAGGTTTTTTGCAAAAAACTGCTTTATGTCAGAATGATTGAAAAAAAAAGTAATGCTTTATCAAATTATCCGAGTTTTCGCAAAATCCCTAGTTTTTTTGCAAAAAACCTAATTATCAAATATTACTACGACATATACAAGTTTAAGAGTTCTCTTCCCAGCCCCTCTGTCCCTGACCCTCTCCTGCAGGATTTTCTTTATTTCATTCAGTGTGAGATAAATTTTGTTGACTTTTGCTCTTTCAGTCGTAGGTATATAGATTTATGTTATAATATTGTTGTGTATACCTGTTATTGACCATTATGTACTACAGTTTTAGTTTATAATACACAATTAATTATAAACGCTTGGTGTCCTAAATAAAATAAAAATAAAGAATAAAAAATCTACGCTACGCGAGCGGGCGCGGAACAGTGAGTTAACTGCCTAACCTGGAGGCGACATCGGCAGCAGTGAAGACGTAGTTGAAGTTGCACATGTTGAGGAAGGAGTCCCGGAAGGCGAGAAGCAGCAGCAGCACCAGCTGGTACTTGCCGAAGCTGCCCAGCTCCGACAAGATGCCTTCCAGGTTGAAGCCGCCGCCGCCCTCCACCTTGGCTTCGGTTACCTGGATATGCATAGTTGCAAAGTTGTTAGGTATGGTGAGCAGAATCCCTCCTTTGATTAATTACCGCCTTGTCAGAAACACCCTGTATATAAAACTCTTCCGTTACTGACTGACTGACTGACTGACAGACAACGCAGAGCCGAAACTACTGGGCGTAGAAAGCTGAAAATTGGCACGTGTGCTCCTTGGGGAGTGTAGGGGAGCACTAAGAAATAATTTCCCGAAATTCCCACGGGAACGGGAGGAAACTGGATTTTTGTGTTTAAGAGAAATCTGCGCGGGTGATACCGCGGGGCAGCCTCTAGTTAATTATGAAGATAGATAGATAGAAGATAGAGTAATATACACACACACATTAAAAAAAATCACGCTTCATTATTTCAGTCGAAAGACGTCCACTGCTGGATAAATGCCTACAGCTACTCGCACCGAGTCCCGCCCGGTACTACCGTTTAATTGTACTCAAGTCTAGTGACTGTACTAATTGGCTTTGTGGTGGCGGGGTAGTAATCTATCAACCACTCCATCTTTTCCCTTGCGTGTCGTAAAAAGGCGACTAGGCAATAGCCGAAGGAGGGGCAGCAGCGTCCTACTTCGTTAAAAAGCTTGTAGAGCCATTCTTAGCTTACTCTATATAATGTTTGTCCTTGTGGTAATCTGTGGGAGAGACCTTCCAGTACTTCTAGTTATCCAGCAGTTTGCAAAGAAACTAACCAAATATAAAATAAATCATCAATACATAGTATAAAACAAAGTCGCTTCCCGCGTCTGTCCCTATGTATGCTTTAATCTTTAAAATTATGCAACGGAACTTGATGCGGTTTTTTTTAAAGATAGAGTGATTCAAGAGGAAGGTTTATAAGTATAATACATGCACAAGATAGTTATAGGTTAGGCGGTACGAAGTTCGCCGGGTCGTCTAGTTATGAATAAAACAAAGTAGCATTACCGAAGACTTCTCAATTTTCTTGCCAGCCATCGCTGCGCGCGCTGAACTTTCTTCAGAGACCGCAACCAACGATCCTTGAAGAACCGACTTTACTTCATCTGCTGGTCATAGCTCTGGAACAAACGACCCTAATGAGTTATTGTTATAGTTCATTTTCGCTTGTTTAATACTTTTTACAGTGGCGGACTGGTACAGCGTAACACTTCCTGTTTTGCTGTATTGAAAAATAGCTCTTGTTCTTTGGTATTACAGTCTCGAGCGCACGAGACCATAGACAAAAGTGTTACGCCGTCCTGGTCCGCCTCTGTACGTAATAGAAAATGAAAACAAAGAAAACATTTATTTACATTGACACATATTACAATAAAGGAGTTATTATGACTAAAACTAGAAACAAAGTAAAACAAGTTGTAATGCGTTCTAGCTTCTGTAAAATGGCAATGACTCAGCATTGTTTACCATTCAATTAAAGACAGCAGTGACCACATACGTTCTACGAGTGCACGTAAAAACTGTAAAAACCACAAAGCAGCGTGAATTACCTTTACAGTTTTTCATAAAATCAAATGCTTTTCGACTTAAAAAATATTTTAGTTTAACACTGAATCATGAAATCACTTATTGTACCGCAGGGTGAAAAATTAAATGTAAACGAAGGTTGATCGTAAGTTTCAAGATAAAACAAAAAACAACTAAATTATAGAAATTAAGAAAGTTAAAAGAAATGATTTCATAAGAGAAGGAAATGAAAGACTGCGGCGTTTAGATCGACGTCGCTTACTTTTATACAATGTCCGATTATGTTTTACTGAAAATAATACTATCTGAAGATGAATGGACGTTACTTGCTCGTCAACTATGACAATGGATACTGAAATAATAGTAATAATAACTCTTTACTACCGGTGCCCCTTACTAGGTAGCAGCTGCTGCATCTATGGTGCCTAAAGCACTCGAAAATACAACACACGAACGCACCCAGCCGATATCCATCGCTTAGACGCTCCGTAGCTTAGTTTGCAGTGATGTGGTCTGAGATGCGTGTGCACCTGGGTTCGATTCCCGGCAGGCGGACATAGTTTTGATGAATATCGATGTTTATGTTTCCGGTCTGGGTGTAATGTTCGTCAGTGTATATGTTTCGGGCACCCTAGATACAGGTTCTTCCTAGTTAGGGGCTCTGAGAGTGACGCGTTGTTATATTGAAAAATACTTGAAACTTATTAAACTTGAATTGCAGGGTACTCGTTAGGAGTTTCTCCGACTTAAAAAAAAAAAGGGTTAGGGGCGTAGCTGGAACTTATCAGGAGCAAACCAAAAAAATTATAAATTTAGTTAGTCCTGCTGCCTGGGCTGACCATTCTTACGCCCTGTACCTGGGCACCGGTGGCACAGCCCTATTTACGGCACTGGTCGTAACACTTCCAGTTTTTCTGTATTGCAAAATAGCACTTGTACTTTGGTAACACAGTCAAGGGCACACGAGACTATAAGGCAAATCTGTTAGGCCCTCCTAGACCGCCACTCTGTACCAACTACCAATGATGTAAATGGTCGCCGCTGGTCGAATATGACACGTCTTTACTTTGTTACCAACAAAATACATTTTCATTTCAATATTCTTACTTATAAGAATATTGAAATGAAAATGTATTTTTATTTATATACCCAGTTAGGGTAAGTAATTGATACAGACAATTTTAAAGAGAACAATGCATCCGGATTCCGGACAATAGTGTAGTTTATCAAATCGGCTGCTTAAAATCAAAACCCAGTAACTCGTTTTAACTAAAATGTTCAGGAGAGCCAAAAAACGGGTCGGGCACTTTAATTCGTTGCCCCGAAGAAACCAGACGCAATAGCGATTTGGGTGTTTGACCAAATGTTTGACTATATTGTTGACTATAGTTTGTAGTACTTGTAATCGTGTTAGAAGTTATAGTTACACTTAAATCGATCCCACTGTATTTTTTTTTGGAGATTTACCCAAATATTACAATGAAAACAATTTCAAAACATAGTATTTCACACTTAGTTAATACAATCTCTGAGTTAATTCTCTACTTTTTATATTTTTAGCAGTACGTTTCGAGTGAGAAATGTTATTTTTTGAAGTGGATTCATTTAAAAGTTATACAAATGGTTTATTTGTGGCAGAATTTAGTTCTGGTTACGATTTGGTTACGACTCGTGGTTAATTCAGCAAAATTTCCCTACTTTGACTAACTGGTTTTTTAACTTACTAGATTCCATCAAATTTTATTTGACTTTACAATCGGCGCCAAATTCAAAACATAGTAAGTCGGCTTTCAAATTCAAAACCTAGTAAGTCGCTTGAGTTGCTAGGTTTTTTTATTTGTTATCCGATTGCTATGTTTAGAATTTGTACTTCATGGAAATTTTAATAACTTTTCCAAATTGGGTAGACTTGCTAAATTTTATTTTTAAAATTACGTAGGAAACTGGGTGTTTTAAGGTTCATATCAAATCGATACCGCCTAGTAAGCCGAAAAATGACAAAAACGGGTTTTTTGCAAAAACACCAGTTACTAGGTTTTGAATTTGGGCAGCCGAAATGTTCTCGTGGCTGCTGCTTATTATTATATTTATTATGAAATTGTATTTTAATATGAACTTGGACATTTGTACCCAATGACCATGATGACCTGAACATGACCACAACCTAGAAGTAATTCTGTGGCATCAAAGAAAGTTGAAATATTAAATACCTTAAAGATACATACATTGCTTTAAATAGGTATACATAGAAGTGTAAATTACACATAATAAAACACTTTAAGAGCCAGTTTACAGCGATGCTAGCGCCATTTGCGGAAAAAAAAACTTCTAAACTAAGGAAAATATCAAAAATTTGGCACAGTATGACATTATAGATAATGTGGGATGTTTTTTTATGGCACTGTTGTAAAGCTTTTAGTTTAAAGACCAAAGAAAGCTACAGTGTTGCAAAAAGTGGCCACTTTTAGCTACAATCTGTGGATTATTTTGTTATTTTTACTTAGGACTGCTTAACTGTGCTCAAAAATACTAAGCATGATTATCTGTGTCATGTATGAAAGAAAGAAAGAAGAAAGAATGAAATTTTTATTTGCTCCAACTAAACACACCAAAATAAAAAAAAATATCACAAAAAATACAGGAAAACACGTTAAAAAAAGGACAAATAAATACAAATTAAATGAAACAAAAAATAATAATTATAAATTAACTAGAGGCTGCCCCGCGGTTTCACCCGCGCAGATTTCCCATAACCACAAAAATCCCGTTTTTTTTCCGTTCCCGTGGGAATTTCGGGAAATCCTTTCTTAGTGCTCACCTACACTCCCTAAGGAACCTACATGCAAAATTTCAGCCCGCTACGCCTAGTAGTTTCGGCTCTGCGTTGTCTGTCAGTCAGTCAGTCAGTCAGTCAGTCAGTCAGTCAGTCAGTAACGGAAGAGTTTTATATATATTGATACTTAAAGAATTACCGTCTTATTCATAAAGATACAGTAGATTTTAAGTCGCCTTACTGGAGGTCTACTTCTCTGGTTTGTTGTATGGTAAATACGTGACATCCAGTCTAAATTGACATACGTCAAATAACTAAAATGCACTTTAACTTTTTATGAATAAGAGGGTCAGTATGAAACCATTGCTGTGTCACATTTTTGACGTTTGCTTTAGTTTAGAAGATTTTTTTTTTTCGAGAACGACGCTAGCATTTCTGTAAATTGGCTCTTTAAGGCCAAATGAGAAAGTATAAATTAATAAAACAAAATAATGTAAATTGGGCATGCTATAATCGCTAACACCGACTTCTGGAAGAATTGGTTGGTGACTTTATTGTCATACCGAGATCCCATTATGTGCAAATCAAATCAATCAAAATCAAATCAAAAAATCTTTATTCAATATAGGATACAAGATATCCCTTATTGAAAGTCAATTAGACTACATCTAATCTAATCGCTATTGATACCTTATTTGGTAAAGTATCCTATACTGTGAGAGGCGAGGTAGTTCAGGGTGCCCACCAATTGGCTCAGGCAAACAAATGTTTGGCTTGCCTTACGACAATAGTCGCCTGCGTAGTGCGTTATTTAATATTTCGGATGATTCAATGAAGGCGTTACGTGTGCTATGTAATCATACCCGGTGCCGTAATTTGTATGGCTATTGTTAATTGTTGTTGCTGCCAACCGAGAGTTAGAGGGGCCTGAAACGTTTCGTACCTGTAAAATATTCCTAACATTTTTGACTAAAGTAACTGGGTTAACACATTCCGGGACACAGTTTAATCTTGTGATCATTGTGATATGACACCTCGAAATCTCAAATAAAAATTTCATACGTCCATGGCCGTTACGTCATACCACATAAGATTTTCAATAGTAAGCCAAAAATCCACCAAACCAACTAGGTTGAGCGTGTTGTGACACCCAGTTCAAATTGTTATATTTTTGTATGGCGTTTTAACGGCCACAGGCGGTCTGCCATATCATGTACCTAACATAGGGTATATGATGACAATTTCAAGCCTTGTAAGGTTTGTTATGACACCTACTAACACAGAAATGTGTGCGATACGACACCTGATCACGTGCTCCATACTAGTTGTATCAAACTAAAACGGCTGTCGACGGTCTGTCCGCTAGGAGCACCTAAAGTCGACCGCCCACAGCCGTACTGTCAATTTACACGCATAGAAGATTACTTCGACAGGCGGAGTGTCCCGGAAAGTGTTAATATTTAGCTATTAAGCTATGCTATACCAAGCTTTTTTATTAAACAGTCGTAATTTGTTTGTCTCTGTGTGTGTTTCGGGCACCCTAGATACAGGTTCTTCCTAGTTAGGGGCTCTGAGTGTGATGTGTTATTATTATTATATTATATTAAGTGTAGATTATATTATATTTCCTAAAAAGTTTTTGTAAAACCAACTAAAGCTTTATCATCATCATTGTTATGATGAATATCGATGTTTGTTTTCGGTCTGGGTGTAATGTTCGTCTCTGTGTCTGTTTCAGGTACCCTAGTTACGGGTTCTTCCTAGTTAGGGGCTCTGAGTGTGATGTGTTACTCGAGGTCGCCGATCGCGATAACTCTTCGGGCCCAGCTACCATCTGTTCTTCGAGCTATGTGCCCTGCCCAGCCCATTATTGTTATCTAAGTTTTCCAATTTTTAGGGCTATGTCGTTACTTTAGTAATTCTGCGGATCTCATTCAAACAAAAGCTTCATCATTATCATCACTGACATCAAAAAAAAATTAAATCATTAGAAATAATGTAGAGCACAATTTTTCTCAATCGCCAGTGTTTATAAAACAATCATCACTGTAGCGACTCGGCTACGCGCCGCTGACCACTTCAGTCTCACCTATTCTACAAAATAAGTGACAAAAAGATCGATAAATGAAAAGTGTTAAAGTTACAAAAATATTTTTAATGTAACAAACGAAGTGCAGAGAGATAAATTAATTGAAGATGAGGATACATTCTTGTTATCGAGACAATATAGATTAATAATAGTGTATTTGAAATTATGATGATTCTTTATTTTTTCCCAATGTAAATAGGTGGTTGTCATTCTTGTCTTCAAAAGAACTTTCAAAAACAAAAAAAAGAGGAAGAACTCGCACTTGTCTTGTTTTTCTTAAGACAAAAATACAATCAAAACGTTTTACCCAGTTACAATAATAGTACGGTAAATCAATATAAAACTCTTTAGTTACTGACTAACAGACAACGCAGAGCCGAAACTACTGGGCGTAGAAAGCTGAAAATTGGCACGTGGGTTCCTTGGGGATTGTAGGTGAGCACTAAGAAGTGATTTCCTGAAATTCGCACAGGAACGGGAAAAAATTGGGGACGGGAAAATAATAGAAAATACGGGATTTTCGTGTTTATGAGAAATCTGCGCGAAAAACCGGGGGGCAGCCTCGTAGTAACAGAATAATGCAGTGATCAGCCATACAAACATGAAAACTTAGGTAAACTCGGTCGCATGTGGCAAATGATCGGTCTCGGCAGTTTCGTGGCTGGAGGAGCGTCTTTATTACAATTACTAAATTATAATGCAGGTTCGCGGTCGTTACTGCCATGTGACGTGCACGAGACATGTAGAGGCAAACAAACATACAGATTTTTAATAATATAGATATTTTTTTTTACACACTAAGGACAAATATATTTAAAGAGTTGAGTAAAGTTACAAAAGAATATTTAGAAAAAAACTTATGCTGATGCCCCCGAACCGCGAAAGTACGATAGAGAGAGAGTTAATTTTTTGATTAAATTTGCGATTTGATGGAAAACGTTTTGCACTACTTACCTAAATTTTAGCAAATCACGTTGATTTTGATATCCATCGCTGTCTTTTTTCCTAACACAGGTATTTTTTTATACTTAGCAGGAGACCCCATATCATATTACTTAAGTTAAGAAAGTCTAAGCTTATCGCTTCAGCATTAAATACTCTTGTTTTACTTATACGTTTTCCTTTCTTTTTTTTAAATATAATGCAGTGGTTTCGAAAAACAACTTCAGTTTTTTACATCCCAAAAAAAAAAACTGTTTTTCAGGGGGCTTTAAGTCTGAATCTATGGGTCACTCTTATATTGTGAATTCTGAAAAATGGTAAACGTAAAAAATTTATTTTTTTAATATTTTCATCGCTATTGGAAAATTATAAGTAGTGAATACGTTTCTCTGGATGCGTACGTGCGTTTGGCTGAACCGATTTTGATGCGGTTTTCAGATAAGTATTTGTTACATTCAGGAGAAGGATTTAGAACCTATTTTAACCGACAACAAAAACGAGAAACGGTTTCTTTTTTGTAAAAAAATGTAATTATGATATTTGTTGTGGTTTTTTTTAAGAAGTCATTATTGGGGTAGAGTCCGAAGTCCCCATTGATCTTCCCCGGTGACAATGGTATCCCACTGCTGGGCAAAGACCTCCCTCCTCTGTATGTCCACGTTCCTCTTGTATGGGTTCTTTGTTTGTCACGGTTTAGAAGTTGTTTTTTTTTTCGGGATTGGTGCTTGAGTCGTGAATAAAATCCGCGACATTAATAAAAAAAACACTTATTTATAGATATGCAAGGACTGAAAAACGTACCTTTTTCAGTTGTCAAGTTGAGTCAAGCCACGTCCAGACACAATAAAATTAAAAAGCCAAAACTTTATTTATAGATAAGTAAGTATAGGTACTTATTGCAAGTGGCAAAAAAAACTATTCTGCTCGTGATCTGCTTTACTGCAGGATACTCTAGGTTTACTTATTTCAACAATTCAACATTTTGAAGAAACAATAATTGTCATTATTTCTTATGTAATCTTACTTAATGTACTTACTTATATTTTTTCTATCGAACTAAAACGTCAAATTTGTGTTTACTGGACTTATTTGATCTTTTATTTTTCCTAAATTTTTTTCTAAGGTTCGTAATTTTATGTTTATCGAGCTTTCCCGGCTTACTTCGTTACGCCATGGAATATAAGATACTACAAAAGACTTGGCTCTATAGACTTTGTTTTTTTGACTGCCCAGAATGGCCGAATAAAAAAAAAATAACAACAACAAACCACCTGTCAAAATATGTAAATAACGGAAAAAATATTACACCTTGGGTTACATTATTTGAGTTTAGGTAAGGATCCCTAATTTTTTTAAAAATCTAATATAGCCTATGACACTCGGGGTTAATGTAGCTTCCTACCACTGAAAGAATTTTTCTATTTGGTTCTGTATTTCCGGAGCCTATTCGTTACAAACAAACAAATCTTTCCTCTTTATAATATTGGTATAGATAATAGTAGAAATTTTGATAAAAAAAACATAGTTTTAAATTAAACGACGTTCGTAATTATAACACGTGTTTTTTGTAAAAGGGGTCTAAATTCAATTGTATGGGGAGTTGATATGCTAACTTACAAGGGACCAACATATTTATGGACTATGGATATTTATGACTCGAAATGTATGGAAAATAAGACAAAATCAATATTTTCCTAAATTATAAGGAGGTATTCTAACCGCACACCTACCACAAATTCTAATAATCATCAAATGACACCTGCAAACCCGCGATTGTTTACACTGCAGTTCCTGTCTCACTCAAAACAAAGCGCAACACACGTTGGCCTGGCACTAAAACTAATTAGAAATATCAACTCACCAGCAAATTTTCGTTTTATGTTCCATTCATAATTAATACACAAACAACTAAACTTTAAAAATCTATTGAAAATCAAACGCGCGGTTCATGCACTAAAATATTCGTGAAACTGAATTTTCAGTACTGCTCTCTGGCTCGCTAGATGGCGTCACTTTCGCTGCGCGCGCGCAGTTAGACTGAAAGCAAGCCTAGGTAATTCAATACAATTTGTACCATGAGTGTGCAGTACGCATTCTTGTGATTCGTGATGTATTAATTCGATTTGTAATGGTTCTGATATATAACATTGCATCTAATTCATAACAATTTTGTAGGTAAGTAAGTACGTAGATAAAAAGAGTACCTAAGTATGAGTTTTTAAATTGCATCACTTTTAGGTCTTTGAGTCATCATATTATACAAGAAATTCTGTTACCAATTAATTAAACAACATTGCATTTGTAAAAAGTTTTTTTTTAATGTGGAATAAACTTTGTATGATTTTTTCTTTTTAATTTCAAAATAAGAAAATGACAAAACAAAACAACGAGGGAAATTCATTGGTAGGTTCTTAAAAAAAACTGCTAAAGGCCTGGTGATCACATTTTTAGTACAGATATAGTATGAGTATAGGTACCAACATTATAAAAAAAAATGTAGGTAAGTACTTACATAATTAAAATAATTAAAACTGCCATCGGCTAACCTGGGAACTCTCTTACACAAGACCACACTTTCCCTGGGGGTGTGCCTGAGACTGGGAGTCAGGACGTGTGCTCCTCATCGCTGCCACTGTGGAGATATGGTCGATCACCTCGGCCACCACGGCCTCTCCTGTATGCGCAGCGCCGGCCGCATGGCTCGCCACGCCAGTCTGAATGACATTATCCGTCGGACCCTTACCACTGTCAACGTGCCAGCCGTCCTTGAACCTAACGGTCTGGCGCGAGACGACGGAAAGAGGCCCGACGGTATGACTATCGTCCCCTGGACACGTGGCAGGCCGTTGGTGTGGGACGCCACGTGTGTTGACACCATGGCGGCTTGCCACGTGAAAAGAACATCAGGTGAGGCTGGCGCGGCAGCCGCAGCTGCCGAAGACCTCAAACGGCGCAAATACGCGGCAATTAGTCAGCAGTATGAGTTTGTGCCGTTTGGGGTCGAAACTTTAGGGCCTTGGGGGCCAGGGGCGCGTCGACTATTTAAGGAATTATCGACGCGTCTGATCTGATCGACCATTCCGGTGACCGGCGGGCTGGCTCGTACCTTGGCCAGAGAATAAGTCTGGCCATTCAGAGAGGTAACGCAGCCAGCCTGCTAGGCACCGTACCTTCCGGTGGCAGCGATTTGGAGGCCATTTTCTATTTGTAAATATGTCTTTGTTTAGTTTTTTTTTTAAGGTAATGTTTAATAACATAATATCATGTACATATGAAATATTAAATTTGAAACTGCAATATTTTCAGATATAAGCACCTACCTAAAGTAAAAAAATACTTTTTTCAACTTAAAATAATGCCTTACCTACTTTAGGGTGAAGGGAACTGAAAGTAAATTTACAGCAACGCCGGTGGAAAACATTGCATAACCTATTAAAGAAGGGTTTTTACTTTTTTTACTTTAAAGAAGGTGCTTTGAAACTGTCTTTCATCGTTCTTACGAATCTCATTGTTGCTACATCCTATTTTAAAGGCACTTTGACTGCTTCACAGGCATACATACATACATACGCCTAGGCGTAAAAATATATAAGCTTTGAGAGGCATAGCACAGCTAAAGTAGCGCCAGCGGAAAAAAAAAATTAATATCTTTTAAACTAAGGCAAATATCAAAAATGTGAAACAGTATTCCCCTAGATAATTCAGCCTAGTATTTTTAAGGCATTGTTGTATAGCTTTTAGGTTAAATACTACAGAAAGCTACTGATTGTTGCCAAAAGTGGCCGTTTTTAACTCTGCTATGGCTCTTAAAATTTGTTTTTAATGTTTATCTATCAATACATAGTAAAAAATATAGTCGCTTTCTTTCCGCGTTTGTCCCTATGTATGCTTAAATTTTTAAAATCTACGCAACGGATGTAGATGCGGTTTTTTTAATAGATCAAGCGATTCAAGAGGATGGTTTTTAAGTATAATACATGCAAAAAAACTGAGATAAGAAATTTAGGAGCATAGCGTTATCCCATGTCTCTGCAAAAAAATAGGGTCAGGTTAGGCAGTACGAAGTTCGCCGTGTCGACTAGTTTCTAAATAAATTCAAGTTAAAAACTAGGCTATCAATATATTTAAAACTCTTCCGTTACTGACTGACTGACTGACTGACTAACAGACAACGCAGAGCCGAAACTACTGGGCGTACAAAGCTGAAATTTGGCATGTAGGTTCCTTAGGGAGTGTAGGTGAGCACTAAGAGAGGATTTCCCGAAATTCCCACGGGAACAGGAAAAAACGGGATTTTGTGTTTTTGAGAAATCTGCGCGGGAAATACCGCGGGGCAGCCTCTAGTATAAAAATATACTTTTCTTATCTTGACTTGACTTTCATTCTAATGTATTTAAGTAACATACCTCTTCAATAAGAACATGAATAGGTTATTATGTAACCAGTCTATGTAACGGAAAATAAGCCTAAAGCTGCTAAAAAATGTATGCGACCAAGCAAAGACCCATGTCTTACATGGGCATTACATGGGGTAATTTTGTGCCAATTTCCCTATTATCATTCATTACCGTGTTTGTTTCTTATTTCTGTAAAATGCCAGCAAACCACGCTCTTGTCCATTGCTGAACCACATGTAGATGTAGAGTGACTGAAGTAATAATTTAATTAAATAAATGAAAGTAAATAACAAATTATCATTCGACGAGTTGTTTCCACAGCCGTTGGTGTAGTGTGTTAAATTTTGCATAATATTTAAAATGGCTGTCTTTCTGAAATTGTTGAAATGCTTTGTAGAATTAATGGCCCAATCCTTAAAAATCATAACGTAGATAAGGATATCAAATATCAAAGGTGAAGAGGAAAGAAATCCTGTAAATTCGTTATTGTAAAAGAAGTGATCAAAAGAGACGAAAGCATCTGTAATAAAACAAAAGAACAAAGAAGAAAATACAATGGCGAAAACAGAACAGCCAAAAGCCAAAGACCTGAGTAGTTTACTAATAGCAGAAATCGGAGGTTTGGGAAGATACCAGCTGCGCACCCTGGCGATGTGTGCCATTGTTACATTTCTTTCAGGAGTTTGTACCGAGTATGTCTTCTCTACGGCCAGGATACCTACCAGGTCAGAACCATTCTAACTTGATTCTATAATAATTTCTTCTCATGATAAATTTCCTAATAATATTTGATTCGTAAAAAAAAAAATTCAGTTCGATATATCGCTTACTAGAAGCGCTTACGTCAAAATTAAAATCAACATCTAAATAGCTCAAGCCAAATATATTATTGAGAGAACATATTTTCTTCAATCCCAGTTATTATTGAATCTGTATTAGCTTTTTCAACATATATAGCCTATTATTAGTATTAGGTCCTATACTATAAATTATTGTTTTCTTCCTTTTCATAAATTAACATCAAGTATTTTACGTCAGTATTCTTGAAGCCCTATGTCCCCGCTAGGGATAACAGGAAAAGAAGAAGAAGAAGAAGATTTTACGTCAGTCAGCGACCATACGTGTAAAATAGCAATTGTTAACATTTTATTATCTATTTTTAGTTTTAAGGTATTTATCATATTATGGGCCTCTGTATATGTTATTTAACATCTTCTAATGTAAATATTGCCTGAAATAAATTAATATTATTATTATTTTTATAAAAGTTGCAGACTTGTACATCAATCAATCAATATATATATAAAACTCTTCCGTTACTGACTGACTGACTGACAGACAACGCAGAGCCGAAACTACTGGGCGTACAAAGCTGAAATTTGGCATGTAGGTTCCTTAGGTAGTGTAGGTGAGCACTAAGAAAGGATTTCCCAAAATTCCCACGGGAACGGAAAAAAACGGGATTTTTGTGTTTATAAGAAATCTGCGCGGGAAATACCGCGGGGCAGCCTCTAGTACTATTATATAATGATATCTTTAAAACAAAATTAATATTCTAAAAAATCATTTATTTAAAATCCAGATGTTACATCCCAGAGTGTGACGTGAAATCTTCCCCTGAGTTTAGCCCTCCCTGGCTCCCGAAGGCCTCCCCTGGAGGTTGCGAGCGGTATGCCTTCAATGGGAGCTTCGTCACTACTACTGTCCGCCCCGTCACTTCTGCTGGTATAACCGTCAATCCTGCTGGCCACTCCATCACTCCTGCTGGCCACCCCTCTTCCTTCTGCTCTGCTGAAATGTTTGATAAGACACATACCGAGAAATGTGAACATTTCGTTTACGAGAATTCGAATTCTATAGTTTATGAGGTAAGATTCATAAACTTGCAATCTCTTACTACACTGTCGTGTAATATTGTGTGAACTAATTTTTTATTGAAATAATCCGTAGACCTTCGTACATCTGTAAAACATCTGTAAGTAATCGGATCGACACATAGTCGCTGGCATATAAACTAGTCGTCGTCCTAATTGGCCAAAACAATACGATAACTCAATGCGTTTTTGACGTGCGATGAGTTAAAATAAGTTAAATAGTACTTAACAGATTTCTTCAGTGTCCTGTACCTCGCAGGCTTAGATAAAAAATTATTGTTCGAAGCTCGCAAGATACTATACTGCAATTGTTTGATCATTCTCATCGCAAGACAAAAACGCATTTGGCCAATTAGGACCGCATCTTAGTTTAAAGGTTGGTTGGTTGGTTGGTTGTACCTTTAGGTCACAGACTTATTAGTAGGATTACTTTCTAGTTTAACCTTGGCTGCGACGAGTGGCGGCGTTCCCTGGTGGGGTCCTTCAGCACAGCTGGCACGTTCCTGGCTCTCCCTTTGACGGGCTTCGTCTCGGACCGCTGGGGTCGCCGCGTGGCCATATCCCTCAACGCCTTCAACCTCGGCTGGGTGGGCTTGCTGCGCTACTGGTCCAACTCCTACTGGCTCTTCATGCTCATGAAGCTAGCTGAAGTCATCGTTGGCGGTGCTGGATTCACTTGCTCTTATGTTATTAGTAAGTGCATATACTCTATCAGATATTATCTTATTTAATTCAAAAAAATTATACCCATCGTTTTTAAGGTTCGCTCGAGCTTGAGCAACTTTCACAGTTGACAGGTTATTTTTTATCAGGCACTTTATAATTAAAATAATAGGATGAGGTAATTTACTTGGAAGTTTTTTTTATTGTTTAGTGACGGAGCTAGTCCACCCTAAGTATCGTCCTATCGCAGGAGCCACCATGCACTCGATGTTCGCTGTAGGATCGGCAGCCGTCGCACTAATAGCCTGGCTGGCCCAGGACTGGCGCACGATGACGCTCTGTCTCTACGCCCCACAACTACTCTGCCTGTCCTACTTCTGGCTCATGGATGACACTGTCCGATGGCTGCTCAGCAAGGAACGCTACGATGACGCTGAGAGAATTCTCAGGAAAATTTCAAAGACTAACAAGAAAAATACCTCAGATGAAGTAATTCAGGAGATTATCGACACGGCCAAAAATACGCTCAAAGTATCTGAAAGCGCTCAACCAGAGAAAGAAGCTTGGTTGCCGATCTTGGTGTTCCGATGCAAGCCGGTACTGATAAACTGCTTAGTAGCTCCGGTGTGGTGGGTCACAATGACTTTTGTGTACTACGGTCTTTCGGTGAACTCTGTGAATATATCTGGCAACGCCTATGTGAACTTTGGGTGCGTGGCACTGGCTGACTTGGTGGGGTACTGCGTGGGAGTTGTTGCGCTGAGGCACGCTGGCCGGCGAGTCACGTTGTTAGCTGCCTACTGGATAGCCGCTGTTTGCCTTATTGCCTTCACAGCACTGCCAAAGGGTAAGTCACCAGGAGTTTTATTCCCTTCTCTTAGGCTGCAAAAAGTGCTCAACCGAAGGTCAGTGCTGACGAATGGTAGGACGTAGCTATGCATGCAAACGTAGCTGTATAAGCGCTGTAGTATACGTGTTCTTACATTCGACGGACAGACACGACGTCAGCGCTCACTGTCGAGCATTTCAGCCTATAGAGACAGTAAATGTAATAGCTGTACGTGATTCTGCTTTCAGAGTATGCATGGGCAGCATTAGTAGTGTACTTGGGTGGCAAGGCGTGCATGGCGATGGCGGGAATGGGTATCTACGTGTACACGTCGGAGCTGTTCCCCACCCGGCACCGGCACGTCCTGCTCGCCTACTGCTCCATGCTGGGCAGGATTGGGGCTGTGCTCGCGCCTCTAACGCCTGCAGTTGTAAGTGGATATCTTTTACTTACTTATAACTTATCGTATAATCTGTGCAATTTTATACTAAGAAATCCTTTACTTGGCCGTTCGGCCACTAGCTCGGATGATCCTAGTGGAATATTTTGCTTGTTTCGATGCTAGTTTGATGTGATCTATTTCTGTGATCCGAACACCTTTATAATCCAAGTAATGAAGCAGTAAAAATGCTATTATTAATTATTAACATTTATTTCTTTGATACTATTCTTTTAATTCCAGATCAAAACACAACATTTCAAATTCATTTGCATTAAATCTTGCTATGCCCTGTTTCCACCAAAACCGAGAGCCACACCTTTCTTTCGGATTAGTTTCTGTTGAAAAATCTGATTCATTATTCAAAACACAACTCGACTTGTCTCCTCTCCACTCTGGTGTTTTCTTAAAGTACTTATCTACAAACCCCCTTCTTTTTTCTAGGCCGCCTCACTTTTCAAAGAGTTCCCGTTCATCATGTTCATCGCGATGTGCTTCTTATCCGGGGCTCTGCTGGTCTTCACCCCGGAGACCAGGAACAGCCGACTGCCGGACACCATGCAGGAGGCTGCTGCTCTTGGCAGGAAGATATCGCCATTATGAATTATCCATCATCATCATCATTTTAGCCGAAAGACGTCTGGACGCCTTGCCTTAAACTGACACAGTGAAAGATCTTGAGCGACCCTTATCCTGCAACTTTCACCAGGTCGCCTTGTGGAATTATTCATACTAATATTAAAATAGTTTAAGAGCCAGTTTACAGCGATGCTAGCGCCATTCGCGAAAAAAAATAATATCTTCTAAACTAAGGCAAATATCAAAAATGAGGCACTGTATGACACTAGATAATGTAGCCTAGTATATTTAGGGCACTTCTGTATAGCTTTTAGGTTGAAGACCAAAGAAAACTAAAGTGTTAATAAAAGTGGCCACTTTTGGCAACAATCTATGTTTTTTTTTTGTTATTTTTACTCAGGACTACTTTGCTGTGCTAAAAAAATACTAGGCTACATTATCTAGTGTCATACAGTGCCACATTTTTGATATTTGCCTTAGTTTAAAAGATATTAATTTTCTTCGCGAATGGCGCTAGCATCGCTGTAAACTGGCTCTTAAGTAGGTACAGTATGTTGTGATTGTGACTTACTTTGTTATTACGTAACGTTATACTAATGTAATTAAAATTTGCATTTATTTGGTTATAATTAATTTATTACAAGAAAGTTTTACATAAGTACATATCGAGAGTTTTATTATAGTTCGGTCATAAATGGTCTCTTCATATAATGTGTAAAATAATTGCTCCAAAAAATATTATTTCATTTTTGATTCTGCCGTCAGATTTTTCCTTGCGTTAGAAACCTTTTTGTTATGGTGAGCTAAATTCCATTTATTAAATTCGTTACAAGTCAGCAACACTCCTAAAATGGGAATTTACGAAATATAAAAAAAAACAATATGTCATATACAGATTTGTTTTATTTAGGTACCTTACGTGACTGTCCACGTGAGGATGGATCCAATTAAGGTACCTTACTCCTTAAATATTTCAGTAGCTCGTGTTAATTAGGCACTATCTTAGTTCAGTCTTATGAAACAGTCATCTTCTTGGTCCCAAGCTCGGCAGCTTCCTCCATGGTGTCAGGAAGCTTCTGACCCTTGGTCTCCGGCGTGATGAAGACCAGCCCTCCAGCCAGCAAGCACAGGCTGGCGAAGATATAGAACGGGAATTCCGTGAAGACTGCGTCTCCCTAGATGTGAAACAAGTAATCGTTGTTGATGAGAAAGTTTCCTAACTAGATTTGTACTGTTGTATTTGTTGAGGAAAGCTACTTTATGGTCGTAAGTCTCATTTTTCATCGAGTTCAACCTCGTCGTTTCCTTTCAAACTGAAACACCTTATTCTCACAGCACACCTCCACTGCTGCTGCTGTTGCTCTACGTCTCAAGAACAAAAACTCTGCTGCTCGTTCATCGACTGTTCCCTTAGTCGCCTTTTACGACACCCACGGTAGGAGATAGGGAGGTAGTTTTTCTTTGCCCGTGTGGTGGCACACGGCAATCACATCTTAAAAAATAAAGAGATAAAGAAAGTAAGTAATAAAGAACTTACAAGTGCAGGCGTGAGTGGCGCAAGCACGGAGCCAACCCTTCCCACCATGGACGAGTAGGCGAACAGGCTGTGCCGGTGCCGGGTGGGGTACAGCTCGGCCGTGTACACGTAGTTCGCCGCCATCACCATCGCGATGCAGTACTTGCCGATCAGGTACATTGTTAGGGAAAGCCCGAACAAATCTTTAAAGATACGAGTTCAAGTCATTTTTAGTCACTTATTATTAAAAAAAACTGTTGAGGATAGAATACTTCACTTTACTTTTGCATACACAGTAAGATACATCATCATCATCATTTCAGCCGTAAGACGTCCACTGCTGGACATAGGCCTCCCTCAAGGCTTGAGTAAGATACATAAGTACATTAAATTCAGAGTGCAGACAAATGCTGTAAGTATGAAGATAAAAAACTTTATTATTATCACGGTTTTGTTAATTATTAGTAAGTTTAAAAGGCTGCAATAACAAATACAAAAATATCTCTAAAAAATTGTTACCTGTGGGCATAAAGATGAAGGCAACCATGCAAGCGGAGCACACCCAGAACGCGGCGATGAGGACTGGCTTCCTTCCGACCTTGTCAAGCAGCAGCACTGCGGTCCAGTACCCAGGGATCTCCACAGCTGCCACGGCAATGTAGTTCACATATCTGTTGCCGGACATGTTGACAGAGTTGATCGACAGGCCGTAGAACACGAACGTCGTTGTCAGCCACCAAACTGGGGTCACCAAGCAGCGAAAAAATATGGTCTTATTTCTGAAAACGAGCACCGGAAGCCACGGCTGGCCGACTTGTTCCAGCGCTTCTAACTCTCTTCTCTTTGCGTCCTCTTCGTTTGATCTTCGTAAAGCTTCAAGAGACTTCTCAGATAGTTTCGTTCCATTAACTCTTGCAACATTCTTAAGGAATGCCTCTGACTCCTCGTAGCGACCTTGACTCATCAGCCATCGCACTGACTCGCTCATTATCCAAAAGAAAGAAAAAGTGAGGAGCTGCGGGACGTAGAGCACCAGAGTGAAGTTTCGCCAGTTGGGCACCGCCCATGCGATGAGTCCCATAAAAACCTGACCCACAGCGAAGAACGTGTTCATGGCCACACCTGTCGCTACGCGGTATTTGGGGCCCACAAGCTCCGTCACTGCAACATAACATTTGTTTATAGACATACAGTTTTTATAGTTTACTGTATCTGACCCAGCCAGCTTCGTACCGAGAGCAATGTCGTTCTTTCATAATTCCCAAAGAAATTTGTAACTTTTACAAAATTTTGCATATTTTCATCAGAGATAATGCTATGTAGGATTGTAATGGTGAAAAAATAATAATGATATCGATCCTTTAGTTTAGGAACTTATTCTATTCAATCAAACAATCAAATCTTTCATCTTCCTTAAATCAATAGAAACAACACTACAGTCAAACTTTCCATACCTAAAATGTAAGCACAGGAAAAACTTCCTGAACCAAATGTAGACTCCATAAACGTAGAGATCATAAATCCCCAATAAGTATTAGCCCAGTAGCGGAGGACGCCGATCCAGGCAGTATTGAAGGCGTTGATCGCCAGAGCCACTCTTCGGCCCCAGCGGTCTGATACAAAGCCGGTGATGGGCAGAGCGAAGAGCGTGCCAAGAGTCCTCGCTGAGCCGATGAGACTGCGGCTCCATTCGTCACAGGCCAACTCGAACTGGAATAGAAATTTTTTGGCTTATTTCACTAGGAAATTGGAATACCACTTCAATTAATGATAAGTTATATTAATACAGATCAAAGACATGATTTGTCGTGTAGTGAAGGGTAGAATAGAATACGACCAGACCACCCCAACTCCTATCCTATCTTCGGGGTCCTAAAAGGCGACTAGGGGAACTCCGGAAGAACGGGAAGCAGAGCGTACATACCTAGTTGAAAAACTTGAAATTACTTCAATACTGCAATCGCCAGCTAACTCATCACCAGCCACGCGGTATCCAAACAATGCTTATTGAAATGTATGGCATTTTATTTACTTGGCGACGGTAAGGCAACATAGACAAGTAGATTTTTTTATTGGATTCGCAGCCAACGACTTTGATATGGAGTCCTCGCGAGATAGCGGCCTAAACCTTTCACTAAATATTTAGTCATAGAAGAAAGGGATAGAATCTCGACCAAATATGAGTCGATCGTTTTAAACTTACATCATAAACAACAGTGTCAGTATTTTCGTAAACATATTCCTCGCAAGGCTGCGTGGCTTGTTGGTCGAAGAGTGTGGCTGGGCAGGTTTCATCAACAGTGCTGCTCCTGTTTACAAATCTCTCGCATTGCTCGAAGGAATCTTGACTGGTTCCTGGAACTGCGTTCAAAATCCAGGACGGAGAGAACTCAGGGTCAGTGCTGTCACACCCTGGAATCAAACATCTGTTGAACAATATTAGTTTACTTAGTACCAACCAATATAAGATTTAGGAAATACCTTATCCTTTTTTGATACCTAGTTACTAATTTCCATTAAAAATTTATTTTTCTTAAGGCGTCTGATAAACTGGTTTTACTAATTGATAATTTAAAATCGAGCTCTATACTTACCTCTTTAAAATTTGTCTAATGAAATGAAATTGGATACATATATTTCTTATTAATAGGGAGAATATTCCTAATTTAATGATTATTAAATCTAATTAAGTAAAAAATTGCATGAGTCGATGTGGTACAGGGTCGTTCCCTACGCAGCTCGGCAATCGAATAGGAAAGAAACCAACAGCCCACAAGAGCACAGCAGCTATTCGACCAACAGAACACTATGCAAAAACAGCTGTCATGCCTCTTCTCCATATTGTAAGACTTACCTAGAAGGTATCCTGGCTGAAGTAAACACGTACTCGTTGGCAGCCCACGCCCTGACGGTCACCAGCACCACACAGAGGGCCACGGTCCGTGCCTGGAACCATCCGAACTGTCCTATCTCGTTCACTAGTATCGTGTCCAGGTCTCCTTTCTCCTTCACTCCTGCTTTAGCTTCTTCATCGTGATTACCCTTCATTGCAACAAGAAGCTTGCGACTCTCTTCTAGGGCTTAATCAATGTGATTGAAGAAATTGAACTTCGTTATTATAGCGGCGTTTCTCTTTTACTTAAGCCATGCTTTATCGCGTTTTGATAATGCGCTGCATCGTATCGAACACAATAATTTTTTTTATAAGTACTGTATGACTTTAACATTTTTAATTTATACCAATTTGACGCAGTGACGGACAAAAGTTTTGGCTTTAATGATGATGATATAAAAGTCTCAAAAAATGTAATGTCGTATACAACACAATGCACCGAGGTTCATGACAAAAATAATGAATGATATATGTATACCTAATTATTATTAAAACGTGTCCAGACGTTTTCGAGTTACAGTATGCATAATTAGAGTTTCAGCTTAGTATATCAGAAAAATATATTCCTAGTTAGGTATGGTGTAGTTTTAATTATAGTACAAGTACAACTAACTGTGCCCCGCAATCACGCGGTTTATTACCGAAATTTTGTGATAATTCGGGGTGTCAATAAATTTCATTGAAATCGCTCCAGCCGCTTCGACGTGAAAAAGTAACAAAACAAACTTTCGCCTAATATTTGTGTGATCTAGCTTACGTAAGATGCCTAGTTAAAAGACAAGATAATTTCAATATTGTATTATATTCGTTTAGATTCCGTGTCTTTTTTCATGATCTCATTGAGTCCCAAGGCAGCAGCCTCCTCCATGGTGTCGCACATCTTCCGACCGAGGGTCTCCGGCGTAATGAGGATCAGCATCCCTGACAGCAGGCAGAAGAAGCCGAACAGTGCGAACGGCAGCGCCGACCATATCATCTCACCCTGGAAAATGTATTGTTTGTTAGGAAGGTACCTATTTGATATGAACCGAGGATCGAAACTATACTTAGGACTCTTTAGTTAACAATCAGCATTAACTCGACTAAATGTATGTGCTGTGATCCCTTTATTAGAGAAATTTTGATGGTGATAAAAATTATATAATTTACAACGGTTTTGCTTCACCTCACCATTACTCGTAAACTCAGCATGCGGTCATAACAGTCCCGTAACATCATGGGAAATATCATTAAAACACTTAAGTCAATAACGGAAGACTCATACATTTGAATACTGAGGCTTATAAATTTACCAAGTCTGGAGTAAGAGGCGCAGTTATAGAGCCCAGCCTCCCGATCATGGAAGAGAAGGCGAACAGAGTGTGTCGGTGCCGGGTGGGGTACAGCTCCGTGGTGTACACGTACAGCGCCGTCACCACCGCGGAGATGCTGCACTTGCCGACCAGGTACAGCGTCAGGGATAGACTGAAGAGACCTAGGATCATCAGCATTATCTCAGCCAAGATATGTCTCTCCCTCAGATAGCCATACGGACTGTACTTAAGCATCCCTCATCCAGTTTGACCTTGCACAGGCGTATCAGGTCAGTTTGAAACCTTTTGGAGGTTTGCCTTAAAGGAAAGTTCTGTTGAAGAGCTAATTTGTGACTACAGTTACAAAAAGTAACCTTCTGTTGTCTTTATCAAGCACATCATATAAATTTCACACAGTGTATTGGACAAGTAGGACCTACCAGTTAGATAGATAAGTTAGTAACTTTTTTGGTTCAAGGTTGGTCAATCGGTCATACAAGTGCGTGTCTGCTGCGCAGTATTATTTTATTATTTTTATCATAATGCAATGCAATAATTTAAGCCATAATAAATATTTAAATTAGTATACTAAAAGAACAATCTATATTACACACGATAAGTCCCGTCTGTAATTTAGTAGGTAGAGTGAGGTTCCTATCACATTAACGTTTGATAGGCTTTTTAGTTTTTAAAATAACGTTTCCTTGGTGTTCAAATTACTATTAATGAAATGTACAAAAAATTCTACCAATAAAGTACATATAAAAATACAAATAAATTATCTTCTATGTATACTTAAACTTAATCCAATAAACGAAGATTGCCAGTAAGTACCTTCTGGTAAAATAATGGATTCAATCATGCAAACAGCTCAGGCCCAGTAAGCTCACATCAACACGGGCCGCCTGCCCACGCGGTCCACTAACCACATCGCCAGCCAGAACCCTAGGATCTCCACCGATAGGTTCACCGCGTTTATCGTCAGTCCAAAGTACGTCAACGTCATTGTGATCCACCACACCGGCGCTACCAGACACCTCGTCAGCACAGGCTTACATCGCAACACCAAAACTGGCAGCCACGGCTCTTGCAAGAGTTCCTGCTTCTGCTGCTCTAAACGCAGCTTTTCCTGCTCATTACTGAAACTCAAAGCTTTTAAAGATTTGTCTGACAAATTTCTTTTGTTGACGGTCGGTGGGTTAAGTCTTTAAGAAAAATAGTTAGCGGAAATAAAACGAAAGGCATAGTACCGAAATACTATCAAACAGTTAGTAATCAGGGCAATTCAGAATTATGGCATGCTCATCAAGATAACACCTTCAAACGTAATCGCGTTGTAATACTATTATCTGACTGATACCGCAACTGAAAAACTGAACATTCCTTCATCGTCTAACACCAGTAGAGAGATGAAAGCGATTGCTGAAGATGCTGAGCCAAACAGGGTCAAGGTCGACGATCAGGTCAGAGCTGATCTGGACTCAATTCTTGAAGAGATCGGCCAGTTCGGTCGATACCAGGCACGGTCGGTGCTGCTTCTCATAGTTTACGTTATCTTTGGCGCTTTCTCTGGAAGTGAGTTTGTGTTTACCACGGCAAGGATTAATACGAGGTGAGACCCATTTTTAACTCCCGATGAAAAAAGAGAGGGTGTTATAAGTTTGATGTGTATCTATGTGTCTGTTTGTGTATCTTTCTGTGGCATTGTAGCGCACAAACGGATGATTTGAACTGTTTGTTTTTGGTCATAGATAATTTTTCCCCGAGTGTTCTTAGCCATGTTTAATGAAAGTCAGTTAAGCCATTAAGATTATATCAGCTCTCTTATAGTTGATGATTGGATCTAACTAGCTTCCTTATGTCCGATGGATTCGAAATTTGATCAATATTGGCAATAAAATTTTTAAGAGTAAGTACTTTAAATGTGTGTCTTCTGCTAAAAAAATCAGGTGCCTCATATCAGAGTGCGATGCCTCCGTCCCCGAGTTTGCTCCATCATGGATACTCAACGCCATCCCAGGAGACAGTCTGCGCTCTTTCGAGCAGTGCGAGAGATATGCTAACAGCAGCGCCATCTACAATGCCACTTGTCCAGCGAGTATATTCGACCAGCAGGCCACGAAGCCGTGTGAAGACTATGTCTATGAAAATACTGAAACCGTTGTTTATGAAGTAAGTTGGTTTACTTAATTTTAATATCTTAATCCATCTTCATCTAAGACTAAGATTATGAGTGAAGAAGGATATTAGATTCTATGCCGAAAATGACCATGTTATTGGAAACACACCACTGTTATTGGAAGGCCCAACGATGTTCGGGGGGATTACCAAATTTGCCACTTTTGGGTTTCGGGTTGGCAATCGCAAAAAGCTACAAAGAGCCACTGCTGCTGCCTGTCCTTAGCGTGTATTCACTAATTTACGACATCCATGGGAGGAGATAGGAAATGGTTTGCCGGTACCATCACGAGGCAATTAATGTAAATTTTAGCTTTGCCAAGTATTCATTGATGTCCTTCCACTTTTAGTATGCAGTAGATCTAAATGGATATTAATGAAGACACTGGCCCTTCTGTTCTCGAGTTTTATAATTTTGTGGATGTGTGTACGTATGTAATTTAGAGTATAATTTCTTTGTCTAGTTCGACCTGGCCTGTGACGAATGGAGCAGGTCTCTCATTGGCTCAATCCGTACAGTGGGGACTCTACTCTGCCTTCCAATCACCGGCTACATCTCGGACCGCTGGGGGCGCCGCACAGCGCTCGCCTTCAACGGCTTCAACACAGCCTGGCTTGGACTGCTGCGCTACTGGACCAATACCTATTGGGGATTTGTGGCGTCGCAGGTCTTAGAGGCTGTCTTTGGTGCTGGCGGGTTTTCATGCTGCTATATTTTGGGTGGGTAAGACATGAAATATAATTTTCGAGTTATCATAGTTCGGTACTAATTATGTTGAATCGGTTTATATTAAATCGGTTTCATGAACTTGCTGAGACTGTTCCTGTTGCAACAGAAAGGGAAACGGAAAGGGACACCGACATTAAATTTGCACTTTCTTTGATTGTTGACTCAAATATTCTTGTTTGCAGTAATGGAGCTAGTTGGTCCTAAGTACAGAGTAGCGGGCGGGGCGTGTATGAGCACATTCTTTTCTGTCGGACAAGCACTGACGGGTCTCATCGCCTGGGCGGTGCCAGACTGGCGAACCCTCACTCTGGTGCTGTACTCACCAATGCTGATCCTCGTCTCTTACTTCTGGATCATGAGCGAGTCAGTGCGATGGCTCATGAGCAAAGGCCTTTACGAGAAATCAGAACAAGTTCTTAAGAATGTAGCGAGGGTCAACAAAAGACATTTGTCAGACCAATCTTTAAAAGCATTGAGATTCAGTGACGAACTGGAGAAGCTGCGTTTAGAGCAGCAGAAGCAGGAACTCTTGCAAGAGCCGTGGCTTCCAATGATGGTCTTCCGGTGCATGCCTGTACTGACGAGGTGCCTAGTGGCGCCGGTGTGGTGGATAACGATGACGTTAACGTACTACGGCCTTTCGATAAACGCAGTGAACCTGTCGGGAAACAAGTACGTGAACTACGCGGCGGTGTCGGCGGTGGAGATCCCAGGGTTCTGGCTGGCGATGTGGTTGCTGGACCGCGTGGGAAGACGGCCCGTGCTCATGGGAGCTTACTGGGCCTGCGCTGTCTGCATGATTGGATACATTCTTTTACCAGAAGGTACTTTCAATCTTTGTTTATTGTATAAAGTTCTAGTATACTTACATATTAGACACTTAGGTATTTATTATTTTATACCGTGTCCGTAGTATCTTATTCGGTATGCTTTACCTTTCTAAAAACTATTTTACACATGAGACTGTGACACTGGATGAAGGTCTCCCAAGTTTGATCGTTATAATCCTAGTGGGAGACATCTTTTCTTTTGGTTGCAATGAGGCTTGATCCTAGGTCTCTTCGGTCTGTCCCTGACGCTGTACCTGGTTGGCAAGTGCAGCATCTCCGCGGTGGTGACGGCGCTGTACGTGTACACCACGGAGCTGTACCCCACCCGGCACCGACACACTCTGTTCGCCTTCTCCTCCATGATCGGGAGGCTTGGCTCTATAGCTGCGCCTCTTACTCCAGCTTTGGTAAATAATTCAATCAATAATATCAAAGTCTTTCGGTCGGTTGAAATTTACACTTAACATAATTTTAGAGGATGTTAGGGGCAAATGGAAAATAATTTACCGAAATACTCTAAAACCTATAAAATGCGCAGGCATTACTAAATAGATAGACATATAGAAACTTCCTTACCTACAAATGAAATAGCAAGTAAAATTTACAATTTTATAAAAGGTACTATTTATTATGTTACTGAGGTGCTTCTTCTTTTTTTGTTATACTTAAGTAGGAAGTTTCGAATTTTCGATCCGCTTCTTCCAAAATAATTCTTTATAATAAAATAACCAGGGTGAGATGATATGGTCGGAGCTGCCGTTCGCACTGTTTGGCTTCTTCTGCCTGCTGTCAGGGATGCTGATCCTCATCACGCCGGAGACCCTCGGCCGGAAGATGTGCGACACCATGGAGGAGGCTGCTGCCTTGGGACTCAAGGAGACTACGAGAAGAGACACGGAATTATAATAAATACAAATTGTATTGTATTTAAATTTGTTTTATTTTATTACTAGCTGTAATTATATCTTATTACTGCTCGATTCGATATTTTGGCAGAGCATGCACTGTGAGTCTGAAAACGCGCATTTAGCGCGTTTTTCCGCCTACAAATTTGCGTGTTCATAATGCGTTTTGAAATTTTCAGTCGTGCAGCCCAACCCTCAAAATATAAAAAAATATTTCCAAAGGTGTTCCCGCTACACAACACACGCAAGAAGTTTTAATGCGGTTTTTACAATCAGCCTTCATTACATTATTCTCATTTTAATTAAGGGCAATAGCCTATATATATATATATATATATATATATATATATATATATTGTCCTCCCTTCGGCCGTTGTTGATCAGGCTGAAATACACGTTAAATGTTGATCCACCTTTGTCCGCAGTTTACTAGGGAATTATTGCGGGTATCGTTTTATTTTTGATTTACATTTATTTGCCGGCTTGTAACGCACTACCCAAGCTTACGGAAAAGTCGCTACCTTGACACCGACTGGCACGGCAGTTGTTGATCCAGAAACGGCTTTTTTTTTACAAGAGAATAATGCTTTGTTGATCTATATAAATCATTTATGAGCAACATTTGCCGTGAACTTTTAAACCGATACTGCAGAACGGCAACGTTGCACAAGTGAGACAGATGTTCAAGTAAAGCGAAATAGATACTGCGCCCACGATTATTGTGTGCGCTTCGCTCGGGCGGGGGGGCGCTCGTCTGTCTCAGTTAGAATGTGGTGTTCGTTCGAAGCTCAAATCAAGAGGGCAGGCAAAATTACTTATTTGTAACTACAATGCTTGTAAAACTAAGGAACAGTCGGCCACAGATCAGGTTACCCTATTTAAAAGTAAAATAAACTGTATTGCAAGGGATTAGAGTGCTAGGCAGGGTATAACCTGAACTGTGGCTGATCATTCTTAAGTACAAGTAAATTTTTAACCCCCGAACGAAAAATTCAGAGAGGGGTGTTATAATTTTAACGTGTGTCTGTCTGTCTGTCTGTGTATCTGTCTGTGGCATCGTAGAGCCCAAACGGCTGAACCGATTTTCGTTTAGTTTTTTTTGTATCATAGATAATTTCAGGCCGAGTGTTCTTAGCCATGTCTGATGAAGATCTGATCAGCGGTTTGAAGATGATCAGCTCTTGAATAATGGATGAGAGGATCTAACTAGCTTCCTTATGTCCGATCGATTTGAAATTTGGTACCATGTTACATCTATGATATAGAAAGTATATGGTTGGTAAGGTAACCATTACCTGATCAGCCGTTTGAAGATGAACAACTCTTGAATAATGGATGAGAGGATCTTACTAGCTTCCTTAGGTCAGATCGAGTTGAAATTTGGTACTATGTTACAGCTATGATATTGAAAGTATATGTTAAGGTAACCATGACCTGATCTGCCGTTTTAAGATGATCAGCTTTTGAATAATGGATGAGAGGATCTAACTAGCTTCCTTATGTCCGATCGATTTGAAATTTGGTACCATGTTACATCTATGATATAGAAAGTATATGGTAAGGTAACCATTACCTGATCAGCCGTTTGAAGATGATCAGCTCTTGAATAATGGATAAGAGGATCTAACTAGCTTCCTTATGTCCGTTCGAGTTGAAATTTGGTACCATGTTACATCTATGATATTGAAAGTATATTTTAAGGTAAACATTACCTGATCTGCCGTTTGAAGATGATCAGCTCTTGAATAATTAACTACTACTAACTACCTTCCATTTGTCCTATCAATTAAAATTTTGGTACAGTGTTACTTCAATGATATTGAAAGTATATGTTACGGTAACCATGATATTTTTAAGATGATTAGCTCTAGTTCTACTTAGGTTGATGAGGGGTCTGACTGGGTCGGGGGTTTTTAAATTACCTCTAGTTTTGAGGTTAGGTTAGATCCTCTCATCCATTATTCAAGAGCTGATCATCTTCAAACGGCTGATTAGGTAATGGTAATCTTACCATATACTTTCTATATCATAGATGTAACATGGTACCAAATTTCAACTCGATCGGACATAAGGATACTAGTTAGATCCTCTCATCCATTATTCAAGAGCTGATCATCTTCAAACGGCAGATCAGGTCATGGTTACCTTACCAAATACTTTCTATATCATAGATGTAACATGGTACCAAATTTCAACTCGATCGGACATAAGGAAGCTAGTTAGATCCTCTTATCCATTATTCAAGAGCTGATCATCTTCAAACGGCAGATCAGGTCATGGTTACCTTAACATATACTTTCAATATCATAGATGTCACATGGTACCAAATTTCAACTCGATCGGACATAAGGAAGCTAGTTAGATCCTCTCATCCATTATTCAAGAGCTGATCATCTTCAAACGGCAGATCAGGTCATGGTTACCATACCAAATACTTTCTATATCATAGATGTAACATGGTACCAAATTTCAAATCGATCGGACATAGGGAAGCTAGTTAGATCCTCTCATCCATTATTCAAGAGCTGATCATCTTCAAACCGCTGATCAGATCTTCACCAGACTTGGCTAAGAATACTCGGCCTGAAATTATCTATGATACAAAAAAACCTAAACGAAAATCGGTTCAGCCGTTTGGGCTCTACGATGCCACAGACAGACAGACAGACAGATACACACGTTAAAATTATAACACCCCTCTCTGACCCCTTAAAAAATATATTTTTTTCTGACCTCAGCAAAAAAAATATACTTATTTTTATTTGGAATACTCTTACATAGTCCTGGCCAAAATTGAAATTCTCCTCTATAGTTATTGACGTTCATTCATACACGTGTTGTGACGTTGCACAAAGCAAAGAAACAAAGTGGCAACAACGCACATAAGAAAACCACCAATCATAAGAATGGTGGCCTCTGATTGGTACATTTGAATCAGATCAACATTTGATGGAGCGGATTTGTATAAAGAATGTTATAAATTGTTCGTATTTGTGCTCTTATAGGGACAGCGATTGTTGATCCGAGCGGAGCCACATTTGTATGCAGAGTTATAAATTAGATCAACAAAAGCTGTCGGGATCAACAATTACCAACGGATCAACAATTAACTGATGCTACAACCCGAATAATCAACATTTGCCGACATTTTAATAACATAAATAAAAAACTCAGTTTCTTATTATTGTCAGTACACTTAGATACTAAGGTAGTTTCACGGTATATTTGGCATCTCGCCGTAAGGTGGTACAGTTTTAGGAGCAGGCGCCTTGGTCCCGAGCTGGTCTGCCTCCTCCAGGGTATCGGGCAGCTTGGTGCCCAGGGTCTCCGGCAGCAGGAACATCAGCAGCCCCGACAACACGCAAAGACCGCCGAAGAGCACGAACGGAAATGGTTCCCAGACTGTCTCTGCCTGGGGACACAATTTACGTTGATCATAAATTTTAGACATACCGAAGAAAGAACCTGCAGTTCACACATAATTTTGTTGAAGAAGCGTTTACAGGATTTTTTGAGAAGGCGGTTATAAATCAAATGAGGGATTCAGCTTACCATACGCATACCTAACAACTTTCCCTAAGCAACATAAATCTGAAAACAAAAATCAGCTCTACATTGACCCCTTCAGCTGATCGAACAAATGTATGGAGCAGCTCTGTTTTGTTTTTTAGATTTCGATCCATTGTAAGTTGGAAGAGTTGAGTAAAAAAAAAATGGTGAGATAAATCATCCCTTTAATTTATAATCAACTTTTCAGAAACACCCAAAAGTAAATTGAAAGTACACTATAGGGTGGCGATTCTCGTGACTACTTATTACAGCTTTCATTAAACGTGTACAGTAATTAAACTAATAACCATTCAGCATCACGCAAAAAAATGTTTAAAGAAGACAGTCAGTACCATATTGACCCAATATATGACTTAAGATCGTCACGACACAAACATGTAGAAGAATATTAAAACATAACACAAAGCATTTAAGCTTACCAGAGCTGGTGTGAGTGGCGCCACTATGGAGCCGATCCTGCCCAACATGTTGCAGAAGCCGAACAGCCGGTGTCGGTACACGGTAGGGAATATCTCCGTAGTGTACACCCAGATCGAAGTCGCCACAACGGCTATGCTTAGCTTTCCTATGAGGTAAACCGTCAGAGCCCAACCGAAATAATCTGAAATAATTAAGACAGAAAATAATTAATTATTGATGATGAGATCCGCAGAAGAACAAAAGTCATTAGTTAACATAGCTGAAAGAATTGTGGCAATGGGCATTGGGCAGGGCACATACATAGGTCAGAGAACTGAAACAGGTGGTGAGAGGTTGCGGAGTACACTGTATGAGGGTCGCTTATGACCGGTCATTATGGCGACATGTGAGAGAGGCCTATGCCCAGCAGCTTGCGTGCTGTTGCATGACAGTTGGATTATTACCGTTAAATAGGTAAGTAGTTGACAAGATAATTAATGAAACCATAACGTACCATCGGGCATCAGCAAGAATCCCACCATACTTAGAGCGCACAACCAATACGCCCCTGTCATCGTCATTTTCCTGCCAATGCATCCAAGGAGATACACGGCCAACCAAAACCCAGGGATCTCCACTGCGGACACAGCCGCGTAGTTCACGAATCTGTTTCCTGACAGGTTGACAGCGTTCAGGGATAGACCGTAGTACACAAATGTGCACGTGATCCATAGTACCGGGCATACTATGCATCTGATTAGAATCGGCTTGTGTTTGAACACCACGGCCACTATCCAAGGCTCTGGCCCAGCTCCTTGCTTTTTCAGCTCTATGAGTTTCTTCTCTTCATTAGTCGCTCTTAAAGCAATTAATGTTTCCTCCGACACGTATCTTCGGTTCACTATAGCTACTTTACGAAGAACCTTCTCAGCCTCGTCGTATCTTTCTTTACTCATGAGCCAGCGCACAGACTCGTTCATTAACCATAACATCGAGATCGTCGCCAACATTGGTATGTACATAGCCAAAGTCAAGTTACGCCAGTCTGGTATAGCCCATGCTAATAGAGCCAATAATACTTGGCCAATAGTAAAGAAAGAGTTCAGAGACGCTCCAACGGCTACGCGGTACTTTGGCCCTATTAACTCCACCGCTGTAAATAAAAAATAAAAATAGTATAAGTACAATTGCCGATTGGCATGGCCATTAGACGTGGCATGACCGCTCTCTGTATTCTAGTTTAAAATCATCATTTTAATTATTCCGAAGGCCGAAAAAGTTTCCGAGTGACGACCACGAGTAGGTAGACCCCCTATAAGGTCAGACGACCATGAAGTCAGACGACCGTGAAGGCGGGAATACACTGGATAAGGGTCGCTCAAGAGCGGTCGTTGTGGCGTTCTGAGAGAGAGTCCCATGTCCAGATGTGGTCGTATTTCGGCTGAAATATGATGATTTTAAGTATACAAATAAACTTACTCAAAATATAGGCACAGGATAAACCGCCCATTCCGATACTGGTTTCAACAAAGCCAGATATGACGAAGCCCCAGTAGGTATTAGCCCAGTAGCGGACAATGCCGAGCCAGGACATGTTGAAGGCACAGCAGACGAGGGCCGTGCGGCGGCCCCAGCGGTCCGAGACAAATCCCGAGATACCCATGGACACGAAAGCTCCAATCAGACGGATGGAACCAATGAGGGACCTGCTCCACTCGTCACAGCCCATGTCAAACTAAGGAATAATTAATAAGTTGAATATAGGATTACCAAGGCAATCATTCATCCTCATCATTACAACTAATAGACGTCCCCTGCTGGAGATAGGTCACAAGGACAAACATTGTTTAGAGAATTTGCCGTAATCGCCATGCTTGGCAAGCGGGTTGGCGACGCAATATGGCTGTTTAAATTTTCCAACTAAGGCCGCTGCCTGCTGCCCGGTACCAATGTAACAAGGTAGATTTCACGAAATTTACTCAAGAAAATAAAAACAGAACAATAAAGCACACAAGGTGGTCAGACAACCTGTTATAGGTTGCGGGAGTGCACTGGATGAGGGTCGCACAAGACCATGTGGCGGGGAGGCTTATGTCCAGCAGTGGACGTCTTAACTTTAAATGTAAAATAGAGTTTGCCTCACTTACATCATACACGACAGTATCTCGATTCTCGTAGACATATATTTCACACGGCACAGTGGCGCTCTGGTCGAAAAGCGTCGCGGGGCAGGCGGGGTCCGCGGCGCTGGCGTTGACGGCGACGTACCGCGCGCAGCCCTCGCCGGCGGGCGCGGCGTTCTCCAGCCACGCCGGCGACCACTCGGGGGGCAGCAAGTCACATTCTGGGATTAGGCATCTGGGAATACCCAGATCGAATTTATTTGTTTGAATATAGAAATTACTTGTAAGTGGACCAAAGACGTGTTCAAGTTTCAATATTTTTTTATACAAGGCCTTTGATAAAAAATTTAGTAGCATAATATAATTCATAATTATTACGAATTTGTTTAAATATGCCCGATTTTTTTCTCTTGGGTTTGACAATTACAAAAAAAACAGATACAGATACCTACTTAAGGCTTGGTGGTTCAAAAATTTGTGTTTTTGAGATTTTTTTAAACAATCTGAGACATACAAAATTGATGTCTTCATTCTGAAAAAAATATATTATGTGTTAGTTAAGGATCTAATCTAGTCATCATACTAAAGGGAAACAGGATCTAATTAATTTTAGTTGATAGAAAAAAATCTCAAAGTTACCCCTTTTTGTTCCGTTTTTTCCATTTTATTTTTAAACCGCTGATTGTTTTTATTTGATTTTTGGAATGAAAATTGCTGACCTTAAATTTTAGACATACTACTATAGTAAGAATTTTTAAGTTTAACGAAAAGACAAAAAACCAGCAAAAACTAAAAAAAAACATCGTTTTCGCGCGGTCCGATGCCATGCCGCGCCGCTCCCTACCCCGTCAGTACCCTTGTGGCCACGGCCGAGGCCGGTTCTGTGTCAAATTTTTGTTTTCGCGCTCTCGTATTTCGTTTTATTTTTATTCAAATGTAAACAAGTTTTGACAACAGATGTCAAAACAATGAACCATAACATCTGATTAGGATCTATATGAAGCTGAAAAAAAACTATTTTGATACCGATATTACATTTAAAAAACCGTCGCATTACAAACTTACCTTTTTTATTTTCACAGACAAAACTTAAATCGTAGGGATGATAGAACAATAGCTGCTGACGAAAACTTGGTTGTTTAACTGTAGCAGCGAGCGGTCTCAGATCAGACAGTGATATTATAATATTATATAAACATACATAGACCTAAATATTTTACACAAGTTATTTTGCGTATAGTGCTTGATAGCTCAGACTTGCCTTTGGAAAGTTTAATAGCTCGAATTTCTGCCATCTTGGTTTCAAAATGTTGGTAGGTATGTCATTTTCGTTATCAGCGAACCCGGAAATCTACTTATTAAATAATTTTTCTCGTAAAAAACCTATATACTTACAATGCAATATACGCGCTACCGCATCCAGTGTGCCCGCCAGTTTGAGAATTAAACAATAGATAATAGAGGTACACAACAATTTTATTTAATCCAACAGTACACGCAAAATCATACCTACAATATAATTAAAAACAAAAAACATAGTTTACCTTCAGTTTACATATTTAACTAAAATAAAATAACATGTATGTAATGTAAATGTGCATGGCGTGCCAGAGAAGAGGCCTATGTCCAGCAGTGGGCTCTTACAAGCTGATGATGATGATGATGAATGTATTGTCAAGCCTTTTTTTCTGGCTTACTCCGCACTTTAGGTATAAACCTGCAAGTACGTGCGGCGGCAATACGGAAGCGCAGCGTTCTACTTTGTCTATGCCTAAATACAGAATGTCAAATCAGAAGAAACCCAAGTTTCTTAAAATTAAAAAAATATTTAAAAAAATATATTAAGTACATTTTCAGAAATAATTAAATTGTGTACTTCTTACAATATTAATTTATTTTTTGAAAATAACACCATCTTAATGTGATCCGTTACAATAATTGTAATTATTAGAGGTACAATTGCGGCACTCATGCAAACGAACGTCTAAAAACTTTTTTATCAAAAAATTAAACCGCCGAAAAAAAAACTGAAATGCATAAAATAATAATATAATTACTAAGTTCTTAAAGTTATGTAGGGTATACCAAGTAATTTTAAGTCGGATATCCGATTCGGATATTTTCTTTTTGATCAATAATTGTCTTCGGATTAGTTTTTATTTTATTAGACTTTAGTCTAAAGACCCTCTAAGAAAACCCTTTAAGAAAAAGTCCTTTGAAGTCAGATCTGGTGGTGGCCAGGGAATGACGACTACTCTTAGAGAAATAAATTACGGACGATAGGGAAAGTGGTTTAAGAGATGTATCTATTTCCCGCATTTATAGGTATGTAAACATAGTAAATTGAGCAAAAAGTTATCAACTCAAACTATATAGTAATTTGTATGTAATGTTTTTTGAGTCACAAAATCAAATTAAAACAATCAGTAGTGTATTTCTAATGGAAAAAAACACTACAAAAAGGGTTTACTTTGTTTTATTTCTACACAGTGAAATTCATTAGATCTTGTTACTTTTTAATAACTTGTCTAAACTAAATCCTACATCTATATTTTTCAGAATTAAGAAATCTGTTTTATATTTCTCAGATGGTTTAAAAAAAAACTCGTTATTACAAATACCTTACCTAAACGCAAATTCTTGTTAGCTGAAACGAAAATCGGAAAGAAAAATTGTGCGGTAGGTATAAACATCTCGATTTAACTTCGGCTTGTATGAAAAGTAATAAAATTTAAAACTGCCGCGACATTTCGCATTTCGACGCGCGCATGTCACAGCTGCGAGGGTGGGGGACCCTCATACCTAATTAGGTAAGAAGCTTCAAACTACAGGTCCTTAACGGTTATTTCCAAGAAAAAATAATTATGCAGTAATAGTGTGTGTCTGCATAATTGTTTCATGCCTTTACATTTTATATTGGAGTTGAGCTTACAGCACAACATGTTTATTTGCTAAGATTTAAACTTAGGCGTTTAATTAGAAGTCTAAATTTATGTTAGAATTTATTGTCAGTTCTTTTAAATTTTAAGCTTTTTAAAATAAAAAAAAGGTAGACCAAACCTGGTAGGAATCCTGGCGGTTGTAAACACGTACTCCGAGGCGCAAAAAGACACGAAGATCACGACAGGTAAGCAAAGCGCCAATTTCGAAGCTTGGTAACGTCCAAACTGTCCGAGATCCTCCACCAGGACGGTATCCAGGTCTACATGACGGGTCTTCTTTCTGGATCCTGAAGTCTCCATCGTCTTTTTTATTAATATTCTTGCTCCTCGCTTACAATCTTTTAACTGTTACTGTGAAGTGTGTTTGGTGACCAAAGTCTTTCCAATGTCGTTTGATAAATTATTTATCTTGCGGGTCATAATAATATACTATATTGTATAACAATTTATTGAACCGATGTTATATTTTTGGCGGCTGGTAACATATTTATTAAAACATTATTGTATAACTCTTTCTGTCCTGTCTGTTATGCTTTCACGCCTAAACTGCTGCACCGTTTTAAATGTTATCTTTTATAATGATTTAAAACTTATAAATATATCTTTATCCTACTCTCTTTAACCAGAAGGTCTAATACAAGAAAATTATGAAAACAAAAAACTTGCGACCTTACACGTGGCAGCGCAATTTATAGGAGGAACTGAAGCACACACAAAACATCGCTCAAAGCCGTCAAACGATTTTTTTCGGTCTTTTTCTCCCCAGCGGAGATTGGACCTTAGTAACATTTTTTTTCGTTCAGACGATCGTAAAAATACTGATTATACTTAAAGTAAGAAATACTGCTGCAAGATACTGCATGATAATCTATAATTCAATTAATGCCGAAAAGATAAACATTCTAAAAACTTTTAGTCCAGACATTTCTTAGCCGAGCATGCTGGAGAAAGCACGGCAGGAGGCTGAAATAAAAAATTAAAGCCAAATAGTGTAGGACGAGGATTCGAAGGCCAACATGGAGTCCGCGCCGGAGAAGAGGTCTCGGAAGATGGACCTGGACACGCTGCTGGTGGAGGAGCTGGGCCAGTTCGGCTGGCACCAGGCTCGCACTCTGGCCATCTGCTTCCCTCTCCTTATTTTCATGGCTTTTGCAGGATTAGAATACGTCTTCACCACTGCAAGGATTAACACTAGGTCTGTGAATCATTAAATTACTGTTTCCGTTAAAATTCTTGCACTGCCATTGCCAGTTCGCCAGCCAAGCTTGGCGATTACGGCCATCTCCCTCAATATTTTTTGTCACTATGGTAATCTGTGGGGAAAACCTATAACCAACCAACTATCTTTATCTATCGGTTGCAATGATCAACCCAACTTTTCATTTAAAAATTCGATTCTAATCTTACTGTTGTATTTGCTAACTTATTTTATTTTATTCTGAAACATGGATTTTCCAGATGTCTAATCCCCGAGTGCGACTCGCTGGTCCCCGAGTGGTCGCCGGCGTGGCTGGAGAACGCCGCGCCCGCCGGCGAGGGCTGCGCGCGGTACGTCGCCGTCAACGCCAGCGCCGCGGACCCCGCCTGCCCCGCGACTTTATTCGACCAGACTGCTACTGTGCCTTGCGATCAATATGTCTACGAAAACACCCACACCATTGTTTATGACGTATGTTTTATAAGTTTTCCTGAATACGAAATTCCCATCTGTAGTTTTCAAATTCAAATGTAGGTTAGTTACTATTTCAATGACAAAATAAGTATTGCTGCTTTATTACCGTAAAATTAAATCATAATGTACGTAACAGTAATACCTTACCAGTTATCGCATTTAACTTTTCTTTAATGGTTTTGTAATTATTATTTTTTTCAGTTTGACCTTGGTTGCGATGAATGGAGAAGATCGTTCATAGGCACTTATCGCCTCTTTGGATCTTTTGCATCAATGGCCATCACGGGCTGGCTGTCGGACCGCTGGGGTCGGCGCCTGGCCCTCGTAGCCTGCCTCTTCAACACTGCCTGGCTCGGCGTAGTCCGCTACTGGGCAAACACTTACACGGGCTTCGTCATCTCAGAGGTTGCGGAAGCCCTCTTTGGTGCTGCTGGATTTACTTGCGTATATATTTTGGGTCAGACTTTTATACCTTATGCTAAGAAATCTTGACTTATTGACCCCATTTTAGTTTCTTGTTGCATTAATTAATTGGAATTTTGCAGTTATGGAGCTGGTGGGTCCACAGTACCGAATACCAGCCGGTGCATGCATAAGTACATTTTTTGCGATCTGACAAATGGTTCTGGCTCTGTTGGCGTGGGCCGTGCCAAACTGGCGACAAATGACACTGGTATTTTACGTACCGATGCTGCTGACAATCTCAGTCTACTGGCTCACTAACGAATCAGTGCGCTGGCTCATGATAAAAGGAAGATATGATGAATCCGATGAAATTCTGAGAAAAGTTGCTAAATTAAATCGGACACAAGTGTCAGAGGAATCTCTTATCGCCTTGAGACGCACAGTGGAAGAAAAGAAGGCTCTTGAAATTATGAAGCAGAACAGTGAGAAAGAGCCGTGGCTGGTGGCTGTGGTATTCAATCACAAGCGGGTGCTACTGCGCTGCGTGATGCTGCCGATTCTGTGGATCACATCCACTCTCGTCTACTACGGCCTGTCTCTGAACTCCGTCAATCTGTCCGGCAACCGCTACCTTAATTATGCACTCGTGGCCTTGGTAGAAATCCCAGGGTTCCTGATGGCAGTGCTATCCCTGAAATATGTTGGCCGGAAGGTGATGCTAAGTTTTGCATATTGGGCGTGTGCTGCCTGCTTAATCGCTTTTATCTTCATATCGAACGGTAAGAACAGAACAGATTACCTAAGAGAATTGCAATGGTAATAATTTACTATTGATTGCTATAATAATTGATGCTTTCAGATTATTTTGGGCTATCCTTAACAGTATACCTAGTAGGCAAGGTTTGCATTGCGGCTCAAACCACAGTCATCTACGTGTACACGGCTGAGCTCTTCCCGACGGAGAGCCGGCACCGGCTGCTTGCTTTCTGCTCCATGATGGGCAGGATCGGCTCCATGATGGCGCCACTTACGCCGGCTCTGGTAAGCACTTTAACAACGTTAAGATTTGCCAATTAATAATAAATTAATTAAGTTCTTCACAATACTCAATATTGTCTATAACTGCAACTGTCTCCAATACCATTTCGCTTTTGGAACCACAGGGAACTTCGGTGTGGGAGCCACTGCCGTTTATTCTGTTCGCCAGTTTCTGCGTAGCTTCAGGCCTGTCAATGCTGGTGCTGCCGGAGACTCGCGGCTTCAGGATGCCAGACACCATGGAGGAGGCAAACCAGCTCGGACTGAAGCGCAAGAAGTAGCAGCAAAAAAATATATTTCGGACTACAATTAGTATTTATATGAGTGTACCCAATATTTAAGTTAATTTTATAATAAAATGATCATTTTACAATTTATTTGAATGTTCAATAAAAAAAAATATCACTAAACAATGAAACTAAAACGCCTAAGAGCTTTGCACGCAAATGAAGACGTTCCATTGCACCATCAAGACTTACTATTATCTAAGTTGTCATACAAAACATCAACGCAGAATACTACTACTAAAGAGTATATAAAATATGCTACTAGCTTTTGTGGACTGAGCTGGGCAGTATTGCAGCGGTGCCAATCAGTTTATCAAACTCTTCGTATAAAAAACGCCAAGCACTATTGTGTCATTTTGAATACTGGATCAGCTCGAAGGCTATTCGAATTGGGAGTCGGTTCACTGCTGCACTCGACTCCATGACTTTTCAAGATTTTGAGTTGGAAACATCTCGGTATCAACAATTAACTAACACGGCAAGTATATCACCTCGATTTACTGTCGTTATCGTAGTTATGGCCTGGACTGCAGAGAATCTCACTGCAGTGCTCGATGAACTCAGTGGGGCCTCCGATAGAGTTGGCCTGAGAATGAACAATGCCCATGTAAAACCAAATCCAGTCAAGATCAAAGACTTGAGGCTTGATTTGTTGACGAATAAATGTTCCTGGGATAAACTGTCCAACTTTTCGATAGTCGAATAAAACTTGCAGCGTGAAAGCGTCGCTATTCTTGTCCAAGTCAACAGAAAAGTTGTCGAGTTGTGTCCAGTGTAGGCAGACCACCATTTGTAGACAGACGAATAATAATAATAATAATAACACATCACACTCAGAGACCCTAACTAGGAATAACCTGTATCTAGGGCGCCCGAAACACACACAGAGACGTACATCACACCCAGACCGGAAACAAACATTGATATTCATCATATCAATATTCGACCCGCCCAGGAATCGAACCCGGGTGCTCACGCTTACTCAGTCCACATCACTGCCAACTGAGCCACGGAGCAGTCAAATCGAAAAAAATGAATTGGTAAATGTTGCGAGAGTCAATGAGGGTCGCATAAAACCGATCGGTATAGCGAATTGTGGAGGAGGCCTATGTCTAGCAGTAGACGTCATGATGATGATTTTTATTGTTTCCATAGCAGGATCATAATATAAGCTCTACGATATCAACAAATTTTAAATGTAATGATATCTTAATCAATTTATTATTTCCCTATGTTTCACACGCAGTAAGCATTACGATAATGATATAACGCGGCTAAAGAGTGGAACAATTATCTACCGATGAAATTAAAACCGGCAAGATAAACGTTTAAAAAACTACCTGGCGTAGAAAAACATTTCGCTGCCGGCCATGCAGGAGAGAGCACGGCAGGAGGCTAAAATAAAAAATTGAAGCCCAATAGTGTAGGAAATGGAGTCAAAGGCCAACATGGAGTCTGCTCCGGAGAAGAAGTCTCGTAAGATGGACTTGGACACCTTGCTGGTGGAGGAGCTGGGCCAGTTCGGCTGGCACCAAGCTCGCACCCTAGCTATATGCTGTCCTCTCGTAATTTTTATGGCCTGGTCAGCTTTGGAGTACGTCTTTACAACCGGAAGGATATCTACAAGGTCTGTGCATAATTTTATTATTATTTTGTTACAAGGCAGCTTCTTTGTTTTTAATTCAAATGCTCATTAAAAATCTTATCAAAAGACATCGACAAAATTATTTTGAAAGCAACGTAGATGCTGGCGCCTTTTGTAAACTGACAATTCATTCCTATACAAATATTACCCCCAAATAAATTCCATATGGGAACTCCCAGATGCCTGATCCCCGAGTGCGACTCTCTGGCCCCCGAGTGGTCGCCGGCGTGGCTAGAGAACGCCGCGCCCGCCGGCGAGGGCTGCGCGCGGTACGTCGCCGTCAACGCCAGCGCCGCGGACCCCGCCTGCCCGGCGACGTTGTTCGACCAGACCACCACTGCGCCGTGTGAACAATATGTCTACGAAAACGACCATACCATTGTTTATGACGTATGTTATTAAAGTTTACCTTTAAACTGAACTCCTGTCTTCAAAGTCAAAGAAGTATTATTAACGATTCTTTTTGCTGCATTTAACACCTTAAGATAAAATAATTACTTACCATATACTTTAAAGTACTAAGACTATAATTGCTTACCTTATACCTTTTTCTCAGTTTGACCTGGGATGCGACGACTGGACAAGGTCTTTCATCGGCACGTACCGTCTATTTGGCACGTTTTTGGCACTACCCTTCACGGGTTGGGTGTCGGATCGCTGGGGCCGGCGCATCGCCCTCGTCTCCTGCCTTCTTAACACAGCCTGGCTCGGAATCGTCCGCTACTGGGCCAACACGTACTGGGGCTTCGTTATCTCAGAAGTTGTGGAAGCTATCTTTGGTTCTGCTGCATTCACTTGCGCACACATTTTGGGTTAGTTTGAATCTCTTTTCTATTTTCTAGCTATCACGTATTAAAAACCCATTTAAATAATTCAAGGGGCCATTATGCTAACATGACTATAAATTCGGTGTTTTGCTTTTGGCAGTAATGGAGCTGGTGGGACCAAAGTACCGAGTGCCAGCAGGTGTATGCATCAGTACATTTTTTGCAATCGGACAGATGCTGCTGGCTCTGGTGGCGTGGGCTGTACCAAACTGGCGCCAAATGACACTGGCCTTGTATATACCGCAGCTGATAACGATCGGAGTTTACTGGTTGACTAATGAATCCGTGCGTTGGCTCATGGTAAAAGGGAGATATGATGAATCCGAGGTGATTCTGAGGAAAGTTGCTAAGGTCAATCGGACACAAGTATCAGAGGAATCACTAATGGCCTTGAGAAAGACAGTGGAAGAAAATAAAATTCTAGAGAGCATGAAGCAGAGTAGTGAAGAGAAGCCGTGGCTGGTGGTTGTGGTATTCAAACACAAGCGGGTGCTGCTGCGCTGCGTGATGCTGCCGATCCTGTGGATCACATCCACGCTCGTCTACTACGGCCTGTCTCTAAACTCCGTCAATCTATCGGGCAACCGCTTCCTCAATTACGCTCTGGTGGCAATGGTAGAGCTTCCAGGTTATGCAATGGCAATGATAGCTCTGAGATACGTCGGCCGGAAGGTCGTGTTAAGTTTTGCATATTGGTCGTGTTCCGCCTGCATCATTTCCTTTATCTTCATACCAAGCGGTAAGATAATGTTCAAAAAATAAGACCTACCAGAAAAAATGTTTATACATTATTGGAAATTGCTGTTGATAATCGTTGATTGCAGATTTTTTTGCGCTGTCACTGACAGTGTATCTGGTGGGCAAGGTCTGCATCGCTGCTCAAGCGACTCTGATCTACACATATACCTCCGAGCTATTTCCAACCGAGTGCCGGCACCGGCTACTCGCTTTCTGCTCCATGATGGGCAGGATCGGCTCCATGGTGGCGCCACTAACACCAGCTCTGGTGAGCACTTAATGTACTTTATTCAAAGTAAAGATTAGGCCATGAATAATGAAAAACATAATTATAATTTAACGACTATATTCCTCGAAGGGTTAGGCAGAGGCACTAGCTCAATAGCTGAGCCCACGAGAGGTTCTAGTGCATCGAGCTGGACCCATCGTTTGGCCGAGTTTATGTTTATAACAATGTAACAATTAATATTTGCTAAAAATACTCAATAATGGACTTCTGCACATCCAATTGTCTTAAATCATTTCGCTTTTGGTTCGCAGGGATCCTCAGTGTGGGAGCCGCTGCCGTTTATTCTGTTCGCAAGTTTCTGCGTAGCTTCAGGGCTGTCCATGCTGGTGCTGCCGGAGACTCGTGGTTCCAAGCTGCCCGACACCATGGAGGAGGCTAACCAGCTCGGGCTCATCAGCAAAAAGTAGCATCTTCAAGTCATTACATTTTGTGACCAGATATTACTGAACAGTGAACAGATCTGTTTGAAAATATACAAGGCTAGTGTGGGCTTGCGCATTTGAAATTTTTGAAGTGAATTTCCATTTGTATCAATTTCCAAAGATTACATTGATCTCGAGCAGCGGTTTGGGCTATTCTTAGGTTGTCAGTCTGTACTGTAAGTAACAGAATCTGATTATGTTACTTCATTGTGATTATGAGATTAACAATATTTTAATGTCTAGGTATAAAATTAGAAATATTGATTTATGATCCATTTAAGTTTTAGTATATTGCCTTTATAACTGCCTTTTGTTTTTTATAAGGTTATCTTTCTTTATGCTCTTTGAAATAAAAAGTATTATCCTTATCAAGTCGTTTACAATTTTCTTTTACTGTTAAATTGATATAATGTAAAAATTATAATCTCCCTCGATATTATTAAGCTAAGTTTGATTAGAGCTCAATATCAAGGTTGGTAGGTATGTAGGTACCTTATTTACAGGTAAGTATACCTTATAAGCTAATAAGTTATCTCTTCCTATAGCAGCGTAATATCTTAAATCGTTTTAACGCGATACAATTTTAAGCCTATACTAATAACAATAACCCATGTCAATCAGAGTTCATAAAAAGGAAGATTCATGTATATATCTTGGTTGTCCGTAATACCTACCAACACACCTAGACTTAGACTGATCTTTATGTAATCTATCAACACGATATTCCGAAGTTCGTACTCCGAAGTGAAAGTCAATATCATTGCTAACTGAACCGGGGAGATGGAGGAACCAATGATGCATTATGTCTAACTGTACAAGACAAGGTTGTCAAACATCTTATATCTATGGTCGGTCCTATATCTGTAGCATCAGTATAATAAAACAAAATATTATTTTAATACTACGAGAGGTCTTTAATATGGCTTTCATTTATTAGTCCTAGATAAGATATTCAGGCTTCGGTCCGTGGTGTCTTCCCGAGGTTTTCAGCCTCCTCCATTGTGTCCGGCAGCCGCGTGCCCAGCGTCTCCGGCGTCGTGAAGATGAGCAGCCCCGAGAGCAGCGCGAACGATCCGAACAGTACCGATGGGAAGTTCTCCCATACCGTTAATGCCTGCAAATATTCAGTAACTATCTTGATCATTTGTTCAATGCAGGTTCATCATCATCATCATTTCAGCCGTAGGACGTCCACTGCTGGACATAGGCCTCCCTCAAGGCTCTCCATCTGTACCGATCGCAGGTTACCAATGCAGGTTACAAATTGAGATCTAAGAGCCAATTAACGTCATTTTATAGAGTCCTCTCTGCTATCTGCAGACTCTAACCACAGTACAATAAATAGCAATACATAACCTAACCAAGCAAGTTTTTTTGACTCTAGTCTAGCCTGCGTAATTTACTGAATAGTCGATAACAGATTAACAAATCAAATGCTGAAGCAAGGGCATCGAAAATCTTAGTAGAAACACAATACAGATCCCGAAAAAAACAACAAAGTTGTGTTACTGTAAATAAGAATTAAACCTCAAGCTTCTTAAACGTTCGCTTATCACATCGACATAGTATCATGGCAAAAAAGAGACGTTTTAAAAAAAACTTACAAGTGCAGGCGTTAGAGGAGCTGTGATAGAACCAAGCCTTCCAATCATAGAGGAGAAGGCAAACAGGCTGTGCCGGTACTTGGTAGGGTACAGCTCAGCGGTGTACACGTACACTGACGTCATCACCACTGCGATGGCATACTTTCCGATCAGGTACAGTGCTAGTGAAAGATCGGGATTATCTGAAATTAAACAAAACAATAATAATAACTACACATCACACTCACAGCTCCTGACTAGGAAGATCCTGTATCATATGTATGTAGAAATATATACAGAGACGAACATTACACCCAGACCGGGAAACAAACGTCATTATTCATCATAACAATGTTCGCCCCTCCGGGAATCGAACCAGGTGCACCCGCGTCTTAATCCACATCACTGCCATGCCAACTGAGTTATGGAGTAGTCAATAGCAAGAGTTGACTGAGTAAACTAGCGTGTAATGAAAAAGTTAAAGTTTTAACTCTTACCAAAGAACGCAAATCCAAACTGACACGCCGCGCAAAGCCAGTAAAAGAAAATCAGCACTGGTTTCCTGCCGACACGATCAAGCAAGAAGATGGCGGTCCAGAAACCGGGAATTTCTATGGCCGCAACTGCCACGTAGTTCAAATACCGGTTTCCAGATAGATTGACGGAGTTTATGTTCATACCGTAGTAGACAAGAGTATTCGTTATCCACCAGATTGGCGACACCAAGCATCGGCTCAGAATCACTTTGGACTTCAGAACCTGGATTGGAAGCCACTGCTCTTTTGGTTTAATAACGTTTCTTTCAGCTTCAGCAGTTGATCTTAGAAGCTCTAGGGATTTCTGTGAGAGCTCTTTTTTGTTAGCTTTAGCGACTTTCTTCAGAATCTCTTCTGACTCTTCATAGCGACCTTTGCTGAGCAGCCAGCGGACTGATTCAGATAAAATCCAGAAGTAGCAGACGACGAGCAGCTGCGGCGCATACAGGACCTGCGTGAGCGTCCTCCACGGCTGGACGCCCCACGCTATGAAGCCGAGGATCACTTGACCGATAGCGAACATCGTCGAGATACTCGCTCCAGCTGCCACTCGGTACTTTGGCCCGACAAGCTCCGTTACTGAAAAAAACTGAAAATTACAGTCTACACTTCACGATACCAAAGCCATAGGTATATTGATTTCCGGTCTAACACTACTAATACTTACTAATGTATGGCTGTTTGTTTTTGGTTTCAAAAAATCTACTTCATGACTAACTTACCAAGAATATAGCAAGATGAAAATGCACCCGCACCGACCGTAGACTCCAAGACCTCAAGAGCCAAGAACCACTCGTAAGAGTTGACGAAAGACCTGACGAGGCCGATCCAGCCAGTGTTGAAGGCGTTGATGGTGAGGGCCACGCGGCGGCCCCAGCGGTCGGAGATGTAGCCGGTGATGGGCAGCACCAGCAGGGTCCCTATGGTTCGGATGGAACCGATTTGGGAGCGGCGCCATTCGTCACAAGCTAGGCCGAACTGGAATAGAATTACAACTTTTTTTTACCCTATTTTATTGGTAAGGGAGCTAGAACATTTTGTTTGTTTTATCGCTTTAAGCGATAAGGCCGCCTATTGCAATCGATTTGTCGATTGATTGCAATGAAGAGTTTTTCTATCTATTCTATTTTATTCCGAGATCAAAGCATTAGCGTTTCCCATCTCTCTAGATCAAAGTGAATTGTGTTTTGTTTCCTAACTTTTCATGGCATGCACTTAATATTGAATCTTCTCACATACTCGTCCCAAACTAAATCGTCTTCTCATGTCAATAATTTAATAGTGTTACAGAGCACCATACCGAAAACTCCAAAAATAATAAGAATCAGCTCTTCAAATCATTCGTTCAGCTGATTTGATTGTTTTCAGACAATAATGTTTATTGAGATCATCTTAAATTAATCTTATAAGGGTAAAGTGATTTTTAAGCTAATCACCACCTTTGATTACAAGCAACCTTTTTCACCAAAAACGTGGCTTCCCGAGTCTGTTCACCACCGTTTTAATCTAAAAACGATCTTACTGACAAAGAAAAAGAAAGAAAAAATACTGACATCGTAGACAACGCTGTGAGTGTTCTCGTAGACATAAGAATCGCAAGCCACAGTGGTTGAGCTATCGAAGAGGGAGGCCGGGCAGGTGCCATCGATGTTAGCTGGGGCGGTGCTGTTAGCATACTGCTCACACTGCTCGAAGGAGGTCGCGCTCGTGCCCGGGATGGCATTAAGGATCCACGGGGTGTAGTACTCTGCGGGGGAGGAGTCGCATTGTCCTATGTGGCATCTGAAATTGTTTTTGAATCAATTGAAGGGCTGGGTTTAGTAATTGATGTCACTAACTAGTACTTTTCTGGCTCATAATATGTACTTCCTAAAGTGCTTAGTTAGTAAAGTAAGTACATAACATTTAAACTTTAACCGTCTTATTCATAAATAACAGTAGATTTTAAGTAGCGTAACTGGAGGTCTACTTCTCTGGTTTGTTGTATGGTAAATACGTGACATTCAGTATAAATTGACATACGTCAAATAACTAAAATGCTCTTTAACTTTTTATGAATAAGAGGGAAAGAATTTAAATTTGTACCAAACAATGGACACGATTACTCGATTCATCATTAGAAAATGTATTAATGCCTAAATCTTTATAATCCTTCGTTTATAGTCCTTCGACGATCCTATTATGTTCCGAGTTATGAGATATGAGTTGAGAACTAAAAACGTATTTTATTACCGATTTGGCGCAGCAGTAAAGCAATGTTGGCTATGACGCCGGATGTTCGAGTTTGATTTCCGGTGAAGCTGATCCTTATTATGATGAATATCGATATTTTTTTCCTGATTTAGGAGTTAAATATTAACTTTTTTATGGCACATAGCAAGAACCACCCGGTAAAAGCGACAGATATATCTGTTTGATCAGCTTATGGGTTGTGCGAGACAGATTACGATTTACTTTTCTTAGAGAACGTTGTATTGTAAGATTAATCCCGTCTTTTTATGGCTTGTCAAAAGCACCTTAGGTATTTTGTACGTATCATCGTTTATTTATGAAAAATATTATTACCTTGTCGGGATTCTAGCCGTTGTAAAGATGTATTCTCCAGAGGCAAACGCTGAGAATATAACAGGCAGCGCAGCCAGCAGCAAGGTAACCAGCTGGTACCTTCCGAACTGGCCCACCTCGTTCACTAGGATATTGTCCAGGTCAACGGCATCCTTAACCACTTCTGCTTCACCTTTCTTTACACCATTTTCTAAATCGTTGTCTCCTTTTGTAGACCCGTTTGCTTCCGCTTTTTTAACACCATTTTCTAATTCATTGTCGCCTTTTGTAAAGCCGTTTGCCCCATTTTCTTCTACTTTGTGATCCTTCGTTACTCCATTCGCACTTTTTCCCTCTTCTTCGTGAACTTTCGTTACACCATTTGTGTCAATTTGTGGCTCTTTGTCCCCAGTTGTTTCTCCATTTGTACCTTTTACTTCATCTTCACTATTTGGGACTTCAGAATCAATTGTTTCTGTAGACGACATGGTGAACCGAGATTCTTTAAGAATTTTAGTTTTATAAGAACGATTTTTTTAAGGAAAAGCTAAGAGTAGGGCCTGCTCTCCACCCTACTCCTTATGCAAATGATCGGAAACCAGTTATATCACATTTTTATCGGATTATTTGATAATGTTGTATTTATTAGATAAATACAAATATTCGGGGTCAGATAATGCCTAATGATGATCAATTATTGGTTATTTACTTTAATAGCAGGTTATACACTGCACGTGCGGCTATACTCGTGAAGGAAACTTTGATAATTAATATTCATATTATTTGCATTTTTTTTATTGCAGTAGGAGGTAAAGTCAACTAATGTTAATGACTCTGATAAAACTGTTTACGTTTTCTTAGTTTTATTGAAAGTGTTTTTGAAAACACCTATTACGTTATCACGAATCAATTAATTAATAATAATAATAATAACACATCACACTCAGAGCCTCTTACTAGGAAGAACTTTTATCTAGGGTGCCCGAAACACACACAGAGGCGAACATCACACCCAGACCGGAAACAAACATGGATAATCATCATATCAATATGTTGAAATAGTAGTACTCTTTTGTATTAGGTACTTATTTCTATATTTAACAGGATAATCAAAAGTCAAATTGATGTGAGTGACATGTAACAAATTTGTTTGTAAAAACAGCGATACTTAATAAAAACACATCGTAGAACAAAGTCTATTTTTATTTTACTTAAATCTAAATTCTACTCAAATCCCAAAAATCACAACACAATATTCGCCCCGCCCGGGAATCGAACCCGGGTGCACACGTTTACTCAGTCCACATCACTGCCAACTGAGCCACGGAGTAGTCAATTACCTATTTAATATTATTATGATTTATACTTACCGTCTTATTCATAAAGATACAGTACATTTTAAGTAGCGTTACTGGAGGTCTACTTCTCTGGTTTGTTGTATAGTAAATACGTGACATCCAGTCTAAATTGACATACGTCAAATAACTAAAATGCTCTTTAACTTTTTATGAATATGAGGGTTAGTGTTTGATTAGCTGCGGGATAAATTAAATAAATACTGCATACAAATTTCCTATTACCTTACTTTTATTTTAATTATGTTCTGTACAACTTTATCTTATCTGGGTTCCAATCCAATGCCAAAACTATTCTTGAAGCCGAATTTCACATAATTATTATGTATCTCACCTAATACAAGAAATGAGGAAACCATTAGGTAAATCTGCACAAATGGCATTAAGGCGGTAACTCTCGCTATGGCGCGAAATTCAATTTTTTTTACGTATTTTAATTATTTTGGCGAAAGTATTCATTTTAAATAAAGTTTAAATGAATTCGCGTACGTAAAAACCTATTTTCCACATTGTGATATATCGTTTTTGAAAGACAGACTTACCGATTTAGTGAATATTCAAGGAACTTGTTTTTTGGCCTTTTACCCCTTAGACACATAATCTGTAGGTCTGTCTTCAAAAAACGTTGTATTACAATATGGGAGATGGTTTTTTACATACGCGAATTCATTTAAACTTTATTAAAAATGTATACTTTCGCCAGAATAAATAAAAACACGAAAAAGTTTGAATGTTGCGCCATAGCGAGAGTTACCACCTGCATAAATTTAGCTATAAAATAAGGCATACTTAAAAAGGTATTACTTATTTCGTTTTGCTGTACTCAAAATTTAAATTTATAGAAGCACTACGTTTTAGTATCAGCAACGATTTATCAGTAGTCAGTATCAGTATCATCCCGGTCATGCCGCGGCTTGATGATGCCGAGCCTGGTGGCGAGCGCGGCCACGTTGGCGCGCACCTCCTCCTGCACCAGGTTGAAGGACATGGCCAGCAGCGCGTTGCCGAACAGCAGGTACAGCGAGCAGAGGGCTATGGAGTTTACTAGAGGGCTGTAGCGTAGAACAGAGGGCTGTGGAGTGGACGGCTGCTGCTGCGTCGCCGGTGCGCTCCTTCTGTTGCACCCATTCACAGATATAGATATGGCGCTATTTGCACCACTTGGTGGCACGTTGCAATATACCGCTACATCCAAGATTTACAGAAGCGTGAATTTGTATCTACGACGGTGCCCAAAACATATACAAAGATCAGGTTAAGTTGTCTTTATCTAAGCTATAAAATCTTTCTTTTATTAGTATAGAAACAAGACATTGAACCATTAGTATCAATTTGGTCCATTATAATATTAACAAAGACTAAAGAAGCACTAGGTACGTTTGAAAATCTGTACAGATTATCAGTAGTCAGTATCAGAATCCCCCCGGTCATGCCGCGGCTTGATGATGCCGAGCCTGGTGGCGAGCGCGGCCACGTTGGCGCGCACCTCCTCCTGCACCAGGTTGAAGGACATGGCCAGCAGCGCGATGCCGAACAGCAGGTACAGCGAGCAGAGGGCTATGGAGTGGACTGCTGCTGCTGCGTCGCCTGTGCCGTGGGCTCCACCTGTTGCACCCTGAAATAAAGAATATTAGTAAAGGATTGGACGGAGATGGAGGGATGATCTCGATACCTACTAGGGAACTGAGTGGCCGGAGACTGCAATGAGCAGATAGCAATGGAAGCAAGCGAGGGAGGCCTTTGCCCAGCAGTAGGACACTAAAGAAGCTATATATAAAAAAAAAGTTAAAGATTTGGTTTTCCAAAAAAAATATAAAGAGCTATAGATTGATATCACTGGCCTGGCCAGTCTGGATAAACATTTCAAAATGCCTTGATAAAGCTATGATGAAGAACTTAGTAAGGTTTCCCTTGATTCAGTTTTTTTATGTATATGTCCCATTGCTAGTATTAGGCCTTATCTCTTCTCTTCCACTCCACTATATCTAGTGCCATCCCCAAGAAACTCTCCAGAAACATAGCCACTTTTGCCGTCCATCTTTCGGAACCCACTAGGTGACTATTTTGGACCACTTTTTTGATTTCAAGTGCAAATAAAACAAAGATGCTAAAGAAACACAAGATACATCTAAAATTATTCGTACCTGAGCAGGAACGAAATCTCCAAAGCCAATAGTGGTGAGAGTAATAAAACAGAAGTAGGCAGCATCCAGGTACGGCCAGCCCTCCCAGCGCTTGAAGAGGAACGTTCCCGCCACGATGTACGACGCCACCAGAAACACGCACAGCCATATTGGTACTGGTTTAATCTGGGAACAGAAGAGTTAACAAAAAAAATGGCACGGAGAGAGTCAATTAATTTGCTCTTGCTAAAATCCTAAAATTTTTACTTCTACACCTTTCTCAATCCAACGTTCCCTCATCACGGATTCATCAATCTATATGCTTAGTGATCCCACAAATACCAAGATTAAAAAGAGTTACACACTGAACAAATTGAATTTGATATTTACCTCTTCCCTAGGTTCTGGTGCAACTGGAACTACTTCCAGTTGGCGAGCATTCCACCCTGCAATGCAAGAGCAATACAATTATGTATAGTGAGTTGGAAATATGCCCAACAATATTGCAAATTATTTTTTTAATGTAGGTTCCTTAAACTAACCTGTTTGTCTCCTTCTTTGTGGTGCTACCATTTCTTCATCACTCCACTCGTCTTGAACTGGAGATGGAGTCTGAAAAAGAAGTTTTATGACTCATAATGTTTTCCTAGAGGCAAATAAAATTCACGTCACGACTAAACGCTTACATATCGGTCCTCATAAGGGTATCTAGTATCTTCCACGGTGTGGAGTCTGCGAAGTCTCCTCCTTTTCCCTCCTTCCACATCAGCGTGTCTTGCGTCTACATCATAATCGTCCTCCCATCGTGAGCTGTAGTCGTAGACGGCACTCCTGGCGCGGCGCCCTCGCGGACGGTCATCAATGGGTTCACGGTCTACGTACTCAGAACGACCTCGACCCCTCCTAATCATTTAAATAGAAAAAGATATTTGAAGATTTTGCTTGAGCCCTCTACTTCTCCGAATTCCCCTCTTGTTAAATGCTAAGACAGTTTCATTTGCAATGGTGTAGGTACTTAACTTTAATGATTTTTTAATATACGTTTTTTGGCCAAATAATGAAAAATTTTAAGATTTTTATTATTTTTAAGGAACATTTTTATAAAATTCTTAAATTACCTTCTTCCATCCCAGGTATTCCTATACCGAGGCGTATCAAACTCATAATCATCATCTTCCGGATCGTACCCTCGATCTCTAAAACCTTCAAAGTCATCATCTCGCCTAACATTTCTTTTCTTCTCTCTCTCTTCTAACGCTTTTCTTTCCTTAAAGTTTTCAAAGTCGACGTCATGAAGATCATGCATTACGAACATGTTTTCATTATCTTCTTCGTCTAATTCGTAACGTTTATCATTATTTCTTCTTGGACCATAATCAGAGTGCACTTTCGCTGGTCTCGGTAAAGATTTACTTCTTGCATCCACTTTGTACTTGACCTGGTGTTCCTCAAGGTCTTGTAAAGCGGCAGCCAGGTCTTGCAAAGGCAAGGAGATCTTTGGAAAGTCGCCGTTTTCACCTTCACGCTCTACTCTGCTTCCGTCGCGAGGTTCCCTACGTCTGATAGGAGACCGATCATCGCGTTCATATTCCTGATCTACAATAGGAAACTTTTTTGTTAACAGAAATCTCTTTGTCTGTATCCCCAGTAGGAAAACTGTTAGCGGCCGACTGAGTTAGTATAGTCTAGAGGACTGAGCGCAAAAACAGTACCTTTTGGCACATTTCAAATATATGAAAGGGGGTACTTAGCGATACATCGTTAACTCAGTCGGCCGCTAGCAATTGTCTTACTGCGGAATCAGCCATAGTGGATAAGCTTTTTAAATTCTCCCACACATTTCTCATTACCATACATTCTCTTACCATACATGTAGCTAGGCGGCTGTGAACGTGTTCTTGGCGACCTGGCTGCATGCCCAGCCATTTGCCGTGGCCTGCGCGCTCTGCCGCTGCTGTAGCCACTGTCTCTGTACCTGTCCGTTACGATCAAATTACTATTACTTCTCAGCCTTAAAGACGTATGATTCTGGACATAGACTTCCAACACAGAACACAAGGATTAGCATTGTGAAGGGGAATTGGCAGACACCTGTTAATTTTTTAATGAAGGACGTTGATGCGTTTTACTTCAGATTTTCTCGCCGTTTCTCGCCTTTTACGACACCCTTTGGAGGAGATGGGGAATCAATTATTACAATATTAAGGGAACTCCTGAAGTCCTACAATGACAAACTTAAAGAGCCGTAGTCTAATAGTGGGCGTCTTATGCTGCGATGATGATTAATAATTATTAAGTACCCAATACCACGACTATTCTGTGTCTATGAAGAAAGTCTTTAGGTACTTAATTACCTAAAATCAGTATCCGAGTGCGCTCGCTCCAGTGGTTTCTTCCGCCTCGTGGAACCAGGGCGAGCACGGACTGATCTCCTGTAGGAATTTAAAAAGATAAATCTGTAATTTTTATAACGATATAAAAGTTAAAAGAACTTATTATTTAAGTAGTTAAATTACCTGGTGGAGACATGTCTTCTACGCCGCTTAGGTGGTCTTGTGCAAACGTAGCAGCAGACTCGCCAATAAAGGAACCTATATTAAAAAAATGCTTAGTTGTGAACACTAACTCATGAGGTCAAATTTTTCCTTTGAGGGAATATGTTTCGTCTCAAGATTTGTAGAGACCTTATTAGAAGATTGCACACTTAGCAAATGAATGGAAAGGGAAAAGTGCAATGAAGACAGTGTACAAAGTTGAGACCACAGGTCGAGAAAGCACAAAACAAGATGAAGATGTTAGACAATAGTAACCTGAAGGACGAAGCCATGACGTCACCGATGTTGGAGAGGCAGAGCAGCATGAGCGGGATGCCCAGGATCGCGTAGAAGATGGTCACCACCTTGCCGGCCTGCGTCTTGGGAGCGATGTGCCCGTAACCTTAAAAACATTCTTAATTAGGACGACCTAAAGTTTAAAGTGCTTTAACGCAGCACTTTGTCTTAGTACTTTCTACTTCTTCTACTTTTCAGCCAAAAATAATATCTACTGCTAGACATGCGTTTTAACTTCAGATTAACGCAAGGACTAACATTGTAGAGAGGGTTTGCCATTATCGCTACGTAGGATGATTAAAATTTTTCAACAAAGGACGGTGGTTTAGACTGTTTGTCTTCCGTGTATATCTAGCACTAATCTAAAAAAAGGTCTGGTTAACCCTGTTGTAGGTAATGATTTATTATCAATCCCATGCATGCATATTATAATAGCTAATACAATAATTTGACCAAGTTTTAAATACATTCTCTAACGCTTTTCGTGATTCAAGGCAAATAATTAGAAAATTGATATTCACGAAATATTTGAGTTTTTATATAAACGTATAACGTAGAGTTAGCAAGTGTACCTACCTATGTATGTACTATAATAATGTTTGAGTAATGAAATTTGTATCATTACAATTAACAACGCTTACAAATTTTATCAACTCTTATCTGAATATTTGAGGTATAGGCAGAAGTTATCAGTTTTTATTGATATTTTGGCATGTTTTCTTTACACGATAATGTATGATACATATTATTAGGTGGTTAAGTAATTAAAATTTCCATAGGTAGGTAAGTACCTACTTAGAAAAAATAACGATTTTAAACGTTCCCGAGGGATTATTGGTTCGGATTCCCGCGGAGAAAAAGAATTGTCCGCCTCGTGGTTTTAAGGTTCAGTAGGTAGTTTATGCGGGATTGCATATCACACAAACACGGAGTTAAATTGGCAATTGGCTAGCTTTATACAAGTGTGGCCATTCACAAAAGCCCAGTGACGATGACGTAGGCAAACGTTTGCTATACGAACAGCTCTCACTTTAGTTGAAGTGATTATTTCGATGAGTAGCCATAAGCATCGGTGGTTCAGTGGTAGAATGCTCGCCTGCCACGCGGGCGGCCCGGGTTCGATTCCCGGCCGATGCAAATTTTTATTACTTTTTATTTATCCATAGGACCACATGACAGCAGCACTCAAACAAACATCTTGCCTGTCCGTACCACTCAGAATTTACAACAAAAAAATACGTAAAAACAGATATATAAGTACCTCTGGTCAATTTTTTTTTGGTTCCCATCTAATACTTATATTTCCAAAATTAATCCAATTTGCGATCGTTTGTCAAATGATTTCCTCAATTTATTTGAAACGGATACCGGCGAGGCCGCCTCCTCGCAAGTGACCTATTAAAATTAAATAAATTGTGACAAAATAATATAAAACCAGAGCAATATTATAGCGAACAACTTATTTAGCTAAATACAAAAACAAAGACAAAATATAAAACAGCGAGCAACTAAAAATATTAAACAACAAGCGATAACGTAATTCAACGGATAAAAAAGATAGGTACTTAGACCATCTCCTGAATGTAAGAATTCTGAAAACCGCATCAAAATCGGTTTAGCCAAACGCGGGGTAACAATCATCGCGGACAGGATACAGGTCAAAATGATAACTGTTAACCTAATTTTTAAAAGTCGGTTAAAAATAATATAAAAGTACTTCACCTGTGTCCTACGTAATATGTACCAAAAATGGACAATGCATCATAAAAGTGATGGAATGAAGGTATTTTTACTTGAAGGTCCTTTGTCAAAATTATGCTCTAGGTCGCACAGGGGTCAAGATAAACAAGACACAGGCCATGGGTTGTATGCAAGAAAGGGTCCTTAATTTTACGAACGTAGAGACGGAATTCCGTCTTCGATAACTATCGATCATCATTTTATCACAAAACAGCCTATGCTGCTTCGACAGCACAATTTTCCTTGAATTTGCAAAATTGAAGCCTATGTGTTACATATTTATATTATCGTAAAGTTTTACCTAAATCCATTCAGTAAGTAGTTTTTACGTTACAGAGTACATAAACATCCATACCTACAAAATTTCTCGTTTAAACTATAAGTAGGGTCTTGCCTACATAGTATTTTAAGGCACTTTAAGAATAGGTACATATACCTATGTATTTTTTCTTAAGCTTGATGATAAGGAATCATTACCTATTTCATACAATGGATAGACATTTATACGTTCACTGCTTCACAGGTCTTCTGATAAATTTTCACTAGGACCACTAATTGTGGAGAAGTTTGCCGTAATCGCCACGCTTGGCAGGCGTGTTGGCGATAGTATGGTCTTCAGGCGAAGAACGCTGCTGCCACACCTCGGACACTTCATAGAAAAAATCGCGTTGCTTCGCGCACAGCCAAAACTCGTGTTCGTGCACGCGTATCATGCTTGTGTGAGAGCGATAAGAGGCGAGGTAACCGAGAGCGGGGAAGCCGCACTTGCTGAGGGAGGCAGGGAGTGTCCATACGTACTATTTATTATACTGTGCTGCTGCCCCTTCTTTCGACGGTTCCCTTAGTCGCCTTTTACGACAACCATGGGAGGAGATGGGGGCTGATATTCTATAAAAATCTTTCGGGAATAGGTTTGCCAAACTTAACCTTGGTGACTGATGGTTGGCTGGTTTACGAGATATCAGAAGTGGGTCAGTTTCAATCACGATTGAAGAGATATTAATCAAGTGCGGGTTTCCCAAACATTGACCGTGTCGGTCTACTCACTGGCGGAGTATCAATGCAAGGTCGGCTCATTTTGTAATGATTCAATTAAAATTTATCTCGGGTTTTTTTTTCTAATTGGTAGATATATTACTTCTACTGCTGCCGTTATCTGATGGAACATAATATTGCCTTGTTTAACAGTTGGTCAATGAAATTTCGTGGAGCGGAAAAACGGAATCTTATCCATACTTCCAAACTAATATTATAAATGCGAAAATAACTCTGTCTTTGTGTCTGTCTTTCTGTCCGGCTTTTACGAGAAAATTATTGAAAAGATTCTAATGAAATTTGATATTTGGTTCTAATGAAATTTGAAATTTGGGTAGTTTAGGGCCTGAGAAAGGACATAGACTACTTTTTACCACAAAATTCTCGCGGAAAAATAGGGAATTTGATGTTTCAAGAGAAAAGGCGCTGGCGAAGCCGCAGGACGACCAAGTAGGTACCATAACAACTTAGCTTTTTGTAATACTATGTAGGGTGCACCTCGTTCTATGTAACGTTATTAGGGTTGACGAAGGCTTGCGTCCCTCACGGCCGGCTCTGGGCAGGCGGGCGCGCCGGCGCCGGTGTTTCCCAAGCGCTGCCCGTGACCTTCGCCTGCAGCCGAACTGCGGGCCGCTAAGATTACGCTCTATACTTGCTTAACTAGTAACAAGTATGTATCGTGACAACGAAAAGTTTTATTTAAGACGATATGCGAGAAATAAGTAGAACGACCGAGCAACAAAAAGGATGTCTTTTTCCCTCAAACATACTGAGGGAAAAGGACAGTCATATATCAGTCGCCCACATCGGTTATTGGAAAAGGTAATAATTAATAAATATCTTTTTAATTATTACTTTTACATAAAATTTGAATTTCCAGAATTTGATATACTTTATTATCATTATTCCTATGTAGTTTCAACAAAAACTAGTTAGTAATTTCGAAGAACTAGCTATTCCCGTTTTTTGGAAGGGTTTCTTTGACAAAATAATGTATCGAGGTTTTTTGATTCCACGAGTGATTCTCAGTTTTAAAAATATTTGTTATATTTTCAAAAACGTTATATTAAAATTCCAGATCTTTACCTTTTATAGATTAAGAGAATTACTTGATTTAAAAAAACCTTCTAAAGTCATATAGCGTCTTTACAAAGCTATAGGTGTGTTTATAATGTCATTTAGTTATTTTGAACTAGCTTACATGACGAACTTCGTACCGCTCATATAGGTTTACACAATATTTTAAATGCTATTTTTATATTCTTTAGGCATTGTTTGTCAGGGGATAATGTAGGATTCTAATTGTGAAATAATTTCTTTATAATCAATCTAGTGTTTTTATTAAATCTTCACAAAAAATCATTTGAAAAGAGCTCGTATAATAACTTATTTAGGATTTTTATAAATATGCTGCAATACAACTTATTAAAAAAAACTGTAAAATATATTGTAAGTATAGAAAGTCCTGAAAAAAATATACTCTTGGAAGCGTCATTTTAGCGCTACAATCAATTGCATGCGCAGGAGTGTCTGAAACTGCGGCCGGCCGTTAGCGGTGGTCAGTTCACAGTTCAGTTACATAAGACAGGGCGCAGCGAGCAGTCGCCTGCAAACATACCCTTAGCCTTCAGTGATTTTGAAGCAAATTATTTTTTTATTATTAGTTGAATTCGGATTGAGAGGACTTTGGAAGAGCAATGAACTTTGGTTTGTAAATTTTATGCTGTTAATTTAAAGTTTGGTGTTTAGTTATTTTGATTGCTTAAATTATATTTTTAATAAATACTTAGTTAAAATAAAAAACCCTAAATAATGTTAAAGACTTTGTTGTGTACGGTTGGTACCTACCTGATCAATATAATATTTCACTAAAAGTTGCATTTTTTGGCATGATAAACAGTTATTTATTTACTATAATTATTAGTTCATTACAATATAAGCAACTAAGCAAGCAATATTAAATATGCTATTACCATAATTAACCAATGTGTGCTGCCAGTGATGACATACGGTTCTGAAACGTGGTGCTTCACTATAGGGCTTATGAACAGGCTCCGAGTAGCTCAACGAGCCATGGAGCGGGCTATGCTCGGGATTTCTCTGCGGGATCGAATCAGAAATGAGGACATACGCAGAGAAGCCAGGGTCACCGACATAGCCAAGCGGATAAGCTCGTTGAAGTGGCAATGGGCAGGTCATATAGCCCGCAGAACAGATGGCCGCTGGGGCCGAAAAGTTCTCGAGTGGAGACCACGGATCGGCAAGCGCAGCGTAGGACGTCCACCGACCAGATGGACGGATGATCTGCGCAAGGCTGCGGGTCCACGCTGGATGCAGGCCACCTGCGATCGGTACAGATGAAGAGCCTTGAGGGAGGCCTATGTCCAGCAGTGGACGTCTTACGGCTGAATTGATGATAATGGCATCACATTTTATTTTTTAATGGTGTAAAAAGGATTGGCGCTAACTTCATGAAACAGACCTCTTATTATATTAATAATTATTCATATGCTAGAATGATAGTATTAAATCACCAAAAGTTTTATTTGTGTATTAACTGCTTGTTTATAATTTAAGACCTTTCTCAAAAACTAGACCATGTTACCTAAATAACCAATTATTCTTATTAATATTTCAATGACAGTAACAATATTAAAGCTCTCCTTAAGGTTGTGTTGACGGAGGAGTCTCGAGGCCGCCTTGCGCAACCGCCCGCCCACCGCTCCTACCACGACTCTACACTATAACAACATACGCGATGCATCGAGTACATTGATGCTCCAGTATGCAGAGTCAAGCAGGCAAAGCACGCACGAGCAGCAATGAATAGTCAAATAAAGCTTGTAGATAGTGGTCGTGATTTACCGAAATACCGGTTATTACCCCGATTTCGAAACAAGACACTGTGAAGCTGAATGTGCACCTATTGTAATTTCGTCTAATAAGGCGACTTGGTCTAAGGACTGGGAATTCCGAAGGTTTTACAAAATCCATTTAAATTTGCGGTCTGGTCGTTAAATACACATAAAACCAAATATTTGCAAATATTGTTAAAAACAAAGTTGCAAACTTACTGAAGTAAAAAAGGAATGGTGAAGGACTAAAACAACAATGAACATTCCTTCCTTTTTTTCTTAATGGAGTTTTCTCTGCTTCTCGTCTAGAACTTTTCGTAAGATGATAATTTCATCTCCAACACTACCAACTTTCTCGTCTCGTTTGTATTGACATCTCCCAGATCATCATGAAGATCAGTCTCCCGAAGCATTAGTTTTGCAATTCTTTGGGCTACTTACTTATCGTTGACTGTACTATTTCTGCGAATCTTATAATTTCTCATTCAATCTCGCAGAGATACTCCGAGTCCTTTCCATGAGTCCACGAGTCTGATTAGGCTTATAGTTAGCCTATGTCTCAGCTCCGTTAGTCATCACTAGAAACATTATAATTCTTCTTCTTCGTCTTCCTCAGCATATATCAGCCCACTGCTGGGCGAATGATTCTCCAACTATTTTGCTTTTCGCTCTATCGGCTGTCAGTCGCATGCATGTCTCCCAAGCAACAGTATTTTTATCGTCGGTCCATCTAGCTGGTGGTCTGCCTACACTTCTTTTCTCCTCTCTTGGTCTTAATTCAAGGACGCCTTTGCTCCATTCGGCTTATAAAAGTTATGTCCTATTTACAGCGTGGTGGATGGTGGTGTTGGCGTGTGTGGTGTCATGCAGGGCAGAGCGCTGGCGCTGGCCCGAGGAGGCGGAGTCGGTGAGGATCGACACCAAGGTGCGCTTGCTGGAGCCAGCGGACCAGCTCCCACAAAGGTGAGGACATCTTCCAGTCTTATTCTCAGGCAAACAGTTTTAAATATAATTGGTACCATGGTTATAGGGTTCCAGTTCTTTAATTATTGTAGAAAAGGTAGTTCTAGTAAATGTAAGGTCAAGTCTAGAAAAGTTGAATAATTTGACCGGGTTAAGTCGTTATACGGCGTTAATTTTAATTTAGTAAGCTAGTTTTAAATTGCGAATGACAGCTATATCTATAAATTAAATTTCATCTTTTTATACAAAAATGCTTAGATATTACTTATCCAATGTACATCAAGCAAATACTTGGTTTTTGCACATCAATGCTATTGTCATTTAGAGGTAAAAAAAAAAAACAAACCAAATGAATATGTCAATAGAGGTCACTGCAATCGTATAATTAAATTTAACAACCTATAAATAAATATTTATTCAAATTGAGACATTGGATTATTCATCTTAACTGCGACCGGAACTGCGGCATCCTCTACAATGCGTTTTATTAAAGATCTCGTGAAATTATGATTAAATTCTTACATTACACGAAGGTGGCGTGTTTCCCCAGAGCTCGCGCTGTTCCGCTTCGCCGGCTGCCTGGCCCTTGGCCGAGATCTGGGCCTGTGATCTTCTCTCGTACTTCATTAACGCAGGCCGATTGTCTCTACTTAGACCAGCTAACCACGTGAATTACATAAGTAGATGATATTGATACTAACAAAACAAATGACTACATAAGGAACAGAATTGACAGTTTTTGTATCTAAGGTTTACATTACCTCATTTACTGCTCCGTGGCTTAGTTGGCAGTGATGTGGACTAAGTAAGCGTGTGCACCCGGGTTCGATTCCCGGGCGGGCGAATATTGATATGATGAAGCTCTTGTTCTTTGGTAATACAGTCTAGGGCGCACGAGACCATAAACAAATCTGTTACGCCGCGCCGTCCAAGATCACCATTGTACCGATGTTGCCATAACGAATGACTTTTGTAACTTTTTCACAAAATTAACAACTGAGTAATATGCAGCAAGAGAGATCACTATCTCACAAATACCTTTCTTATATTCTAGTTAACAAAATAGCAGTTTAGTCAAATTTTTTGCGTTCAGAGGCACGGCTCGCTGGCTGTTGCAGTCAATCAGCTGATTCATTACAACTTACAACTGTTACAAGTTACAACACATGTCTCGGCGACACTCCTCTTGTCCGAACTAAGTAATCGAAACACTTATTGGGCCTTTTACACAAAAAAGTTCGGGTCCAAATTCTATGTTCATTCCTATAAACAAATGATTTAAAAACTCATAGATTACTTAGGGGTTGATAAAGAATTTACTTATTTAGTTAACGGCCTGTACTTTGAAGCTTCTTACCTAATTAGGTATGAGGGTCCCCCACCCTCGCAGCTGTGACATGCGCGCGTCGAAATGCGAAATGTCGCGGCAGTTTTAAATTTTATTACTTTTCATACAAGCCGAAGTTAAATCGAGATGTTTATACCTACCGCACAATTTTTCTTTCCGATTTTCGTTTCAGCTAACAAGAATTTGCGTTTAGGTAAGGTATTTGTAATAACGAGTTTTTTTTAAACCATCTGAGAAATATAAAACAGATTTCTTAATTCTGAAAAATATAGATGTAGGATTTAGTTTAGACAAGTTATTAAAAAGTAACAAGATGTAATGAATTTCACTCTGTAGAAATAAATATCAAAGTAAACCCTTTTTGTAGTGTTTTCTCAATATAAATAAAACACCACTGGTTGTTTTAATTTAAAACAAATAACGATATAGTTTGAGTTGATAACTTTTTTTATTTGGAACTAAAATCACACCCTAAGGCCTCCTTTACGAAGACGCGGCGTGTTGTGCGGGATGTCGTGTGGGTTCCGACGCAGGCGCCACCACGGTCGCCGCCCCGCGGGCGCCGCCGCGGGAGCCGACGCGTTTCCTTATACGATATCGAACATAGGCCTATGCGCGTCTCCGTGAACGGTCTCATACTATTGCTATACATTTGATTTGGGCGCAGCACGCCCCGCACGACGCCTCGCGCAACGCCCTGCGTGCGGCCTGCAAATGCGGCCTAAGGGTGGATAAAATATGGATGCCTTTTTTATTCACTCACAGATTGTATTGCCATATTGTAATTTACATGAGAACTGCTCGCATAAGTATATATATTTTTTATATAAAAGTAAATTGTGCCTTTCCTCCAACCTTTTTGTAACCAAACTAATTTTTGATACTGTTACTTTTTAATTTATAGAAGAAGATTTTAAAATTGACATTGTTACCTTTCAAAAAGACTTTTGTTAACTAGGCAGTACATCTCAGCCGCTGTACACATTAACATGCATTCATTTTCTTGTAAATAGTGTACCTAACCATGTGTAAATATATCATCCCTTCTTCAACCTCTGGAGTTATTTCTACTGCAGGCGGGCGGACATAGGAGTTCTCTAAATTGGCGACCTACGACGATTGGATTACAAAAACCGAAAAATTTTCAACACTCGCCCCACCAGTTCCATTGTAAGTGGCGACTACCTGCCTTCTTCTGGAGGACTCTGGGGGACTTCTGGAGAAGCGCCTCGCCGACTAATATAATAATAATCATCATCATCATCTCGGCTGCCCAAATTCAAAACCTAGTAACTGGTGTTTTTGCAAAAAAAACATTTTTGTCATTTTTCGACTTATTAGGCGGTATAGATTTGATATGAACCTTAAAACACCCAGTTTGTTACGTAATTTTAAAAATAAAATTTAGCAAGTCTACCCAATTTGGAAAAGTTATTGAAATTTCCATGAAGTACATATTCTTAACATAGCGCATGTCGGATTACAAATAAAAAAATCTAGCAACTCAACCGACTTACTAGGTTATGAATTTGAAAGCTGACTTACTATGTTTTGAATTTGGCGCCGATTATAAAATCAATCAAATTTTCAAAATCAAATAAAATAGGGATCCTTACTTAAATATAAATAATGTAACCCAAGGTGCAATATTTTTATTTTTACAGGTGGTTTTTTGTTGTTGTTGTTTGTTTTTTTATTCGCCCATTCTGGGCAGTCAAAGGAGCTTAGTCTATAGAGCCAAGTCTTTAGTAGTATCTTATATTGTATGGCGTAACGAAGTAAGCCGGGACAGCTCGTAATATATATTTCAACAGTGATTATAATGATACAAATTATTATTAAAGCAGCACCGAAAGTCTAGCAAACACAAAGTAGACAGACGCAAAATAAGGTGTAGGTCACACAAGTGGTCATCCTTAAACTTTGAACCAATATTCCGGCAGAAAATTGGTAGGTCTAAGCTAGTTAGAACCACGACTACAACTACACCTACAACACCAGCGGACAGCTACAGTGCAACATATTTGGCCACACGTTCAAGACAAAGTTCGGTTTTGCGAGTCACATCCAGGAAATGACAAGGTGTCGCCATTGACCGATACGTCGTGGAAGACATTATCATCATTAGAACCACGAGATAGACAGACATAATAGGGGATTATTTCTGAAACTGTCACGGGAATGGGAAATTGGGATTTGGAAAATTGCGTGGGAGCATACATAACATAATCTCACACCTTTTATTCCCCAAAGGGTTAGGCACCAGCTCAAGAGCCGGGCCCACGTTTAGACTAGTTTATGCTTTATTACCAACGTGAGGCGGGGCCAGCTTGTCGCTGCGGCCATTACCAACGGCTTAACGTGCCTTCCGAAGCACAGAATCATCTTACTTTTCGGACAATCAGGTGATTCAAGCCTGCAATGTCCTATCCAAACGAAAACACACTTACGAGTTATGTTAAACATTATGTCTTCTAAAGACCCTTGAAAATTATCGTGTGTTTTCCGCGGTGTGTCAGACCGCTAGACCTAACCATCGGCAGATAATGAAGGGTTATAGTAGTGTGTGTACGCCACCCACCACCCACTAGCTTGTAAGGTTAAGGTTAAGCATTCAATACACATAATTAATCAAGAACAGTCGTATCACTTCTCGACACCAACGGTTACATCCTTACATTATGTTTCAAATAGCAGTCATGATCGGTGATTTACGAACACAATCGAAGGCTGAGATCGAGCTCGGATAGCTAATGTGATGTTACACGCGCGTGACGATGAGCCATCATGATATCAAAACATCACATAACTTGACGCTGTAACTATATGACCTAATACTGAATACCTCTACCACTGACTCAATAACAACGTAATTACATATTCAAATCGCTTAAAATAGATGAAACAAATTGGGAATGCAGAAAATTCTTAGAGGATGATGGGACGAAATTTTGCTAAATAATCCCCAAAAGGAAAAATTCAGGAATTTCAGCTAAGTTGCGGGCTCACACAATTATCCTTATAATAAAAGTAAATGTATACTATCTATGTATCTATCTATCTTACTCCATAACTATTTTTGTATTCAACTCTTCTGTTTGTGTCTTTTTCGTTTTTTCATCTTTATAATAGGTTTATACAAAACAATCACGTTTTCTATAAAGTTTTGCTTATATTATCCTCTGCTTGTATCAACAGACAAGACTCGGTCTCTGACGGCACGCTGGACTCGCTGGAGTACTGCAAGTGCGTCGCCGCGCCCGAGTGCTCCCCGAGGAACGGACTTCCGGTAAGATCTATGGCACTTCTGATACTCGAAAACGGACACACTTGCTAGAATACTTTTTGTTTGATGAACAAAGGATTTCCTCTTTTTGCTGGTGATTTTGGTGTCTCATCCTTAATGCATTACAAATGTTATTAAATTGAAATCATTTAAAATAATTCAAAGTTTGTATAAAAATATATACTTATAAGCATCAATTAAACTACATATAATATGCATTGTCTCCAAATTATTGGCTCTTAATTTGAAGAAGAACAAATTAATATAACAAAATACAATTGAATAAGTAAAATGATAATTGTCTCTGTGGCTAGTAACGACACATTTAAAATGATTTTAATGGCAAGAATGAGGTTTTTTTGTCAGCCAATGATGATTTGATATATTTCCAGAATGCCTGTGGATTTGGGAAGTACCTCTGCTGCTACAAGCGCCCCAACAAACACCAGCAGTCTATCAACTGTGAGATTTTACATATCACCTACATTTTCGCAGTTTGCATTGCATACTGACCATTGCATTATGCACCGGAACACTGGTTTCGTTAGGCAGTCTGAATCAAAGTTAGCTCGTTTTTAACTGTAATGTTTTTCTTAATTCCAGCGCTATTTAACGAAGTAAGCGACGATCGCTTCTTCAACGAGCAACGACCAGTGCTTGTAGGACCCGAGGGACCCACCGGCATCATCGGCCCAACAGGTCCTAAGCAACAAGTCCTAATTGGCCCCAGTGGTCCCACCGGAAACGTTGGTCCTCAGACCTTCCCTCAAAGCAATCCAGCAGTTCTAGTCGGGCCAGGAGGTCCTACAGGACTCATTGGGCCTCAAGGCAACAGGGATGGAGCGACAGGCCCTAATGATAACAGAGACATCCTCGTTGGTCCAGGTGGTCTTACAGGAATAATCGGCCCAAACACAGGATTCGTTGGCTCTCAAGGCAACAGGGATGGAGCGACAGGTCTAAACGAGAACAGAGATATCCTAGTCGGCCCAGGTGGTCCAACAGGAATAATCGGTCCAGATAGAAGCGTCACTGGACCTGATGCAGAGCCCAGTGCCCAGAGAGGTATACTAGTCGGGCCTGGAGGTCCTACTGGCATTATTGGTCCAGCGTATGGCCGCCGAAGACCGGTCTTAGTGGGTCCAGGGGGTCCTACAGGGATCATTGGACCTGGCTACGGTGGAGGTGGTCGAGGGGTGCTGGTTGGGCCAGGAGGACCTACTGGTATCATTGGCCCTGGAGGTTATGGGTTCAACAGGGGCAGGCCTGGAGGCATGTTCTATGGATCTGGGTACGGACGGTAGATTAGACTAGTTGTGAAGTAAAACTGTAGGATACATAATGACGTGCGTAGAATGAGGATGTGGTTTTGTAAATATGTGCTGTAGAAATATTATGAAAGCGCTAAAACATTGAATATTCCTGGAGTACATTTACATAGAAATTCAAAGATAGCATTTTGATTTAGCGCTTGACATAGCAGTTTGTATAAAATTATAAAGAAAAAGCTCTAACAACTCTTTGGTATTTACAGAAATAATCTCAAAGATCTTAGTGTCTAGTCGTAAATCTTTCCGCAGATTTATTTCATTGATCTTGATTTCTTACTTTTATTTTATGTTTTTAATTTCCACTACGTACTTTGTCCTAAAAAACATACATACAGCATCGTCTTTTCTATTTCATGGATTCGCATACTTAATGAAGTGTACCTGATATGATTGTTACCATTAATTTAAGTTGAATGTAAGGAACTTAATTCATTATTGTTATAAATGATTTAATTATAAAATGAACTGTTTCTTTCGGGATTCCACTATAACTTGTCATTTTAGGATGTAAATAGTAGTTCCACGGATCTCTTTTGTTTATACCTACTATTATTAACGTCGTTGTTAATTTAATAACGAAAACGTCAGTAGGAAAGTCGTCGCTCCCGTCGCTCGCATGAATCTAGGAATACGGCGGCAAGTATAAAGCCCGTGTTGAAATAATAAAGTTTTGATGGACGCGTTGGCCGGCCGCCAGCGCCGGCGCCGGCTGAACCACCGCTACTGAATGAAAATGATATGCCTTGTTTTATAAAAGTAGGTAAAACAAATTGGAGAAATAGATCATTGATCATTCTGGCACGCAAATAACTTCATGTGTGTTTTTCGTATTGATTGCGAATAGACTTAGTTGCTGCTACTGCTGCTTTGATGGGTGTAGGTTTATAGTTACTTTATGCAAAAATTAGTAAGTATAAGAAGAATTCTCTATCAACATGAAACATTTTTTTTATTAGGAAAAGAACTACTTCGGATTGTCACAAAAAGGTTATCAGCTGTAAATTGTAAGATTATCCTGTAATCCCAATTACTTATCAATTTTAGACAAGTACAAATTCTTTATAGTTTGGTCAAGTGACATCACTGTAGTTTTTCATTCAAATATTTTGTCTCAGTAACGGCCTGTCATTGTTAGTCTTTAAGTGTAGCAGCTTCGAGTAGCAGCTTCGAATTCTAGGAGTAAAAGAAGAAGAATAGTTAAAACTGACCGATAGTGGTGATGACGATGATGGAGTAGAAGAGCGCGCCGGTGAAGGTCCACTGGATGTGGTCGGTGCTCTCGCTGCCGTCCCAGCCGCGCGCCTTCATCTCCCGCAGCAGGGAGCTCTCGAAGTCCTTCAAGTTACAGAAGAATTTATTCATAGGAATCGTCTATATTAGAAAAATTAATTGCTGATCATTTGTCTCGAGAACGGCTGGGGCGATTTAGTTGATTTTGATTTTGATATGTTCAGGGAAGATAATTAATTGTTGCCCACATGGACGTCGCAGAGTCGGCCGCCCGAAGCAGACCTGGCGCCGCACGGTGGAACAAGAGGCTCCCACACTCGGAGCACCGTGGGGCGAGATGGAGGAGGTTGCCCAAGACAGGAGCAAGTGGCGAGCTTTACTGAGAGCCCTATGTCCCTGATGAGGGATGAGAGGACATTATCATCATCATCATTAAGGGAAGATTTAACGGTGTAAAATAATGAAAAAGTCGCTATTCCAATACGGGAGCCATGGTGGCAACATTCAAAGATTAATTGCCGCCTCTGGGGATCGAAACTTTGATTTCTTGGGTTGGAGATTCCCGGTGGGGCAAACATTGTTATGATGAATATCGATGTTTGTTTTATCGTGTGGGTGTATTTTTTTTTTGTCTTTGTATATGTTTCGAGCACCAATGTTTGTTTCTGGGTATATTGTTCGTCTTTGTATGTATACCAGGCACCTTAAATACAGCTTATACCAAGTCAGGGGCTCTGTGAGTGATACGCTATTTATTGGAATCTATGGGGGTCAGATGAGGGTACAATAAGACAGCAATACCTTGAGCATGTGCACGACCTCGCCGGTCCAGTTGGTCTTGTCCAGCAGCAGCACGGAGTGCGTCAGGCTCCAGATGCTCTGTGTCGTGTTGTTGCGGATCTGGGATATGTTACGCTTCACCTGGAAATATTTTTGTGAATTAGGATTTAATGCACTTCGACAGAGATTTTGAACGAATATAAAAACGTTATTTCCAGTTTTTTCCGTTCCATCCGACTCGTTAGATTCCGGCGGGAGCGAACATTTTTATGCTGCATAGCTGACTAATAAAAGCTTGAATGAAAACGTATGGAACAGTTTTTACGTCAAAAACGTAATACGTAAGTACGAAGTTCCAGGATAACTGGATAAACTATAAAAGCAAATACAATAACTGGGCGATTTCTCATTAGCAGCAGTATTGTTTAAATAACCAATAAACTTGGATCATCATCTTCATCTTCTCAGCCGAAAGACGTCCACTGTTGGACATATGCCTCCCCCACACATCGCCACACAGACAGTTTACTTCCGCAACCTTCACCAGGTCGTCTGACCACCCATACTACAATACTGAACCGTGAAATCCCCCTGAAATCTTATATCAGGAGTTAAAGCAGACCTCCCTTTCGTAGTCAGCCTCGAGGCGCTCGAAGGTGACGGCGCCGAGGATGCAGTAGGCCACCACCAGGCTGATCATCACCAGGTGCGAGAACACCACCGAGCACAGCTTCCACGTGTAGTATAGCACCTGCATGGAAAAACTACATGATGGAATGAAAAGTAGAGTATACAACGTGGGTAAAAAATAATCATTAAGGCTCTATTCCGCATAGGGTGCTGTAACAACCCTCGCTTCTTCTAGTTTTAAGGTATTATTACGCCACCCTCACTGAGAAGCGATGAACCGACGAATTAGAACGAATAGGTAATATTTTTATACGTGAATTTACGGTAATATTGCAAAGTCATAATTACGATGCCAGTGTCCTTATTTACAACTAGCTTTTGCCCGCAACTTCGCACGCGCTTTTTCATTAAAAACGTTAATTACTGGTTGATTTACTACTCAGGATTTTGGTGACATTATTTCTGATCGCACCTATACCCCCTAAAAATATCTACCTATTTACAGTAGTAATATTTTGTTTATTTCAGTTCCCGTGGCAACTCCAGAAATTTATTTCTACACTCCACCATACAGACACTGAAACACATATAACTAACATTTATATAAGCTGGTTGGGTAAAATATTAGCTCGGTAGTTGGATTATGTACCTACGCGAGTAAAATTTCACGTCGATACACTCAATAATGTAGATTTTTCATACTAACTAAAAAATCCCGTAATTCCCGTTCCTGAGGGAATTTTAAGAAATACTTTCTTAGCGGATGCCTACGTCATAACATCTACCTGCATGCCAAATTTCAGCCCGATCCGTCGAGTGGTTTGGGCTGTGCGACGATAGATCACTATGCCAGTCAGTCAGTCAGTCAGTCAGTCACCTTTGAGTTGTATATATTTACAATTAAGGTGAAGTTTTCTTAGTACCGATGGTAAAAACTTCCTAAAATTTTAAATACATTTTTCAAATGAGGATGCCACCATCGGTTGGTACTATATTAAGGATATCATAAGGTCTAGATGACAAAGATGTACCTTGGCGCATTTGCTGGGCGGCGGGGGCGGCGGCGGCGGCGGTGGCATGACGAAGTCCGCCCTCTCCACTCTCACCTCACGACGGCTCATCACGCTTATCACTTCTCACAATAAGCAAGGAAGTATTCAAACACCCGCTCTTTAGCAAGCATCTTGGTAGATATCATAAAATTTGACTTTTTTACGGTTCTCATTCATTCCTGTAGACTTATTTGAATTTTCGTTTAGGTAGTTTCCTAATTATTAATCACTTGGTATGTAATAAACTAAGATAAACTTCGTTATGATTTCAATTCAATGGCACTCATTTCTCTTTTAAAAACTGCTTCTACAAAGCTAGGAGAATCCAATAAAAGTTTAATTACAGAACCACAGTCCGACATTGATAGCACATTAATCACTCCGGCAGTTTGGTTTGAAACATCGATCCTCTCTTCTTTTCGTACACTCAATAACAATGTTAATAATCAGTTGTTATTATTAAGATTAGAAATATTAGTATAACGTTAGGCGCGGGCAGCGGGCGGGCGGTCGCGGTTCAACTAGGCTGGTTAGCAGAGTTGGGCGGATTTACGACCGCTACCGCGACAAAACGTATTTGGGTCGCCAGCGGACGCCGTTCGACTGGCCTGCCTATGGTATTTCATAATAGACCTGCAACCGCTACCACACTCCTGAAATAAACCTTTCAATTTCGAACCAAATAATAAGCCCGGCTTTATCTATATCATTGAGATGCGGAGTGCTTGCGATGTTTATCCTCGCGTCGATGTTTACATTTGTTCAACATCTCTTAGCCGTTACGACGTCTGTATCAATTTATCTAATGGTTTGCTTAGGTTTGTTACCAATTAAACTAAATTTGATGATTTATTTTATTATTTTCCTATTTATAATCGAACCTCACACAGTCTAAAACCTCACACAACCAAATCACAAAGGTTATAAAATAAATAACATAATATGTTATAAATAAAGTATCTTTCAAATAAAGAAGAATAACAAGTAAATAAGTTTAAACATTTTAATAACACACAAAAAATACTTAATTTTAATTTTCCTAATCAATTAATTAATCTAACAAAAGCCTGAACTTATGAATGTAACGCAGACAAAATTGAAAATTATATTTATCACGGCAGTCCACATATCTGTTCCTATATTATTTTTAGGTATTATTGTATAGTACACCAATAAAATATTACAATTCTCTCGTACTGTATCAAAAATCGATGCATTGGCTAATATTTTTGACGTTTTGTTCTACCTATTTACAGGATTAAATCTAAACCTTTTTCTTGCATTACTCTGTCTAGAAACCGCATCAAAATCCGTTTCATAATTTTAAAGATTAAAGCATTTATAGACAGACAGACGCGGGAAGCAACATAGATTAATACTATGAACAAGTCGACCCGGCGAACTTCGTACCGCCCTACCTATAACTATGTTGTGCATGTATTGTACATATAAACCTTCCTCTTGAATCACTCTATCTAATAAAAAAAGACGCATCAAAATCCGTTGCATAGTTTTAAAGATTTAAGCATACATAGGGACAGACGCGAGAAGCGACTTCGTTTTATACTATGTATATTTGAGTTGATATTGATTTATTTCACCTTAACATATACAATACAAATCTTTCGTTTTTGGCTGGTTTACATTAGCATTTTTAGCCTTTCTAATAATGGAGTCTTTTTCGAAGAGGTCATTACAACAACGTCCGTCTAACAAGCAATAACAGAAATAATGAAGACTATTTCGTAGAAGTCATTTCAACGTCTGCACCAGGTGTGAGCGAGGCGGAGGCGGCGGGCCGGTGGTGCTGCTGCGCGATGAGCTCGGCCTCGCGGATGGTGTCGGGCAGGCGCGTGTTCAGCGTCTCCGGCGTCGTCAGCATCAGCGAGCCCGCCACCAGCGCCGTCGCGCCGAACAGCACTGAGGGCAGCCACTCTATGTAGATTGCCTGAAAATAAATTGGTTGTGTATAACGTCATAAACAATCATTGGTGACATAAGTCACTAGCCACCGCTTCGGCTGATCGTGCGTCTCTCGCTTATTCTGCGCTCTCGATTTCTCGTTTAGTTAGTCGTGTCGGTCAGCCTTTCCATTAAAAAGGCAGGTGAGGTAAACTAAGGCAGTACGAAGGGTTTTTTCGAAATCCGGGCAGCAGCGTCCTTCTTTAAAAAACTTTAATTGCCTTACTGCAATCGTAAACTCGTCTGTCAAGCGTGGGGATTATGGCGAAATGCCTCACAATGTTCAACCTTGTGGTAATCTGTGAGGGAAACCCATGTCCAGCAGTAGACGTATTTTAGACTTAGAAGAAGAAGAAAACATAGTGTTTATGTGTCGAATAGGCTTTTCTTCACAAGCAATTATCTGGAATGGTGTTTGTGACACATTTAAAAGACAAACTGACCAGCAAAGGCATCTGCGGCGCCACAATGGAGCCGATCCGACCAAGCATGGAGCAGAAGCCGAGCAGCGACTGGCGCGCGCGCGTCGGGAACAGCTCCGACGTGTACATGTACACGCCGCTGAACGCCTGCGTGATCGCGATCTTGCCCACCAGGTACAGCAGCGTAGATAGCCAGGGAAGACCTGGGTACAACAGATTATCACAAATAACTGTCATAGGAAGATGAGATAAAGGAAAGAATATGATTTGGTGAGCGTAACCGAGAGTGGCTTGTTCATCGTGTAAATAGTATAAAGTAAAGTAAAGGAAAAAATGATTTATTCAATACAGGATACAAGATATCGCTTATTGAAAGTCAATTAGACTAATCTAATTAAGGACCTGTAGTTTGAAGCTTCTTACCTAATTAGGTATGAGGGTCCCCCACCCTCGCAGCTGTGACATGCGCGCGTCGAAATGCGAAATGTCGCGGCAGTTTTAAATTTTATTACTTTTCATACAAGCCGAAGTTAAATCGAGATGTTTATACCTACCGCACAATTTTTCTTTCCGATTTTCGTTTCAGCTAACAAGAATTTGCGTTTAGGTAAGGTATTTGTAATAACGAGTTTTTTTTTAAACCATCTGAGAAATATAAAACAGATTTCTTAATTCTGAAAAATATAGATGTAGGATTTAGTTTAGACAAGTTATTAAAAAGTAACAAGATCTAATGAATTTCACTCTGTAGAAATAAAACAAAGTAAACCCTTTTTGTAGTGTTTTTTTCCATTAGAAATACACTACTGATTGTTTTAATTTGATTTTGTGACTCAAAAAACATTACATACAAATTACTATATAGTTTGAGTTGATAACTTTTTGCTCAATTTACTATGTTTACATACCTATAAATGCGGGAAATAGATACATCTCTTAAACCACTTTCCCTATCGTCCGTAATTTATTTCTCTAAGAGTAGTCGTCATTCCCTGGCCACCACCAGATCTGACTTCAAAGGACTTTTTCTTAAAGGGTTTTCTTAGAGGGTCTTTAGACTAAAGTCTAATAAAATAAAAACTAATCCGAAGACAATTATTGATCAAAAAGAAAATATCCGAATCGGATATCCGACTTAAAATTACTTGGTATACCCTACATAACTTTAAGAACTTAGTAATTATATTATTATTTTATGCATTTCGGTTTTTTTTTCGGCGGTTTAATTTTTTGATAAAAAAGTTTTTAGACGTTCGTTTGCATGAGTGCCGCAATTGTACCTCTAATAATTACAATTATTGTAACGGATCACATTAAGATGGTGTTATTTTCAAAAAATAAATTAATATTGTAAGAAGTACACAATTTAATTATTTCTGAAAATGTACTTAATATATTTTTTTAAATATTTTTTTAATTTTAAGAAACTTGGGTTTCTTCTGATTTGACATTCTGTATTTAGGCATAGACAAAGTAGAACGCTGCGCTTCCGTATTGCCGCCGCACGTACTTGCAGGTTTATACCTAAAGTGCGGAGTAAGCCAGAAAAAAAGGCTTGACAATACATTCATCATCATCATCATCAGCTTGTAAGAGCCCACTGCTGGACATAGGCCTCTTCTCTGGCACGCCATGCACATTTACATTACATACATGTTATTTTATTTTAGTTAAATATGTAAACTGAAGGTAAACTATGTTTTTTGTTTTTAATTATATTGTAGGTATGATTTTGCGTGTACTGTTGGATTAAATAAAATTGTTGTGTACCTCTATTATCTATTGTTTAATTCTCAAACTGGCGGGCACACTGGATGCGGTAGCGCGTATATTGCATTGTAAGTATATAGGTTTTTTACGAGAAAAATTATTTAATAAGTAGATTTCCGGGTTCGCTGATAACGAAAATGACATACCTACCAACATTTTGAAACCAAGATGGCAGAAATTCGAGCTATTAAACTTTCCAAAGGCAAGTCTGAGCTATCAAGCACTATACGCAAAATAACTTGTGTAAAATATTTAGGTCTATGTATGTTTATATAATATTATAATATCACTGTCTGATCTGAGACCGCTCGCTGCTACAGTTAAACAACCAAGTTTTCGTCAGCAGCTATTGTTCTATCATCCCTACGATTTAAGTTTTGTCTGTGAAAATAAAAAAGGTAAGTTTGTAATGCGACGGTTTTTTAAATGTAATATCGGTATCAAAATTGTTTTTTTTCAGCTTCATATAGATCCTAATCAGATGTTATGGTTCATTGTTTTGACATCTGTTGTCAAAACTTGTTTACATTTGAATAAAAATAAAACGAAATACGAGAGCGCGAAAACAAAAATTTGACACAGAACCGGCCTCGGCCGTGGCCACAGGGGTACTGACGGGGTAGGGAGCGGCGCGGCATGGCATCGGACCGCGCGAAAACGATGTTTTTTTTTAGTTTTTGCTGGTTTTTTGTCTTTTCGTTAAACTTAAAAATTCTTACTATAGTAGTATGTCTAAAATTTAAGGTCAGCAATTTTCATTCCAAAAATCAAATAAAAACAATCAGCGGTTTAAAAATAAAATGGAAAAAACGGAACAAAAAGGGGTAACTTTGAGATTTTTTTCTATCAACTAAAATTAATTAGATCCTGTTTCCCTTTAGTATGATGACTAGATTAGATCCTTAACTAACACATATATTTTTTTCAGAATGAAGACATCAATTTTGTATGTCTCAGATTGTTTAAAAAAATCTCAAAAACACAAATTTTTGAACCACCAAGCCTTAATATTGATACCTTATTTCGTAAAGTATCCTATACTGATAGAGGCGAGGTAGTTCAGGGTGCCCACTAATTGGCTCAGGCAAACAATGTTTGCCTTGCCTTACGACAATATAGTATACCTACACGTGGGTGTAAAGTTATTCCGCTTTGGGTGCTGCTATAACTTCCGCTTGTTTGCGTTTCAAACCTTGTCTAGTGCCACCCTATATTTTTCCATGAGTATTGTAAAATACGTTTAAGGAGTCCTTCGTCTGCCTTATAAATTCGGCTGCCAAGCGTGGCAGCTATGGCAACACCCAGCTCTGTCCTGTGTTTTAGTTGTTTTGGGAAGATCATTTGTCCAAAATTGGACGACTTTTTAGCTGAGTGATGATGAAGCGAAGAATTGAGTAATTAGTGCACTAAACTTTTTATTGTCAACTACCTTTATAGTAAGAAAAGTAAAATATACTACTGAGTACTCACTTTTAGGCACAAAGGTCAAAGCAACGCAGGAAACACCACAGACGTAGTACGCTATCAGCAGCGTGGTCTTTCTTCCAATTCTGTCGAGCACCAGAGCATTTGTGACGACAGCAACCACCTCGACGCTCACCACCAGCATGTAGTTGGTGTACTTGTCCCCGGCGAGCGAAACAGAGTTGATGGCCAGCCCGTAGAACACGAACGTGCAAGTGATCCACCACCACGAGCAGATTGCTAGTCGCGTCATTATTATGGGAGACTTCAGCACTTGTGTCCAGATCCCTTCTTCTTCTTTTTCCTCTTGCTTCTCTTCTTTAGTCTTCACCGTGTTCTCAGTCAACTGCCTCATCGTCTCCTCTGAGAGAGTGACTTTGTTCATTTTCGCTGCTTTCATTATTATTTCGACAGCTTCCTCTTTCCTCCCCTTTGATAGTAGCCATCGTATGCTCTCAGGAAGTAGGTAGATGTATGATAGAAATAAAATCGACGGTGGGTAAGCGACTAGGATGAAGGTCCGCCAATAGGGAAAGGTCTTGGCGATCATCGCGAAGCTCAAACCTCCGATGACCAGCATTATGCCGAGGAATGCTGTCGTTAATACTCTCTTATCTTGGCCCAGCAGTTCGATTGCTGAAAATATTAGAAACCTTATTGAGAATCACATTACTACAAAATTTTATTCTTCCAAAAAACTACAGATCTACTTTTTTCAATTACAACTGTATGTCAAATTCCATATAGGTATTAGAAATGGAGTGGCCACAACTTCCTAGTTTTGCACATACTGCAAACTGCTTAGAGTGAGCGCAAAACAAGCAAACTGAGGACACTGCATTTCAAGAAATGGAAGATTTGCACTAAAGCGATACCTCGCAGCCGCTAGCTCAATTGGCAACTAAAAGTTTGCCTACTGCTGCGGACTCAACCTAAGAGCAGGAGAAGAGTTCAGATAAAAACTAACTAAGGATATAAGCGGCAGGGAAGGCGCTGGCGCCGGCGACGGTCTCGAGGAACTCGACGATGACATACATCTCGTAGGAGACGGAGAAGGCCTTCAGGGTGCCGATGACGCCCACCAGCGTGCAGCTCAGCACCAGCGCGCGCTTGCGGCCCCAACTGGAAACAGAAGTTGCGAAAATCCTTAGTTTCCTATGAACTTTCCTTAGAAGTCTTCATTATTATCATCTCAGCTTAAGAATTTTCACTTCATGGACATCATAGGCTTTTTCTACAAGTCGCCATGCCGATTGAACTTGAGCGACCCTCATCGATGATACAATTTTTTGCAATAGCCAAGCTTTTCGTGCATTATAAAATAGCACTTTTGTATTTCCTAAACGTCTGATGATCGCTCTGCTTGCTTGCTAATGATTCGCGTAGGTAAGTATATTAAAGTTTGATCACTCACTATCAATTTATGATCGGTACTAATAGTTTGAGGCGCTTTTTACTAAGGGAGCTTTTAGATGAAGACGTGAACATGACGTACCGGTCAGAGATATATCCGAGGATAGGCAGCGACACCAGCATGCCGAAGTTGTGCACCGTGCCCACCAGGGTTCGCTTCCACTCCTGACACGCCAGGTTGAACTGTCAATACAAAGATGAATTATAATGTACCTATTTATAGTGTTCATAATTTCAGCTGACCGCTCAGACGACCGCTGCTGGGCATAGGCCTCCTCCATGAATCGCTAAAACGATCGGTCTTGAGCGACCCTCATTGCTTGAACTCACTTCCGCACTTTTACCAGATCGACAGACCATCTGGTGCGGGGTCTGCCAACTCTATTTATTAGTTAACTTTCCTAAATGACTTACATTTTTTCGGTTTTTGGATTAGGTACTATAATGATTGCACTATTTAATTTAGTGAATCAATGCGCTCAGTGTTACTTTGCTCCGAAACTTCTACAGGCGTTGTTTATTTATTAGTGATTCAAAGATTTTAGCAGATTAAGTAAACTGTATGCTGCTTCAGAAATTAATTTGTTATTGGGATTGGGTTGATACTGTCGTTTAAGAAGTTAAGTACCTTCAAACAAAGGTACATAGCCTAAGTAAGATGACTGTGATTACTTAAGCACTTAGCGTTAAAGCACTAAATTACAGTAATATAATATGCCCTCACATTGTAAGCCTCAGGCACAGCGTTTACTGTTTACGTCGCATCATGCAAAACCCATTAATTCAATTGTCTTATATTTCTACAATTTCACGCTAAGTAATTCAAAGTTACAAGTATTTAGGTAGGGATACCATTTTTTTTTAAATAATTTCTTTGTTTGTAATATTTTGTCGTTTTCGAAATCGATTTCGAGATTAATCTTAATTCCTACTATAATAGAAAAACCCGACTCGACTAACATCAAAATGTAGTGGGAATAGCGTCGCAAGATTTCCGTTATGTTCCCAAGTTATATAAAAACCGTTGCCATAACTTCAAATTCACCCTCATAATTCACATTCCAAAAATATTTAACACTAGCTGTCCCGGCGAACTTCGTACCGCACCTTACAATTTTATATGGAAAATTTATTTTCTCACCTTTCAAACTTTCCCTGGACTCCTACGGACATTTTGAGCCCAAAATCAGCTAAATCGGCCCGGCCGTTCTTGAGTTTTAGCAAGACCATCGAACCACGATTCATTGTTTATATGTATAGAAGATAGGTCGCAAAAATGTATTACGAAATCAACAACCATTACACTTTATTTGGCCACAAAAACACAATGGTCATGAAACCGGAGGACCGTGCGACGCAACGAATCGGAATCGAATTCTTACCTCACCGGATGATTATTGAAATCAATGGACATTTGTAAGCAAGCACCCATTAGGTGGGTTGCGTAACTAGGTAGTTAAATATTTTCACAGCGAAAAGACTCAATATCTAGGACGGGCTAGGCCCTAAAATGTATGTCCTTGCGGAACTCAAAGGAAAGCATATCCAACAGTGACCGAAGTCTATTTTTGTTGAAAAAAAAAACAGATTAATGGACTCGGCTTCAAAGTAGGTATACATTTTCTTTAAAGAGGGATGGATTTAGACTTTCATATTTCCTTTAAAAGAAAAATCTGTGTAAAGCAGTCTTGATAAAATTACGTCTTCAACAACATCTGAGCCTAAACATCTTCATAAAACGGGCTGTAGTTGTAGGCGTAGTCTATTCGTCCCACACTAGACGGTCAGCTAATCAACCGTAATGGAGATCATCACTTTACAAAAGACTGATCAAATGAGGCCGGAAGACGAGTCGCTGCGGCGAGGCGCATCGCGGCCAAGGACTGTCACGGTGGGAGCCGTCTCCTCGCCACATGATTGCTCATCTATGAACTCAATGATGCACCCTAGGGATCTGTACTGACAGCGTACAACGATGCCCTAAGCCAGTGATCGCTCTTTAAACTACTAATAAAAGTACAAAGAGCGGGCCTGTCGATGTCACAAACTATCCGCCTATCCTGAAGGCCCGATTTCCTTGCTTATGCCTTCTTTTCCAGTTTGAGAATTTTCTCTCAAAAGATTATTTTAGTTTGCTTTATGTTAATAAATATCAAAAGAAGAATTGTTTTTCTGCGTTTTATTGAAAATCCTGAGATTTTCAAAGTCCAGCCGGAATCTTGAGAAAAGTCCAAAAATCCGGTAATCTCCGGACACCTAATAATTGGGCCTAAATTTGACTATTGAAATTATTTGTCAAAAATTCTATCAATACAAATACTGTAATTAAAATGGAAATATCCTCAAAATATTCCACACAACACTTGTGTTGAAAATTTTAAAATAAAATGTTTGAAAAGCTGTTTCTGCACAGTTCACGCTTATCCATTAGTTTTTACATATCGCCGGCAGTGGAGCGTGGCGTGGCGTGGTAAGTGCTTCAGTAGATCACTGGTTCAATGTTGAACCGTTTATCAATGGTCTTGATAGAGATTTCGGCCGATGTTATACATATTCATACCAACTAACAAATCAAACTGTTAGCGAGACTAACAAGCATGACCTCAATCCCGATGACTTGGCGAGGAATCTCCTTTCTTATGAATTATCCTAATTTTACAATTTTGATTTTGACCAGCCCTGTACTCACTAAGTTTAACGTAGAAAATGTTACATAATATGGCTAATGGCTATGTAAATAAGGCTTTAACTTCAATCGCTAAAATTGTTATCGGTCGTAAAGCCCCAGGACTTTTCTTAAACGTACTTACTGCAATATAGCAGTCACAAAATAAATAATTTCTGAAGCAACCATACCATCTGCCGCTTGACTTACAAAGAACACTTGTCTTTGTTTACTTGTGTTGTGTTAAAAATAGTTTTATTTGAACAGAGGTTAGTTGACTAAAGCATTTGTCGGTCCAATAGCCTTTTGATAAGCAAACAAGGGACATTCTCATGTTGTAAGGAGATCCGTATATAATTTCTTGCAGTTCTCTCACTTTTTATCATCTCATCTGAAAGACTTTCCACTGAAGACATATGTTTTTCCCACAAGACAGAAGGTCTTTAACGCTAAATTCGTTGGAGGCAACAGTTTTTGCACATTTACCTTATCTCGATTTGACACTAAATTAAGGTATTCCCAATTTCGTAACTAACATGATACTCACTTTGCTAAACCAGTTTTAAACCTGTGTAGTTACACACTCCTTTTTAGCTAATGAAGTACCTAATTAAAAAAAATACTGATACTTAGCGTTTTCCTTCCCTAAGAAGCTAATTGAAATGACTAAATAAAAAAATACTATATAGAAGGTACAAATCGACAAAGTCCGACTATATCGATGTAAGTTATAGCTTCTATCTGTTATTTTCCGAGACAATTTTATACTTATCAATTCTTGTTTCCAGTTCTGGTTGTTTTTGCGTTTCTAGTAGACTCAGGTTATCAAGAGTCCCTGAATGAGATGCGCTATATGTAGATTAAGACTTCAATTAAGATTTAAGACTGACTATTCTCCTCCCGTGTGGGTGTCGTTAAACCTCACCGCGTCGTGCGCAGATAAACTGTGCATAATTTAAATGCGTTTGAGGGTTACTCGTTCTACGGGCGACGGAACACTGGAAGGACGGGCAGCAGCGTACTTCGATAAAAAACTTAACCCCTCGGCTCAACTCGGTACAGATCTCTACCGATTAGTAATAAAGTGCAAGGACTCAACTCGGTACAGATCTGTACCGGTACGGAGCGTCGCGACGCGCGACTTTTTTTTACTCGTTTTTTATTTAAAGAGCCATACTGCGATTTCCAACCAGCCAGCGCCTTCATTTCGCTCTCATACTGTTTGTACTTGTGACAATCTGTGGAGTATTCCTCCACCTATAAATAAAAAATAAAAATAAAATAAAATAAAAATATATTTATTTCAATAAAAAGCTGTAGAGTGTACATCTTTTTATAACATTTCATGGGTTGAGTTCTACTCCCTAAAGTAGGAAAACCTGTAGCTTAGGTTGAGTAGATGCTCCTCCCGTAACAAAGTAAATGTTAAAGCGAAACATGCAAAGAAGAGAATAAAAATTAAAATAAAAAACTAAACAATAAAATCTTAAAAAAATAATTATTGCATGCTAAGTAAATTTTGAAGATTTCACATGAGATATGATAATTTATTAATAGACATGTTAGGAAACAATTAATAAGATACTTTCTGTTTGATCATAGGTTTGTTTTAGTAACCAATTATTTACTTCCTTTTTGCATTCATAATAAGTTTTTGAGTATAAATTTAAAGTTTTATTAAGTTTATTATAAATATAAGGACCAAGAAAATGTTGAAATTTTGTAATAAATTTAGTGCGAGTGTTACTTGTTGGGCATACTATATCTTTCCTTCTTTTAATATTATTGACGGGATCATAAACAATTGATGCATGTTGTCTAAGAATTATACTTTGTATAAAAAGTTGCCTGACCGTCAAGACCTCACAGAAATAGAAAAGATTGGCTGTATCATAAAAAAATGGCTTAAACGTTGCCACCTTTAAGACAGCTCGTTGAGCTCGTTCTAGGCTTAACATCAGTGTTTTATCAGCCCCACCCCAACTAGAGATGCAGTACCTTAATAAAGACTCGCATAAGGATTGATAAATCTGTTTGAGTAGTTTTGGTTCAGCTACGTTTCGCAAAATTTTAAAAATATAAATTAACTTTCTTACTTTTGAACAAGGTCATACTATGTCCAAGAGCGGACGTCTTTCAATTGTAATGAATAAAAGACTGACCTCAGCAACGATAGTATCACGACTGCCGTAGATCCAACTATCGCAAGGCACGAGCTCGTCCCCGAAGCTGGCCTGGTCGCAGCCACCACCATGGTAGTCCGCCAGGTCTCGTCTGAAGCACTTCCTCTCCCTGGGCTTGTCCAATGGAGGCAGCGCCGCGTCCACCCAGGAGGGGCTGAAGTCTGTGCTGTTGGCAGCCTCGCACCCAGGGATCATACATCTGGAAGATAAGGTGAAGACTTAATCGTTGCAGCTGATTGAGGTCTTGAAGTTGCAAAGTCGAGGATTGTTATGAAAACTACTAATGCTCCATGGCTTAGTTGGCAGTGATGTGGACTGAGTAAGCGTACTGTGCGCCTGGGTTCGATTGCCGATAGGGCGAATATTGATAATTTGTTTCCGGTCTGGGTGTAATGTTCGTCTCTGTTTGTGTTTCGGGTACCCTAGATACAGGTTCTTCCTAGTTAGGGGTTCTAAGTGTGATGTGTTATTATTATTATTATTTAATTCTTTAGTTTTCTCGGTCACATCTTCTAAATGACCGGTGTTGTCTATGATGCACGGGCCTAAGCCAATGGTTTAGTTGCTGTTTGCTAAATTTATATCTACTTGAAGTGATTATCTAACTATTCTACATGTATTCAGAATTGTAGCTTTTTTGGAGAGTAATGTATGTTGAAGGGTGAAGATTTAGCGTTTAAGAGCTTGATGCATTTGTTTTGGTATAATACCAGTTATTATTATTATTACAACAGTACTTATACTAACTAAAAATGCAAAAAAGTTTTGGTTTCTTTAGATTCATGATCATAGCCGAAAATCCATCACTGCTTTGCCATAAGAACTGCGCTTGGCAGGCGGGATGGCAATATCAAGTTTTTCAACGCAGGACGCTGCTGCCCGCCCTTCTTTATCCCTTAGCGCCTTTTACGCCACCATGGAAGGAAATGTAGTGGCGTTCCATGTCACCATCACATGGTGGAAGTGAAGACTAGTTAAGCGAAAATGGAGTGGAGTAAAAGTAGTAAAAAAGTAAAGTAAAAAATGATTTATTCAATATAGGATACAAGATATCGCTTATTGAAAGTCAATTAGACTAATCTAATTAATATTGATACCTTATTTTGTAAAGTATCCTATACTGCGAGAGGCGAGGTAGTTCAGGGTGCCCACCAATTGGCTCAGGCAAACAAATGTTTGCCTTGCCTTACGACAATGCTCGCCTGGGGAGACGCCCCCAAACGAGGAGTAGCTAGGCTTCTTGAGAAAGTTTATGTTGTTTAAATTTTCAATTGAGATATTATGAACATCAAGTTTGGTACAAGTATAGTAAGCATCGTAATCATTATTAAACATCATTGTATGTACTACATCATTGTGTTGACTTTTTTCAACTAACTATAAACATGATTTTAGTGTTTGGAAGGCAATTGTCTCCTCTGTCCGGTTGTTTTCAACTCATTACTGCATTGTGCTGCGGCATTACGAAAATTGTTTTCTTTAACTTCAAACTTCCTTGTTTCTGTTGGAGGATTCTAAAGTTATTAATGTCATTACGTTCACGTAGTTACGTACATACGTAGTAACTTAGCTCGAATTTTCTTAATGACAATCTAAGTACATAAGTAGTACCTACCTACTTAAGGTAAACTTAGTTGTTGTGGATTAATGGAAACAATAATAATTGTTTAAGATAATAAAAAAACAGACAAAAACCTCAAGAGCTAACAAAAACAGATTTTATAGCATCTCAACCAGACGAAGCCATGTTTGAAGGTAACGTGTCGTCGTGCTGCGAGCGCGCTCGTCTCGTGCGGCGCACGCGCACGCATATTGCTTGGTAGCACGTGTGTTATGATTATGATCTATGAGATAATAGTAGTAATTACTACAAATTTATGATATTGAGTTGCTTTACTACAAACAAATGCACGACGATAGAAAATAGTAAATACCTAACTACAAACATAAAACCCGAATAAAAATGAAGAATGTATGGACTCTATAGATTCAAAATTACTAGGTGTTTGTCATTTTTGGCAAATAAAAGTTCTGACCATAAATTAAACATTAACGATTGGTTGTCGATTTAAAGCATTCTCTTATCTTATAAAGCATAAACTCGGCTAAACGTGGGTCCAGCTTTTGAGCTGGTACCTCTGCCTAACCCTTCGGGGAATAAAAGGCGTGAGTTGATGTATGTATGTCTTATCTTATTGTCCATAACCATCGACGGTGCAGGGCATTGATAGGTTATATAGTTATGTATTGATGGTTTTTATATGTTTATCTGACTACTCCGTGGCCCAGTTGACAGTGATGTGGACTGAGAAAGCGTGTACACCCGGGTTCGATTCCCGGCCGGGGCGAATATTGATATGATGAATATCGATGTTTGTTTCCGGTCTGGGTGTAATGTTAGTCTCTGTGTGTGTTTCGGGCACCCTAGATACAGGTTCTTCCTAGTTGGGGGCTCTGAGTGTGATGATGTGTTATTATATCACAGATTTTAATTTAATTTAACTATTAGTAACGTTATCACGACTCTCTGATTCTCTCGATCACGTCCACATAATATGCAGGGCCGCCTGTCCACGTCAACACTTCCATTCCATGTAGAAATATAGAGGCTGGAAATGGCGCGGCCCTGTACCTACGTGTAGTGTATGCTAATCACTGTTTTATTATATCTTGACTAGACTAGTGTAACGATATAATTTTTTATGAACAGCGTCATTAACTTATTGAAATTCATTTAAAAATAAATTAATAGTAATTTAAATATTAAAACTGAATCGAAACGTTTTTTGATTAAATCGATTAACGATATTCGATTTCGATTTATAGCGGCCAGTACTGTTTCGCGCATGCGCGCTACGTTCCCGCGACTTTTGAATAAAAACAGAAAAGAAAGAAAAAAAAACAAAGGAAAGGGATTGGATTTTTTTTTCTAGAGCTAATGAAAATTATTTTTCTGGATAAAAAAGTTATAATTCCTGGCTCAGTGATTTCTACTAATTGCACAATATTAATGAGCAACTTTTCTCTTAATTTGTAAATAAACATTAATTTGAGTTGAAACCCCTACTACCAGGGGTTTCAAGATACAGTTGAGATTTACTTTACCTTCCGAAGTCGGAATTTTACCAGCTGACCTTGGCTCTACCGGTTCATCTAAAATACTGGAACTGGAACTTACCGGATTAAGCACTTCTACCCTGAAAACGTCTGCTCCTATGCCTCACCTCCTTACCGACTTGCCGCTCCTTTAATCACCACCTGTCCACTCTCCAAGCTCTTCATGGACTACCAAGCAGGGCAGTACTTAGATATATATATATTCTCCTTACTGTACGGAACTGATCAGGCCCTTTAGAACTCATTATTCCCTTTATTAATTTTCTTCTGTAAATCTGTTTTTTTTAATTTGTGTACATTGTAAATAAATATTGTATATTTGTAAATAAGAATTTTAGTTTAATTTATGTTAGCGTCTTGCGGGTCCACCGGCCTACAAGCGTTACATTGGCGCCCAAAACGTGGTCGGAGATCAGTTCCTTTCAGTTGGTTATCTTATAAGTAGCATGTGTGCATGTCTAATTTTGTAAAGGTTTTGTTTTTCTTTCAGTTTTATTTTTTTTTTCCCTTAGTTCACATTAAGTAGTTGTTTTTTTTTCTTTTGTCTTTCTTAAATGATCTATGATATAATATTGGCAACATTGGGAAAAACATTACGTCTGTAAATAAGAATTGTTACAGAACGGGGCTGTTACTGTATTTTTATTCTGTCTATGTATAATATATTGTGCATGTTGTTTGCTATTTACTCGATAGTTAGTTAACTATTTTTTTTTTTTTTTTTTCCAAAATGGCTGAAGACTTAAAGTTCCTTTCTCTTCAAAAATCTGAACTCGCTTACGAAGTTGCCATTCGAGGCGAGGCACCCGCAGAAACCGTTGCTGGTCTGCGCAAACAAATCGTTAAATTATCACAATTGTACCCTTCGGGTGACATTTTAGAATCAGTATTTGATGCTAAAAAGGATATTGCAGGCGTAGAAGAAACCTTAGCTAAACTTGATAATCTGTTAGCTTCATTCCTAGTTAAACGTGACGAAAAGATCAAAGCTCGCGCACAAAACCTTGTTAATCACGTTGTTCATAGATTGGTTCGTATAGACTTCAGCTCCACCCCTGAACTTTTACCAAAACTTGACGAAATAAACGAAAAAATTGATTGCGTTAATGCACAGTTTTCTGTTCTGCAAGAAGATTCAGAAGTCGAAGAAAAAAATGCAAATAGTAACAATACCATACCTGACACTATGTCTGTCACTGTTCAATGTGATAAGACATCTTTAGACTTTTCTAAGATTTCTTATGACGGCAAAACCTGCGTACGTGCTTTTATCCAACACGTGGAAGAGTTTATGAATGCTCGCAACATTTCTTCTCAAAAATTTTTATGCTTCGGTACTGAAATTTTTAAGGAAGGGGCCTTACATTGGTTTCGTAGTGTCAGAGAACAAGTTTCCTCATGGCAAGAACTTTCTTTGCGTTTAAAAGAAGATTTTAGTCTTGTAGACTACGATTACCGCTTCTTATCAGAAATCAAAGCGAGAACTCAAGGTGAGCGAGAAAATATAACCGTTTACCTTTCAATTATGAGCGGTATGTTTTCTCAGCTCAACAAACCCCTATCTGAAGCGGAAAAGATAGAAATACTTCTCCACAATATTCGTCCATACTATGCAGCTGTCTTAGCTTCTGTACCGGACATAAGTACTATTGAGACAATACGCTCTCTTTGTAAAAACTATGAAAATATTCAGACTCGTATGTCACAATTTCAGGAACCTCCAAGAGTAAGTACAGGGACCCTTGCACCTAGTTTTGCTTATTCTCATTCCTCACGTGTTCCTGAGTAATTAAAAGAAAATTTACCGTTTTTGCAGCCTACTTCTGCGTTTTCGCAACGGAAATTCTGTCCTCGCTGTCGTGTTGATACACATAGTTTAAGAGGTTGCACGGCCGAGAGAAAAATAGTATGTTTTCGCTGTGGTAAACCCGATTTTAAGACTCCTAACTGCCCAGTTTGTCAGAAGTCATCGCGATCATTTACTAATTCAAAAAACTAAGAGCGCAGGATTGTGACCAAAAAGCTAATAAACTTGGCTATTTTGATGATGCAGATTGGAAGAATTGGCTTCATTATGTAAATATATTTTTTAACTCTTACCGAGTGTCATCAATCCTGTGTGAAAAGCCTTCTAATGACTCAAGAGCATTCGTTAATTTAAATATTAATAATATAGAGGCGTACGGTTTATTAGATTCAGGCGCAGCTGTAACTATTCTAGGTAACAATTCTCACGAAGAACTTGTGGCACATGATTTGAAAGTTTTTTATGACGATAAGTGTGAAATCGTAGTCGAAGGTGGGCAATGCTTTTCAAGCAAAGGCTATATGTTGTTGCCAATTAACTTTAACGACTATTTTCATCTTGTTAAGGCATACATAGTTCCGCAAGTTACGACACCTTTAATTTTAGGCATTGATTTCTGGAGAAAGTTTGGGTTGTGCCCCAAGTACATTGGCTCTATAAGCACAGCTCAAACACCTAACCCTCCCACTACCTTACTAAACTCTGAACATCATATCAAGTCTTACGATCAGCTCGATCATGATCAACGTAAAATTGTCAATGAGGTCGTTGAAAAGTTTGTTGAAATATCTTTTGAACAGAAAGGCTTAGGTCGCACTTCTGCTATCGTTCATCATATCGATACGGGAGACTCGCCACCAATTCGTCAGAGATATTATCGTATGTCACCAGAAAAACAGCGAATTCTGACAAAAGAAGTTGATGAGATGCTTGATCTTGATGTCGTGGAACCCTGTGAAAGTGCATGGTCGTCTCCGGTGCTGATAGTTTACAAAAAGGATGGTAAACCTAGATTCTGTCTTGATAGTAGGAAACTTAACTCGGTTACTAAACGCGATGCTTACAGTCTTCCATACATTTCTGAGATCTTAGATAATCTAAGAGATGCTAAATTTCTGTCTAGCATTGATTTATCAAAGGCTTTTTGGCAGATTCCAATTGCTGAGGAAGACCGTGACAAGACAGCATTCTATATTCCAGGTCGTGGAACACTTCGTTTCAAAACTACGGCTTTTGGTCTTACTAATGCTCCTGCTACTCAGCAGCGTCTTGTTGATATGTTGTTTGGTCCTGATTTTGATTTAAGGGCTTTTGCATACTTAGATGATATTATTCTTGTAAGTAGCTCATTTGAGGATCACGTATCTCTTTTATTGCGTGTCCTCGAAAAGCTAAAACAAGCAAATCTTAGTATTAACATTGAAAAGTGTAAATTTTTTCGGAATAGTCTCAAATACCTGGGGTACGTAGTTGACTCTAAAGGACTGCGAACTGATCCAGAAAAGGTAGAAGCTATCGTAAATTATCCAACCCCGACTTGTAAGAAGGATGTAAAGCGATTTCTTGGTACAGCAACTTGGTACAGGCGGTTTGTACCAAATTTTAGCACACTAGCAGGTCCCTTGAACAAGCTTACATCCAACAAAAAGACAGCACCGCCCTTTTCCTGGACTTCAGAAACGGAAGCTGCATTCAACAAGCTCAAAGAATGTTTGGTTTCTGCACCTATTCTTGCTTGCCCAGACTACACTCGGCCGTTTGAGGTACACACTGACGCTAGTAATTATGGCGTCGGCGCTATGTTGACACAAACAATCGAAGGTGAGGAGCGTACTATTGCTTATATGAGTAGATCCCTTACTGGTGCAGAGAAGAATTATAGTATAACAGAAAGAGAGACTCTAGCTGTTTTAACAGCTCTCGAACATTGGCGCTGTTATCTAGAAAATGGTCAAAGCTTTGTAGTGTACACTGACCATTCGGCTTTAAAGTGGTTTTTGTCACTTAATAATCCAACAGGTAGGTTAGCGCGCTGGGGTATTAGGTTGTCATCATTTAATTTTGCTATTCAGCATCGTAAAGGCTCCGAAAATATTATACCTGACGCGTTATCTCGAGCTATACCTGTATCAGCGATATCCACTTCGGGATCTGTAGCTAACACAACAGATGCCTGGTATAAAAAGATCTTCAATCAGTGTATTAGTAATCCTGCTCACTTGCAGAATTATATTATTAAAAATGACGCTCTGTATCGTCGTTCGAAGAATCAGGACCGGTTAACTTCTGAGTTTTCTTGGAAAGAGGTTATTCCGATAGAGTTGCGTGAGGCTATATTAGCCGAAAATCATGCTGAACCAACAGCTGGGCATTTGGGTATTTTCAAAACATATCGTCGATTATGTCTTAAATACTTTTGGCCAGGTATGCATGCTGATGTTGTCAAATATGTTTCCAATTGTTCCTCCTGTCTTTCTCATAAGCTGCCAAATCATACTACGTTAGGTGTAATGGGTAGACCAAAGCAGTGTTCTCGACCCTTCCAGATGATATCTATTGATTTCGTTGGGCCACTTCCTACCAGCCGAAAACAAAATTCGTACTTGCTAGTAGTTGTTTGCTGTTTTTCCAAATATGTTATGCTATTTCCGATGCGACGAGCCACAGCAGACGCTACTATCAAAGCTCTTGAAAATTCAGTTTTTTTAGTGCATGGTGTACCTCAAACCGTTTTTGTTGATAACGGTAGCCAATTCATAAGTAAAAGTCTGGAATCTTTCTTAAAAAAATATAAGATTCCGAATATTTTTTTTACACCCAAATATACTCCCCAAATAAATACTGTCGAAAGATACAATAAAACGGTAATAACTTGTATTTCCACTTTTATTGAAGATGATCATCGTACTTGGGACATAAACTTGCCTAAAATTCAGTTCGCTATGAACAATTCAGTCAGTGAAGCTACTGGTTACACACCATCTTTCTTAGTTCATGGTCGCGAACTTGTCACTTGCGGATCTCATTATCTGGATTCTGATTTAGGTGATGAGGTTGTTTTCTTACCTCGGGATGTTTATAGCGAAAATATTGGGCATTTATCGACAATTTTTAACAAAGTTCAAGCAGAGCTTTGGCACGCACATCAAAAGAATACAGGATACTATAATTTGAGACGGAAGCAAGCTGAATTTAACGTTGGAGATATTGTCTGGAAGAAAACGTACTTTCAGAGCGATAAAGGCGTTTACTTCAGTAAAAAACTTGCACCAAAATTCTTAAAATGTAAAATTAGTGTCAAAAGGTCTCCTCTCGTTTATGATTTGGTTGATATGAACGGTAAAAATTTGGGTACTTGGCATATCAAAGACTTCAAACTAAATAGAACGTGACTTAATTATTACTTTAATATAAATGTACATAGATACAGAGTTATATAGAGTGTAATTTCTAATAACTTTTATAATATAGAATCGGCTTCACTGTTTAAAAAGTATTAAAACGGTAAGGTCTCATTATTTTTGTAAATTTTGAACGGAGTGTACATATAGAAGTTATGTTAGCTTTGGATTATTTCCTTTTTAGATGGGAAAAATCCATCTGTGGCGAGCGGGGTAATTGTAACGATATAATTTTTTATGAACAGCGTCATTAACTTATTGAAATTCATTTAAAAATAAATTAATAGTAATTTAAATATTAAAACTGAATCGAAACGTTTTTTGATTAAATCGATTAACGATATTCGATTTCGATTTATAGCGGCCAGTACTGTTTCGCGCATGCGCGCTACGTTCCCGCGACTTTTGAATAAAAACAGAAAAGAAAGAAAAAAAAACAAAGGAAAGGGATTGGATTTTTTTTTCTAGAGCTAATGAAAATTATTTTTCTGGATAAAAAAGTTATAATTCCTGGCTCAGTGATTTCTACTAATTGCACAATATTAATGAGCAACTTTTCTCTTAATTTGTAAATAAACATTAATTTGAGTTGAAACCCCTACTACCAGGGGTTTCAAGATACAGTTGAGATTTACTTTACCTTCCGAAGTCGGAATTTTACCAGCTGACCTTGGCTCTACCGGTTCATCTAAAATACTGGAACTGGAACTTACCGGATTAAGCACTTCTACCCTGAAAACGTCTGCTCCTATGCCTCACCTCCTTACCGACTTGCCGCTCCTTTAATCACCACCTGTCCACTCTCCAAGCTCTTCATGGACTACCAAGCAGGGCAGTACTTAGATATATATATATTCTCCTTACTGTACGGAACTGATCAGGCCCTTTAGAACTCATTATTCCCTTTATTAATTTTCTTCTGTAAATCTGTTTTTTTTAATTTGTGTACATTGTAAATAAATATTGTATATTTGTAAATAAGAATTTTAGTTTAATTTATGTTAGCGTCTTGCGGGTCCACCGGCCTACAAGCGTTACACTAGACAGGCTCGTCCTGATTTTTATTTAGATAATATAGTAGCATTTCTTGTCTTCTTATAATCTCACTAAGCCTTGGGTTGGCGACATTGAGTTCCACCACCTTAGCTCTTTTTTTGATCTCTGTTTTGCAAAACACTTTTATAATAATTTGAGAAACTTAAATAATATGACGTCACAAGATGAAACATTGTAGAATTTGTGGTTCTTATTGATCTGGATCTCATTTTCCTATTTAGGTTAAATTTAGGTCAAGTCAGTGGGTAGTAAAGTGTGTGTGCAGCATCCTGCTTAAACAGAGACAAGAAAACCGCTATCATTACATTATTATTTAAGAGCCTGTTTACAGCGATGCTAGCGCCATTCTCGAAAAAAATAATTCTTTTAAACTAAAGCAAATATTAAAAATGTGGCATAGTTTGACACTAGATAACCTTGCTTAGTATTTTTTGAGCAGAGTAAAGAAGTCCTAAGCAAAAAGGACAAAATTATTCCACAGATTGTTGCCAAAAGAAGCCACTTTTAGCAACACTTTGTAGCTTTCTTTGGTCTTCAACCTAAAAGTGCCCTAAAATACTAGGCTTCATTATTCTAGTGTCATATTGTGCCACATTTTTGATATTTGCTTTAGTTTAGAAAAAATAAAAAAAAATTAACGAATGGTGCTTTGTCTACCGGAGAATCGTTTTATATTTCTTAAAGCGTTTCAAATTATCATATCATACTGGTTTGTTATATAATTTAAGCTTTCTTTTTACTCAAATAATAATACATTTTATTACGAAGATAATGACACCCTTTTATCTATTGGATAAGTTTATGGACTAACCTAAAAAAAATTACCTATTTAAAATACCTAATTCATTTGTTTATCGTTAAATCAATAGGTTAATAATTATTATAAATGCGATATTAACTATGTCTGTCTTTGTGTAACGCAATCACGTCTAAACTGCTAAACCGATATGCCCAAAAAAAGAGTTGGTTGTAGCTTAGAACCACAAGACACAAACAGGATCCTTTTCACCCAAAATCCTATTGCAACAAGTTTTAGTCTCGCTAAAACTCGAAAACGGCCGGGCTGATTTAGCTGATTTTGGTATGAAATGTTCATAGTAGTCCAGGGACGGTTTAAAAGGTGAGAAAATATGGAAAAATTATGAGGCAGTTAGTAAAAGTAACAATTTCTTTTTCCCATACAAATTGTTAGGCGCGATACGAAGTTTCGCCGAGACAGAAAATCAAACAAGAGAGTAGACCTGTAAGGCACATCTCCAGCCAGGAAGACGTAGTTGATAGCGTAGAGCGCGGCGGAGAAGGTGGCGATAGCTATCAGCGCGTAGTTGGCGAGGTGGTACCGGCCCGCCTGGCCCAGCTCCTTCATGACGCGGTCTGCGTCCACCAGCCCCCTGACGCGATCTGACGAAGGCGACCCAGTTGCCATGGTTACTGGATGCTGACTCTATTTGTTAGAGTATCGGGTCCTTGCTCTACCTTCTTTCCTTTCCGGGAGTTTGAATGTAGAGTCTCTATGTAAGTTGTAGAGTTATCGTTTTCTGCACCACGCTTGGTTGCTAACTCTACCGTAGAGTATGGAATTCTCTAATCAGTAGTATCAGTTCCGTGCTCTACCTCTCTAGTTAGAATGTAGAGCCTCTAACTAAGAGGTAGAGTATAGATAGAGTCACTTTATAGAGTTCTCGTTTTCTGAACCGCACTTGCATTTATACGGGTTTTGTTATCGTTTATAACTTCTATTTTATTTATGTTCAATAGTATTTTTTGTATTTTGTTGGCGTTTAAAGTTGGTTTACACTTTTAAATAAAAACTTTGAAATTGGAAATTGTTTGTTAAGTTATTATTTACGATGTTTATTTTACTTTAAAATCTTTATGACTGTTTTCATCAACTATTCATTAATCTGATAACATCCTTTCAACCAAGAAAGTCCCCGATTTCAACCGCGAACTGGGAATCCCTAGGCCCCAATTATCTTTTAGGTTTTTGGTTAACACTAGAAACCTAAACTATCACTAACTAGTCTACCTATGTAGTGGAGGCCGGCAACGTCGAGCCGGCAGGGTGCGCGGGCGCAACTGTTTCGCGGGTGCACCACCGCCGCCGCTCGGCCGCCAAACTGAGCATATTTGTCTTCGCACTGGGTGCAACCTTCGCGCTGTTTCCGCTCTACTCTACACGCTCTATGTATCAATGTTTTTAACATTAGTTTAAACAAGCTCTTACCTTTAAGGCTTTGACAAACATACGGCGCTATAGCGCTTGTTTAACAAACGCTTCATTATAAGGAGTTTGTTTCAAAAGGGTTGATCTACCGAAAACTTTTTTTTAATACCATTGCAGAGGTACTATTACGGCCACATTTGCAACATTGCTTTTCGTTCTCTAGAGTGTCAAAGTCAATACAAAAAAATGCAAAGAGGATGAAAAGCAATATTCCAAAAGCGGCCGTAATACATGGGCAGACGTTTAAAGGTTCTACCTATATAAGCAATATTGTTATGCCTTTAACAACAATACCGATTTCCAATACATAACGAACAGTCACAGACTCATACAGCGTAACACTTCCGGTTTTATTGCAAAATAGCTCTTTGTTCTTTGGTATTAAAGTCTAGTGCGCCGAATCCTCAGACGATGAGTTACGCTAAATGATACCGCCACTGCACGACAGCAAACAGTTGTTTGGTAATTTTATTAAAGGTTCCCTTTTTAAGTACAGTATTAGCTTGCTTGATGGGTTACTACTACGACACTACACTCTTTCTTTATTTTGTAATTCTACTGTTATTAAATTTTTCGTCCCGAACGCTCGCTCAAATCCGCTAGTGCGAAACTGCTATTAACATAATGCGATGAACATAGTATAATGCACGCGTTTGACATGCAACACATCTCAATCAACATAATGGATTTTATAGCACACTTAAGACCTAGTTAAATAAATATAATTTTAATTAAGATAATACAAAGAAAAATAAGAGATATGGACTTGGAGAATTTAAAAAAATATATACTTACTATATAGAATTACTAGAGGCTGCCCCGCGGTTTTTTCCGCGCAGATTTCTCATAAACACAAAAATCCCGTTTTTTCCCGTTCCCGTGGGAATTTCGGGAAATCCCTTCTTAGTGCTCACCTACACTCCCCAAGGAACCAACCTGCCAATTTTCAGCTTTCTACGCCCAGTAGTTTCGGCCCTGCGTTGTCTGTCAGTCAGTCAGTCAGTCAGTAACGGAAGAGTTTTATACTGGGTGTTTCTGACAAGTCGGTAATAAATGAAAGGAGGGATTCAGCTCACCATAACAAACAACTTTCCTAAAGAAACATGGGCCGAAATCTCAAAACTAAAATCAGCTGTTCCATACATTTGTTCGATCAGCTGACGGGGTCAATGTACGGGACAGCTGATTTTTGTTTTGATATTTCGACCTATGTTGCTTAGGGAAAGTTGTTAGGTATGGTGAGCAGAAGCCCTCCTTTGATTTATTACCGCCTTGACAGAAACACCCAGTATATATTGATAGACTGAAATGACAATTACATAATTCCGGTAAGTACTCTCTATTGAAATTCTTATAGTGTGTAGGTAATTGTAGTATGTATGTATGTAATGTATAGTAGAGTGTAACTTAGACTTTGATTAATTAAATGTTGTTTTTAAATAGAGTAAATATATTCGACGTGCATGTTATTTGTTTTACTCTGTACATAATATGTACAGGTAAGTAAATAATTTGCAAGTTGATGACTGTTGTAACAATATTCGTTTTCTTTAATCATTCAGTAGGTACGTTACTTCAACACTGTATTCTCAAAAAAAAACAAAATGGTGTCCACTTTTTGAAACCTCAATTGGCAGTGATGTGAACGGATTTTCACTTTTTTCGATTCTCGGTGGGTGGGAATATTGTCATGATCGACATTGATTGTATACTCTAGATACAGGATCTTCCTAGTCAGGTTCTCTGAGTTTTGAGCGTTATTATAATTATTATTTAATGTGGATGGATTTTTAATCTGGAAATAAATATATTATTATTATTATTAATGTAGATTTTCTTTTGGACGGAAGGTTGTGGGTTCGATCCCCGCAGAAAACACCACATATTGATTTCTTACAAAAATCACGTTGTGGTTGTTTTCGGTTGGATAGGACATTGCAGGCTTGAATCACCTGATTGTCCGAAAAGTAAGATGATTCCGTGCTTCGAAAGGCACGCTAAGCCGTTGGTCCCGGCCGCAGTATTGGTCGTTATAACCGCGGCGACAAGCTGGCCTCTTGTCACGTTGGTAATAAAAGCATAAAAACTCGGCTAAATGTGGGTCCGGCTCTTGAGCTGGTACCTCTGCCTAACCCTCCGGGGAATAAAAGGCGTGAGATTATGTATGTAGATTTTCTTTTGTTAACCGACGAAAAAACAAAAAGGAGGAGGTTCTCAATTCGTCGCGTATATATATTTTTTTTTTTTTTATGTATGATCACGCATAACTTTTTACTGTGTGGACCGATTTTGATAATTCCTTTTTTAATCGACAGGGTATACCTTGAAGTTGGTCCCATAAAAATTTGAAAATAAAATTCCAACCCTAAGGGTGGAAAAATAGGGGTGACTTGATTGTTCACTCACAGATTGTATTGCCGTGTTGTGATTTACATGATAACTGCTAGGTATAATTATGAGTCTTTTTTATATGAATGTTAATAATCATAATCTCAGCCGATAGACGTCCACTGCTGGACATAGGCCTCCCTCGAAAATCGCCTCACCGACCGGTCGTGATCGAACCTCATTCTGTTAGTCCCTATACCTTAACCAGGTTGTGTGGCCACCTTTTGGGGTGCGACCACCCTGTGGAGGGTGATTGGCTGGGGTCAAAAAAATTAGCCCAAAAAAACTTAAAAGCAAAAAATAAAAACTTTTTATCAAAAAATTAAACCGCCGAAAAAACTGAAAAGCATTAAATAATTGGGAAACATTTTCTATTAGGACTTAATTTACTCACTTCTTAAAGTAATTTTGGTTAACCAAGAAATTTTGAGTCGGTGCCACAGAATCAACGAATAACGATCACTAAATTACCTGAAATTCAAAGAAATAACCGAAAAACGTGTGCCGCCGCGCATCGCGCTATAGGTAGTTAAGGAATTTGCTTGTGTGGTGTGGCACCGACTTAAAATTTCTTGGTTAACCAAAATTACTTTAAGAAGTGAGTAAATTAAGTCCTAATAGAAAATGTTTCCCAATTATTTAATGCTTTTCAGTTTTTTCGGCGGTTTAATTTTTTGATAAAAAGTTTTTATTTTAGGAGACTATTGATTAGGAGAACCTCGAGCAGCTCTTGGTCTGTTTGTATTCAAAGAAGCTTAACTTAATGTTCCTTGTTTAAATGTGTATTATTCTGTAACATTAAAAAATCATCGACTTTGTGTAGAATGTGGTTACTTAGTTTGTTTTTTACTGATTATGCTTTATACAGCAACAATGAAAAAAAAAGTTTTTGTCTATTAACTGGTCTTCCATGAAGATCGGCCATGCTTGCGGAGGTCTCCATGCTCAGTGCACCTCATTATTGAGCGGTTCATATAAACTGATGTTTAATTTTCTTGCTCTCGTTGATTGAGGCCTTTTTTAGTATTAGGAGCGTTGTTTTTTTTTATTTCTTAAAGTGCGCCCCCTGCTTCAGAAGCGCAAATCAAACGGCATAATCAAAATTTCTACTCCCCTAGGAATTACGGGATAAAATTTATCCCATGATTGTCAAAGCAACTTAATTTCAGCCATATCGATTCAGTAGTTTAGTTAGGCGCGATTGAGTATTATCTAATTTTAATATCAGTAAGTAAATCAGTGTTATTAGTGGACACTACAAGTAGGTACACTTTTTACATTTGTTCATGAATGGTGAGATATGATTCCGTGCTTCGGAAGGCGCGTTAAGCCGTTGGTCCCGGCCGCAGTGTAGTGGTCGTTACAACCGCGGCGACAAGCTGGCCCCTTGTCACGTTGGTAATAAAGCACAAACTCGGCTAAACCTGGGCCCGGCTCTTGAGCTGGTGCCTCTGCGTGAGATTATATTTATTTTTCATGAATGGTGGTAAGAAATATGTAACTATTGCATTTCACGAAGATCCCCGAACGAGTTATATGAATTAAATGATCAACTATTCGCGACGGTCACACACACAGAAGGTTTACGAACAAATTGTGTGAGATTAGGACCGGTGGAGGCGGCGGGCAGCGCCATTGTGCGGCACAAAGCACATGCAATGTATGCATGCGTCTATTGAAAGAACCTGGCTTTCCTATGGCTAACCGGCTCTGGCCAGATCTTGCCTAACTTCTGGACAATACATGCCCACACAAGGTAGGCATACGCCAGTCACGGTCAACCGTCTGGACAGTGTATTGGCACAAGGTATACGCTCTCGCCTCTGCCACGGTCATCACTATGTTTGAAATTGTAGGTCTATCTATATATCGAAATCTATAAAAGACGGCTGAACATCGACCATCGACCCACACATTCTTAATTACGCAGCCGAAAGGCATCTGCTGCTAGATATAAACTTTTAACAGAGATTAACACGATGACTATGTCCGGTCTACTCAGTGGCTTAACTACCAAGGGACGTCCTGGGGTAGTGCCCAGGGCCCTCAAGCTCAAGAGGCCCCTCAGGCCCTTACTTACCAACTATCAACTGACTAATGGAAGTTTTTCCGGAATATAAAATACCATATTCCATAAAAACTATTTTAATAATGGCAACTTTGATAAAATACAGAATAATTCCCTAAAACTATCGAAAATATTAATTTGAGATAAAAAAAAGGAACTGAGCCCCCAGGCTACAGGGGCCCCTAACGTAAGTAAGTAAAAATGTAGTCCACAATGTCACATTTCGGGGGGCTAGTGTTTTTTTGCCCCAGGGCCTTTGGTTTCCTAGTTACGCCACTGGGTCTACTACTGAATGTAGGTCTGATCACCCTGTGAAGGGACTGCTACTTCGCGTCCCTAGAGTCTCTCGTATCTTTAAATTAAATAGAATAGAAACACTTTATTGCATACAAAGTAAGACACAAAAGGTACAATTTTTAAATTAAGGGTGCAGACAATTTAAATTGCATGCTATGGGCGGCCTTGTCGCTAAAAGCGATATCCTCCAGGCAACCCACTTGGAACCTTGTGCAGTTGGATACATATAAAAAATGTTCTAAATGTAGGCGATACTGCTCAGTAAAAATATATCATTAAATTCTTAACTAGAATTTCAGTTGTCTGAAAATAATAAGAGACACCTGCAAAATAATGTTACTTTTTTCTGAAGTAATTAAAAGGAATTTTAATGTAGGTAAATTTATAAAACAATCTATAATACATTAATTTGCCTCGAGCGCTATCTGTTTGTGCTAGGCGCGCAATCCTGATCACCTGTCAACTAACAATCATTCAAAATTAAGCTATTTCGCAACTCTCAGCCGTGACCTGATTCTAATTTTATATTTTTGCGGTTCTTATTTGCATTAGATAATAATTCAAGTATGAAGACAGGCACTTGGTGCAAGTGGCACTCGGGTTCAAGTCTCGAGTAGATCTCGGAGGTCGCCGCCGCGCCGCAGCCGCCACCCACCGAAGTGACGACCACTTTTGCAAAATGCTGAATTGAATCAATCATTTCGTAATCACAGATGTATGTTTTTATCTCTGTATACCTACAAAATAATCTATACCAATATTATAAAGAGGAAAGATTTGTTTGTTTGTTTGTTTGTAACGAATAGGCTCCGGAAATACTGAACCGATTTGAAAAATTCTTTTACTGGTAGGAAGCTACACTATTCCCGAGTGACATAGGCTATATTTTACCTTCTCTCTGGGCTATATAAGATTTTCAAAAAAATTAGGGATCCCAAAATTCAAATAATGTAACCCAAGCTGCAATTTTTTTTCCATTGTTTACATACTTTGACAGGTGGTTTGTAGTTAGCCGGGACAGCTCGTGTATTTATAATTTCAAAGAAACAGAATATTGGGGCAGGTCGTCTAAAAGCATTATGAAAAATTATGAATCACTAAGCTGATGGCGGCAACATGAAGTAATAACATACTTTTAAACCTTCCTCTTGAATCACTCTATCTATTTAAAAAAAACCGCATACAAAATCCGTTGCGTAGTTTTAAAGATTTAAACATACATAGGGACAGACGCGGGAAGCGACATTATTTTATACTTACTATGTATTAATTATATTTAACTAATTAACGATAATATAGTCGATATCGATGACTAAGCTAAGAAATCATCTTCTAAATTAGGAAGGTATACCTTCAAAATTACATACATGCAAAATCTAAATGCGTCTGCCTTACAGCTTAGGTATTTACCAGTTAGAAAGAGATAAATGATTTCATTTGCTGCAAGCTCAAGTAAACATAGAAACTCCTGGTAACTTACCTGTAGGGCAGATCAGCGGCGAGGAAGATATAGGTGGTGTGTAGTAAGCCGACCTGCACAGCTGCTAGCGCCGCCAGCGCCAGCACGGCGCGGTGGAAGCGGCCCGCCTGCCCCAGCTGTGGCATCAGCGCCTCCACATCCACGCCGCAACTCCTGGAGAGCGCCGCTGCTGCTGCCGCCTTCTCTTCCATTACCGTCATTTTTATAACGAAGGGACTATGGTTGGAAGAGGCTGATTTCCCGCCTACTAAATTTTGAAATAAGAATTGATATTGTTGTTTATAAAAACTTTACAGTAAGCTGATTTCCCGCCTAGTTTTGAAATAATAAATATGGTATTGTTTGTAAACTTTACAGAGAGCTGAAGTGCAGATGATTTCCCGCTTTCCCGCTTATGTAATTTTGATTGAAATTAAAATATTGTAGTGTTTAGAAATAGTTTAAATAAACGCGTTATAACCGTTGCAATTTTCGTTAATAACTGAAATACCTATCTATTAAAGTTATCTAGGATGTAAGATAAAAGCTTTTAGATTTTACTAGGACACGACACAGCACAGATTTTCAATACTTTCAAACTTCCATTCACCGGTATATTGGTGGCTCACTAGTTTTATCGCAAACAGTTACGCAAGAACTGCTCACAGAGAGAGGAGTGACAAGCGTGGTCTCCGAGACCAGGCCCGGGCTCGTTTGCGAGCACTTGCAGCCAGATGGCTGACGTTCCACATGAGCGCCCGAGGGTCACCATACCACCGCCGCCACTGTACCACTGTTAGAAAGCCCAGGTCACGGTCGCGCGCCAATCAAGTGCTATTTGATCTTCTAACGAGTGCAAACCACTTCACTATGAGGACTGTGTTGATTTCAGTTTCATTAGCGGTGATGGTATCTTTGTTACAATGACACCGTATCTTTTAGGTGCAACAGAATCTTTTATAAGTGGTCTAGGACGGCGTAACAGATTTGTCTATTATCTCGTGCGGCCTAGACTGTTTTACCAAAGAACAAGAGCTATTTTGCAATACAGAAAAACCAGAAATGTTACGCCGTCCTAGACCGCCACTGTACCTAACTAAAAAAACTAATTTAACTGGTCTCATCGAGTTAAGATGATATACGACAAATAAATCAAACGACCGAATGAACAGAGATAGAGCTTCGACTAAGCATACTAAGGGGAAGGGACAGTCATATGTCAGTCACCCACATCGGTGAAACACCCAAGAACCGTTTTTTGGAAAGGCATCGAGGTTTTTTGATTCCACTAGTGTTTCTCTATTATAAAAAACTTTGTTATATGCTCAAAAAGGTCATATTAAAATTCCAGATCTTTACCTTCTATAGAATAAGAGAATTACCTTCTTGATTTAAGAACCTTCAAAACTCATATAGCGCCTTTTGGCTTGATATAGGTAGATTATACAATAGAAAAAGAGATTATAAACAAGCACCGCATTGATCCGTATCATTTTATAAACAAAGTGAATCAAACAAAAATAGTACTAAATCAATTAAAGGTTAAATAAAAGAAAAAACTCTTAATAAAGGTCGTAGTTTATTTTATCGGAAGCTCTTACAGCTAGCATCACATACACGTACAGTAAGTATAACAAAATATTATAATCTTAGCAAATTGCTCATAAATAACAATAACACAACCTTGTAAACAACAATTTGTACTTTGAGTGTTACGTTGTTACCTACCTATAGGTAGGTAGTTACTTATACATTATCTTATAGTTAGAATAATTAAAAAATATCGTTGTCGGAGTTCGTAAATCCTAAATTTAAGATTTTATTTATGAAAGAAATGAATTAATGAAATTTAGAGCTGGAATTGGCGGAGGTGTCAATTTGACATCAACAGGAACAGTTGACTATCAAGTAACGTCAAGAATCAATCATGATAAGTCTTCGTTCTAAACCTTTAAATCTCCTTTCTGCTATTACTTTGGAACCCTTGACTTCTGGATCTTCTATCTTGTAAGGAATTCGATAAATGCATCGTCCGCTTTCATCTCTTTTTGTTGTCTTTGCGTAGTACTCTCCACAATATATGGTCCTTCGAGCCGGATTAGACAATTTATGATGAATGAAGACATCTTGGTACATAAACTTACTTAGCGCAATAATAATACGGCCGGTGTGCACCAACAATAACCGGCTGTACAAGGGCAGGGTTAAATACTTAGTTGACTACTACGAACAACAATACTCAAGAAGCGTAACTAGCCTAATAGAAGGCCCCACGCAATGCAAAGGGAAAAAAAGGTTAGGTTACGGACACCATGCCGCGTCAGTTCCTGGTGGCACCTTGAGTCGTGTGGCTGCAGCGTCGGGAGCATATTACTGTGTTTTTGGGTATTTCTGACCGTGTTTTATCTTTACAAATATGCCTTCGTGCATTATAAAGTGTTGTAGAAGCCATAAAGACAAAAAAAAAATCTTATATCACCTTTAAATGAATATTTTGTAAAATAACACTTGATCGCCATCTAGTAGCGATAATATGTACCAGCCAAAAGCAGGGGGGCTAGCTCGCTGCTTTGTCGACAGACGCGAGCGAAGCGGCCAATAGCGTGCAAGCTTGTCTATGAGAATGTGTGAGTGTTTGTTGCAATAGGAGTTACTGTGTGTGCGTAAGTGGAGCCCAAATCGAAGCGGTTTTGTAGGAGAGTTACGCTTCCTGAGTATTGTTGTTCGTAGGTACTACCTACTAATCTATACCGAACCGATAACTTTTTAACCAGCTCTTGAACAGCCGACTACGTTGGTGCACACCGGCCTTAAAGGGCATTAACATATATTTTTTTATTCTTACATTGACTTGATCTACTGTTAAAATGATCTCCCAGCACCTAGTGCTGATTTTGATTTTATACCTCTATAAAGCAAGCACACATACATACACACAAACAACATTATACAAATGAGATTAATTTATCCGCTGTTTTTTCTATAACCTTCAACTATCGGAACGTGACCTAGCCCCTGACTTGTCTACAGTTTTTAACCATTGGCACCCTGTATCAATGTTGTAAATATTAGTGACCAGAATAAAACGAAATGTAAATGTACAAAAATAAATGTCTCTCGCTCTAGTACTTTCATGTCGTTTTTAGCTGCTACAACTGAAATTTAATTTTAAAGATAAAAAAAATACTAGAAGTAAGGACAATATGTAAAAAATAAGAAAGAAATCGGCGACACATAAAAGTAACAAATATAGGGTAACAAAGGCCAAGCAGAGCGAAATGTTCTCATTTAAAACCGAGTGCGTTCACTTAAACAGCTAGTGGTCACCACGTGGAGGGAGGTCACGGCTCCTCTACGTGCGCGGCGGCGAGGGGCGCGGCGGGGGAGTCCGCGGGGGTAAGATCAGGGGAGGGGGAGGAGGAGGAGGAAGGACGCTCCAAGTCCGCGAATGTGTCGGGAAGCGCGGAGTTCAGAGTGTCGGGCAGCAGCGGCGTGAGGCAGGCGGAGAGCAGCGGCAGCAGCGCGAACAGGGCCGTGGGCAGCCAGGGCCGGTACTGCGCCTGGGGAGAGAGGGGGTGAGAATGAACAGTGCCTAGTATTTAGCCCCACCAGTGTGGAAAGACGTTTGCGGTACAGTTTTAGGAAGGGGCACGCTGGGCGCCCCTCTGCCGTTACGTCTACTCCCCGCCTACTGTAAACTGCAGTCTGTAAGGGTGCATTTACGTACAAAGCTGGTAACAAGACATAAAAGTTTGTTCCAGCGCGAATGTCCGCGCAGGTATTTTCTATACATTTTTCGAAGCAGCGCAAAAAGCGCTTGTTACCCGCTTTGTACGTAACCCGCCTACTGTAAACTACAGTCTGTAAGGGTGCATTCACGTACAAAGCGGGTAACAAGCGCTTTTTGCGCTGCTTCGAAAAATGTATAGAAAATACCTGCGCGGACATTCGCGCTGGAACAAACTTTTATGTCTTGTTACCAGCTTTGTACGTAAATGCACCCTTACAGACTGTAGTTTACAGTAGGCGGGGAGTAGACGTAACGGCAGAGGGGCGCCCAGCGTGCCCCTTCCTGAAACTGTACCGCAAACGTCTTTCCACACTGGTTGGGCTAAAATACTGGACACTTTTCATTCACTAAATTAAATAAACATTTACATAATATACTAGTGCGACAGCCTTCTGTACAGGGCTTGCATAGAAGTAGATGAAACTGTGGATCATAAATGATGTTAGCCTGTCCAGCCACAATCGAAACGAGGTTGTGCATTCCAGCACCACCATGTCCACCTAGCTGAGCTGCAGCTGTTGAGATGGATGGCTCCAATCGAATAAACAAGGGGAAATACACAATGACTCTAAACACGCGACCTAAGTTCAGACACTCCTCTTCCACAACTATTCTGGACTCAGTTGACCACCTTTCTTAGACTGCTCCGTGGCTCAGTTGGCAGTGATGTGGACTGAGTAAGCGTGTGCACCCGGGTTCGGTTCCCGGGCGGAGCGAATATTGATATGATGAATATCGATGTTTGTTTCCGGTCTGGGTGTGATGTTCGTCTCTGTGTGTGTTTCGGGCACCCTAGATACAGGTTCTTCCTAGTTAGGGGCTCTGAGTGTGATGTGTTATTATGTTATTATTTCTAACCAAGCATCCTGGCCTCACCATGCACTCTTCTACCCCCACAACTTAAGAAAAATAAAATAATAATGCATAACACTTAGAGCCCCTAACTAAGAAGAACTAGAGTGCCCGAAACATTATATGGAAACTAACATTACACCCAGACCGAAAACAACCATCGATATTCATCAAAACAATATTCGCCCCGCCGGGAATCGAACCCAGGACCCACATACGCACACGCGTAGCCAGTCCACATCACTGCCAACTGAGCTCCGGAGCAGCAAAAATAAGGTGAAGTCTTACCAGTAGCGGCGTGAGCGGCGCCAGCACGGAGCCCAGGCGGCCCAGCATACTACAAGATGCCAGTAGTCTGTGACGAGCGCACGTTGGAAACAGTTCCGCCGTATACACATAGAGCGCGTTCAGCGTCATGGTAGCCCCCAGCTTCCCAGCCAAGTAGAGCGCGGTGCCGAGCGTCTCAGCCGTGGGCGGCAAAGCGGCCCCGGCGGCTAAGGAAGCGGCCGTGAGCAGCAAGCTAGCGGCCAGCAGCGGGCGGCGGCCGAGGCGCGGCAGCAGCAGCGTGTTGGCGGCGAGCGCGGGCAGCTCGGCGGCCGCTAGCAGCACGTAGTTGACGTGCGCGGCGCCGGCCAGGGCGTGCGCGCGCGCCGCTAGACCGTAGAACACGAACACGCTCGACGCCCACCACGCGCCGCAGACGAACAGGCGCCGCCGCAGCACGGCCGACCTGACCACAGAACATACTTCATTGATTGCTCAACTGAGAACGGCGGTGGTAGCATGACCGGCCATTTGTCGAATCTTTCTATCACTTTTGACGATAGTCTCAAATGTATTGACATTTTCACAGATTTAGATGTCAATAGAGAGCAATAGTGACAGAACTATTCAACAAATTGTCGGTCATGCTACCAGCGCAGATCAAATAATCATACTACAAAAGCCTGAAAGGACTGTAAAGTTTAAAATATGAGTTGTTTTTCTGGATCTAAGGTCTGCATTTGATTATCTTGACCTTGCCATTTTAATTGGCAAGCTAGAACACAATGGACATATAAGATCAAAAGACTGGATTTAATAGTGTTATACTTATGCTACAAAAAACAATTTGTTGAAAATGTGAAATATCAGTGAAAACAAGTGTCTGTTTTACCAGTGGTGTACCTCAAGGTTCTTTTTTGGGACCCATGTTTTTCCAAATTTTTTGCTACCTAATGTCCTAAAGAAATACCTACACATTAAAAATAAGCTAACAAATATTAGTTTAAGATTACTATAACTATTTAAGTGTTGTGAGAACCTAAAGAAGGCCCGAACTACGCTGTCCTGCTCTCCCGCGCCGCTCTTCAACTGCTCCGCCTCGCTCAGCAGCATCTTCTGCAGCGCCTCGTCCTGGACCACTACGCCGTTGTATCTGGAATAAAAGAGAAAAAAATAATCAAAGATAAATAAAATTTGACCATATACGTGGTTTATTTGGAACTTAAACTATGAATTGTGTGATCTGGGCTTGATTCTCAGTGAGGTGGAATTTTTATTAATGGATATTCGTTTCCTAAATAGATTGAGTTTGTATGTTTAGGTTTGTGATTCCTAGATCTTAGATAAAGGTTCTTCCTAGTTTAGGGCTCTAAGTTTGACTCCTAATTATTATGATTTATGTACTTATAATACTTCGGCCTCGTTCTAACAGGGAAAATGCTCCTTTGCGTACATTGCTATAAAATTTAACTTTAAGAAGTCTCTACTCATACAAACAAATTCGAAACAAAGCCCCTTTAAGTATCTAACAGCAGAAAGATCGCGTTGCTCAAAGCGCCTTTAAGTATTTTTTAGCTAAAGGTCTTCGTTTTCTGCGGCCTAACTTGTGAGCGCGGCGCAGCAACAAAGCCAAGGCTTTTGATAACCTTTCCCTCGCAAACAAACAGCGTTTTCAGACAGCAGCCAGGGGTACAGAACCAGTTTATGATAGCAAGAAGCATGTCAAAAAAAATGTCAAAAATTATTTATTTAATATAGGATACAAGATATCACTCATTGAAAGTCAATTAGACTAATCTAATTGGTCTTAATACCTTATTTGGTAAAGTATCCTATACTGTGAGAGGCGAGGTAGTTCAGGGTGCCCACCGATTGGCTCAGGCAAACAAATGTTTGGCTTGCCTTACGACAATGGTCGCCTGGTGAGGGTAGATGGCCGGATAACTAACCTGTTCGCACGTCGCAGCACAGCCAACGCTTCCAGCAACCTTCCGCTCGCCAGCAGCCAGCGCGCGCTCTCAGGCAGCAGCCAGGGGTACAGAACCAGCAGTAGAGACGGCGGGTAGGCGATCCGCGCCCAAAGCCGCCAGTTACGCGTCGCCGCCGCCAGCAGCGCCAGGAGTGCGGAACCAGTCGCTAGAGGCACGCCTAGGACCAGGCTGGCGTACTGACGCTGCGAGGAGCCTAGCCACTCGATCACTGTAACATACAATAAATAATTAACTGGCTGGCATTGCGAACTTCGTACGGGTAGCTTAAGAATTTAAGAATTCATTATAGATCAGCACAAGCTTCGTCCAAATAAAATGAATTAAATTACCCTAAAAAAGACCACCACCCAGAGCACCTACCTCGAAGGCTCCCATCACACTAGCCGCGTTACCGCGCTGTACGGCAATGGAAAGCCTATATAGATTAAACAGTTCAACTTTGAAACATTATGTTATTGAGTTGGTTCGAATTGTGTATGATATTTTTAATATCACAACTCTGCTGCAACCGAGAAGGCAAACCGTTGCGTCAAATTCTTCTACTGTTTGATCGCAGAGCCGTTGATCTTTGGTGGTGAAAAAGAATCGAAGTCGAAGAGGGCGGGGGTAGGGTGTGAGGGGTAGGAATCAGAACTCACACAACACGAAGGCGGCAGGGTAGACGCTGGCTCCCAGGGACTCTAGTCACTTAAACTTACGATTATACTTCTATTCTATTATTATTCTACTATTACTCTATTGCGATTGTGTCAAAAATTGCGAGTCTAGTAACTTTGATCGATCATTATAGTATAGCAATAGAATATGAATAGCAAGCTTTAGAATAATCTGGGATTTTTTAACCTAAATAGTGAATCCTGTTTTATTAGACGAAATTGGAACGGGCGTAGTGCAACTGTCACTTAACATCAATCATTATTGACATATATAATGTCAGTCGAACGTAATCATAACATTATCTTATTGTGGAGCAGACTACCCTTTTTGGTCAATTCCAATCTGTTGCGATACTACTGCTATAGTTATAGCTAAATTGATTACGAGACTAACAAATGTGTATTTTCTTGCGATTAACGTACTGTTTCTACTCTACTTTTATTCGATAGTTACGTTTTGCGCGATGAGACTAAGGGCCCAGGACGGTCTCTAATGGCTCGAGCACCAGGTATGCGCCATAGGAGTCGTACTGTTTAATAAGGGGATAGAGAGCTAGGGCAGGATATAAAGGGAGGAAGAGTTGGCAACACTCACATAGCACGAAGGCGGCGGGGTAGACGCTGGCTCCCAGGATAGTTTCAAGCAGCTCGAGCGCCAGGTATGCGCCGTACGAGCCGGCCAGCGACTTGGTCGCGCCGAGCAGCCCCGCGCCCGCGCCGCTCGCCACCAGCGCCGCGCGGCGACCCCATCTGCACCACACACAATCTAGGTATTATATTCAACTTTCAAATTAAACCAATAGCATACCTAAGCCACCCCATTCTGGACTACATTGGCATTTTACGCCAAGAATCTTTATGATATCCTTTCAACCTCTAAATGGCCAATGTCAATAATAGGAAGGGGGGCAAGAATGGAGCGACTTACCCATCTTTGATGGGTTGGTTCCGAATCGTTAACTCGCATACTGTCGATCCTCACTTCAAACCCGTACCTAACTTAACACTCTTGACCCTTTTTTTATTTTTCCTCGAACTTATTAGGTATTTTTGTATTCTTGTGTACTCGCTTTGACGATATTTAAACTGGGGACATGATGACGGACGACACCCTTGCGTCTCAAAGATCTGCCGGACCGCGAGAGTTTAATCACCTCTTTTTATTTGTTCTGCGACAGTCCCACTTGGCGGCATGCCGAGGTCGCGCGGTCAATCCCCCCTCCCCTCACCCCACCAGGAAGATCCCGATTGTCATGTAAATATAGGAACAGCACAGTGCGTGCGGGATTTCTGTGAATTTACCAGATTCTTTTGCTAAAGATAAATGAGACGTGAGGAATTTGATCGTCTCCATCACGAGGCTGATGCATGCTATTATTTCTTTCACAAGTCTAAACTTATAATGTGGACGGAATTAATGTATTTTTTATGTTGGGATCTGATGATTATTGACGTATTGGAAGATCGGGAACTTTTCAATAATTGTTTTTTTTTAAACGAACAGAACCTTTTTTATTGTTCTCCCTAGCTCTGTGTGCAGTGTGCTATAGGTATAGTACAGTCCACGTCGCTCCGTGGAGTCCGCTACATGCTCCTAGATCTTTAACACTCTAGCCTTAGGGTACCTTTCCACCAGAGATGTGCTACGCTACGTTGCTATGGATGCGTCTGATATCCACCAATCATGTTCATTGGTCCATAATGCACAGGTCAGATAGTTTCGTAGCGTAGCTTTACATTTTCGCAGCATAGCTTAGCATATCTCTGGTGGAAAGGCACCCTTAAATTTGTTTAGTTCAGTAATCAGGAGAGAGTATAATGAATTGGTCACTCACCTGTCGGAGACGTAGCCGATGACGGGCAGCGAGACGAGCATGCCCACGTTGTGCACGGCGCCCACCAGCGTGCGCCGCCACTCCTGGCACGCCAGGTTGAACTGGCGGAACGAACATACGTCTTTAACTTCATTATCATCATAGTTACTGCCGAAAGAAAGGAAGATCCACTGCTAGACGCCTCATCGTCTGACCCTCTTGCTAAGGCTCTGTTGCCACCGACTGGCTACCGAGTTTCAGTCGGTGGTCACATTAATGGTGGGACAAGCTCGCTTCCTTCTAGCCTAAACACATAAGTTTTATGAAAAAAGGTGAACAAAAATAGTCGTGTACAAGTGTCTAATAGTATTATCGTATAACACAAGACATTTTCTCACACTTGTGCTAGCAATAAAACAATAGAAAATATCAAAATGAAGCACTTAATAAAGTGAGCATAGTACCTCAGAGTAGATGCTGCTCTGGTCTTCATAGAGGAAGTGCGTGCAGTCGACGACGGAGGAGTTATCGAAGGAGTCGGGCCGGCAGCCGCCGTCCGCCGACGTCCGCCGCGTACAGCCGAGGCCGTCCGCTGGCAGGGCCCACGCGGCCCACTCTGGGGCCCACTCGGCCGCTAGGGGGCCCTCCGTGAGCCCCTCCAGGGGGTCCTGCAGCGTGCTGCTGCTGCTGTTGTCCCACACCTCGCACTCTGCTACACGACATCTGGAAGCGTTTGTTAACACAGTCAGCTGACGCTTAACCTACCTAGATAGGTACCTTATACATTATCTCACGCCTTTTATTCCCCAAAGGGTTAGGCAGAGGTACCAACCAGCTGTAAAGCTGGACCCAAGTTTAGCCGAGTTTATGTTTTATTACTAACGTGACAAGCTAGGCCAGGCCAGGGGGCTTAGTCTCATAAACTTACGATTAAACTTCTATACTATTACTATTCTACTATTAATCTATTACGATTGGGTTAAAAATCACGAGTCTCGTAACTTTGATCTTGATAGAGTTATAGTAGAATAGTAATAATATAGAAGTTTAATCGTAAGAGACTAAGGCCCCTGGTAGGTACCAATGAGTAAGAAGCTCAGTTAGAAACAAACAACTGAGTATAAATAGGGAAAAATATACATCTGACCTGACCGTGACCTGTTAAGTGATAATAACCTATTTTTAAGTTCATTTTAATAATATTAGCATTAATATCTGATTAGATGGAACATGAACGAGGCTATCAGGATTCCATAATAATAAACATCAAAGACATCTAAAGAGGTCCAGTCGCCATACGAGCCTGCCGCGAGGTGTAGCGTGACCTCACGCCGGCGCGGCGGCTGCTAATTGTTAACACCGAGAATGTCCATAAAAGCCTACGCGGAGAGGCGCCGGCGCCGGCGACGGCCCTGAAACTACGGTTTTAAGGCGATCTGCACAAAGCCACTAGCGCCATTATCGCGATTACAGCATATTTTAACTTTTTTTACACTTAAGTGGCAAAACTCGTCGTAAAGATGGTCGCTTGCGCCCACTAGACATAATAGAACGCTACACCACAGTGTTACAATATACTTCTGTGGCTACACTCAAACTTAGGCCAAAAAGTTCTCAAGTGACGACCGCGCACCGGCAGACGCAGAGAAGACAGAAACCTCTCGGTGTTCAAATGACCCGGTGAAAGTAGCACATATGTAGTACACTGATGAGGGTTGCACCGGACAAAAGTCGTTCTAGGGATTTCGGGGAGACCCTATGTTCAAAAAATTATGTCTTTCAGTGGATATGATAAGTAAAAATGTATGGCGAGTGGCGCTAGCGTGTGGTACGCATGTCCTTATCCGAGCTTATAGTTGCTAGGGCGTAGGGCCGACCTCGACCCGCCGGCAGACCGTCGCTCTTTTTGCACTTTTTGCAGGATTTGGACACGCAAGCCAATCACAGCCTCAATGCCAACAAGTGTTATGCGGAAAAGAACCAGACTAAACGATTTCACAGAGCTAATTGCAAGCCCCCGCGAGTTCGCCGAGAAATTGATGGAGGCTTGTTTTTTGCGTCCTCGTAAGCCCAACAACAATGATTAGCATAGTGGCTTTCAGTCACATGACTGCGGCGCCTGAGGGGAGGCAGGGAGGGGGAAGGACCCGGCCCGTCGACAGCAGGATGTCAATAAACTAGCTTCCCGCAAGGCCACACACATGCTAATAAAAACATTAATAAGTTCAACTTCAAGGCTTCTGCAAGGACACCTCTCGCTCAGCAACCAAATGTTACAGAAATTATTTTAACAAAGTTTATTTTCCAGAGGCCTACAACACCGAAACTAGCGACGCTCGCGAAAAATTATCTTCTGAACTAACAAAGGCAAATACAAAAAGGTGATGACACGAGATATAGTTTTCAGGGTAAAGAACAAAGAAAGTTACAAAGTACTGCTAAAAGTGGTTACTTTTTTAATGTGGGTTGTCCTGTAGAAATCGCTATAAGCGATAAGGCCGCCCATTTCAATCAATGTTTTTGTTGATTCACTAATTTTTTTATTATGTAAAGTTGTTTGATTGTAATAAGGGTCCATCTATCTATCGATCTTAATTATTGTCTGGTCTAAAACGATAAAACTAAATAAAATTATGAAGTTTGGTAAAGTTATTATCTTCGCTAATAAAATTACACGTGCGCAGTGCGCAGGAGCAGGGCGATAGCGCATGCAGCCGGCCGTCGACCGGCGACCGCGCAGATAACCCCGGATTAGGCGATCACAGCGAGATATAACCGCAGATCCGCATCTCACCCACCACCCCTGTTGCTTATACTGTGCATTGTGCATTCCGACTGATTTTAAACGCTTTCAACCGGTTTTAATTGGTTTGCATCTAATTAATCCAACTGAGTTAACTAGAGAGTATTTTTTTTATTTTTTTCTATGTTTATGCAGTTGTGGTCTAAAAATATGCGCAGGCTTCTGCCTAGTATTCTATAGTTTTGTACAAGAAAGACAAGTCTTAAAGCTTTATTCTAGCTCTTGCTTTCACGGGAACATGATCAAACTACATAAAAATAAAAGACAGGACAATGAATACCTAATTGACGTATAAGTGCATAGATGCGAAATGCGGTCTGCCTTCACAAATCCTGTCCTGAATGTGACTACGAATGCCTCATCAGGGAAGTTGGCAATGTGCTCGATCCATTACTGATGCCGCCTTGCTATCGGTGCTTGAAGGTACCAGCGATATGTTTAAAGTTTATCTAAATACAAACTTCAAATTTGCATAACTGTCCGGGCCCACTAAGTATTAACAATCTATGTTCTGTACGTTGCTTAATAACCTACTATAATGCAACTTGTTTGTAGGTTTCTCTGAAAAGTACTTAGATTGACTATTTAGACAAATTATTTCAACTAGCTGACACGGCGAACTTCGTTACGCCACAGAATAATTTAAGATACTACTAAACACTTTGCTCTATAGACTATGTTCTTTTGACTGCCCAGAATGGGCGAATAAAAAACAAACAACAACAACAAACCACCTGTCAAAATATGTAAACAACGGAAAAAATATTGCACCTTGGGTTACATTATTTGAGTTTAAGTAAGGATCCTAATTTTTTTGAAAATCTAATTATAGCCTATGACACTCGGGGTTAGTGTAGCTTCCTACCAGTGAAAGAATTTTTCAAATCGGTTCAGTATTTCCGGAGCCTATTCGTTACAAACAAACAAACAAACAAATCTTTCCTCTTTATAATATTGGTATAGATAAAAACAAAATGGCAGACCGAAAGAAGGACGAGTAGACACATTAATGATAACCATTGAACTGCGATAAAATTTTAATTTCGGAAGCGTTTAACATGTGATAATTATCACTATACTTTCCAGGGGCGAACGGGAGCGATACTAGCGCCATTTCGATAAATAATTAATATCTTCTAAACCATGGCCGAAATCAAAAATATGCTTCAATGACGCCCTAGATATATCTCGATATCTCGAGAGATATCTCGCTTAGAATTTTTAAGGCTCTGTTGTTTTTAAGGCTTTTAGGATAACGATCTTAGGAATATTCTTTTGTGAAACTAAAAGTGGCTACTTTAGGCAGCAAAAGAATATTTCTAAAATCATTGTCCTAAAAGTTACACAACAGAACTTTAAAAATTCTAAGCAAGATTATTTAGCTAGCGCGTCATTGACGCATATTATTGATTTCGGCCATGGTTTAGATATTAATAAATTTATCGAAATGGCACTAGTTTCGCACCGTGTGGCCCTTTAATTTCTGATGTGAATTTAAAAAAAGGTCACAAGTTTGTGTAGTTATTTAGTGCAAGGAAAATTGGAATAAATTACATAAACAGCCACGAATAGAGCAACGCAACGGTCCTCATTCATAAGTCGGTTTAAAGATGATGATAAAAAAACCCGATGGTGATAGAAGTAGCTAAATCATGTACCGACAGTAAGTATCTTGCAAAATTCTAAACACAGGTCTAAAACAGCTTGCACGCAAAAAACAAAAAACAGCTATTACAAATAAGTACGCCAGTGAAAGTGGCACTGGACGCGATAATTTTTGCTTACCCTTTATTGGACTTTAGCAACTGTCTGTTAGTACGTAGGTCGCAGTGCGTGACCCGCGCCGCCCCGCACCGGCCGCAGCCGGCACGGGGCGGCGCGGCGGGGCTGTGGTGTGACACCGCATGTGAAACCAGATAAGGGCACCTACTCGTGTAAAAACTGATGGTTATCTTGTTAAAAATATATTCTACATGATGACATTCATCATTTTAGCCGAAAGACTGCTGGACATAGGCCTCCACCTTATCCAGCGTATTCCTGCAGCCTTTACCAGGTCGTCTGATCACCTAATGGAGGTCTGCCTACTCTGCGTCTTCCGGTTCGTGGTCGCCACTCGAATGGTTCCACATGGTGACAATATAATGCAACTATTCACAATATTATATGCAGGCAAGCAGACTGTGCCCCGACTGAAAGACTTAAAAGCTATCAGAAGCTGTAAATTTATAGAACGCAATTGCAGAGAAACCTTATTGGCGGCTATGACGCTATCGTACAGCCTAGCGTCAGTATACAACGTGGAATTATTACAGCAATTACTGAAATGCCTTTAATATTAATACCGTGTTATTCATAAAGATACACTAGATTTTAGGAAGCTTTACTGGAGGTCCACATCTCTGGTTTGTTGTATGGTAAATACGTGACATCCAGTCTAAATTGATATACGTCAAATAACCAAAATGGTCTTTAACTTTTTATGAATAACAGGGATAGTGTCTCATTATTTGAGTAGCAAACTGTTGATCCCACTCACAGGTGAGTGAACAGCGTTGTACCAACTGGGCCAGAAGAAGTTAAGCAAACAGTTTTATCAGTTTCAAGATAATCTCTCTCTAGAACTCGGCCATTCTCGGTTCTCGTCCGATCGTTAGGGTTGCTGATTTGATTTGGTGATTTTCAAGAAAATTATGTATGAGCAAAATTAAAAAAAGCTTTAGTTTAGGTTAAACTTACGAGCGAATATCAATACATAGTATAAAACAAAGTCGCTTCCCGCGTCTGTCCTTATGTATGCTTATATCTTTGAAACTATCCAACGGACTTTAATGCGGTTTTTTTAAAAACAAAGAGTGATTCAAGAAGAAGGTTTATACGTAAAAACAAGCACAATTTAGTTATATTTATGGCGGTACAAAGTTCGCTGGGTCGACTAGTTAAAAATATAAGTAAGTATCTAAAACTTGTCTTGTGATGTCAACGAATAAAACATTCTAAATAAACTTCTGTTACAAGTTAACGTCTGTAAAAGTAACAACGTATAAAAAAAAATTACGTGAAAATGGCCATATTCGGTCATCTCGGTCGAAAGAGTTCACTGCTGGAATGGAACCATAGATCACGTTTTTATCCGACCCTCATCCAGAACTCCCAAAGCCTTCACCGAGTCGTCTGCCCATCTTGGAGCGGAGTGCGGTCACCACAATGCCTCTAATACAATAGGAATGAACTTACGAGACTATATAAAAAGTCAATACGAGAAAAAGTTGCCGTATGCTTATCGTCGGTACCGTACCGGGGATCGTCGTGTATCAGTCACAGGCAACCCTAGCTATCATCCGCGCCACCCACGCGTCTCGCGGCGATATTTTTAACGTGTACAGTGTGTGGTAGCGTCGTGGTCATGTCGTGGTCGCTGTGTACTTGTGTAGTGTAGACACAGTTTTGGTAGCAGTGACCCAGCTGAGCCCGAGCGACCCGCATTTGGAGTTCGCAACAACATTACAGCCCCGGGGCAATGACCGCAACCATCTTTAGTAGGTACTGACTGCATCAGCTCACAACAACAACTTGATTAGAGATTTTAGATGTACCTAATTAGTTAATTATAAAAATAACAAACAATATGCGATGATTCTTGTAGACTGTTGGTATAAAAATATTTTAATGAGCTTTTATCAGAGCAATGCAAATTGTTTTGGTTAGTTTGCATTGTTGTTACAAGACAGTTTGTCGTTATCTGTTCGGTCTGTATCTGTTTCTAAATTATTTCTTTAAGCACTTATTTAGGTTAGGTCTACGGTATACCCTGCCTGTCGTAAGAGGCGACTAAAAGGGGTCTTTGGGGTCGTGGGTGTGAAGGGCGGGGGCCCGACACACTCATCAAACGGTCCCAACTGTCTCCAAAGGCGAGCCGGGGAGGGAACCACATTCCCTCCCCGAGCACGAAGCTGATAGCAGCTGAGCGTGGGAAGGATTTCAGACGCCAATAATGCTTGGTTCCCGGGGTCCCTCCTAAAAGCGCCAAAACGGCCGCCGGGGGGTTTTAGTGGTCGCGAGCCCCACATACCACCGACGCTCCCCCGAGCGTCGATAAATGCGATAGGCATTTCCCCCCGTTACAAAAAAGGCACTTATTTAGGTAGTTTAGGTTGAACTTAGTTATACCTACTGAGATTACCCAAATTGAGCAGTCAGACAACTGTTAAAACTCGAAATCCGCAATAACTAAATGGTCTGTCTGTGTCTCGGTCTTATCACTAAAATAAATTGTGACGACGATCTTCATCACCAGACTGGTATAATTGTATACCAACCCTTAACTGCACTTTCACTAATTGTAGGTAGGTATCTACAATTTATTTGAGTTCGTGTGTGTGAAGCAAGATTGAGTGAAATAAAGTCAAGGTAAAGTATTCGTATTAAAGTATTTCCGGGACGACCCCGCTCTGCCTGTCTCTTGGAATAATATTTAGCAGGCGAGACTGCGCACGCGCAAACAACAATGATAGATATGTATAAGATCTAAGGTGGCGCTCATCATGCACGGAAAAATGCACGTAACTAGCTGACAGCAGCTTTATATACAACCATAGTTACGAATTTTCTTTCAATGGTTTTATTTTAAATTTGGCTCTAATGCGGCTTTGTTTAAAGCGGAGGAAGGACGTAAGTAAATAGATGAACATTGAATTGAATGGGTAAGTGTCGTAACGTGCGTCCTGCGTCCTACGAATTAATGATGATAGGAAGCATTCGGCACAATTAAAACAGTTAAAATATAGCATTCGGTAGGTACAATTAAAACAGTTAATAAAGCCATTAGGATACACAGTGCGTGAGCCACTGCCGGAACGCGCTCACTCGCGGCTCAAGGACACCGTAGATTCAAGGACTCCTATAAATAACTAATAATGTGTCTTTAACAATAATAAAATCTTTCTGGAGGTCAAGGCGTCAGTCGATGTATGTTCGAATTTGTTGGTTTTGTATAATTTTTTTTTTGTTATTTTTTTACAGATTACCATTTACATAGGTACTTATTTCATACAGTTTTCTTTCTTTACGTAGATATGGCATGGTAGTCTGACTTAATTATACTCATCTTCTCTTATTCTCTTGATCTTATTAATTTTGGAAAAGTTTTGGAATAATTTAGTAAGTAAGTAATTAATTTTGTTAATTAATGATAACCTATTAATGGTTTAACAGATCATTAAGAAAATAGCTATTCATCGATAGATAACAATTGACTGCTCCGTGGCTCAGTTGGCAGTGATGTGGACTGAGTAAGCGTGGACACCCGGGTTTGATTCCTGGGCGGGGCGAATATTGATATGATGAATATCGATGTTTGTTTCCGGTCTGGGTGTGATGTTCGTCTCAGTGTGTGTTTCGGGCGCCCTAGATACAGGTTTTTCCTAGTTAAGGGCTCTGAGTGTGATGTGTTATTATTATAACGCGGTGCCGCTAACATTACTGACGTAAGGCAAGAAGTTACGGAGGAGGAAGTGCTGGCGGCCCGACGTAGTTAAACATTGGTATGAAAATGTTGAAACAGCTATTTTGTTGTGGTTGGTTCTATAGTTGTACTATGCACTGGAAGAGTGTCACAACTGTTGAATAATTAATGAACACAAACGAAACGCAACCACATCTGTCAAAGTGACAACTCTCTTTCTTCTACGCTACGACCGCGCTAAAGCTCACATGCAACTTGCTGTTTAATTAATTAAATAACTCTCAAGTTTATATACAGTCCTTTTATTTAATCTTATCAACAACCATGGAGCTAGTGTAGTAGCTAATAATTGGTAACACCATTCGTACATGTACAACGTCGTTCGTGCGGAGATCTTGTCCGGCAGTGAGTGGATGTCTGTGCTGTATGCTAATGATAATATGGGTATCTTATATGTAAAGTCTCAGTCAAACGACACATTAATGAGTTTTTTTGCGAAATTCGCAAAGCATTCGGAATTCGTAAAGATAAACAAAATCGCGAAATTATATTTAGCTAACTAAATTATGCTAAGGCCCGTAATATCCAACTCGGTATATGCTGCTTCAGTAGATTAAACTGCATCTGTCAACTTCTCATATACTTAAACAAACAGCGACAACTTAAACCACCAACACAGTTCAAACCGAGTTGGATATTACGGGCATTAGTAAGTTTAAGCGAAATTATACAAGAAGTCTCAACACTTTAGCCATGCAAAAATGTCTGTTAAATATATTCACCTGAAAGGCGTGCGAGCCGCTAGGAAGACGTAGTTGGTGCCGTACATGCCGGTGAGCAGCACGGGTAGCGCCAGCAGCAGCGCCAGCCTCGCCTGCCAGCGCCAACCGCCACCGGCCCACCCCGCCACCTCCGCTGCCATGGTCTCTGAGGACTCCGGACTAATCGGACCACGAATACCTCCGTGGTGTCGTCACTGCTGCCTCCCCGTCTGTCCCCGTTGTCGTCAACCCTCGCGTGCACCGGGGCGGCGCGCCGCAGACCTGCCGGCGCCGAGCGGGGTAAACAAACAACACTTCACTGTGCTCAACGCACCGATAGATATTAGATTAGCCAAGATATTGAACAAAAAAAAACAATTCTTTAGCAAATAGATCGAAGGACCATTTTCAATAAAAGTTTAATTCAAGATCCTAGGATTTTGTTAATATTACATTAAAGTTTATAAGTTGAGAGAGGGTTCGTGTGGCCGGCGCGGCGGCGTGCGCAGGAGTGCCACTGCCGGCGCCGGCCGCACAGTAGCCGGGCGGGACACATGGCGGTTGACTTGGGGGTTTACTGTCACCGCTATATGCAAGCGACCCAGCTCAACTACCATATCCCTGAACTACCTCGCCTCTCACAGTATAGGATACTTTAACAAATAAGGTATCAATAACAATTAGATTATATGTAGTCTAATTGACTTTCAATAAGTGATATCTTGTATCCTATATTGAATAAAGAATTATTTTAATTGAATTTGAATTTGAATACGCTTTGCCGTTAAATAGTAAGAAGGTAAGCAAATAAAACGAAGCTAACGAGACTAGACGTCGTCGTCGAGTTAGGTACTTAAAAGTAGAGGCAATGTGTCCAAAACAGTATCGATTATTGACACTATTTACTTATTTACATTTGCAGTTGTATGATGGAACTAGTTTTATTATCATTGGATTAACTCTAAAATGAGAAACACAGTATTTAGCAATGCAACATAGATTCGGACATTGTTTCAATGCACTGCTTTAAATAAGATGATTGTAAGTATTGTAACACTCCGGAGCGCGTGTACGGAGCAAAAAACTACGCTAATAGATAAACCGGCTTCCGCGCCTAAACTCTTGCTGATCATTGATACCTACAACTCTACAACCAGCCGGTGGTTAGTGTTTGTGTCAATTTGATGCTTTAAAAAACAATTATCGCCTTTGAAAAAATAGGTCAATAAAATAAAAATAAGTAAGTAGGTAGTTTTTTAATAAGTACTTACTTAAATAAGAAATAACAGTTTCATTTAGGTACAGTCACGGACTAGGAGGCCGTAACAGATTTGTATGGTTTCGTCAGCCCTAGACTGTATAACCAAAGAACAAGAGCTATTTTGCAATACAGAAAAACCGGAGGTGTGACGCCGATCGTGTCCGCCACTGTACTTTACAATAATATAAATTCATTCTAGTGCTTTTCCGTTGTATTATCTTTAATTAAATCCTACAGTACGGAGAGGTTTCATCAAATTCGGTGTAGGTTGGTTATGAGTGGAAAACACGTCCAAACATCCCTGTATCACAAACGTTCACATGTATAGTCAATATATATAAAAGTCTTCCGTTACTGACTGACAGACAACGTAGAGCCGAAACTACTGGGCGTAGGGGTTTAAATTTTGCATTTAGGTTAAGGAGTGTAGGTGAGCACTAAGAAAGGGTTTCCCGAATTTCCCATGGGAACGGGAAAAAACTGGATTTTTGTATTTATGAAAAATCTACGCGAGTGAAACCGCTGGGCAGCCTCTAGTATTAGTATAATATAAGGTGACAAAATTGTTGGATCACTGGAGTCTGGGATAGTCTAGTCTAGTAAGACAGTCGAGGCAGCAAGCAAGCAGCGCGCGCCGCCCGTGCCGCCGCCGCCGCCGCCCACGAGGGCGTGTGAACTTTGCGGCGCTCTATATTTAGCGAGGCGTGCTTGCAAAACTTGAACTCGGCAGTCTCGTGATAAAAGCGTGCCCGCACTGCGCCTGCGCTGCCTCACCGGCTTCCACACAATTTGCAGATGCGTAGTTTGCCAACAACTTTTTAGCAGGCACTTTAGATTAAGCACAGAGCAACCAAACCATGATGAGCATGCTTTGAATTTTTCCGGCACAGTTATTTGATTTTCGATCTTTATTTCTTCTTTTTCTTAGTTTTTTAAGAGCGAGGGTCGGCTCATAATATATGTCATTAATATATTTGTACCCTTGGTTATTGTAACATGAACCATACAGTTTATTATACCTAAATTTGTGTCCGTGCCCTTGTTCACACGATTAATCTTAGATCTCGGACTTTCCCTTTATAATGTCAAAGGTACTTACTCTTTTCGATTTACTTTTTTAGGATTCCGTGCTCGGGTGGTAACAAGAAACGAACCTTCATAGCTCAGCCAGCCTGTTATAATTTATATCACACACCTAACGCGCTTATATTCGGAAACAATGATAGATAAGAAGATAACATGAATGATGACTCTCGGTAGGCTTAGTGAATTTGTATCAAAACTCGATGCTCGAGTCTTTCATAAAAGGTTAATTTATTACAATAGTAAGTAACAGCTGTTGCAGAACAATCGATGTCGTCAGCACACCTGGTAATAAAATACAAAAATAATTATACCAATCTCAGTGCTTTCTTGTTATCAACATCAGTAGATTAGATTAGATTCATTTATTTCACACTATCATATTCATATTACATACAAAGTTGTATAATAAAATGTCAAAGTATAATGTGATCGTCAAAATATTGTACAAAAATTATATAAAAAATAATAAGTAGTTACTTAATTATTTAAGTACTATGTAAACAATGTCAATTTATAAACAATGTCAAATTTAGTACTTAAATAATTAAGTAACTACTTATTATTTTTTATATAATTTTTGTACAATATTTTGACGATCACATTATACTTTGACATTTTATTATACAACTTTGTATGTAATATGAATATGATAGTGTAAAATAAATGAATCTAATCTAATCTACTGATGTTGATAACAAGAAAGCACTGAGATTGGTATAATTATTTTTGTATTTTATTACCAGGTGTGCTGACGACATCGATTGTTCTGCAACAGCTGTTACTTACTATTGTTATAAATTGTTATTGTTAAATTGTTATAAACAATGTCAAATTTTTAAATGTATAATTGTATATAAAATGTCAAATACTAAATAATAATTTAAATTTACTTGAATTACATATTGTAACTGTCGAATACTCAAATTACACAAATAATATCCAATGTCAGTAACTCTTATCACAACTAAAACCTAACACCACCAAACTAATCTGCGGCAGTCATTCGTTTCACCTCGCTTGTGGTAGCTCCGCTCCGCACTTGATATATTTAGTTAGCTTCATAATATTTGGTTGTTTCTGAGTGTTTATTCATTTTTATAGGACAATAAACCATATTCTATAACATTCTCATTAGACTTGACGCGGAGTTAACAAATGAAAGATCCACAACGCTATTCACTACTAAAAGCAATTGGTGGTTGGTGTCTGTGTGTCGGTTGGTAATGTGTCGATGATCGTGTGCTTGTCCCGCGATGACAGCTGCCCGAGCAGACGCCCTGGAGAAAGCCTGGGCAAGTTTGGGCAACTTTGGCCTCTACCAGGGCTACGTGCTGGCCATGGTCTGCCTGCCTAACCTCCTGGCTCCCATGTACAGTTTGAACTACGTGTTCGTTGCGGACCGAGTGCCTTTCCGGTAAGTGCACCGCGCCTAGAGTCTAGGGACTTATTATAATATTGCTCAATAAGGAGTCTGAGTTTGTGAGAGCACAAAATAATATAGAGCCAAATACACGAAGACAAAAAATGCGAATTGACTTTTTTTATCTTTGTTTCGAAAATATCGCACTAAGATATTAATTAGGCTGCACGGATCAAATGCTTAAATATTATCAAAGCATTAATTGATACTTAAAAAGGCAAAGTAGTTAAGCAAAAACCTCTACGGCATAAGTCCTGATAGTGAGAGGATATAATTTTCAAAGAACAGAATGGGTTGGAGCGGGAATGAAAAGCTCTCGACTTCCGCGCAGAGAAGGCGCCCAAAAATAGGAATGTATATCAGAGTTTAAATTAGGGGGACTCACATTATTCTAAAATAAGTTCGCATGGGTAGCTATTAGCTAATAATTACCTAGTTATAAATAGGTACTTTTTAATAAACGAACGCCATATTTTTGGCATCGATCGATGACGCTGAATGCTAAATAGTGATAAGCCACGGAAAATAAACTAGATATAAACTTACCTACGTAATCTTTGTTATCGAAATGTGATAGATTACAGCATTTTGCCGAGCGAGACTCGAGACAGACTCATCCAGGCGAGACACTAAACCTATACAAGAATTACCAACTATTATCAGTAAAATTAAATGACGAGGTTCTGAGCAGCACAGTGAATGAGAGGCAGGGAGTTCCTCTAAATCCATTGTATGAAAACGCTATCCTGTTACTTCCAGTTGCGTGGTGCCAGAATGCGAGGGCTACTCCCCAGGTTACCAGAATACGTCAGCCTCGGCGCTGCAGCCGGCAGGGGGCGCCTGCGAGCGGTTCCTGCCTCCAGACTCATCCACAAACAACCTCACTTGCGACCCTCTACTCTACGACCCCGAACACACCGTGCCTTGTGACGACTTCGTCTATGAAAATATGGACACTACTTTTGCTGAGGTGAGGTTTGACAAAGCATTTCACGAATGTTATGAAAGAGCCTATGAATAATTCAACGTCATAAGTGTAAAAGTAAAGACAAAGGGCTTCTTTCTAGCTGAAGGATTGGAGATTAGACGTTACTAACGTAGAAGGTGTAGTAACAGCATACAAATGAATATGGCTTGTTAACGCCATGCAACAACAACAACTAAGTACTTACTCAATAATGTATGTAATTATTTGAAATTCCTTGAGTTACCTAAGCAGGTATGTACTTGAAGCTCCTGCAACAGTGTAGGAAAGCGAAAGCGACAGCTTTCACCTTTTGTTTTTTTTCCCTCTTTTTTTTATTTGGCAGCGTTTCCACCAACAAGAAGACTTCTTCGAGAAAGTCAGACAGTATGTCTTGCAAGTGAATACATCAGCAAGGATTTTTATGGCAAGTTACTGTCAGACAGACTGTAGCACATTTCTCGGGGAAGTTTTGTTGCAGGGTTGCAGGTAGAATCGCGGACCCAGGCTAAATAAGAAATGGGTATTTTGTGTGTCACAGTTCGGGCTGGCCTGCCGCGAGTGGCTGCGCACGCTGGTGGGCTCGGTGCGCAACGCCGCGCTGCCGCTCGCCCTCGTGCTCACCGGCTACGTCTCCGATGTGTTGGTATTTCCTTCCACATTACAACATACATAGCTTATTTTTTTCAACCCAAACGTGGACTTTTATAAGCCATTTGCAAAGTAAAGGCTTTTGATGAGTTGACACTGTCTAAAGAACGGTCACCGAATACATCTGTATTACTTTTACTGGGAACAATCATCACACATTAGGCGAAGCGCCGAGGTTACGTCAATCTCTAAACCCCACGGTAACCGTCCCTCTCACGTCTTTGGAGAGAGACGCTAACAGCGTTCGCAAGTCCGCATCAACCGCCCCAAGCCACTTCCAAGCAGCTCCCCTGAAAAGGGATCTTATAGTTGTACAGCACTACGGCAGCACAGAAGCCACACCAGTGCTTCCGTCCAGCCCGGGTCGATTTGACGGATATTTTGAGCCACCGCCCTTTACACTGTTGAGGCAGGAGATTCCCTGGGGCTCTCCATGAGCGATCTTCTCTTAAGATCGACCGACCGACCAAGTTTTTTCACACGATTTTTAACTTGTTTATTAACTTCATAGATGGGGCCGTCGCACAGCGTTCTGCATATTCTCAGGGTTCATTGGCGTGATGGGGCTGCTCAAGTCCTTCTCCGTCAACTACCCCATGTACCTGGCGCTGGAGTTCCTCGAGGCCGCGCTCGGCTACGGCTTCACCAGCGCCAGCTACGTTTTGTGTGAGTTTCTCTCTTGCGTATTGAGTTACACTAGGTTTATGTCTAGAGTATTTAAGTTAGCCCAATGTCTTTTTGTGAGTCTGAAAATCGAACATACACTCTACAGGAAGCCTTTATTCTACATATTCTTCTGAATTAGAATAGAGTAATTGTAGCTTTGTAATACTTTGTATACAACCGGTTACATATAGATATTCAATACATTTCAATCATTCATTACTCGGTTGCTTGGAAGAAATCACTTTTAGTGATAAGTCCGCTTTCTGCATTGTTCGATGTTGTATTGTTGTTTTAATTTTTATTTGGTCGTAATAAAGTGTTATCTTATCATATCTTGTGGGATCGTTGGACAAGTGGGTTAGTAATATTTGGTTAAACTTCACATTCCAAATGCACTTCCAAATGATGATGGTTGTTCAGTATTGGAGACGGCGCAGGGCGGGCAGCGCGCACTGTTCGCGTGCGCGACGGGCGCGGCGTACGGCGCGGGTGGCGTGTTGCTCGCGCTAGCGGCACGCGCTCTGCCGTTCTGGCGGTCCCTACTGCGCGCTCTGCACGCGCCCGCGCTTCTTCTGCCGATCTACTGGCTGCTGATAGACGAGAGCGCGCGCTGGCTGCACGCGCGTGGACGAACTACAGATGCTGCTCGAGTCATCCGGTATGTAGAGGTACTTACCAGTGTAAGTACATCGCATTAGATGAAAGGTAGAGGCAGGTTTATACACTCAATAAAATGCAGCTTTACTGATGCCAACTTTATCCATTTCACTGTTCCAAATCAAACAAGCAACTCTTGTAGTTGGGCCGAGTCTTTCTGCTGCCGTGCTTATTTAATACTACAAAAGTTACACTATTGAAAACAGTTAAACCCAAACCACACCAAATACTGTATTTTTAAAGTGAATGCCAAATAAATACTAAAATAAAAAATAAATACAGAGAAATAATGTTCCTTTATCAGATCATCCCTTGTTCCTTTTAAGAAAAGCAGCAAGATGGAACAAAGTGACCCTGGACGAAGAATTGATGAAGTCCCTGGAGACTGAACCTGAGCATAAAGAAGAGAAAGACAAGCCTCTTAGCCGCTGGCTCCCACTGCTGAAGTCGCGCGTGCTGATTGGACGGTTCCTCATCTGTTCCTGGTGCTGGGTGGCTTCCTCCTTTGTCTACTACGGACTCACCATCAACTCAGTGACCCTCTCCGGAGACAAGTACACTAACTTTGCCCTGAACATGGCCATGGAGATAGTGGCATCGCTACTGCTCATGATGACCTTAGATAGGTTTGGCCGTAAAAGGTGCATCTTTACTGCATTCATGCTCTGTGGTGCGGCGTGTGTGCTGCCCTATTTTATTGGTGAGTTTGAGAGAAATAAATTTATGACATAAGTTTATCATTGATATATGTAAAGAGTGTACATAGAGCTCATACCATGTACCAGTAAGAACATAGGTGGTCGGTGGGTAGTTTTAGAGGGTTGTTGGTGGATCGCCTAAAACGGCCCATCGACTAAACAAAATGATCTACCTATTATAATATTTACGTAACCTTTTCCACTACATATTTTCGCCCATATAATCTCCATTTGAAAGTCTGGCATCCCGCAGTCCTGCCTGCCTCCTTATAAAGGCCATGGCAACTCCGTGTCCAGTCGCAGTCGCAGTCGCACTCACTCTACAGATGGTTGCATAAGTCCGTTAGTCCTGGCACTTAGAAATCCGTTGTAGAAAAAGGTTTTCATTTATAAAATTTAATTACAAAATTTTGGACCAAATAACCACAACGAGACCACAACAAACAAACTCAAACTGACTGACTGACTGACTAACAGCTGACTGACTGTGACTGACTGCACAGACCAACTAGAGATTGACTGACAGTGAGTCTTTTGAGTTTTGTATTCTTGGCTTGACCCATTCTGAACAGGCAAAGGAATAAAGTCCATACAGCCAAGACTTTTTATACTTTTACAAATGCCCACAAAAAACATTTATTATATTCGCAGAAAACGGTGGCGCAGGCCTTGGTATGTTCTTCGTGGGCAAGCTGGGCATTACTTGCGCATTTAATTCCATGTACGTGTTCACTGCGGAGCTGTTCCCCACGAATGCACGCAGTTCTGCGCTGGCCGCTTGCTCGCTCGTCGGCAGGGTTGGCTCCATACTTGCGCCGCAGACGCCACTTCTTGTGAGTCGTACTTTCCCTTCCTACCTAATGAGAAAACTGCCTTTGCTCAATTTTTTTTTAATATTAAGGTGAAGTATACCGGCGTATGGTGGCACCCTCTTTGAAAAACACTAAAATTTTCAAGAAGTCATTTATTTTAATTTTGCGCCTACGTTGCCCTCGCTTACACTTGCAGGGTATCTACGTGCAAGCGTTCCTGTACGGCGGCTGCTCGCTGGCGGCGGCGCTGGCGGTGCTGCTCGTGCCGGAGACGCGCGGCGCCGCGTTGCCGGTCGACGCCGCCGGAGCTGAGGCCGTGGCACGCCCCGTCGGCGCTCCCGCACGGGGGCAGACCGACACGTGACACTCAGATGATCGGGCAATCTAGCATTACCCTACCCTAAATCAGAAAAATTTACAGAGAAATACTTAGATACCTATACTTAAGTTATCTAGTTTTACCATTTCTTACACACACAGGCACTATACTACCTATATATTTACACTACTTCTGTAGTTTAAATATCATAGGTACCCATTATAATTGTTTCTGTCTACTTACCTGTTTTATTAGATTGTAGGTAAGCATTAAAAAGGTTCAAACTTTTGTATTAAGAAAAATAAAATATTATGTAGGTAGGTAAGTTTTTGAGGTAAATACTGCTAGGCTTGAGCAGAGGCAAGGTAAACCATTTAGTACTAAAGAAGGCACCTAATAACTTACTTTCATTATGTGATATATTTTTAAAGTGTGAATTAAGTACTTTGTACTTATAACTTTTATTCTTTAATTTACTAGGGAAATTTCCTATGAAATTAGTTATAGTTAATTAATTATAATTTTGTACAAATTACAATTATTGGCAAAAAAGCAATTGTTATTTCATTCACCATTTTAATCCTTTCTTTGAGCTTTTATCTGTAAGATTTACAATTAACATTAATTATTACTTAAAATAATAATAAATTTATCAAGTGCACTAGATTTTATACAGTTGCAATGGCAAGAACTTATAATGAGGGGTTTTCAATTTGACATCTCAGAAGAAGAAAAAAAAAGATTTATTACGCTGAAGCTGAAATTAATCATTAAAAGCTCAAAATAAAATTGGAACTCGTCAAGCGCCATTCAAATAGTATTTGTTTTAGTTTTTTTTTTACTTTTTAAGTTAATTTGAACCGATTTGACTTACAGTTACCTCTATTACGCTTCTATTACGCCATATAACGCCATCTATGGGCGTATAACGTTCCAGTTTTTTTTTTTAATGTCACTTTGAAAACCCCTTTGAAACAAACATTTGAAACAAAAACATCATCAAAATATAATACCCTCAAAGTTCATGGGATACCTACTACGCATACTTGCACAACCACGACCACGAGAATGCATATTCAAACTATGTACTTATGTATCTGTGTTCTATTCCCATAAATTCAGTTTTAAAAACAATAGTAAATATATTTCCTACAAAAGTAAGTAGAATTAGGTTATGTATTAAAGTTTTCGCAACCCAGCAAGTAGAATGTCAGTCTTTAGTAATTCTAATAAAAATTATAATTATTTTTATATAGGTAGGTACCTGTCTTAACCGTCACTATAGCCCTTTACAATAAAATTATAAACTTATTTACTGACTTATTTATAACACTAAAAAAAATTATTTAAATACAAAAATACATACTTGACGAGGTATTTCCACTTTTGTATGTTTGTGTTAAAAATTAATAATTTACAATTACCTTTGAAATCATAAACCCTGTAAGTATTTCATTAATTAGGTTAAGCTTATGCTCCACCTGTACATAATTATCTAGCTATCTAAACCGCTGTTAAATAGTCCTGTCACTTTCTATTTAAAATATGAGAAAATTCTATAACTTCGTAATCGCATCGTCACAGAGATAGCGCCCGGGCTCAGTGGTGCCATCTCTATGTCGGCGGACGCAACAGGCACGGCAGACGCGAGCGAGCGGGCTTATCTAATGTCACGTGCTCTGGTTCAGTGGCGCCATCTCTGTATCAGCGGCGGCAACAGGCACGGCGGCGGTGGGCGGTCGCAGGCGCGGGTAGAGCGCGCGCAGCACGACCAGTGCGGTGAGTGTGAGCGCGGCGGTGAGGCCAAAGGTGGCGGCCGGGCCGGCGCGCGCGTAGACCAGCGCCACGGACAGCGGGCCCAGGGCGCGCGACACGCAGCCCGCGCCCGTCAGCACGCCCTGCCACACGCCCTAAGAAAGGAATAAGCTTGTTAAATACTGTGCTGTGATCGAATGCCTTGATCACTCGTACAGTGGCGGTCTAGGACGGCGTAACACATTTGTCTATGGTCTCGTGCGCCCTAAACCGTATTACCAAAGAACAAGAGATATTTTCCAATACAAAAAAAACCGTAAGGACCTACTGTACGTTGAACGGGAGCCGAACACTGTTTAGACGCACCGAATAATAATAATAATAAGTTAACCTGGAAGCCCACCCAGTGGACAGCGAGTCACCGCCTGCCATGATAGGTAATAAGTGAAATGTTGCATTAAAGGCAGGCGTACCGGTAGTTCACTCCATAGCACCAGTTAACCGGTCCATTAAACAGTTCACCCCCATAAACCATTTCTTGTCATCCATTTTACATTATAGTTCCTATCACCTTCTGGGTGCCACCTCTGGGTGCATGATCTATTTGTGCATTTAGTGGCGGTGCCTGGTTGGTGATCCATATACAATATAGCAAACCTCTCGAAAGGGCGCCTCTACGAGTTGGATTCGTCCCCTCGCACGCCTCTCAAAGGACCGGGCTCCATCCCGTGATACCGAAGAGTAGAGGTGGTCGTTATTTACAATCGCATTTAAAAACACTCGTTATTTCATGGCAACGAATCGCATTGCTATTCACAACGAATGTATAATGCGATCGCGTTTTCGTTGCCGTCGGCAACGATCGCGTTCTCGTTGCCCGGCAACGATCGCGTTCTCGTTGCGGCCGGCAACGATCTCGTTGTCGTTGCCGTCAGCAACGAAAACGCGATCGCATGTGACAGCTTGTCATTAGCAAAGCAACGAAACGCATTGAAGCATTGCGATCTCACTCCTATCGAATTAATATGAAATGTACTAAAAATATATTTTGCTGAAAAATATTTATATAAGGTTTAGTAATATCGATAATTGCTGCACTTCAATAAAAATATCCATATTTATATTAGAGCAAACTTGCATGTCTAGTGACATCCTGCGTTTTCGTTGTCAATCGCATTTTCGTTGCCGATCGCATTTTCGTTGCCGATCGCATTCTCGTTGCCGATCGCATTCTCGTTGCCGATCGCATTCTCGTTACCGATCGCATTTTCGTTGCCGATCGCAGTTTAAAATAGCAGTTGTTTGAAAATAGCATAACAGCGATCGCATGCGATTGAAAAATAGCAGTTATTCTCACCTCTACCGAAGAGTATTGAGAAACATAATAATAATAATAATAACCGACCGGGTAGCCCACAGACACCGCGAGGAGCCCAGTGAGACACATATAGACACAGACCTGCGGCCGCGGGCCCAGCACCTTGGAGAAGATGGTCTGTATGAGCGTGACGCCGACCGGGTAGCCCACGGACACCGCCGCGTAGCCCGCCACGAACTGCGCCGGGGACAGCGCGAGCGACGTCGCGCACCAAGGTTGCGTGCTCTGGGGACGGTAACATTAATTTATGAAACAATCTGTAGTGGCCATGTTCTTTTATGTAGATATGAAGTTGCAACTTTATATCGACATAAAAGTACATTTCGTCTATGAATGGTACAACAAAAGTCTTGGCTATGAGTTAGGTTTGAACTGTCTCCCCAAAATTGGAGAAGAAAAAACTATGTCAATTATACCTAAATATACCTAATCATCATTGAAGGAAGTGTCGTTTTTGAACTCGCCTTCTAAAACAAAAAGATAAAGGTCCGAGCGAGCTAAGTCTGCGCGCGACTGGGGTCACCACTGTATAGGTACATGACGTACGCTTCTCCCACCATTGTTATTAGAAAGACATATTGCTAATGGGTTTAGCTACCTACATTCTTACCGCCGCTCTCAAAAGTGGTGTTAACTTAACTAACACGACTTGAAAGAAGATGATTTTAGTATAGAGTAAGTACAATTAATAATAATGAGAGGTTTTCAATTTGACAGCTCAGACGAAAGAAACAAGTTTTATTACGCTGCTATCAGATGGCGCTCTGCCAAGAGCAATAGGTCAAGATGACATGAATGATTGAATAGCTCAAAATAAAACATAAAAAATAAAATTTAACTGCACTGCCTCAGTTGCCGGAGTGGGTGATTTATACTTAGCAGAAAATGATCCAATCCAAAGAATCAGTCAATACTCGATCTCCCTTTTCTCTGATATTGCTGTAGACACCGCCATCTACGGGCGTATTATGAAACTTTTTTTCTTTTCTGTCACTTTGAAAACCCCTCATTTATTACCAAGTTAATTTAATAATAAATCAGTAATAAGTAATTTCAATGGTATTAAGTACCTGTGGACAGCCGCCCTCGCCGGCGGGCGCGCCCTGTGCGGCGAGCGGCGGCGGGCCGGGCCCCCACGGCACGCACAGCAGCGAGCCCGCGCCCGTCAGCAGGAACCCGCCCCACACTAGCAGCGACCTGTGGGGGGGCACCGTCAGTATATCGGATGTTTCTGACAAGTCGGACATAAATTTAAAAAGTGGCAACACTGTATGGAAAGTTTAGAATATCCGTCAAATTTCCACACATTATTGCCACTTTTTAATTTCTAGATTTTTGTGTCGCACTCCACGAATAACAATACTCAAGAAGCACACGGAAAAGAAGCCGCGGTGGGCGGGGCTTAGGGTTTCGGACACCATGCCGCGTCAGTTCCTAGTGGCACCTTGAGTCGTGTGGCTGCACCGTCGGGAGCACATTACATTACTGTGTTTTTGGGTATTTCTGACCGTGTTTTATCTTTACAAATATGCCTTCGTGCATTATAAAGTGTTGTAGAAGCCATAAAGACAAAAAAAAATCTTATATCACCTCTTGACCGCCATCTAGTAGCGATAATATGTACCAGCCAAAAGCAGGCGGGCTAGCTCGCTGCTTTGTCGACAGACGCGAGCGAAGCGGCCAATAGCGTGCAAGCTTGTCTTTGAGAATTGTGTGAGTGTTTGTTGCACTAGGAGTTACTGTGTGTGCGTAAGTGGAGCCCAAATCAAAGCGGTTTTGTAGGAGAGTTACGTTTCCTGAGTATTGTTGTTCGCAGGTCGCACTATAATATATCAACGTATAGAATTTTGCAAGGAATTTTACTATACAGGTAAGTATAGCGCGTAAAGAAACACCGCCACTCACCTCTCATCAAACCGTCGCGAAAGCGGCGAAATGAGCGCAAATGTCCCGATAGCGACTATGGCACCGGCGCTCATGAGCGCGCCCAGGCGCTGCAAAATAAGAATAAGATAATAGTTTTTGCCACACAAACGTATAGAACACATAGTTTAAACCTCGACCAGAGAAATTGCGCTGGCGAAGCCGCGGGGCGCACAAGTTCTCGATGGGCTATAGCGAACCGGAAGACGCAGAGTAGGCAGACCCCCACAAGGTAGACAGACTACCTGGTGACGGCTGCGGGGGTACACTGGATGAGAGTCGCTCCAGACCGGTCGCTGTGGCGTTCTGTGGGGGAGGCCTTTGTCTAGCAGTGGACGTGTTTCGGCTAAAATTAAGATGATGATAAAAACAAGAAGGTGCTTAGGTACCTGCAGAGCAGTAGCCTCGCTCCAGCCGAACTGGTCCATGGTGAGCGGCGTGGCCAGCGTCTCCAGGAGAACAAAGTTGAACACCAGCACCGAGAACGCCAGCACCAGCGTCCAGCTGCTTATTAGGTCCGGCTTCAGCACCGCTAAGGCTTCTTTCTCTGGAATTGTGTGCAAGTTATGCTTGGTTAATTCGTACCTATTTAAACGTGTCTGTCTTTTTGTGGTAGAGCCGTTAGTGTAAGCACAGGGGGGGGATACATATACTCTTAACTGTACGGAACCGGAAGGCACAGCGCCAAGTCTGAGAGTATTAAGGTTAGTGTGATGTACACACCGGTCTGCGTGCCCTGAGCGCGCATGGTCTATCGCGCGGCGACGGGCCGGTGCCAATACGTTAGCCGCCCGGAACCGGAAGGAACAGCGCCAGGGCTGAGAGTGTTAGTGTTATACACACCTGTCTGCGTGCCCTGAGCGCGCATTGCCTCGCGAGCGGCGACGGGCCGGTGCCGGAAGCCGCCCGGAACCGGAAGGAACAGTGCCAGGTTGGCGAGCCCTAGCGCCGCGCTCACCCACCCTGCCGCCGTGAACATGTCCAGTCTGTAAGAGTTTGTACAAATATTATGCATAAGCAGATCACAAGTACTTCCTAACAAGATACACACAAGCATAAATACTTACATATTTTTAATAATAATAATATTTATTTAATACAGGCAATATTTACATTTTGTAGCTGTTAAATAACATAAACAGAGGCCCATATCATAAATACCTTATATAACTAAAAATACATAATGTAAAACTAAATAACTATTTGACACGTATTGTCGCTGACGTGCGAGCAGAATCGGCGGGCAGCCGACCTCGGAACTTCCGAAACACGACGCCCTGCGAAAGCCCTTTAAGCTGCCAAACTTTTTTTATATGTAACATCGTGTGTGTAAGGATAGAACAAGACAATGCCTAACCTGAAGTAGGATCCCGTGTAGGGCTCCCCGGCGCTAGTGGCGGGCGGGTAGGGCTGGCCGGGCCCGAGCGGCGCGGCGGCGGCCTGCAGCGCGGGCCCCACCACGAAGCCGAGCACCTGCGCCAGCGACACGGCCGCGACCGCGCGCGTGCGCTCCGACGACAACGTTGCAGCTGATAGGTACGACCGCGCCACTGCTATGTTAGCTGTCGAAGGAGATTAAATATCACTACCGAACTCCTAACTAAATAGGTTCACCGTCAATTCATTCAACTCAATTCCGAGTAAGTAAGTTAGTAGGCACTTGCATTTTTTACACTATTTAGAGTAGACTAAGTATTTAGAGACTAAAAATTGCTTTTCCAATTATTGCTAGACAGGCGGTAGAAAAAATCGACGTCATCAAAAGCTGCGTCTAAAATCTATACAACGCGACTGATAACCCATCCCAAACAACCGCAGCTAATGATAAACTGTGTTCTACATCATTGCGCTTTCCAATTGATCTTGCGTCATCTGAAGAATGCCAGAGCCAAAGGGCATGCTGCTTACACACCCTGATCCGTACCTCGTTGCGTTTGTTTGTGTGTAACGCAATGCACATGAAAAGCGCACTAGTACCTATAGACATAGCTATTGGATATCTTGAAAGTAAAGTAAAGCTGGTAAAAACGCTAGAATAAGTTACCGGAGCTGACCCCGACGAGGAAGCGCGCGAGCACCAGAAACAGCCTTGCGTGCGGGCGCGTGAGATGCAGCTGCGCGTACAGCACACTCGCGCCGACGAAGAGCGCGAGCGAAGCCAGCAGCGGCGCGCGCGGCGACCGCGCCCGGTCCGCCCACAGGCCCAGCAGCGGCGAGAACACCAGCTGGCCGAGCGGGTGCGCGCCCACCGCCACGCCCAGGGACTCCTTGCTCGCGCCCGGCTCCAACTGAAGATAGACAATGTTCTAACATTATAACGTGGAAAAAGTACCTACACCCTACTAGCTAATACGTAGTAACCAAATTCACAAGTCTTTGTCCCTGTTACCACAAAAAAAGTTAGACCGGTCTAAATCGTCAGTTTGTATGACAAATTAGTGTTTTAAACCTAGTCTAGTGATTTAGACCAGGTTTAACTCTTTTTGTGGTAGAGCCGTGTAAGTTTTAGTATACTAACTTAAATACAGTTTGAAGATGATAAACCCAGCAAAATCTGCAGATAATAAATGCCTCCTTTTAGGCCGCTGCGCACCAACATTAATCTGCTGATCAACGGCCGGTTAACTAATCAAAGCCAGAGTTGACAGAATAGCTTTGAGTCAGTTAACTCGTTGTTATACAATACAGTGTAAAATAACGTTCAAAAACAAAAAAAAAGCCTTGTTATTGCCTTGTATTTCACTTGTTTGTTATGGGTCGAACATATAGAGCGTCATCTACAAAAAGTTTTCCGTGTAAAACCCCATTAGTAGAGGTATGATAAGACTCATAAAGAGGCCTTAACTTAACACATCGCTTTAGTGCGATAAATTTAGTATTTGTGAGGAAAATGCAGATAGAACCTGTCTTTAAAAAACGTAGGTAATAAATTAAATGACCTGCAAATACCTACCTTTAAAATGGCGACGAACTATCATGTCGTTTCTCGGTCGCTAAAAGCAGTATCGACAAGAGCTGATGACGTACCTTTATTTATTTTTAAAAAGCTGCACAACGAGGTCCAAAGGTATACTAACATTAAATATCTTTATTAGTTACATACTTAGTTGGTCTGTCTAGCTATAGCTAGATAATAACGCATCACACTCAGAGCCCCGAACTAGGAAGAACCTGTATCTAGGGTGCCCGAAACATATACAGAGACAACCCAGACCGGAAACAAACATCGATATTCATTATAACAATGTTCGCCCCGCCGAGAATCGATCCCGGGTGCACACATATTTGATAAATGTGCAGTGCACCCGGGTTTGATTCTCGGAGATAATCTCAGTCCACAACACTCCCAACTAGCTACGCGAAGCAGTCATAGGTAGAGTACAGTCATGTGAAATCTAACCGGCCTGTGGTTCTAAGTAGTTGTGAAACAAAACAAAGCATAAGTATAGTATAGGTACAGTGGCGGACACGGTCGGCGTAACACTTCCGGTTTTTCTGTATTGCAAAATAGCTCTTGTTCTTTGGTAATACAGTCTAGGGCTGACGAAACCATAGACAAATCTGTTACGGCCTCCTAGTCCGTGACTGTACCATAATACTTAGTTTATCAGAAGTTTAAGAGCCACTCTGTAGCTTTCTTTGGTCTTTAACCTAAAAGCTATACAATCGTGCCCTAAAAATACTAGACTAGGTACATTATCTAGTGTCATACTGTGCCCGATTTTTGATATTTGCCTTAGTTTAGAAGATATAATTTTTTTTTCGGGAATGGCGCTAGCATCGCTGTACACTGGCTCTTAATATAAAACGATAAATTCTGTTAGATAACAAATTGTCCATTCATTGTCCTAACACAATAAGCTTTTATAGTAATTAAGTAGCAAGTTGCCTTTGTTTTACTGACATTAAACGCCGATTACTTAACGCACGGCCCCCACTAATTACTTAGACATCGATTAGCGAGCGGTGATGATAGCCTGGGGGGCAAGTTTCTTAACTAAAAACGATCGACTCGTAATTGTCTTGTTAGCGACTGCGTTAACCATTGCCGCTTTAACAAAGACAATTTCTGTTGCACACCCGAAGAAAACAGCATTGGTTAAAGAAGTCGTTAACAAGACAATTACGAGTCGATCGTTTTTGAGGTTTCTAGTTAAGAAACTTGCTCCCTTGATGGACGTTCTGCAACTGCAACCAACTCTTTCTGTTACTTATTTGTGGAGCAGTGTCTCTACATAGAGATTACTTACCACATTAAGAGGCATTGCACAGCTAAAGTACGCCACCGGCGATAATAATATATCTATATATCGAAAAATAATATCTTTTAAATTATGGCAAATATCACAAATGTGAAACAGTATTCTACTAGATATTGCAGCCTAGTATTTTAAAAGCACTGATATATAGCTTTTAATTTTGATATTTTAAGTGGAATACTGTTTCACATTTTTGATATTTGCCTTAGTTTAGAAAATATTAAATTTTTTTCTCGTGTGGCGCTACTTTAGCTGTGCTATGTCTCTTTAGGATAATAAACTATTATATTTTTGTTAACAACGTTTAGTTAAAAGATGATAAGTAAGTACCTATTATTTTAATTCATCCTACTTACCTAGTAACTATTAAGTATTACTTAGACGTACATTAATGCTAAGTAGATAGTTAGTGAGGTTAGTAGTTCCTATATTTCGGCAAGTTAGGCGACCCTGCTCGCTTGCCTTGACCCCGCAATCAAAGACAAAAGACTCATTAACCCGCTGGATATTCAAATATTTTTCTAGGCAGGTGGGTACCTACAATGCGGTTTTCTTATAGAAGAAGTACATATATAAATTTGATCTTTTTAAAACGGCAATTTGTTTTAAAACGTCAATTTATTTCTAAGAATAGTTTATACCTACTTTATGGGCAATAACTTCGTAAGTCCTTACCTAAGTTTATGGTGTGGTGTAGCACTTCCTATCTTATGCAAAAGATGGTGTAAGTGATAATAAATAAGTTGTTCTAACTAATAATATCGCAGGTTACTATGCAAGATGCAAATCAAAAACAATTTGTTGCCACTGTAACTGCTCGCTAACTAGGTATATAAATCAATACATAGTATAAAACAAAGTCGCTTCCCGCGTCTGTCCCTATGTATGCTTATATCTTTAAAACTATGCATCGGATTTTGATGTGGTTTTTTTTAATAGATAAAGTGATTCAAGAGGAAGGTTTATGAGTTTATACATGCACAAAATAGTAATAGGTTAGGCGGTACGAAGTTCGCCGGGTTGACTAGTAATATATAAAGTACATAGCGCCTACTCCTACAGATACCCGCTAGCGATTTTTAATAACTGTTATGAACATTAAAGCTACTTGGGAACTGTTATTAAACTACTATCTTATACCAATGGCCTATTTTAACCAAATTTAATCATTTATTAGCTATTCTCCTAATTTTACCCAAGTATTAGACGTAAGAATTCCAATTAAATTTTTGTTAGGTACGTTCAATTGGTTCGATTTTTTACCATTTGAGTACTTACTAGAGTTTCTAAATTAAAAACAAGTTTAGTGACAATAGCTGGCTCTACTGCACGCGCAGCTGCATTGCCGGCTTTGTCTTCGCGGATGTTTACTACGAGGAGAGAGACGTCATCAATACATAGTATAAAACAAAGTTGCTTCCCGCGTCTGTCCCTATGTATAAATCTTTAAAACTTAGTATGCAACGAATATTGGTGCGGTTTTTTTTAAATTATTGAGTAATTCAAGTTCACCCAGTCGACTAGTTGTCAATAAAACTAATGATATTATTCGTAACTACACAATTTCTTACCTTGACCACGGACTTCTTTAATCTTATTGCCTAGATCATGCGCACCAGCTAATACTGTTAGTTATGCTATATATTATTATGCTATACCGGTCGATATCTAAACATTTGTTAGAAAGAAAGATAAAATATAATATAAAACCTAAATATAATTTAGAGCACAGCAGAGCCCCATAAATTATATACTTTTTGTATTAAGGAGTGTACCTATGATGTAGAGTTCATCAGTTTATCGCCCGCTTTATATCAGTTTGCTTTGGATTATTATTCGCGAGAACAAGATTAAGTTTTATTGTTCTAGCTTGTTGTAGTATGATCGACTGCTTATCGCAAAGGATAAGTGATAGACTACCTTTAGTTGCTTTGTTTTTTTTTTAAATAATTTTTCTATTCTGAGAATCTAAGTTCCTACTAACTGTTGCTTTCCTTTCCTAAGTTCTGAGTTAATTTATTTAACTAAGTAAGGTAAGTACTTAAGTACCTCTACTTTAACAAAACCTTTCATATAAAAAACAGGTGCTAATTTACATACCTATAACGACCCAGCATAGGTAATTGATCCGAGCCCGATTATCAAACAGTAAATTGTAAAAATGAACAAAGGCAGGCAGGCAGCAGGCCCGTTCGCTGGCCGTAACCGTGTGCATGTGAATGACATTGTAGAAAGGTATACCGAGCGAGGCTGAGTCACGAACGAACGAACATAGTCGCGTTGCTATCAGTGGGTACTAGCAGCTCAGCGAGCAGCGAGTGACCCTCCATTATGTTGTTATTATGATGCGGGGAACAAAACAACATCGACTAGTCCCGGTCCTAGGCCCGCGGCCCGCCCCTGTTGCCACGGCCGGCCGCGGCCGCGCCTCATATACTAATCTTCCTCACTTTTCTTTCCTACTTCTTTCACTTGTTAACAAGGAAGGTACATACTTAGGATAATTTAATGTATCGTATTTATTTAGCGTATTGTTTTTTTTTTAAATAACTTCACAAACTGGAGGAGTGTTTTTTTATTAACTAAAAGATAATAGGTAATAATGGCACAGGCACAACATGTCTGCTTTTCAAGATACATAGGGTTCGACATATTTACTCTATCTACTCATTGAGAAATACAATAATCTAATACATAAGTGATAAATATACAGATCTTAGTGAGAACTCACGTAAAAATCTAATCAACAAAGATGGATCTAATACCCGCGTCTTAAAAGAAAGAGAAAGTAAGTGAAGAGAAAGCGAAATTGATTTCGTCCGAGTCGTAGAACACGAAGTATGAAGTAACTCTATATTTTAAGTTCTAGAGAGTTTCTTATCATTCAAGCAAAAACTAACAAACGTAATTGATAGTTATTTATATCTTGTAATACCTACTTATTTAGAGTTAAATTAAATTAACCTTGTTCATTAGAAGTTCTGCTACATTTATATGAAAGCAATGATAGAGACGTTGTAGAGACAAACTTAAGTAAAAACTATTGAAATCGTTTGGGTTTTGCAGAGTTCATATCCGAACATGCCGCAAGTGTTATTATATTACAATAGGTTCAATAGTTTTAGGATTCCGTACCCAGATACAGATATAATATCCAAAAATGTGGTCAGGGCGTGGGCGGTAGGCGCCGGCGGGCATTGGGCATGCTAGTAAAATATAAAATTGACTTTGTTTGTAGTGTTATATAAATAGAACGAGTAGGTAGATAGTAAAATAAGTTGGCAAAGGGCTGGCGCACGCGCGTGTAGGGCGAGGGTTCATCGGTCGGAACAACAACAAACTCTCTATCTCAACAACTAATAAGTATAATTATGTATTGTCTGATTTTTAGACTCACTTAATATGCTACTATGCGTTATGTTATTATGTATTAAGGTTGACAATATAAGCTAATTGTAAGGAATACACGTAATTTTTTGTTAAAGCAGCGAAGTGTTTGTCTCTAGAAAATATTATAGAGCTAATGTAGAGCTACAGTTTCTACTTTTTTAATGTCACCCTAGCACTCGATTGCGTGCAAATATACCATGAAATTTACTCGTTTTATAAACAATCTCAACAAGGAATGTTCGTTCACTGGTTTGCTTATATATGACTGATAGATATTGTGCAGCTCGCGCGCATACCGGTGCACAAACACGTCCCTCATCCAGCGGCCTTGATATTGTTGTAAACTTGCATGTTAAATAATCAATCAAATTTAAGTACGTTGCTAAGAGAGCGTTAGTTAGAAAGACATTAAGTTTTATCTTAATGTGATATGAAATTATTTGAATGTAGAGTCGCGCGGTCGTTTACCTTTTCGAGATAAGGCCAGACGCCGGTGAGCACGATGCTGAACCCTAATGACATCTGGAACATGGTGAAGTAGATGATGTAGATGCTGCGCCAGCGCTCGCGGCGCTCCTGGGCGCTTTCCAGGACTCCGCTGTCGTCGTCAGGGGTTTCCGCAGTCGGCGGCGGGGAAACTTCCGGAGCCTCCCGCTCTGGCTCCTGTGGGCGCCCCACAACACGCCGCAGCCACTCCATCACCCGCGTCGTGGTGGTATCGTAGAGATCGTCACCGAGCGGTCATGGTAGCGCGGGCACCTGCGCGCGCGCCGAGCTTCCGCCACTTACTGCAGACCGTCTCATGTTTATGAATCGCTCTGTATTCACGCTTGTTGGCATCGCTTTCCTCTTCACTCTGCGGCATATCTCACTCGCTCCTTGTTGTTATTCTCTTATCAATTATATCAATAGAACAATAAGTTGCTGGTTGCTGATAAATGTTATCATCCGTGTCCGTGATGTCGCGCCCTACTGGTGGCACTACATTGCTCTACCTACACGCATTGTCTTTTTAGTTGGATGACTGACGACGTGAATATTAGGATGATATGAATTTAATATTTCTGACTGTTCTTCTAGCGGTTGTCGTCGTGGACTTCGATAGGCAAGAATAATACATTAATTATTTACTTTGTAACAAATTATTTAAAGTAAAAAGTAAAGTAAAAAATGATTTATTCAATACAGGATACAAGATATCGCTTATTGAAAGTCAATTAGACTAATCTAATTAATATTGATACCTTATTTCGTAAAGTATCCTATACTGATAGAGGCGAGGTAGTTCAGGGTGCCCACTAATTGGCTCAGGCAAACAATGTTTGCCTTGCCTTACGACAATGGTCGCCTGGAGACGCCCCCAAACGAGCCCTCCTCTGTCAAATGATTCTACTCCCTTTCGCAATGATTTTACAGCGTAGAGAAGAAAGGGGTAACAAACTCTACTTTACAATTTCTCTCTTTTTTTTTTTTTTTTTTGTTCTTATATATGTGACATTACAATTCAATTTACAATACAAAGAACATAAATTAATAAGATTTAAAGTACATACATGAAATAATGAAAATATCGTGCAGAGCTAGACTACTTCCATGCGTCTTTGTCGTTTTCATAATCATCAACATTGTAATAAGCTTTCTTAATCAAACCTTTTTTGATACGAGTTTTAAACTCATTATCATTCAGGATCAAAATCTCTTCAGGGATCTTGTTATAAAATCTTACTTCGTTTCCTATAAAGCATTTGTTTGTCCGTTTTAGTCTGTTCTGTGGAATACTTAGTTTGTTTTTGCTACGCGTTCTAAGGTCTTTAATTTTATCACATTTTTTATCAAACATATGTAAGTTTTTACGAGTATACATAATAATTTCAAAGACGTACTGGGACGGAAGCGTCAAAATATCAATTTCTTTGAATTTTTGTCTGAGGGACTCGCGAGCTTTAAGCTGATAAATGTTTCTAATTGCGCGTTTTTGTAGTATAAAAATGACGTTAATATCTGCAGCTCTTCCCCATAGAAGCAAGCCATAGGTCATTAAGCTATGAAAGTAACTGAAATACACAAGTCTCGCGGTAGAAACATCAGTTAATTTTCTGATTTTCCAGATTGCGTACGCAGCCGAACTGAGCCTTGCCGCAAGATTTGAGATATGGGGGCCCCACTGAAGTTTCGAATCTAGAGTGATACCAAGGAATACAGTTTGATTTACCAGATTAAGCTTGTTATTGTCCAAATGTATGTCTGTATCATAAGCAGTCACATTTGGCAAGGAAAACTTAATGCAATTAGTTTTCTTTGCGTTCAAAAGTAAATTATTAGAAGTAAACCATTGAGAAATCTCCACTAATGTTTTGTTTATATCTAAGTTGAATGAGTCACCTCGTTTAACTTTAAATGTTAAAGAGGTGTCGTCCGCAAAGAGGACAACATCAGTAAGTTTATCTAACATGTAAGGGAGATCATTTATGTAGACTAGGAACAGGAAAGGCCCCAATATCGATCCCTGAGGTACACCAATCTTGATAGGACAACCTGCAGACACCGCACCACCCACGTCCACTCGTTGGTCGCGATCAGTAAGATAAGAGGCAAGTAGATCAAGTGATTTATCAAGTAAGCCATAGTGCTGTAATTTAAGTAGCAAAGTCTCATGATCAACGCAGTCAAAAGCCTTCGAGAGGTCACAGAAAACCCCAATAGCATCGTGAGAATCCTCCCAGGCTCCATAGACATCGCTGATGAGTTTGTGACCTGCGTCTAAGGTAGACCGCCCTTTCCTAAAACCAAATTGATTTTTGTGTAGGAAGTTATTGACTGAGAAGTGAGACGCTAATTGTGCAAGAATAAGTTTTTCAAATATTTTACTTAAGGCTGGAAGAACCGCGATTGGTCTATAATCAGTGGGGTTTTCGGTATTTCCAGATTTAAAAATTGGAATGATTTTGCTGTACTTCAATAAATTTGGAAAAATGCCTTTTTCGATACAAGAGTTAAAAATTAATGCTAAATGAGGCGCTATTAGTGTTATAACAGGTTGAAGTACTTTAATTGATATCCCCCATAAGTCTTCTGTCTTTTTTAAATTGAGTTCCTTAAATATCTTAATAATGCATTGCGGTCCAACATGGCGAAACGTGAGTGGAGGCGGGGCGATGTCAACATGTTCCTTAAGTATAGATTCCGCGGCGCTGGCAGATGCGTTAAGGTCTTTAGTGGTTTGAAATGGGATGTTAGCAAAGAATGATTCGAATTCATTCGCAATTTCCGACTTATCTGTTACGACTTTACCATTTAAGTTTAAAGCTTGAATGCTTTCCTTACCGTTAGCTTTACCAGTTTCTTTATTAATAATACGCCAGACAGTTTTACTTTTATTTTTCGAATTTCTAATTTTATTATTTAAATTAATAGATTTAGCTTTGGTGCAAACTATCTTAAACAATTTAGAATAACTCCTAACATGTTCAAGAAATGAAGGGTCTTGATCAAAAGTTTTCCTATCATATAACTCATATAGGGCATCTCTGCTTTTCCTAATTCCCGGCGTCGCCCAAGTACTAAAATTTGAATTTTTATTACTGCAAACTTTTTTGAATTTAAATATAAGATCGAATTCAATCCGTATCGCGGAAAATAACTCTTGATATAGTGTATTGGGATCATCTGCCTCAAAGCTCAGCAAGGCAAGGCGCATCTGAAGACTATGATAAAATCTTTCCATACGACTTTGGTTCATTGGCCTATAAACTAACGAGTTTTCTTTTTCTTGTTCAACTGTGTACAATAAAACATTTAGACCCTTATGATCTGACCTTAAAGAAGTTAACAATGATTTTTTGAAGTAATTACCGTTCATTGCTATGTTATCTAAACAAGTTGCAGACGTACCCGCTATTCTAGTGGGTTCGTTGAACAAAAACTTAAAATTAAAAGACTGGAATAGGCCTAATAGAGTGGTCCTTTGGGTCGTGTCTGTAAGTAAGTCAACATTGAAATCTCCACAAATGACTACTGTTTTATTTGAACAGCTTACTTTACCCAGTACGTCTTCCATTGCAGTTACAAAATTATCGAAGTTGGAAGAAATGGGAGGACGGTACACACATAGAATTATATAGCGGTCTAGGTCTGCACACGCAACCTCACAGGTGCTTTCAACTGAAAGTTTGACAAAGTCCTTTCGCTCTTTAACTTTATTAATATTCCTAGTTAATATAAGGCAACCACCTCCATTTGAGAGATTCCTGTTAAATACACTTGTTACTTTAAAATCTAGGAGACTAAAGTTCATTTTGTGTGGTTGTAACCATGTTTCTGTCAGACAAAGAATATCACATTTAAAATCTTCTAGGAAAATTTCAATTTCTAAAATTTTGCCAGAGAAGCGATTTATGTTCTGGTGAATTAGACTAAGTGTACAAGGCTGCTTCTCTGTTGTCTGGCTATGGAGTTTAAAGAACTCCTTGTTTGTAAATGTTTGTTAGAATTACTACTAACCGTCGGGTCCTTAACTAAATCTATCGACTTACCCACAATAGTGGTTGGGTCACTTATATTGTACGCTAAAAGACTAGCAAGATGTCTCCTACAACTAGATTTTAGATATATTTTATCTACGTGTATATAAAAGTTCCTAATGAATTTATTTATGTCAAATAATAATATTTTGTCTCTATGACGAAAAGTCAAATTATACATTAAAATATTTAGGCTATGGATTTTATTATTAAGTTCTACGGAGTTATAATTTGAGAACGGAAAATAACAAATAATAATTTTCCCTGTTCCCATGTCGCAATTTTCTATTTTTAATAATAATGAACTAAAGAAATTTATAATGTCCTTCTTACACGTGTTGGAACTTTCGCCTAGTAAAAGAATCTTAGTAACATTTTTTTCCCAATCATTGACTAAAAGTTTATTTGTAATATAATTAAAATTACGACCAGGAAAGCAATTATTACATACTGCTTGCTTTAAATTGTAGTTAAGTAATTTACCTACACCTAGTCCTAATCTATCTGAATAAACTACGGAACGGGGTTTATCTACTTACTTACCAAGTAGGTCAGTAAGTATACATATTATAATTAATTTAAGTAAACAATATTAAAATTATCAATGAAAGACAATTGAAATTCCCACTACAATAAGTATGTATGTAACAAGGCAGGTACTGGATACAAATTTCATACACGAAGTCTTTACAAAATGTAGAATAGAATAGAATATAATCATTTATTTGCCTTAGGTGGTAGAATAGATTAGTGATTATTATTAAGTGAGTACGCACACAAACCCTGTAAGGGCACCGAAGAATGTAGAGACACCCCACCTAAAATATTTAAAGAAAACCTTCTTTGAGTGCTGATAGTGAAAACGAATTTATGTGCAAAAAAAATCTACCGGTTCGTAATGAAACAAGAGCAGGAATGAGGGACAACGGACAACCCTCACAATACTCTTGCTTTGCAATTAAGACTTGGATGCATGGGCTAAGATCCTTTTGCCTTCCAACCTGTTTAGAAGAAACACTAGAAATAATTATTAGTCTGTGCCGTGTCTATGAAAAAAAAAAACTATCTCTATCTAATGATCTAATCTAATCTATGGTTTAATTTAGAAAAGAAAGAAAGAATCCAACTTCAAACTTTTATCGCGCAGAGCGGTTCAGTTTCTTGAATAGATTTTAGAAGGTTTATATCAAAATGCTTTCTGCTCGCCCAATCATGTCCAGGCTTTTCTCGCAACAAGGTAAAAATTGCAATGTAATTTTACTCAGTGAATGATACACCTACCAACATAAAAATTACGATCGTTCTATCACTTGGTATCATGTCACAGTCCCAAAACGCAATTATTTTCATCTTCTGGTATAATTAGAATACACTCCATAATCATTTGTTTCGTTTAACAATCGTACATTGTTTATTACATAACATCTGCAAAACATAACCTCAAAAATTTAAGTACAAAAAGAGTAGTATCTACAGTACAAACCTACGAAACCTACATTTCAGCTGAAAGACGTCCACTGCAAGACATACCACTGCCCCCACAAGGCGAGACCAGTTAATTAATATTATCTTCTTTCATTCATTTTCAATCTTTGAGGGTTGAACAATACAGTTGTCAGATAAAAATTTATGCAATATTTTTATCTGACAACTGTATTGTTCAACCCTCAAAGATTGAAAATGAATGAAAGAAGATAATATTAATTTACTTTCCTATAGTCTGACTATGAATTTTAAATAGTAATGATTGCAAGTACTAACTGAAATGGTATTGTTTAGTGCGCCGCTACCACGCTGGGCATGACTTCAAGCCCCCCACCATGGACGAGCTGCCCGTGCCCAGCGGCTCGTGGCAGGCGCAGTACGACGCCAACCAGCGCCGCTACAACGCCACACTCCTCTTCGGGGTTGCCTTTACTGCTGTCACCATTGCAGTGGTGAGACAATAATTATTCTATAAGTCTTTTACATTATTCTCCGACTTATAAAAAGAAGGTTATCAGTTTGATCTGTATGTATGTATGTTTGTCCGCGATTATCTCGCATTTGTCTGAACCAATTTGAATGCAGTTTTCAGTAATGTATTTGTTACATTCAGGGGAAGGGTTTAGAAACTATTAAATCTGACTTCAAATTAAGAGGAAGTTGTCATATTATGTTTGTGTCAGTTTGTCAAAGGCGTGTCACTTTTTGTAAAAAATACATTATTAAATTGTCTTATTAAAAAAATAGTAGAAAGGTTCAGTTGCCACACAGCTAAAAGTACTAGACATAGACCCCTAGTACTAGACATAGACCCCTATCATCCAGTGTGTGGTCTTGTGTTACCCTCATCAAGTGCAATCCAATTTTTAATAACAACTTTTTTAATAAAGTAATTGGATTCTTCCTTGTATTAACATGACATCCTTGAATATTGATTCTAGGAGAATCATCAGCGTTTCAGCAATGCTGTTGCTTTGCTTGCAACTAAGTTGAGTCAGGGCCATTTTGTGCCTACAACATTTACTTAAAAAAATAATATATTCATTGCTTTTAGTGATTTAGAAATGTCACACACATGTAACTTATTGTTGTGTGTTTTGTGCACAAGTAAAGATCTATGTATATGAATATGATAAATAAAAAATGTATTGTTCCAGGCCAAGGTGAGCGGGCTCGTCTACCTGAACTACTCCCCCCCCAAGTCCCTGGACTGAGCAGCTTGCTACTGTACAACTATCTATCTACGCTACCAATTCATAAACTATGTATAAATTTAGCTTATAAATAAATCAATTTAATAGTAATTACAATATTCTTTTTATTTTAACACTTACTAGTAAATACAACAATAATAATAATAATTGTTATTTTATGTGACTTACTGGCTACAAACAATAAATAATTCTTCAATACATAGTATAAAATAAAGTCGCTTCCCGCGTCTGTCCCTATGTATGCTTAAATCTTTAAAAGTACGCAACGGATTTTGATGCGGTTTTTTGTAATAGATAGAGTGATTCAAGAGGAAGGTTTATAAGTATAAAACATGAACAAAATAGTTACAGGTTAGGCGGGACGAAGTTCGCCGGGTCGACTAGTTATAATATAAAAATAAATGATTTTTCTTAAATAGTATACTAACAATGTAAGTTGCACAGTTATAGGAGTGCAAGAGCTAGGGTCGGTGTGGCGGGTCGTGGTGGCGCTCGCTAGTGCTCGCGCGCGATGTCGCTGAAGGCGTCGAGGATGTCCTGCGTGGTGAGCGGCATGGCCAGCCCCGAGCCCGGGTAGCACGCCGTGATGCGCGCCTGATACAATTACCTCGATTACTTTCATATCTTATTAGTCAGTCAGTATGACCACATTGACCACGTTTGGCAAAAAAAATGTGTCATTCATGGGGAATGTAAATGAATAACTTTTTTGTGTGTGGCATCACTGACCTGCAGCCTGCAGCTGCGTGTGTTTGTAACATGTGTGTGTGTGTAGCATGCGAGTGCAACATGTGTGTGTAGCATGCGAGTGCAACATGTGTGTGTAGCATGCGAGTGCAACATGAGTGTGTAGCATGCGAGTGCAACATGAGTGTGTAGCATGCGAGTGCAACATGTGTGTGTAGCATGCGAGTGCAACATGAGTGTGTAGCATGCGAGTGCAACATGTGTGTGTAGCATGCGAGTGCAACATGTGTGTGTAGCATGCGAGTGCAACATGTGTGTGTAGCATGCGAGTGCAACATGTGTGTGTAGCATGCGAGTGCAACATGTGTGTGTAGCATGCGAGTGCAACATGTGTGTGTAGCATGCGAGTGCAACATGTGTGTGTAGCATGCGAGTGCAACATGTGTGTGTAGCATGCGAGTGCAACATGAGTGTGTAGCATGCGAGTGCAACATGTGTGTGTAGCATGCGAGTGCAACATGAGTGTGTAGCATGCGAGTGCAACATGTGTGTGTAGCATGCGAGTGCAACATGTGTGTGTAGCATGCGAGTGCAACATGTGTGTGTAGCATGCGAGTGCAACATGTGTGTGTAGCATGCGAGTGCAACATGTGTGTGTAGCATGCGAGTGCAACATGTGTGTGTAGCATGCGAGTGCAACATGTGTGTGTAGCATGCGAGTGCAACATGTGTGTGTAGCATGCGAGTGCAACATGTGTGTGTAGCATGCGAGTGCAACATGTGTGTGTAGCATGCGAGTGCAACATGTGTGTGTAGCATGCGAGTGCAACATGAGTGTGTAGCATGCGAGTGCAACATGTGTGTGTAGCATGCGAGTGCAACATGTGTGTGTAGCATGCGAGTGCAACATGTGTGTGTAGCATGCGAATGCAACATGTGTGTGTAGCATGCGAGTGCAACATGTGTGTGTAGCATGCGAGTGCAACATGTGTGTGTAGCATGCGAGTGCAACATGAGTGTGTAGCATGCGAGTGCAACATGTGTGTGTAGCATGCGAGTGCAACATGTGTGTGTAGCATGCGAGTGCAACATGTGTGTGTAGCATGCGAGTGCAACATGTGTGTGTAGCATGCGAGTGCAACATGTGTGTGTAGCATGCGAGTGCAACATGTGTGTGTAGCATGCGAGTGCAACATGAGTGTGTAGCATGCGAGTGCAACATGTGTGTGTAGCATGCGAGTGCAACATGTGTGTGTAGCATGCGAGTGCAACATGTGTGTGTAGCATGCGAGTGCAACATGTGTGTGTAGCATGCGAGTGCAACATGTGTGTGTAGCATGCGAGTGCAACATGTGTGTGTAGCATGCGAGTGCAACATGTGTGTGTAGCATGCGAGTGCAACATGAGTGTGTAGCATGCGAGTGCAACATGAGTGTGTAGCATGCGAGTGCAACATGTGTGTGTAGCATGCGAGTGCAACATGTGTGTGTAGCATGCGAGTGCAACATGTGTGTGTAGCATGCGAGTGCAACATGAGTGTGTAGCATGCGAGTGCAACATGTGTGTGTAGCATGCGAGTGCAACATGTGTGTGTAGCATGCGAGTGCAACATGTGTGTGTAGCATGCGAGTGCAACATGTGTGTGTAGCATGCGAGTGCAACATGTGTGTGTAGCATGCGAGTGCAACATGTGTGTGTAGCATGCGAGTGCAACATGTGTGTGTAGCATGCGAGTGCAACATGTGTGTGTAGCATGCGAGTGCAACATGAGTGTGTAGCATGCGAGTGCAACATGTGTGTGTAGCATGCGAGTGCAACATGAGTGTGTAGCATGCGAGTGCACCATGTGTGTGTAGCATGCGAGTGCAACATGAGTGTGTAGCATGCGAGTGCAACATGTGTGTGTAGCATGCGAGTGCAACATGAGTGTGTAGCATGCGAGTGCAACATGTGTGTGTAGCATGCGAGTGCAACATGAGTGTGTAGCATGCGAGTGCAACATGTGTGTGTAGCATGCGAGTGCAACATGAGTGTGTAGCATGCGAGTGCAACGTGTGTGTGTAGCATGCGAGTGCAACATGTGTGTGTAGCATGCGAGTGCAACATGTGTGTGTAGCATGCGAGTGCAACATGAGTGTGTAGCATGCGAGTGCAACATGTGTGTGTAGCATGCGAGTGCAACATGTGGGTAATAGCAAAGGGTGTATACCTGTAGCTGCGTGTGCTGCTGCAGCAGCTCCTCCTGCATGGCGCGCCACACGACCTGCAGCAGGCCGCCGTCGCCGTCCGACAGGTGCTTCTCCACAGCGCGGTACAGTCGCCGCAGCGACTTGCGCACTGCAACACACTCACAACTTCAGTACAGTCACAGCTTAGTAAAGAGTATTTACTACGTACAGGACGGAAACTCCCTGCCTCCCTCAGCAAGTGCGGCACTCGTGCTCGGTGACCTCTCAGTTACCGCTCGGTACAAGTAGCACGTCTTGTCTCACTCACACAAGCATGGTGCGCGTGCACTTGCACGAGTTTTGGCTGTGCGCGAAGCAACGAAGATGTTCCTTCATTTTAGCGCGACTTTCTAAGAAAAAACCTCGAAATTCGTGTAGTGCATTGATGCCGCTTGAAGTTTGCTACATTTCGGCATTTATTGTTTATTGGTGATCGTCTGTCTCAGGCATTGTCTGCATTTCTGGTTTATGAAACATGTCTTATAATAACTAAGACTCTACCGTATTATTCATAAAGATACAGAGGTTTTAAGTAGCTTTGATGGAGGTCTACTTCTCCGGTTTGTTGTATGGTAAATACGTGAAATCCAGTCTAAAATAACATACGTCAAATAACTGAAATGCTCTTTAAGTTTTTATGAATAACAGGGTTAGTCTTAGTGGTGAATGTTCGTTGAGAAGTGACTCACCCTCGTGCGGCGGGTAGAGCGCCAGCACGCGCCGCAGCTCCTGCTTGGAGCAGGCGGGCCGGTAGCGCACCTACAAATTTTATAATATTTAATTACTTTTCACTGTTTTTTAATTACACAAGAAACCTATATTCTATACTGGGTGTTTCTGACAAGGCGGTTATAAATCAAAGGAGTGATTCTGCTCATCATAACTATAAACTTTCCCGAAGCAACATTGGTTAAAATCTCAAAAAAAAATAACAGCTGTTCCATACATTGGTTCGATCACCTGGCGGGTTCAATCTACTGGACAGCTGATTTTTGTTTTGAGATTTCGACTCATGATGCTAGGGGAAAGTTTTTAGGTATGATGAGCGTCGCCCACGCGCTCGCAGAAGGCCGTGAGCCCCTCCAGCGGCCGCCCGAAGTACTGCGACACGTAGGTTGACTCATGTAGTTACCTCGTGCGGGCGCGCGCCGGCCGCCAGCGCGTCGCCCACGCGCTCGCAGAAGGCCGTGAGCCCCTCCAGCGGCCGCCCGAAGTACTGCGACACGTAGGTTGACTCATGTAGTTACCTCGTGCGGGCGCGCGCCGGCCGCCAGCGCGTCGCCCACGCGCTCGCAGAAGGCCGTGAGCCCCTCCAGCGGCCGCCCGAAGTACTGCGACACGTAGGTTGACTCATGTATTTACCTCGTGCGGGCGCGCGCCGGCCGCCAGCGCGTCGCCCACGCGCTCGCAGAAGGCCGTGAGCCCCTCCAGCGGCCGCCCGAAGTACTGCGACACGTAGGTTGACTCATGTAGTTACCTCGTGCGGGCGCGCGCCGGCCGCCAGCGCGTCGCCCACGCGCTCGCAGAAGGCCGTGAGCCCCTCCAGCGGCCGCCCGAAGTACTGCGACACGTAGGTTGACAGCGCCTGCCACAACCACGCAACATGCTTCATTAGTCACACGAGTCAATCTCAGGACCGACGGAGATACTGCTCCCTAAATCCTAAGGTACAGGATCGTAAACAGTTATCTATACTAATATTACGAAGAGGAAATATTCTATTGTTTGCATAAGCAGGCTGCATACTATAAACCTTTCGGTGATCCAATAAATACATTCAAATGCCGGATTGTCAAATATTGAGAAACTTCAAATATAAGTAGATGCAGAGCCAAACACTTACTCGTTCAGATAATCATTAGCATTGTAATAATCTTCTAAATAAGTGAGTTATTACTACCTCCGATTCTGTACTTAATTCCAATAAACATTAAAATTTTAATAAGCCTTCTAAGAGTTTTAGTTAGCAGCGCGTTCAAAGTAGTAGCACACCACGGACTCGCGCTAAAATGTATGAAATAAACGAGTTGCTTCGCATACAGCCTGCTGTACTTGTACTGAGCGGTCACTGAGAGGTGACTGAAGTGGTCGAGCACCTGCTGCGGGGGCAGCACGAGCTCGACCTGCACTAGTACTCTATAATCTGGTGAGGTAGGGGTAGGTAGGGCAAGGTAGGTACCTGCTGGTAGCGCGCGCGCGCCTCGCGCCGCCAGGGCTCGAGCGCCGCCACGCGCAGCGCGCACAGCTCGCCGTGCAGGCTGCAACAAGCAGGGGCATGTTACACTTACAACTGACTACCTGCTGATTTACTAATCAAAGCCATGGAATAAACTATGACTTTGATTCGTAAATCGGCTGTAACACAACAAATCAACATATTAAAACATCGGTCCCCTTTAGTAGACAAAATATTTTTACTAGAAACCGGCAATGAAAATCTTATATACTCGTAATGACGTCAGAACGAGCACTACCTACACAAGTGCAAGCTCACCTGTTGTAGTTCTCGAGCTGTATGACGGCTGTAGACGTGCGGCTGGCTGCAGCTCACCTGTGGTAGTTCTCGAGCTGTATGACGGCTGTAGACGTGCGGCTGGCTGCAGCTCACCTGTGGTAGTTCTCGAGCTGTATGACGGCTGTAGACGTGCGGCTGGCTGCAGCTCACCTGTGGTAGTTCTCGAGCTGTATGACGGCTGTAGACGTGCGGCTGGCTGCAGCTCACCTGTGGTAGTTCTCGAGCTGTATGACGGCTGTGGACGTGCGGCTGGCTGCAGCTCACCTGTGGTAGTTCTCGAGCTGTATGACGGCTGCAGACGTGCGGCTGGCTGCAGCTCACCTGTGGTAGTTCTCGAGCTGAAGAACTATTACAAAGAACTAAAACACCTTGTCGTAGCCGCTATTCACAGCGAAAAACGTGCCTATTTCAAGGAAAACATAAATAATTCCGATGGCAATTCCAAAAAACTGTGGCAAAACCTTAAGCGCACAGTTCTGCCGAACAGGCGGGATGTGGAACTTCCCTCACACTTTACTGACGCGGACGCAATCAACGACTTCTTCTTAAAAATACCAGGACAGACTGACGTAACTATCTCCGATCTTTCTTACTTTGAGCACCACAGACATGACAAAGCTACGACCTTTTCACTTAACACTGTCGCACCGGATGCAATCTTAAAAATTGTATCCGGTATCAAGACAAATGCAAAGGGCGTAGACTTGATTGACATTGACATGGTTTTATTAACTCTGCCGACTACTCTTCCTGCTCTAACTGCGATCATTAATCAAAGCATATTGACGCAAACCTTTCCGACTGAGTGGAAGATTGCAAAGGTTACGCCACTTCCCAAAAAACCTAATCCTGTTCTTATATCCGAACTTCGTCCAATAAGTATTCTGCCTTGCATGTCGAAGATAATAGAACGGGTTGTGTGTGATCAGCTTTCGAAATATCTGGAGAAAAATGGTTTACTGCCGGAGTTGCAATCTGGCTTCCGAAAAGGGCGTGGTACTGGCACTGCATTACTCGATGTTGTGGACAACGTGCTCTCAGCGCTTGACGGAGGTCAGAGCACAATTCTGGTACTGCTAGATTTCTCCAGAGCTTTCGATTGCATTAGCATTCCCCTTCTCTTGTCTAAGATGACGTATTATGGATTTGATAGTTCTTCGGTCAGGTGGTTCGGAGACTACTTGTTAGGTCGATCGCAAGTAGTCGGGTTGCGGAAAACAAACGGGACAACGCAGTTTTCAGCATGTAAAATGATATCGAGAGGGGTTCCGCAGGGGTCAATTCTTGGTCCCCTCCTTTTTATATTGTATAGTGCGGATATAACAAACAAAATTAAAGAAAGTAAGTTCCATCTTTATGCTGATGACGTGCAGCTCTACTCGTCTGGCATACCAAAGGATGCAGGTGAAGTTGCGCAATCAATAAGCAGAGACCTAGATGAAATTGCGCTGTGGTCTTCAAGAAACTGTCTGGTGCTTAATCCCGGCAAATCAAAGTATCTGGTGCTTGGCTCGAGACTACAAATCCATGATACGGTGCAGGCCCTTTCCGCCAATGATATAGCTATTATGGGTGAACCAGTGGAACGGGTGGTAGAGGCTAGGAACCTCGGGCTGCTGATGGATGGTGAGTTGCATTTTGAGAACCACATCGCCAGCATTGTAGGTAACTGTTTCTACCGTCTGAAGATTCTTTACAGTGTACGTGATTACCTTAGCACTGATTTGCGTGTCATGCTTTGTGAATCACTTATACTGTCGAGATTGAACTACTGTGATGTTGTCTATGGTGGCTGTATACTTGGTCGGACCAAAAGGTTAATACAGCGTGTTCAAAACGCATGTGCACGTTTTTGTTTCAAAGTTCCTCCTAGATCCCACATTACTCCGTACTTGAACGCCGCCAAGCTCCTTAACATGGAGGCTCGCCGAAAAGTCCATCTTGCTTCGCTGCTTTTTGGTGTTATTCGATCGAGAATGCCCACTTACCTGTACTGCAAGCTCAATTGGTCCTCAAGCCTTCGGCAAGTCCACAGGATAACGTTAAGAATCCCTGAACACCGAACGATGGCCTTTCGAGGAAGTTTTAGGTATGCGGCGACCAAGTGCTGGAATAATATCCCTCCCCCCGTCCGTGAAGCTTCAAGTAGGTGCACCTTTGTGCGTAAGCTCAAGGTGCATTTGTTTGATCAGCAGAGACTTTCAACTCCTTCTTAATTCCATACCTCTCCCGCTCCGCTTACCTTGGCTATGCCTATGCCACTACTACGCCGACTAAGACGTGACATGACAACCCGTATCGCATCAAAGTATTATTTATATGTGTATTGTATATATATTTGTCATCTTTTATAATATATGTACTTAGTTTATTTATGGTAGGTACACTATTGGTAGGTATGAGTGTAACTTTAAGTATAATTATATGTGTATATAAAATTATGTAGTATATTATGCTCTGCTTATTTTTTAAGGGCACTCGTAGAACGCTTGTGGGTCACTTGCTGGCATTGACTGAAAATCAGCGCTGTCGGTGAAAACCTTCAGCACATGCTGAGTCAGTGCCATTTTACGGCAACTGCAACACACACACAACGTGTTAAATTTTGTTGTTATTTTAAAATATTTTGAAGTATGTGCTATTGTTGTTGTTCGTAGGCTATTGTATATTATTATGTAATGTGTGTTTTTTTGCTGTAAATAAATCTTTTCTTTCTTTTTTTCTTTTCTTTAGCTGTATGACGGCTGTGGACGTGCGGCTGGCTGCAGCTCACCTGTGGTAGTTCTCGAGCTGTATGACGGCTGTGGACGTGCGGCTGGCTGCAGCTCACCTGTGGTAGTTCTCGAGCTGTATGACGGCGCGGGGCGTGCGCGGGTGGTCGGCGGCTGCTATGGCCGCCAGCACGGCGCCCAGCACAGTGCCGTAGCAGCGCTCCAGGTCGGCGCGCCGCCCGCGCTCGAAGATCGCCTCGCACGCCGCCGCCAGAGACGAGAACTGCGACACGAACGGCAGCACGCCGCATCTGCCGGCAATCACGTCACGTCACGTCATATACCATGTAGGGTAAACTACCCACTCTTTGACATGAAACCCTAAAATAAGATCTTTTTACATTTTAAAAACTAATCAAAAAAAAAGTAAGTTGGTATGTACACTCATCACTAGAAAAGTAGAAATGCAATTTCAAGTAGTGACGGATAAAATAGTGGTTATAAAAAAAGGGTGCCAATATTTAGGTTATTGAGAATTTCTACCAAAATATCAACATTAATAGTAATACATAATACACAAAAAATAAACTTAAGTATACAGTAGATATAATCATTATCAACATTGGATTTTTATATTAATTGGCAGTTATTTATATTAGTCCTAAAAAAATTGGGAGTTTTACCCTACTTATCAGTTTTGTTAGCTAGAAAATATAGTATACAGGGTGTTCTCGGACATACTTGGGTTTCTTCTGCGCCTGTTTGACTTGTTCAGGCAGCGCGGCGAGGCGCTCGCTGACCGCGCGGTCCGCCGCGCGCTTTGCCGCCACCGCCGCCGCCGCCACCGCCGCGCCCGCCCAGCGACCCTCGCCACCCGCCCCCGCCCCCGCCCCCGCCGACCCCGCCCCCGCCGGCTCGCTCAGGACGTGCCGGCTCGCGCAGGCCAGGGCGCGGAATGCTCCGCTAATAAGAAAATATTTACTTTTAGTTCGTGGTTCAAGTAATTAACATTTTCCCTACCGAGCTCAATATGTTCGGTTCTGAGATGAACAATGATATTTTGGGTGCAGTGCGGGTAGCAGAACAACATGTAGGATGGAAAGAGAGACTGGCCAATCAATTCTATCAATTCTATTTATGCTACTTGCGTCACAAACTTCGATGGCGCGATTTAGGATTCGGTTCGGTTTTTGAAGTTGTAGCGCTAGAAGGCGTTAGTGTGCGCTACAAACACTTACTAGGGCTCCAGGCGCTCCACGTGCGCCACCAGCGCCAGCAGCTCGGGCTCCAGCGCGGGGAACAGCTCGGCGAACAGCCTCCGCGACTCGCTCCCGCGCCGCGCCCCGCCCGCCGCCCCCGCCCCGCCCGCGCCCCCACTCTCGCCCCCGGAACTCTTCTCGCTGCGCTCGCCGTCGCTGGCCTCGGCCTGCAGTCAAAATTGTTACTGGCTAGCTGTCCTGGCGAACTTCGTATCGCCTTGTTAAAATAATAATGTAACCGATCTCAGATTTTAAGGGTATTTTTTTCTTTAAATCTAACGTTAATTAGTGGGGTACTTCAATATCAAAATAAAAAGTTATTTTCATTACTTTTTTTTCTGTTTGAATTACTTAATTTTTTTAGAACAAACCTTCTATTATTAGGAAACTAACAAAAAAAAGAATGACTTTAATCGGTTTAGCTGTTCACCAGTTATGACGGAAGAAATATAATAAGATGATAAATATTATTGAGTTTTAATACAAAGATAATAATATTATGGTTGCAATTCTGTACATGAAAGTAACGTACCTTGGCATCATAATCGAGACACAAGAACTGCGTGCAGAAGTCCTGCTCGGCGTCGCACAGGCGCCGCACCCGCACCAGCACCTGCCGCGGGCGGAGTGTCAGGGCGGGCGCAACCAGGCTTAGTATAGGGAGGGTCTCAAGGGTTGGGGAGAGGGGTGCAAGGAAACAAAACAACTAATAGTGCATTTAATTATAGGACAAACATTTTTCTATACTAGTCGACCCGGCGAGCTTCGTACCGCCTTACCTATAACTATGTTATGCATGAATTATACATTACAAACCTACCTCTTGAAATACTCTATCCTTTAAAAAAATCCGCATCAATATTCGTTGCATAGTTTTGAAGATATAAGCATACATAGGGACAGACGCGGGAAGCGACTTTGTTTAATACTATGCAATAAAATTAATGTCTGATCTTTTCGGGGGCCGAGGGTTTGAACCCCTAAAACCCCCATAGGTCTCATACCGCGTCCAGCACGCAGTCCTGCGCGGGCGGCGGCGGCGGCGGCGGCGGCGCGGCGCGCGCAGTCTCGCCCCACGCGCGCACGGCCCGCTCGTGCACGCGCGCCCACGTGCCCACGTACACCTGCACGCAAGGACACGCTGCACTGCACACATTCACTCACATGTATTTCGTCAGAAATGCATTTGCAAAAACTTTGTCAGACCGAGAATGCTACCTTGGGGCGCGCCAAACGCCAAATTTTATGTCTGTTCTATCACATTGGTGCCCATTCAGTAAACTGTCTTTAAACTATTGTGTAACGCTCTCAACCCTGTAAGCTCCAGTTTACGGAGTCAAATTTGTGTTGAAACTGTATCAAATATCTATTTAAGATCAAGGAATACTACAAAGCATTAAAGGATAGTATGATCTAAAGCTGGTGATTCATGATCTCATTGAAAAATAAATAACAACCATACGGCATTCGCCAAACCGCCTGCTAACGTAAATCTGTGGGGTATCCTATGTCCAGCAGTAAAAATAATTTCTGCTTAGAAAACGAAGCTTATAATACCTTCACTAGAGCATCATAGGACTTCTCATCCATTTCCTTGAGCCAGCGCATAAAGGGCGCATAGGGCAGCAGCTCGGCGTGGTGTCTCGGCTCGTCTCCCGCGCCCCCCGCGCCGCCCGCGCCCCCCGCGCCCCCCGCGCTCCCCGCCGCCGCCTCGTTGCCCAGGTGTATGAGCAGGTTGTTCAGATGTCGCGCGATGGCTGCGGCGTGGCGGTCGCGGGCGCGGGCCAACTTGCGAAGCCGCTCGGTCGTAGCTGATAGACGACGTAGCGCGGGGCTGGCGGTGGACTCGGCTCTTAAAGCCGTTCGCAGTGCGTTTCCGAGAGCTAACGCGCGCGCGCGGCCTTCAGTTCCCGAGAGGTCTTGTGGAGCATCCAGGTCTCGGAGAGCAGGCGCGTCCAGCCAGGCGAACAAGCGCTCCAGTTCGGCCAGGAGTTGTCGCTGGGCCAGGTCGGCGCGCGCGGGCGCCACGCCGGCGTGCGCGCCGCCGCGGACCTGCTCCTCGCCGCGCCGCGCCCGCGCGCGAAGTGCCGCCGCGCATGTGCCGCCAGTCTGAACATAATCAAAAATTCCACACACTAATGTTATGATATTAAGGCTGCTGCACACATCAGACTTTTTGAAAAATGTATGTGTTGCACAATTGCTATCAGTATGTTCTATTTTACGTCTACAAAAAATCCGTCACTAAATACAGGATTTGGGTGAATAGCCTTATATTTGATAGTCATGCAAATTATTACTAGTTTCACAAATTTTAAACACATGAAAATTTAATTACAAATATTTGTGTATTATTTTTGAAGAATCAAGATCCTAAAGTTTAAACAGAAAAAAAAATTGACACTAAGTACATAGTTTTTATTAAACCAATTTAAATTAAATTAAAACAACCTAATTTCTAAATAACAAAACCAAGTTTTAATAATAATTAACCAATAATTAATTAGAACATAAAAATTTAACACGGAATTTTTGCATGAGACATGCACCGATTGGTCCACTAATTGGTATGCTAATAACAGTTTTCTGGTACCGAACAGTGCACTAATTGCTATAAAGGGTAAATTAATAGATTGATAGCAATAGGCAGCTTTACTGCTTAGTGATTTCTTCCAGGTACTATAAATGTAGACTAAAGATAATTAAGTATATTGTAAACTCTATTTGCGCTTACTGTCATGGCAAATGTGTATAGCAGGACCTACATAGTCTGATGGTTATGAAATATCACCTGCAAACATTCAGCAAGCTTGGCTCCGTTAGCAGCCGCAGCCAGCATGGCCGCCATGTTGCTGGTGTCGAGCCGAGCGGCCCGTTCCGCAAGGCTCTGCGCCCATAGCTCGGGCTCCCGTGGTGCCGCCCCCTCGACCAGATCTCGCAGCTGCTCTTCTGATACGGTGCCCAGCACGGACTCCGCTGCACTCCAGCCGATATCCTCTGAAAGGCCCTGTATTCAGAAAAAACCTTTCGTTAGCCGTCGAAAACTTTTTATGTACTTGTAATACATACAAGATAATATGAATGAGATAATATGCTTTACCGGATCCACAGTTTCAGTCGTGCGGTCCACTCCCGTCTCAGCCTGCAGCACCATAACTCTTATCTTTCCTTATATACTAGGCGAAAAAATTGGGAAAACTTAGTTTGTGGAGATTCCTAAATTTTTCTTTCACTTTCTATTGCAAACAAACAAAACATCAAACAAAAATATAAAAGCACGGATGGCTGACTGGCTGACATTGACATTGCGAGCAAAGTTTGATTGATTGATGTTGATGGTATTTGTATTTACGGTATTTACCCATTTATGGTAGGCAGAAGAACTCAGTCTATAGTGCCAAGTTGTCTATAGCATTTTCAGTGAGATCTCTAAATTAAAATAAAATATCAGAAAGCGTGGATTCTTGGGTTCTTATTTTAATCATACTACTTGTACACGATATATTGTTGAAATAAAATAAATACCTATTTCTAAAAATTACAATATGAAAAAGTGGCTGTGTATGCTATGTCCCTATGTCCAGCTAGACTGGGCAAAAAATATTCCACAAAAATAAAAATAATATAACCTCCCATCTTCAAGTTCAGTTCTCAACCATCTGAATTTTTACGCATAATTTTATGAAATCTGTCGATACCTAGACACAAAAGACCTTATACAAAGTAGGAACTAAACGAAAAAATATAATACAATGGCAGCAACAAGTACGAAGAACTCACCTAAGGGGAATAAGAAACCCAAGGAGGAAGTGTATGCAGAGTTCCAGGCTTTGCGCGCAGAGCAGCGGCAGCTCGCCAACAAGATCACCGAGCTAGAGATGGACCTCAACGAGCACAAGTAAGCTTGAATCCTAGCACCAACCTCATACACCATCCCATCATTCATCTCTTTATTGCTGGCTATTTTTATTACAGAATCGTTATTGACACACTGTCGGGCGTGGAGGCAGGCCGCAAGTGCTTTCGCATGGTGGGTGGCGTGCTGGTGGAGCGCACGGTGGGGGAGGTGCTGCCTGAGTTAGAGGCCAACCGCGAGCGCCTGCCGCAGGCCATTGCAGCACTCAACGAGCAGCTTGCCAAGAAGGGACAGGAAATAAATGATTACATAGAGAAGAATGACATTCGGCTGCAAAAGGGTTCACAGCCACCACCAGACGTGCCCGACCAGCCCACCAAGACCAATGTGCTGGTCGCTAGTGAATGAAGAGTGATGTGTGGAACATTTAACTTCCAGCGGGAAGTGTTGTGAGTTTTGAACTGCCTTCTAACTAACTGTGAATAGCCCCGTGAGAGCAGCGTCACCAACATGTCTTGTGTTCAGACTTGTATGTTGAGATACTGCTGACCTATTTATAATTTTAAATAATAACTAATAAATTATCAAAATATTTTTTATTATCAAACATTGGCTTAAAATACCCTGCCTTACAAAAAAAAATCAACCCATGTTGTACTTACTTGTATATACTGTAATAAAAATATATTTCAGTTCCATGATGAACTACACAATTAGCTTATTGGCACTGTATTCACATCACAATCACAAATTCGTAACACATAGCACCTAAACATTGCCTAATGTATCATGGTGTTATAATGAAACTTCAAAAACTTAAATTATAAAACTTACAATATATATAAAAATAAAAATACATGCTTTGCAAAATAATTTTGAAAATATCTAATAACAATGTTTAATATATTTATAAAACTTAATAAGGTTTTATTTTAACTTATCATCACAGTTTTTTGAATTATAAAAATTACCAAAGCAGAGATCCTTCCCTGGTAACAAACAAGCAAAAATGGCAGCACTGCTGCTGGTCCCTAGTTCTAATAAAAAATATTAACCTATTATTGTTGTTGAAGTAAAGAATCTAAGGCTAATGGGCCAAGCAATACAAAAGTAAATGATAAATAGCACATAGAGTCATGCTTTATGAAATCAGATCCAACTTCTTAGAAAGAAGAGATTATTTAATACACATTTTTAGACAAAAATTAATCGTTTCTATGAAGAAATTTATCTCACTTATTTTTATTGTTTTTCAATAGCTTACTTACTTTTTTAAACAAAAAAATATTAAAAAGTTAAGTACTACTGTGGTGTCCTAATAAATGGTTACTATCCGGTGTTGGTGGCGCCCTCCCACCGCGCTATCGCACGGCTGTCGTGCGGCTGCCATTCCAAGTCTGACGCCCGGACAGAGGGCACGTCTAGGGAGTGCGCTCCAACCACGATGTACATCCAAAGTGATAGTTATGTTATTTCGATATAATATCTATATATATAGTTAATGGTGGCTCCTGAACGCCACAAATGATTTAGTTAATAGTGGCTCCTGAACGCCACAAGTACACAAAAGTGTTTTCTATTCTATTCTAAATGACCCTGACAACTAAGATGTGCAAAATTTAATTTGGCTGCCAAACTGAAATTTTTCCAAGGACAATAAGTAACAACGACAAGACGGACTAAGCGAAACTAAATACATAGTTTGCGGTGGTCGCACATGTATGAAGAACTGGTTCAACTATGCTAGCTCTTGTTTAGTTGGCGGTGGACGTTCGGCTTTAGGGTTCCTTGTTCAATGCATGTAGCTGGAGGGCGTGTAAGACTCGGTGGCGGTGGAGGTGTTGGTGGCGGGGGCGGGGGCGGGCTCGTCCTTGTTCTCCTCGAGGCAGAAGTCGGCCTTGCCGCCCTGCTTGTTGACGACGCGCAGGTCGGCGAGCACCATGCGCGGGTCGGCCGCCTTCACCATGTCGTAGAGCGCGAGCGCCGCCAGCGCCGCGCCCACCAGCGCCTCCATCTCCGCGCCCGTGCGGCCCGCGCACCGCACCGAGCAGTGAATGTTCACCTCTCCTCCTTCGCCCTCTTCGCCCTCGGGAGGCAAGTCGATGCGAACTCGCACCACGTCGAGGACCAGCGGGTGGCACAGCGGGATGAGATTAGAAGTTTGTTTGGCGGCCAACACGCCGGCAGCCTCGGCTACGGCCAGCGCGTGTCCCTTGTGCGCCGCGTGGTCGCGCAGCAGAGCCAGCGCGGCGGGTCCCACACGCAGCGCGCACGCGGCCGCGGCCGAGCGCCGCGTCGCCGGCTTGCCGCCCACGTCCACCATGCGCGCGCGCCCGCCGCCGTCCACGTGCGACAGCGAGCTGCAGCGCCGCGACGGAACCACCAGCGGGCTCCACACTACCCGCCTATTAGTATCATGGGACGATTTTTCATTTTTGCGAGATTCTCCATACCTGGGAAAAAAATAAACGTAATCTATACCAATATTATAAAGAGGAAAGATTTGTTTGTTTGTTTGCTGAACCGATTTGAAAAATTCATTCACTGGTAGGAAGCTACACTATCCCCGAGTGACATAGGCTATATTAGATTTTCAAAATAATTAGGGATCCTTACTTAAACTCGAATAATGTAGCCCAAGGTGCATTATTTTCCGTCGTTTACATATTTTGACAGTTTGTGGTTTGTTATTTGTAATATGGCCATTCTGGACAGTCAAAAGAACATAGTCTATAGAACCAAATGTTTAGTAGTATCTTAAATTCTGTGGCGTAACGAAGTTCGCCGTGTCAGCTAGTAAGTAATAAGTACAGCAGCATCTAGGTTTTATGATCGATTATGTATGTGCACACGGCTGTGTAGTACCGGCGTGCTGTTTCTTCTTCCTGTGCAGCGCCTCCCGCACGAGCGCGGCGAGGCGGCCGGGCGCGGCGCCGGCGCGCAGCGCGTCGCGCAGGGACACCTCCGCCGACCCGAACAGGCACACCTGCACAAAACTGCTTTAACACCTTTTATATTACGAGTTACTAAATCGTACGTATTTAACTCATTGACTGTCATGAATATGACTAAACTTTGATTATAGCTTGAACTTGAAATTAAACTTAACAGAGGCAGAGGGGATTTAGTGTTAAAAATCGCGTTAAAGCTATCAATTTAATGACAATTAGTTGGTGTTGGTACATAGGAAGGAACACAAATATAGCCTAGCAAAAGACATACCTACTTATATACTTACTTAGGTAAATAACGGAAAATTATTATTTTATTCAAGGAAAATTATACAAGTTAGTAAATACCTTGAGGTTCCCGTCGGCGGTGAGCCGCAGCCGGTTGCAGCCGCCGCAGAAGGGCTGCGTCATGGAGGCGATGAACCCCACGCGCCCGCGCAGCCCCGCCGCCGCCCACATCTGCCAACTGACGTTATTGTTGCAGCTCGCACAACGCACAATGCGGACGCTAACAAACACCTGAAATATTGCTTTTCGTCCTCTATGCGATTTTTGTGTATTGACTTTGAGACTAAAGGACGAAAAGCAATATTGGAAATGCGGCCGTAATAGTACCCTTGCTCTCGTTATTATATATGACATCTTTCGTTCATCTACCTAGGTAAACCTGTAGCTATGATTCAACAGTAGGTACCTACCTATTTATGTTTTTGTTTTAGGTAAGTAAATAGGATTACGAAAGCTGTTCCGCTTTGAATCGACAGACTACGTGTCTTAGGTTGTTTACTAGAACACTTAAGTACCTACTTATTTTGTTTTAAAAAAAAGCAATTCTAGAAAATTCTTTTGAGCCCTTAACACAGTGTAACTACATAAACAACTGTGTACTATATACATAAGTAAAGTAAGTTGGTAATCTCAGTCAACTTGAAAATTCATCAAAATGTAATTCACCTCTGCTAGGTGGCTGCGTGATCGAATCAGAAATAAAAAGATCCGCAGAAGAACTAAAGTCACCGACATAGCACGAAGAATCGCGAAACTAACACCGAGTGCCAATGGGCAGGGCATGTAGCTCGAAGACAGATGGGCGCTGGGGCCGAAAAGGTCTCGAGTGGCGACCGCGAACCGGAAGACGCAAGGCAGGCAGACCGCCGATGAGGTGGTCTGACAACCTGGTGAGCTCATGACCGGTCACTGTTGCGTTCTGTGCAGGAGGCCTATGTCCAGCAGTGGATGTGTTTCAGCTGAAATGGTGATGATGATGATGAAGGTAGCTAGTGGCGGTGTTAGTTCCGATTGTTCCCAGTGTCGTGAGGTTTATAGACTGTACTTAGGTATAGCATAGGTACCCGGGAGGTGTCGTGCGGCGCGGCGGCGGCGGGCGCCAGCTCGTAGCGCGCGGCCAGGTGGCGCAGCGCCGCGCGCGCCGGCAGCAGCCCCCCCGCGCCCCACCCGTTTCCAGAGAACGGCATGAACTCTATGAACCTGCCGCACAGATAGGGACAACTAATGAGACCTGTATTTTTTTTATTTGGTCTCCTGTTTCAGAATAAGGAATTTTTTGGATTGAAGAGCGAAAACACTTGTTTAATCAGCGTTATATTTGGTCTTTCGGCCTATCGCTAAAGGTTCTTCAATTGTTTTGGGTTGGCGTAATACCAGCCTTGTAATTTAACATTCTGTATTACTGTGACGCAGATGAAATAGAGTCAATTATTTTGTAAAATTTACCTCACTTCGATGTCTCTGTCGCGCGTCAGCTCCACGAAGTCATACAACTCGTCGTCGTTCACGCCTGACAAATATGGACAGAATAGTCATATTAAATAGGTCCAGGACGAGTAACTAGAACCATTAAAATTAAAACGTGCAAGTATAAGTTGCGAAGTAGACAAGACAGTATACGCACCCTTCATGAGCACGGTGTTCAGCTTGAGCGGCGCGTAGCCGAGCTGCAGCGCCAGGTCCACGCCGGCCAGCACGCGCGCCAGGCCCTGCGCACACACTAGAGTTATACACACACACACAGAGAGAGAGAGAAAGTACATAAATGAAAAAATAAAAACATAACTAGGGAAACAAAGCGTAAAAGGCAAGACAAACAAGAGAGGACCAAGAATTGACCCCTGCGGAACCCCTCTCGATATCATTTTTACATGCAGAGAACGGTCTGACAAGTACTTACCTAGTCACCGAACTAAGTAATTTCAAACTACTTACCTAACTCTCAAACCGATAATACGACATCTGACACGCACGAGAGAATGGAAATACTAAGCTATTGCAATCGAAAGCTCTGGATAAATCTAGCAGTACCGCAGAATCACGTACCGGTCGGCGCGCGAGGCGCTCGTAGCGCTCGGGGCGCAGCGTGTCGAGCGACACGTTGAGCGCGTCCAGCCCGGCGCGCTGCAGCGCGGGCAGCCGCCGCGTCAGCACCAGGCCGTTCGTCGTCATCGACACCGACCGGATGCCCGGGATCGACTTCAGCTCCTCTACGCACAGTCACACACACCCACAATACAATTAGTTTTACATCCTTTTGCTATTTAGTGTGTGTTTACATCAAACGAGCAAAGGTTCATTCTCTCCCAACTCCATCACATTATTTTTAGTGTTAACAGACTTAGATTTATATTTCGTTATGAAGACTCGCTCGATGGCGTACGAACTGCTTTTGCATTGGAGCGTTACTGCGCGATCCTAAGTATCAAAGCATTGATTTTTTCTAGCCATCTATGAAGAACATTACACCCAGACTAGAAACAAACATTCATCATATCAATATTCGCTCCGTCCGGGAATCATGAATCTTGTTTTATCTCTATGTAAGTTTAAGTACTTAAGTATTAGTTACCACTTCTCCGAGCTAACTGCGTTTCTGACCATTCCGCCTTTACTCGGCCCCGCGCACGGCTCGGTGGTGTGAAGCGAGGAGAGTGGAGGGGGAAGGCCAGGTATACGTAGTTAGCTCGCAGGAGTAATAAGCATCCTTACATAATGAGACCTCAGATAGGCATGTAAATGTTCATAAGAATGATGCTCACGTATAAGCTCAGGCAGGTCTCGTCGCAGCGTGGGCTCGCCGCCGGTGAGCCGCAGCTTGTCGACGCCGAGCGCCGCGAACACGCGCACCAGAGCTAAAAGCTCGTCTGTGGTCAGCAGCTGCGCGCGCGCCGACAGATCCGCGCCGCCCGCCGGCATGCAGTATGTGCCTGCCGTGCCGGGGCACACAAACACAATATATCCCATAAATGCCTTAACATTTACATTTTTACCTTTAGTGTGCCCGCTGACGATCACGACCGATTTTTTGTAGTAGTGCAAGAGTGCAGCGCACATTACGTCCTACAAAAAATCGTACAAAAATTAATCCAAAATCAACCCGGTTATCAGTCGTGGGCGGAGGCACTTACTCTAGGGTACTTCTATACACCACCTCATATCTGAAGTTAAATTCCGTAGTCGAAATAACAAAAGAATCGTTATAGGTAAGTAGTTTGTTACAACCATGTAGCAACCGACTGTCTGCAGTAGTAAGTAGGTACCTAATTTCTCTTAGAAACTATTGAAGTTACAAAATTGGCATTACGCACGCAGACGCTTCCTATAATAAGAAACAAAAAAACAAACTTGATCCACAGAAAAAGAAAATTAAAAAAATCACCATTAATAAATAGAAAATAACGACTATTAGCGCCATCTAGTGTAAACACAGAAAACAATAGTAGAAAAACAAAAGCATAATCGAGCCATGCTTCATGTAGGGTAGGAGGACCCACCCCACCTAGGAACATCATATTTTACCATATACCTAAATCCAATGGGTTCTCATTAATTCCATTGGGAATAAATGTTATTTTTATACCTAAAACCAATGGGTTCTCAACTTTAATTCCAGTGGGAATAAATGTTGTTTTTATACCTAAAACCAATGGGTTCTCAACTTTAATTCCAGTGGGAATAAATGTTAATTTTTCTTTTACTTGTGTATCAAGAAACCATTGTGTATTGTGTGTAATTTTCAATCCTGTCTGACACTTCAATATTTTGCATTCCTTGTTTGACTATGGAACCCTAAAATAGTTCAAATAGGTCAAGTCAATAATGAGATATGAGATCACTTGTGTGTTGACAGATGTTGCAACAATACATTCTTCCTTATCATAAAATACTAATTATAAAAAATTTCATGTATTTTATAAAATAGTCTGGTAAAGTGGAAGATAAACTTTTAAGAAAAACTGGTTGACTAATTACACGTTTTGCAAATAGAATGGCAAGGCTATTAATTAGCAAACTTGTAGCTACAACATTCTCTTAGTTAAAAAAGAAAAAAAGTTGCTAAGTTACTAAAATATTTGTTTAGCAAAATAGATAAAAAGTAATAGTAAATAACGCTATGCATTGTGAAAGATCATATTTACTTACATCGCAAGTTGCATTTTTCTGTGAGTGAGATGCGCAGATAATTGTGACGTCTGCCAAAAGAATCTGTGAGCACCTCCGTTGGAGGTACCTGGGCCTGGGGCTGCTGCTGTTCTATTGCGACTGAAGCACTCTTGGTCTGAAACATAACATTATGATTGCATGTGCAGAAAGTACCTAATGAAAACTACTGAATAAGCTCTTCAATGCATTCATTGGACACATAAGTAGTTACAAAAATTACCAAAAATTTTAATTTAAGTAAGTAAGTTAGTACTTACTTACTTATCTATACTTACTTATATTACAGTTGAGTAACTATTTACATTTACTTACATCAGCATGAAGGGTGCGCGAGCGCAAGGTCGCCGCGACGCTGCGAGCCACGCATCGGGACAACATGGCACCTCTACAGACTCCAATTTATTAATGAACTCTACAAAACTTTACAATCAACTGCCGAAATGAACTCTACGTAAAAAAAAATTGTTCCTTGCTCTACATTGGTAGGTACAACACTAAGTGTTGCTGCTGCTTGCCTGCCTTACTCTCGCTTTCTAAGTACTCCGAGAAGGCCACACTCACAGTTGCACTGCACAAATTCATCAAGTTAACAAGGACAAAGTAATAATAATATTAAGGTATTAACTAACTACATACCTATACAAACGAAATTTGTTACTTTGTTGGACTATCATCTCTATCAGATACCTACTTATTTAAAGGTTAAGAAATAAATGCCTTTAATAATTTAAATTTCCTAAAAGTAGTCACCCCTTGCCCCTTGCCCTTGCGGAAAGGCTGGCTCCGCTACAGAAAGAAAAGAACAGACTTTTCTATATTATGGATGGATGGAAGAACGATGTTTCTTTTGCCTGTCGAGAAAAAAAAGTGATTGATTCTTTGATTGATCTCTATTTGCTTTGTTGTTTGTTACTGTCAGTTTTTATGGTTTTTTTTGTAGAGATGCAAGTTTGTTCTAATATCGATATAAAATATCGATATTTTTATCGAGGTTATACAAATATCGATATTCGATAAAATTGGTTATTTTGATATTGATATTTCAGCTTTGATGTTATCGATAATGTCAGTTGGTTCCGTCTTGGAATTTAAATTCAAAAATAATTTTTATTTTTTTTGGTTTTTTTATCTTAATAACTATTACAATGCATAGTATGTATTAACAGTGACCTCCACACTAGGATCATCCTGTATTGTGGTGGTCTGTTGATGGTGTTACATAGCATGATGGTTTTATTTTAGGTGGTGGCGCTTGGTTTTAATTCAATGCATGGTCGCCTTACTCTGATTTTATTAAGAGTGCAATAAATTTATACACGGGTTTTTCAAAAATAAATATTTATACGGGTCTGTCAGGTATGTTTTTACACACTTTGAATTCAAATTATTAAACAGTCAAAATGGGTACATATCGATATTTTAGCTTAAATTATGTTGTTATTATTATATCATATCAGTGTTTCAAAAATATCGATATAACAATCGATAGTATCGGTTTTTCGATATATCGTTGCATCCCTTCCCTAGTTATTAGTTGCTGTATTGTTTGTTTGTTTTGGTTTCCATTCCAAATTTTGTAATCGGAGCAAGCAAAATTTGGCGATATTGCTGGAGCTGGAGCTGAAAGTAGATCAGAGCTGGCCTGTGCTGTAAGCTGTGCAGTGAATGATGTCGCTGTTTCCTGCTTATGCCGGCCCAGACGAAGGCGCCGGCGGCGTTCCACAGGAACTTGTTCTGCCTAACCTGGGCGGTAATTACCTATAGCCTTTTTTTAGACTTCTATTAAGTATATAATTATTCAAGCAAACAAAAGTACATATTGTTAAGTAGAAGTTACAGAATGCGGGTCGTCCGAGGCGATGACGGAGGCCGAGCTGCTGGCCAGCGACGAGGAAAGCCCGCAGCGCTCCCCGCGGCCGCCGCCGCCGGCTCTCGACGAAGATTTCTACCTGGATGCCAAGGCGGACCGCGGCAACTTGCCCGTCTCCACGCTATATTACCCTGGAAGACCACAGTAAGACAGCATTAATTTCCTTAATTTATTAAATTTGTTCACCTAACAGACAAGACAGTGTTTTTTGAACTTCACACTATTAGGTGTTGCTATCTGACCAATTTTGCCTGGCCGAGGCTAGGATATGTCCAGGTGGGACACACTCTGCCCGCATTGCTCAATCAACCAACAACTGACTATGAAAATCCTACCTTTGACCCAAATTTTTGTATCTTAACCCGTGGAACGATTGCCTACCCTCAAACGCATTTAAATTATGCACAGTTTATGTGCGCACGACGCAATGAGGTTTAAAATACATAGAGATAAATGAATTTTGAAGTCTGTGTAAGAGCCATAGCACAGCTAAAGTAGTGCCACCGGAGAAAAAATTTAATATCTTCTAAACTAAGGCAAATATCAAAAATGTGAAACAGTATTCCCCTGGATAATGCAGCCTAGTATTTTTAGGGCACTGTTGTATAGCTTTTAGGTTAAAGATCAAAGAAAGTAACTGATTGTTGGCAAAAGTGGCCGTTTTTAGCAAAAATCAGTAGCTTTCTCGGGTGGCGCTACTGTACGGTTTATACAATCTAGGGTGGAATTAGGTACTTAATGTTAAAAATAACCGAACTCCAAGAGTGCTGTTTGATCACTAATTTATTTGCCAATAAAGTAAAACATAAATGCATTTGTTAATACACAACAATAGCTTATACATCATTTTCGCAATGGATGCACGGTCAATGTACTTTGTACATCCTGCCCACTCAAAAAGGGAAAAACTTTATAAATTAAGAATAACTAAAGTTTAACAGTTTTCAAAGTTGTTAATCAAATGTAAGTTTACAATTTAATAAAAATACAAAAATAATTAATTGATGCTTAAAAAACTCTACTGAATTAAACTACATTTTAATAATTACAAAAATGAGAAGTAATAAATTATTAATATGTTTACGATCTAATTAAGTTACAATAAGTTGACGCAAATACGTTGTTAGTCACTGTCACTCAGACTAGGTACGTCAAATTTCATGACTCGCGGACCTCGTGGTTTAGCGATCGGAGACGACATGACGGTCGCTTTGTCTACACTTAATGCAGTACGCACTTCACCAACACTAACACTAGAAAGAGAAGATGGTAGCGGGTCCTTGTGGACCGCCTTCGGGGCGCCAGCGGCTGCAACACTCCATGCATGTCTCCTCTTACACCAGCGCATTATGAGGTATGCCGATGTTAGCAGTACCAGAGTAGCCACGATGCTATATGATACAGCGTATTGATGTATGTCGTGAATACTCAATGGTGAATTTTCTTGCTCCTTTATGACGTCGATCTGTGTTTTCAAATCACGCCATTCGTTTTCATGATTTTCGGTGGTAAAGGTTTCGGGTAGTGTTGTGTTGAGAATGTTGTTCAAGACCGACGTACTGAGAGACATTGGCAGCTCATTGTTAACTTGAATCTCACTCAGGAAGTTCTTATGTCCGTATAGTATGAAGTTGTTGCTCTTCACTACACAACCTTGACCGATATCTAGTAGCCCATTTCCATTCAATGTTATGACTTGGACGCTGTCTGCGCAAAAAATTCGTAGTGAGCACTTGTTGCAACACGAGAATAACCACCTATTTTCATGGTTTTCCAATTTGAGCCATCGCTCCTCACAAGGGGATCGAATTGCACTGCACATTGTTTTGTTGTTAATACTTATGTCGCATATATGCCGTGTGATCCTAACTTCGTTTACTGGTTTGTTATGGGAGCATAGGACTAATTCGGTGGACACGTGAATACACGCCTTAAGGTCATCTTCCTGCAGCAGTATAAGTAAATCCTTTTGTAGATTAAAGGCTATGTATGGGCTCAGGGTCTGCATGAAATAACCATCTGTTGGTAAACTGTAAATCTGATCAATCTCACAGTCTTCTTTTCGTACGAGAGGGAGTCTGACTTCTATTATCATGAATCTTTTGCCTACTCTCGCATTTACTTTCATGAGTTTGTACAGGGTTTGTATATTGCTCTTATCTACTGGTAAGGCCAGGTCACTGGGAATCTCACCAGATATCATGTTAGTATGTTCTAACAGCTGCGTGGGGGGTAAAATATAAGGATCTATATGTCCTTGCCAAATATCCGTTACTGTATTTACCAAATTTTGCTGAATGTTTTTCAGACTATTTATAATAATTTGCAGAGAAATTTCAGATGATAATATTTCGAGTTCCTTCCTGTTTTCGGATTGAGCTCGATAGTATGCTAATGACATGTCTTTAAGATTGGATTGAATTATATCGAACTGTTTGTTCATAACATCTTCGTTTCTGCGCAAAATATTGCTCTCGGCCTCTATGACACTTGTTTGGTTTTTAAGAAGGGATTGAATATGGTTTTCATTTAAAGAAATTTTCTCTATATCCTTCTCATATTGCTGTAAAAATCTGTCATCGAGAACCCCAAATAAACTATTAGCCAAGTAACCAACTCCATTAATCAAACCTCTCTTTTGTCTTTGCTGTTTGTTATGAACCGTAAGAATATCGTTATAATGATCAATTTCTAACAGCTCATGTTCAAGTTGAAATAAGATACTATTATACTGCGGCGATAGGTAAGGGCAATCAGAGACTGTTTGTCGCAGGTGACTAATAAAATTATGTATGCCTGTAGTACTATGCCAATACGAAGTCATATTGTAATACACAATTAGCTTCCACTCGTCTCTCACAAATTTCATTTTGTTTATTTTGTTAAAATAAACACTCTGATTTTGGTTAAAGTTTGTTACGTTGTAAAAGTTTGAAAAGCTATGAGTAGAAGGTATTATAAAAAGAAATAAAGTAAAAAGTGTATAAATAAAGCTATGTTTGCGAGTGAATGTACACACTCGACGGCGACGTTGCGTCTGCGGAGGCGCCGCGTCATTAGTAGAGGCGTCACGTGACGTCACACTTGTAATCTCATCCTTTACAGGTAGAGGAACTAGCTTGATGATGGGTCTTTTTAGGGTACCGTTTTTTGTTTTAACGGACACCACTCGGACATTACCATCTTTGCCGGGATGAACCTGTTCGATTCTCCCTAATGCCCATTTGCCCGGTGGCAAGTTTTCGTCTTTAATGACTACAATATCGCCCACTTCGAGGTTCTTCGTAGGCTTACGCCACTTGGAACGAGACTGCAACTCTTGCAGATATTCGGCAGACCATTTTCTCCAGAACTGTTTGTTCATGGACTGTACCAACTGCCATCGCTTTGTTAAGTTAATATGTTCGGGGTCTGTCTGAGGACGGGATAGTAGCGACCCTCCTATAAGAAAGTGTCCCGGTGTAAGACATTCGTCCTCAGGATTTTCGGTAAGTGCCACCAGCGGTCGCGAGTTAAGGCATGCTTCTACCTGGTGAAGGACTGTAATGAATTCCTCATAGGTCAGCTTCTGCTCACCTACCACTCGTTTGAGATGGTACTTCATTCTTTTGACAGCTCCTTCCCACAATCCGCCAGCTTCAGGATTTCCCGGGGCATTGAACTTCCAATCGATGTTGTATTGGTTTATGTCCCGAAAGAAATCCTGATTAATTGTTTGGAATATCTGTTCGTATTCCTTTTTAAGAAGCCTGTTAGCTCCAACAAAATTTGTCCCATTATCGCTGTAAACATGGCTAGGGGTGCCACGGCGACTGCAGAATCTTTTGAACGCTGCTAAGAACGCAGGCGTGCTAAGATCTGAGACCAGTTCAAGATGAACCGCCTTGGTGGCGAGGCAGACAAATACCGCAACGTAGCCTTTCGAAGTTTTAACCCCGCGACCTTTGTTCATTTTTATATCGAAGTGCCCTGTAAAGTCTACACCTGTATGAGTAAAGGGGCGCGACGGGGTTACCCTAGGCTGCGGAAGGTCAGCCATTAGTTGTTGGGATTTTTGTTCTGTGAAGCGTCTGCATTTGACGCATTTTCTTAGTTCCCTTTTTACCGTACGTAGCCCACTTACGATCCAATATTGCTCTCTGATAAACGCTAATGTGAGTCTAGGGCCCCCATGAAGCGTCACTGTATGTGCGTCAGAGATTATCAAATCAGTAAGGCGACTATGGCTCGGCAATATGACGGGATGTTTTGCTGAGGAGCTTAACTGTGAATTATTAAGCCTACCCCGGACCTTCATAAGCCCGTCTTGCTCATCAATATAAGGGCAAAGATTATTTAATTTACTGTTTTTTGGAAGGCTATTTCCGTTGATTAATCTGTTATAATCCTCCTCAAATTCGTATTTTTGTACAGTCTTTATAATGACGGCTCGAGAGCGTCGTATTTCGGACGATGTTAGGTAGCTCAATCGTGGTGTGTTTTGTTTTTTTTTTAACCACATGATGAAACGCGATAGCCAGGCCAGGTGAGTGACCGCACGCGACATCGAGCTGCATTCGTCAATTAATTGAAATATGAATGCATTTTGTTTAACTGTTAAGGCTGCATTCACACTTATGTTAAGTGAGTTGCCTTTTATTTCAATGTCGGGGGATGGATAGCTTTCGTGAAGTACGTTGTTAGTATCGTATTCACGAAGCCATGTTGGACCCTCCCACCACAAGGAATGATCTTTTAACTGTGTGGCAGTCATACCTCTCGTTGCACAATCTGCCGAGTTTTCTTTCGACTGTACGTGATGCCAACATTCGGGTGGTATGACGTCTGTTATTTTCCTAACCCTGGCGGACACGAATTGTTTCCATCTGTTAATGTCTCCGTGGATCCACCCAAGCACGACCATGGAATCTGTCCAGGCGTATATTTTACTGACTTTGATTTGTAGTGCTGCTGTGACCTTTGTTATAAGGCTAGCTAATAACAGAGCACCACAAAGTTCCAGTCTTGGCAACGTCAATTTGTTTTTAATTGGTGCCAACTTTGTTTTTGCCGTAAGCAATGTTGTTGTGCGCACACCCTTAGAATTGGTTGTGCATACGAAAACTGAGCTAGCGTAAGCTCGTTCCGAGGCATCACAGAAACCGTGTAATACCAATTCATCGGATTCGCCAAAATACCTTGGTATTTTAAATATCTCTATATTTTGCAGATCTTGTTTTAGATGCTGCCATTCCTCTGTTAATTGAGGTGAGAGTTGTTGATCCCATGACATGTTGTCTTCCGACCAGGTTTTTTGAAATAAGAGTTTGGCTCTAATCGTGAGGGGAGATAACCACCCTACGGGATCAAAAACTTTTGAAATATTCGAAAGCAGTTGTCTTTTGGAAAGCTGTTTACTGTCCTCTCCGTTTTCGAAATAGTTTTTGAAAGTGAACATATCGGAATCAGGGTGCCATCGTAAGCCTAGCGTTTTTCTGGACTCCGGGCACTTAAAATCTAGGGACAACTCCACGTCTTCTGCCGGTAGGTCTTTAATTAACGCCGTATCGTTAGCGCTCCACTTACGAATGTTCATACCGGCTCCCTTTAATATCTCGATCAGCTGTTGCTGAAGTTCCCTGGCCTGTTCTAGACTGCTGTGTCCAGCTAGAAGGTCATCCATGTAGAAGGAATTCCTTAGAGCTGCAGCAGCTAATGGGTATTTCTGTGCGTCATCATCGGCAAGCTGCCTTAAAGTACGCATAGCGAGATAAGGGGCGGCTTTTGTACCGTACGTGACAGTTGTGAGTTGATACTCTGATAGAGGGTCTGTTTGTGACTCTCTCCACATTATGCGTTGCAGGTGTTGGTCCGATTCGTTCACGAGGATCGTCCTAAAGCACTTTTCAATATCGGCTGTTATAGCGTATTTATGCTGACGCCATTCCAATATAAGGCTATGTAGATCCTTCTGTAGGTTAGGGCCCCGCTCCATCAAATCATTCAGGCTGTTACCTGATGACGTTTTTGAGGAAGCGTTAAAAACTGTTCTCAACTTTGTTGTAGTTGAGTCAGCTTTTATAACACCGTGATGTGGGAGATAGCAAGACGGCAAATGTTGACTGTTATCAACGAGTTTCATGTGACCGAGCCTTAAATACTCGGTCATGAATTGTTTGTAACTTTGGGAAAACTGTTCGTTATTGGCCATTTTCCTTTCCAAAGTTAATAATTGTGCCGTAGCTTTATTTTTCGACTCTCCCAGCTGTTGTTCAAAATTCGGCTTCATAGGAAGCGCAACCACGTACCTACCACTATCTAAACGCTTAGTGGTAGTTTGATAAAGTTGTTCGCAGTATTGTTCAGCCTCTGTCATATCACTGGGCATCGGAGAGCTTATTTCTTCAAGCTCCCAATAATTTGATATGTCGGACAAATTGTTTATAACAACGCTGCAGTTAAATGTTTTTACGTTGCCAGAAAGTATCCAACCCAACTTTGTTTGTTGGGCTATTGGCGCTTTACTGGGTCCCTTAATTAGGCCGTTCATTAGAATGTCAGAATAGACACTGGCATCTAATAAAATGTCTATTGGCCTGGATATGTTGTAGTCGGGGTCTGCCAACTGAATATGTTGAAGATGTGTCCACGACTGTTTTGTAAAAGAAATGTTGGGTAGGTCGTTTATGACGTTGTTAATTACTAATGCTTGTGTTTCAAAGTTATAATCTTGATATATAGATTGACAAAAAAGATTAACAACACCCTTGCTTTGTTTTGCACCGTAACCTATACCTGAAATCGATGCATGATAACGCGACCTCGGCAAACCTAACAATTGTGCGGCGTTTTCCGAAATCAGCGAAATTTGTGAGCCCTGATCGAGTAGAGCTCTTAAAGTAATGTATGTTCCATCTGCCGCTAATATTCTGAGCGAGAGAGTGGTAAGTAATATTTCTTCATCGTCGTTAGTGACGTAGTTTACGTTATGTTGTTTAGAAGGCCCACTCTGCCATTGTTGGCTGTTCGCGGTAACCTGAGCCATTGCGACGTTCGAACCGCTAGGTGTGGAAGTGTGCCCGGCAGTATAAGGGGCGGAATATGAATTATATGATGAATGATATTGTTGCTGGGGTGATGCCGCACTAAGTTTTTTGCTAACAAACGATTCATGCAAAATTGAGTTATGATTACCCTGACAAGTTTTGCATGATTTTGTCGAATTGCAAGCGTGGCCATTATGGCTGAAAAGACAATTTGGACATATTTCTAACTTTTGTATAGTTTTCAATTTTGCGTCCGGTTTCAACATTGCAAACTTATTACATTTAAATAGAACATGTTTCTGCTGACAATATGGACAATTCCAAACATGTGTTGCATTAGATTTGAATTTTCCGTAACGATTTGTTGAACGAAATTGATTATTATTCGACTTGTTAAATGAGTTTGATTGAGTTGGATTTGTACTGGCTTTATAAACTGAAGATAAGTCCTTTTTGCTTATCTCTTCGAGGGCTGTAAATTTGCTCTCTAAAAAGTTCATGAGCTCACTAAGTGAAGGCAAATCACGTGGTGACTTGCGGGCTTCTTTGTAGTCACTGTGTGACTCGGGATCCAACTTTTTGCAAATTAAATGAACTAATATAGGATCCCATGTTAATATATCGACGCCTAAGTTTTTAATAGCATTGATACATTCCATACTAGTGTCGTAGAGGCGTTTAATTTCGTAAGCTGTTTGCTTTTGTACGTTAGGCTGACCTAAAAATGTTTCCATGTTTTTGGTAAATAGCAGTTGGGTATTATTGTACCTGTGTGTAAGCAGTTCCCACGCAGTGTCATAGTTATCTGCTGAGATATTCAGATGTTGAATAAGACGTTCTGCTTCCCCTTTCAACTTCCCCTTTAAATGTTGCATTTTTTGGCACTTAGTTAGAGAGTTGTTAACATGAATAGTTTCGTTAAATAAATCGAAAAATGTTGGCCACTGTATATAATTACCGGTGAAAATAGGTATTTCGATTTTTGGGGTGCATTGTTGAAGGTGGGAGGCAGATGACATCTTTTTGTTCAAAGACCTTTTCTTATCCTTGTAGAGCTCTTCATAGTAGCTGAACTCGCCATCGTATTGCAGATTGGAACCCTGGTATATGTTGTCAATCTTAAGATGCAGCTTGTCTATGGTGTCCCAGCGCGATTGTAGATTGCGTAGTTCATCCTCTAACTCCCATTTATCTGTCATAAGATCTATGTTCAAACCTTTTATTTGTCTCGACAGTGCTCTAAAGTTGGTCTTCTGCTGCGATACTAGGTCATCGGCTAACGACATTGTTCCGACTGTTATCGGTGCGTTGGAAGTCGAAGGGACGGGCGTCGGATTCGGGGCGGGCGCGACGGACGGCTGTTGGCTCGGCTCCTGTGGCTCCGGCTCTCTCTTACCTAGGGGCTTCTCGGCTTCGACTGACCTTGGTGGTTCATAGGAAGCTATCATGAACCTAAGTTCGTTGAAGTATTTCCGTGCCTGTTCGTACTGGTTTTCATTAAAGTACGGAAGGCCCTCATCGCTGTAGTGGGACAACTTGTTGTTGTTAATGTTAAACTCAGCCCACAACTTATCAAGGACTTCAAGTCGGGCTTGCAGGTACTCACGCGTTTTTCGGGTAGCAGAATCCTTACGGAAGTTCCGTTCTACCTGCTTGATGCTTTCAAGAAGGTCTCCCTGGCGCTCTATTAATTTATCCATGATGCTGTTAAGTAAGTAATGGAAAGATCTTACTCAGAGGGCTGCTTATCTGCTTCGCGTTCTGCGGGTCCTGCCAGGAACACTGGAGCTAAGTGGTAGCTCACAATGTATGCGGTAACTGTTATCACCAGAATGTCCACTGTTTGTGGTAACGAGGGTTCACTGTTTGTGATAAAATAGTTCACTGTTTGTGAAAAAAATAGTTCACTGTTTGTGAAAAAGATAGTTCACTCGAAGGACCAAAAAAATTGTACGGTTTATACAATCTAGGGTGGAATTAGGTACTTAATGTTAAAAATAACCGAACTCCAAGAGTGCTGTTTGATCACTAATTTATTTGCCAATAAAGTAAAACATAAATGCATTTGTTAATACACAACAATAGCTTATACATCATTTTCGCA